>OX377205.1:57391257-58005618 GCA_947396885.1 Heligmosomoides polygyrus polygyrus
TCCCTTAGTAACGGCGAGTGAACGGGGAGAAGCCCAGCGCTGAATCTTTCGGTGTTACACCGTTAAGAAATGTAGCGTATAGGTGTGGTTTTCAGTTTGTGCTGCATGTCCAAAGTCCCTTTGATAGGGGCCACATTCCTGAGAGGGTGCGAGACCTGTGCGGGCAGTGGAGCAAACTGTACGATCATACCTTGGAGTCGGGTTGCTTGAAAGTGCAGCCTAAAGTGGGTGATAAACTTCATCTAAGGCTAAATATAGACGCGAATTCGATAGCAAACAAGTACTGTGAAGGAAAGTTGCAAAGAACTTTGAAGAGAGAGTTCAAGAGAACGTGAAATCGCTGGAGTGGAACCGGAGAGAGTTGACGTAGCCGGGTAACTAAGTCTACTAATGTCGCTTAATTGTGACTGCGGGAGATGTATGTTGCCTATGGCTGCGCTGACAGCGCTGGCCGTGCGTTCCGAACCGTTTAGCGTTGCCCACCGTTTCGACGGTGGTGTCTTGCTGGCGGATAGGTTTGTCGTGGCTAGCGTTTTTGCCCTACTTCATTGTAGGGTGTCAGTGTGAAAGTCGACCACCTCTCCGACCCGTCTTGAAACACGGACCGAGGAGTGTAACTTGTACGCGAGTCAAAGGGTGGAAAACCCCAAGGCGTAATGAAAGTAAAGGTCGGTTAACCGGCTGACATGGGATCCGTTTCGTTTACGAAGCGGCGCACCATGGCCCTGTCTTGTCTGCTTGCAGATGGGCAGCGGTAGAGCGTACAGGTTGCGACCCGAAAGATGGTGAACTATGCCTGAGCAGGACGAAGTCAGAGGAAACTCTGGTGGAAGTCCGTATCGGTTCTGACGTGCAAATCGATCGATAGACTTGGGTATAGGGGCGAAAGACTAATCGAACCATCTAGTAGCTGGTTCCCTCCGAAGTTTCCCCCAGGATAGCTGGAGTTCATAGCGGTTATATCCGGTAAAGCGAATGATTAGAGGACTTGGGGTCGAAACGATCTCAACCTATTCTCAAACTTTCAATGGGTATGTTGTCTCGGTTTCTTCATTGAACTGTTGACACGAACGCGAGCTCCAAGTGGGCCATTTTTGGTAAGCAGAACTGGCGCTGTGGGATGAACCAAACGTTGGGTTAAGGTGCCTAACTTTTCGCTCATGAGACCCCATAAAAGGCGTTGGTTGATATAGACAGCAGGACGGTGGCCATGGAAGTCGGTACCCGCTAAGGAGTGTGTAACAACTCACCTGCCGAATCAACTAGCCCTGAAAATGGATGGCGCTTGAGCGAGAGACCTATACCCAACCGTTGCTGGCTTGTGCGTTGTCTAGCGCCTGGCCGCAACGAGTAGGAGGGTCGTGGCGGTTGCGTCGAAGGCTTTGGGCGTAGGCCCAGCTGGAGCTTCCGTCAGTGCAGATCTCGGTGGTAGTAGCAAATATTTAAGTTCGATCCTTGAAGACTGAAGTGGAGAAGGGTTCCACGTGAACAGTAGTTGAATGTGGGTCAGTCGATCCTAAGATACTGGCTTATGCCTTGTATCATCGAGAGGGAAAAGTCTCTTTTCTCTCGGATATCAAAAGGGAATAGGGTTAATATTCCCTAACGCAGACACAGAGATTGTGGCTCTTTGAGTCACTTGCGCGGTAACGCATTCGAACTTGGTTACGTCGCTCAGAGACCGAGCTAGAGTTCTCTTCTCTAGTTAAGGAACGGACTCCCTGGAATCGGTTCAGCCGTAGATAGGGACGTTGTTTCCGTAAAGCATCGCGGTTTCTGTGATGTCTCGTGTTCTCTGGACGGCCCTTGAAAAACCAAGGAAGGCTATTAATCTGTGCTGCATCGTACCGATATCCGCATCAGGTCTCCAAGGTGAACAGCCTCTAGTCGATAGAATAATGTAGGTAAGGGAAGTCGGCAAATTAGATCCGTAACTTCGGGAAAAGGATTGGCTCCAGTGACCGGGTCGGTTGGCCTGTTAACTGATGCTTGTGCGGTTTCGTCCGTGGCTGGCAGACGCTCACGCTGATGCTGGACTAGTGACAAGACTGCCTTGTGGACGTTTTCAGGTGTGTGCTTTGTCTTCGGGCTTAGTATCCTGACCGACCATCAAAACGGTCGAACTGGAACTGGTACGGACTCGGGGAATCCGACTGTCTAATTAAAACAGAGGAGACAGATGGTCCTTGCGGACGTTTACTGTCTCTGATTTCTGCCCAGTGCTCTGAATGTTAAATCGTAGTAATTCGAGTAAGCGCGGGTAAACGGCGGGAGTAACTATGACTCTCTTAAGGTAGCCAAATGCCTCGTCAGCTAACTACTGACGCGCATGAATGGATTAACGAGATTCCCACTGTCCCTAACTACTATCTAGCGAAACCACAGCCAAGGGAACGGGCTTGGCAAAAATAGCGGGGAAAGAAGACCCTGTTGAGCTTGACTCTAGTTTGACATTGTGAAGAGTCATGAGAGGTGTAGCATAGGTGGGAGACTTCGGTCGACAATGAAATACCACCACTTTCATCGATTCTTTACTTATTCGGTGAGAAGAGGATTGAGCTTCGGCTCTTTGTTCTTAGTGTTAAGCATAGCCACCTGGTGGCCGTGCGACTCTCGCCGAAGACAGTGTCAGGCGGGGAGTTTGACTGGGGCGGTACATCTGTCAAACTGTAACGCAGGTGTCCTAAGGCTAGCTCAGAGAGGACGGAAACCTCTCGTAGAGCAAAAGGGCAAAAGCTCGCTTGATCTTGACTTTCAGTACGAGTACAGACCGCGAAAGCGTGGCCTATCGATCCTTTTAATCCAGATGGTTTCTGGTAAGAGGTGTCAGAAAAGTTACCACAGGGATAACTGGCTTGTGGCAGCCAAGCGTCCATAGCGACGTTGCTTTTTGATCCTTCGATGTCGGCTCTTCCTATCATTGCGAAGCAGAATTCGCCAAGCGTTGGATTGTTCACCCACTAATAGGGAACGTGAATCCCATCTACTCACCCAGCGTCCGTCGCCGGCTTTGCCGGCGACTGACGCTGGATGCGCGGGCCAGGCCAGGCTTGCCGGCTTCGGGTATGGTGGACCAAGCTGAGAATGGAGCCCTAACCTAGATGGGATTCCTTACTAACCCAGCGTCCGTCGCCGGCTTCGCCGCGACCAACGCTGGGTAAGGAAGCATCCCTAGCGTCGAAGTCGAACACGTAGAAGCGCACACCTGCTACAGATTGATGCCTTACTGTGCATCACTCACATCCCTGTATAGAATTCAAGAAAACGCCCGCAGCACTCCTGCTTCGTCTGGAGTCGTGTTCACAACCCATTGCAGCTCGTCAGGCCTAAGGCCTATGGTATACTCCCGCGTCGCTCCAGCGATGAGCGCGGGGCAACTATCAACGGCGCGTTTTCGCTACAGTGGCGTACGGCGCAGTGGGGCGCGATTGTCAGTTGACGCGCCATCGCTCCCGCGATGCGTCGCAGAGGGGTGTCGCGGGAGTGAAGGATACTCCCGTGCGATGGCCGCCCGTCGCCCATCGCAATGCAGTGCACTGCGACGAGCGACGGGCAGCGATGGTCGCGGAGGGGGGAGCGCTTGTCGTGCCCTATTCTATGCACTTCCGCTAACTTATTTCGACACTTCCTTAGTTCGCGACCATACCACAGCAATTTCAACACACGTTTGGTGATGTTGGGTGGTCATGTGATGTCTCTGTTGTTCTCCTCGTGGGGTTCTCGTCGTGGCTAGACTCATTTTGTTTCTTTTCGACGGCTTAAACAGCTAGTTTTTTGGGGAGGTATAATTCTAGGCCGTTTTTTTTTCACCTTTCTGCCGATCCTCGCTTTTTTTCGCCTCTGAGCTTCCTCGCCGGCAACGAAATCTACATTTCTGTGCCGGAGCAATGCAGTTCACGGTTAGAACGTACAGACCATCGGAAGACGGAGTCTGTTTATAACCTTTATACCACTGGATGTGTAGTTTTATCTGCACGTTGTTGAGTTTCCAAGGAATGAGGTAATTGCATCTATTTTCGCACTGTCTGGATCTAGAAGATTGTTAAGATAGCAGAGAAGCTAGGCAATGCTTTCGTACAATAACGCTCGCGTCGTACGGTCAAAAAAGAGTTGTGACGGATAAGTCCGTCGTAATCCGTCGTATGCTCATAACTCTCCAGGCTGTAGTTTCGAGAACTTCTTTGTTACATGAAAAATCTAAATTCGTTTTGAGGAAAGGAAGGGAAGACTCGTAGATTGGGGTCCGACGGCGATTAAAGCATTTGATTCCTTTTCCTATACATCACGCTCCCCCGTTGCATTTGTCTGAACATTCCTGCAGCACGATGCTCTCAGTTAGTTTGACTGGGCTCTTGAGCGAATTCACGGCAGGACCCACGGTGGGAGTGATGAACAAAGCACGATTTTGTTACTGCACTGGATCAGCTGATTCGCTAGAATTCTGCAAAAGTCTCCGTCTGCAGAATTGCGTGAACTATGTCAGGCTCTGCGATGGCGACACGGTGGGTGTGATGGAGCCGTCGCGTCGCTGTGCACTCCCGCGTCGCTGCAGCGGACGGGAGTATACCATAGGCCTAATCGAACGCCTGATCGTTTCCGTGCAGCCGCCGTGCCTTATGCGACGACGTGTGACGATCTTCGGAACAGGTGACTTGGGACAAAAATACTGTCCTCCTCTGCATACAGTGCTAATGGAATTGGGACCTAGCGGCAAAACTTGGTTGAAAGCGTAGACGAACCATGCGTAGATCTGACGAACTTGCTTCGCTGAGCTGTCCTGGTCTCCCTCTTAAAATTCGAGGACCTGGGCAGGTATAAATAGCTTAGTAACCCAGCCCGCGAAGTTAGTATGCATCAAAGTGAACAATTTCCAAATCAAAAAGAGCGCCTTCCAGGTTATGACATTGACCGCTAATTTTGAGGAGACGTACGGGGAGAATTATACTCGAGAGCCTGGTGTAGTCGAAATATTGGGGAGAGGGAAGGTGGGAACACTGTTTTTGCTATTGAAGAACCACTACAGAAAGTGACTCATGTCATCCTCCATTATATATTGTGAGAGTTTCCGTCTCTATTTGATTTTCCTTCCTTCACTGCATCTGAGGGAAATTCAGCATCGCCTTCAAAAAATCGATAACACCGAGCAATACTGACTGCTTGATCCGGATAATAGGATATTGATTGCCAGATCGAAGTGTGAGCTTGGGACGCAACACCAGCCCCGATAAATTTTAGCAAGAACGTCCAGTGCAACAGTAGCGAACTTGGAGGGAAGCAAAAGCGAAAGGTGGGCAAATCGACGTGTTCCATAAGAGATCATGGGGTCTGAGTAGCGCCGCGTCGCAGACCTTTTCCGCAACGCTGCACGTGTTGTCTGAACCCGGTAGCGGCGGCTCGTCATAGTGGCGATGACGCCTTGCGAAACCTCATCAAGTGGGATAGTCAACAGCGGCGGTCATGGCAGCCTGGGTAGTAAACACCGGCGGTCATGGCTGCCTGCCATGCTGCCATGTTGTGGTGTTTACGGTTCGCGGCGGTGATACGACGAACGGCTGGGTCTAGCGACAGCTGTCGGCAGAAAGCGACAGAAGTTTCCCGTGCGTGATTCATGCCTCTCTGCTTTATATAATAGGATATTACTGCCTATGGAATCCACACGTTCCAGCCAGAAACATTGGGAGCTGACAGAGTTATCGCGCTCCGAACACGCTCGCGCGTGCAATTTGCGAGCTGTCGCGCCCAGTCGGTTGATAGGATCGGTCCTATATGCATTTTGCACGGCGCACTCCCAGAGGATTCCTGGTATGACAAAACACTTTACGCCATGCTTGAGGCGCTCCGAGAACATGCAAGTCCTGAAATATAAGCTTCTCCAATAGCAAAAAGTCTGCTCCAGTCATCTTTGACCACCCACTGCGAAAATGCGGTGGTTTGGCGAAGATATATATATATATGGTTGTGTAGATCTCGAGGAGACGAATCGAACGGTACCAACCGTTTCTCAAAAGAACTCAAACTAGAGGAATTGTGAGCATACACCGGTTTTCGACGCCTTGCGGCCGACAACTCGTCCGCGGCCGGCCTTCTCAATGGAGCGCAAGTTTTCAATGTTGGCCATTTTTGATCTTTCATATGAAATTTATATACCAAACGATAGAGCTCGATCTCCTGAGCTCAAATATACTCTTGATTTTTCAAATGGATGACTTCTTGGCGAGTTGTAGCAAAAAGACGCAAAAACCGCAAAAGTGCGGTTTTTCGGCGTCTATTCAAAAGACGCGTCCGGTACTTTAGTACCATTCTTATGCACAGAATGACGCATGAGCACAGGATTTTCATCAGTTAAGGATCTGATTGTGAGGCAAGTGATGACAGATGCGATACGCAAATGCACGACGGGTGGCATACTTTTAATCTCTGATGGAAAAGGGGGTGCTTTCTTCAAAACCTTCAAAAGCCCAACCAATCTGTAGATCTAGACCCACCGGCCTTATCAAGCCTCCACCATATGTTGATGCTACCTCATTTATCGCCTAAGGCCTATGTCATATCACCACTCACCCCGAGCGAAGCCTAATGATAAGCTACCATATCGATCGCGCAAAGCGATGAGTCGATATGGGAGTATCATATCATTAGACTTATCATTAGGCTTCGCTTGGGTGAGCGATGGTATGACATAGGCCTAACAAAGCGATAGGCAATGACGGGCATCATCGTAGTTCTAACTCATGACGCTATATTTAAACGTGTATTTCATGAAAATGGTCTTTTTAAAAAAGCACAAATTCTTTGAAATCTTCTAACGGTCAAACTTTTGGCAACAACAAAGTTTTGTAGCGCAAGAGAGTGAAGATTTTCTGTGGGTTAAACGATGAAATCCTGCTGTATTCGCGACTAAGGGATTGCGATGTTTGATCGATTCAGATGGTAAGCGGCATCACTAAAGAGTCGCATTTACTTTCGAAACATTCCTGAAAGTTCAAGGTTAAGCTAAAGCAGCACCAGTTTCTTGTGAGCAAAAGGTGCTATGATCTACAACTATTGTTAAATCGGCTAGTCATTCTCACCGAACGTTCATAAATGAGAAACACGCAGATGATCGACCTGCCAAACCGTAGAGAAAGCACCCTGTTTCGCAAAAGTAGCGAAGCTGCGCCGGTTAAAATCTTCAACGCGATAGCACAAATTCCCTTTCCTTTCATAGCATCAGCTCTTGCACAGGTTGTTTAAAAGTAATCTTGGGTGGGCGCATGTAGCGCAGTCGGAGGAGGCGCGACTGTCGCGTGCACCCGATACCAGGTTCCTGGTTCGGATTTCCCGCCCAGGCCAACCAAGCCTTCCATCCCTCCGGGGTCGGTGCATTGGTACCAGACTTGTCTGGGAAGGATAAAGCGCTGACGTGTTCATCGGCTGACCACCGCAAGTCATTGTATGGCCAAATACGCATTCGTGTCGCCTCCACGACATCTCGTTGAAG
Organism: Heligmosomoides polygyrus polygyrus; assembly: GCA_947396885.1. Taxonomy (NCBI): domain Eukaryota; kingdom Metazoa; phylum Nematoda; class Chromadorea; order Rhabditida; family Heligmosomidae; genus Heligmosomoides; species Heligmosomoides polygyrus. The sequence continues at coordinate 57,398,738 of OX377205.1, forward strand.
TAGAATGCGCTGGCGCATCCCAGAAGGGATTGAGTAACGCCGTCCTTTACCCTTATCCTTTAATCTTGGGCAACCGAGCGTTCTGGCCATATTAAATTATCAAAATATAGATGCAAAAATCCATGCAATCCTTTACTGGGAAACCTCGAGTGAGTAAAATTTATTAATTGAAAAAATAGGCATCTTGAAACAAGGCGCAATTTCTCCGATTCCCAAGCCTGAACATTTTTGTTTTCTTGTCTTTTAAAGTTACTTACAGTCCGTGAGTCTCGCGAACTCACTATCGGTTTTATGTCTTGACCTTTCCTTGGTTTTGCTCAGTAGAAACATGGTCGGTCCAACCATCAAGGGAGTACATAAGGCAGACTGTGAAGAATACCATGGAGGATTCCTTCCTCTCCTGCATACATTGAGGCGATACCTTCACCTGCATGGACCCTATCCACTCTGTCTACGTCTTCCTACATGATCGTACCTGTCCCCTGCTATCAGCTCATCAAGTGTTATGTAGAACTCGTATTTGTCTTGCTCCTCGCATCTGTGCTGTGGGTGGCGTGCCCACATAATGCTCCTTTTACTTTCTTCCCTGTCCATTCGAAGGTACATTATTCCGTCGTTTATTCATGGCAACTATCCCGTCAATGTTCCTGTTGTTGTTGCCTTCTTATTAGTACAGCTAGAGTACTAGCACAGCTTGATCACTTCTCCAACCTCCCTAGCCTTTGTTCTCTCAATCGTTCTCTACCCGGATTTCCGGTGAGACCTTCTCGCACGGTTTATGAAGGATTTGCCCAACAACCGTCATGTCAACCAGGTTTGTCGCTGAAACCTTGATATTTCAGTATTTTTGAAAGAAATGGCGTGCCAGAGTCAAGAGTCGATCCACTAGCTCGTATTGCAAGCTGCACAGCCTACCATATAGCTAACACGGTTAGCTTAGCTGTGATGTTGTTGGTTCTGTGCCAGCGAGGTTGGTAGGTGGAAAAGTTTATTAGAGGTCTGACGTATCGACCGTTTCGTCGTCTTCAGAGGCACGGAACCAAATCGCTACTGTTCTGCTAACAATGAGCTGTAGCGACTGCTACACTCAGTAGTGTAAAGCCGTGCCTCTGAAGACGACGAGACAGTCGAAAAGTCTGTCCTTGAATAAACGTTTCCACCTACCAGCCTCGCAGGTACACAACCAAAAACATCACAGCTGATAACGATGCCGAAGTTTCAAGATGAAAGAACATGGAGACGGTCAACTTATTCATCACTGTAAGTATAAAGCGTATCGGATTATAGGTCCACTCTAAAACGTCCCATACCAGCCTTCTCCTATGCTCTCCATATCTCTCGCTCGAACCATGATCAAGCGTGGGTTCACCTTTTGCTGAAAACTCGTGAAGCCCCTCCCCCTCTCTAAGGATCGCTTGGATACGACCTCGCGCCCCACCCCCTTATCTCCATCACTGTTTTTTCCTTATCCACCTTGATTTTTTGAACTTTTTATGGTCCTCAACAGATTCCTATAGTCCTCAACAGGATTGTTGTTCCCAGGTGTGGCTTTGGCATAGTAGAGAATCGCGCATAGCTTGTTTGCAGAAGGAGGCATGCTATAACCACAATACTGAATTCTTTAAAGTTCTGAAAGTTAGTTGTTCTGCTGTAAGAATAAGGATTTCCTGGTAGCGGTCTTGTAATAAACACGAACAGGTCAATTTCTACAGAATTTTCAAGCATCTCACGAACACGACACACTCGAACCAACATACTTGTCGTGTAAATATCTAGAAAATTCAGACTACTACGTATTATGTTATAACCTTTTATGACAGCGTACCTTAACCGTACTATACTTCTATCTTCGCCTAAAGAAAACTTCCACTTTTACATAAACGCAACAACAGGCAAGTGTTTAAAAGAAATTGAGGTGCCTCGGAGACTCTTGCACACATCACACCGGGAAGGCATCTCAAAACAGGTAAGTTAGATGAGCCAGACGTCTGAATCCCTTCATTTGTATAGTTCTGTGCTCTCTTCTGGTTTACTGAGCTGGTTCATCTGGATATTTCATTCCCAAAAATTCTTTAACGTCCATTATTTATCACGCCTATTTAGAATATGAAAGCGATGCACTTTTCCTTCACACCAGTTCATAGCTTACAATCTCACCTGAATACTAGACGATCGATCAACATTCTACAGTGCGTTTCAAAAGTTTAAGGCAACTCCTAATTTTGCAAATTTTGCCTTTACTGCATTTCACGATAAGGGGCTGCTTTCACTGAATTCCCTGTAGTCCATAAGATTACCTAAAAATGAATAGGAAACCTCTCTCGGATACACAACTTTCTAAGAAGAAATCATAGCTTTTCCACTGTTTCAAAAGTATAAGGCCACTAACGATGGTGGTGTGTTATACCTATAATTTTTCGCCTGTCAAACCAAGACTGCTCTACATTGACTTTGCTATTATCTACCACCAGAGGTTCGGCGGCCGCCAAGCATCTGGTTGTGGGCTTCGCCGTCAAATCCCGAGAATAGAATAACCCCAATCTTCCTCCTTTCTTCCTTAGGCCTTCTTACAGTAAAAAAAAAAAACTGGTTTTACTATATGGATTAGTGCAGTGGGATATGGTAGGGCAGCACTGCGCACATGAAGCCCATCCACCCTCCATCACATGCACGCGATTTATTCTCCGAAGCGCTCATTCTCTACTTGTCGAGAATTGGGTAATGAATGTCCCAATCCGGTGCTTAATCAGCAAAATCATAATTACAATTGAACGGTATTGGTCGACACCGCTTACTGTCCGACGGCAATAATACTCCTCCGCCGTATCCCGTGGTCACTCTCTCTACCCTTCCCCCCCCCCCCTCCACACATGTGACACTGAGTACCGGTTCACATGTCACTACCTTGCCACGACGTCTATGACACTCCTTCTGCACTCTGACACACGTGCCACGACTTTTGTAAGCCGTCTTCAGAGACCCGACACACATTGAACGATGTTGAGAGAAAACGCCGGTCGCCCTCCCTTATTCACGCTCCCCCCTCTAATGGTCCCCCTTTTTTGGTCCTCTCCTATTGGTCGCCCGTACTCAGAATCACTACGCAAGTTGGACGACGTCTAGCGCACGTCTTCTGAATCCCTACGCACGTTAGACGACATCTTCAGCACGGTTTTTGAATTCCTACGCAAGTTGGACGACGTCCTCAGCACCTCTTCTAAATCCAGATGCACCTGAACGACGTCTAGGGCACCGCTCCTGAATCCTTACGCTCTGCACTCGATCCCCATTCATGCCCTGACACGTTGCCCCTTGAATATCTCGTAAACTTGGACTATCAGCCACCAAGAATATAGTTCGCCAACAATCGCCCATGGTTAAGCTCAATAAAAGCCCGGCTGGCATGCGCCGCACTGAAGTAACCATCTTTTGGCTTCAGTCCCCCCTCCCCGTGACGGACACGTCACATTAGCCGATTATATATAGTAGGATCCTAATGCCAAGAATGCCAACACGTCGCGTGGTACCCGGCTGTCCATAGAGGAACAAGCTCAAGGCACATATCAGGCAAGACACTGCACTCGTGAAATCGCTGCCCATCTTCGTCGCTCCAGATGCGTTGTGTCCAACTATCTGAAAGATTCCGTTGGCTATGGAAGAACACCGGTGCCTGGAGGACCTCCTTTGCTCTCTGAACAAGATGCTCGACACATTCAACGACTCGTACCGAACTCGATGGCTTCGATCATCCTAATTAAGGCGGATTTACCGATGCATCGCGGTTGACCATCTAGAGAGCAGCCAGACAGAGCGGCAACATTGTATGTGAGTCGCTGAAGATGGCTCCGTGGCTGACTGATCGCCACAAGGCCGAACTTCTTCTTTTTTGCGCGTAGAAACATCAGAACTGATTGGAACACGGTGCCCCATTTTTTTTTCACTTTGAAATTCCTCCCAACTGAACGAGTCCGGTGCTTTCAGGTAGTCTTCTCCGACGAAAAGAAGTCCAATTTAGACGGCCCCGATGGATCTCATTACTACTGGCGGGATCTGCGTAAGGACCCACTTGTCTCAGCATACGTGATTTCGGTGGTGGATCCCAGACGGTCTGGGAAACCTGTAGCTCCGGCGTTCTTCGGATTGCATTTTCTAAGAGTCAAATGAACTCACAGGACTATCAGAATACTCTTCAAAATCATCTACTACCATTTCTTCGCGAACATCATACACAGAAATTCACTTTTGTGCAGGATAACGCTTCGGTACACGGCAGCAGATCAACCGTTCTGTGGTTGATCTCCAAAAATATCCGCGTGCCAGACTGGCCAGCTTGTTCGCCGAACCTGAACCCGATTGAGAACATCTGAGCAATCATTATACGCCAGATATTGCCAGCGGAAACCAATTCAAGGACATTGAGGAACTGCGCAGAGCGATCGAGGCAGCGTGGAGCCATTAGGACCCTGATATCCTGAAGAATTTGGCTGAAAGTAAGCCAAACAGAATTTTAAACCTATTTCCAATCACGGCGGGCCTGTCGATTATTATTTTGTAACTACTGACTATTGGTTGTAATAAAATGGAAGTGTCTGCGTGGTGGCCTTACACTTTTGAAACAGTGGAAAACCAATGATTTCTTCTCAAAAAAGTTTTAGATCCAAGAAAAGTTCTGACTCATTTTCATGCATGGCTATCATCCACGGCGAATTCATGGAAGCAGCCTCTTAGCGCGAAATGTCGTAAAAAAGGCAAAACTTACAGCATTAGGGGTGACCTTACACTTTTGAAACACACTGTATAAGCTGTAGTCAAAGGATGCAATGTAACGAAAGGAAATTTGAGTTCAAGCGCTTCAATTTGAAGAATAACATCGAATATTGAGGACGAGCCAGCAGACCAACTCAGTTATCCACGAATATCCAAGGAAAATAAGCGAAACGCCAGAAGCCTCAGATGGCAGACAATAACGCAGCCGTTTCTACGGTCGTGCTGACCACCTCACCTATGGCACACAAAAGTCACGTCAAAACAGATGTGAACGGACTGTTTCAGCTGGACACCTAAGGACCAATACTAGCAACCTGATTGCGACGCACCTATCACTACACTCTGTGAAGCTTTTTAAATGCGGGGACGTCATTGTTCACTGTCTTAAGATCCACAGCCTGGCCGATTCATCATTTTTTAAACTTTTTGCTCAGAACATTAAATGTCATACAAGGCAGAAGGAAGAAATCTGTATAAAATTGAGGAAGTTCAGCGTAAATCGCACGATCTACAAGGGTCTAATTTCAAATTTTTGCCGACTACCTAGCCTCGCACCTTTAAAATATCGTTGGGCAAGGGTCACCAAATCCACTTTCTATACCTAGCGATAACCGCCTATTTTTCGTGTAATTAAAAGAACGATTAAAAGAAAACAATGACTATTGACCAACATTATGCAAAACTGCCACCACGACATCAGACCTAGATCGCTACATTTTTATAAAATTGTACCACTAAGCAAGCATCCAAAGATGTAGAAAAGGCAACCAGTTTCAGAGGAGAAACTTCTTAATTGAACTCGTGGTTTGCACAAGTGGCAGCCCCTCCTCAAACCATATTGGGTTCTCTTCTAGTCCAGCTGCACAGGAAGAAGTGAATGCATTGTTTGGAATTTCATACAACTTCTATTTTTAAAAGAAAAATTGGGATCTATCCTAGTCCGGGGGGGCCACATAACTAGAAATTATGTTACAAAATGAATTGAAACTTACCGAGCGGCTCCTAGCGAACAAGCTGCAACCTAAAATAAACCGAAAACGAGCGGACAAACGAAAAAAAATAAAAAATTGCCACGGTTTACAACCGTGTCGGCGGACAAAAAGCGGCTGAATGGAGGCATGCCGCGTGCTATCCCCCGGCTGACATGTTATAACAAGGATCTAACATGATGGGGAGGGCGCATGAAGCCGCATGCCGCGTGCCACCGCCGCGTGACATGTTATAACCAGTATTTAACATGGTGAGGAGGGCACACAATTTTGCCTGCTTATGTAATTTTTTCGTTTTTTTTCTTCACTTTCTTTTCTTGTTTAGGTCCAATGTTGTCTGTAGGAGCCGCACGGTAAGTCTCAGATGGATTTGTTACATATAATACCTTTTAGTTATGTGGCCCCCCCGGACTAGGATAGATCCAAAAATTGTGACTTAAGGTTAATTCCGGTGTACAAAAAGACAGCAATTTTTGACATATCAAAGGAAGAGGCTCCGCGAGCACTCGTATTGATTGCGGCGATTTTACATTGATTGATAGTGTGAATGCCGGTTACCTGAAACAGAGAGGCGAAGGTATGTATGTGTTTTTTACAATTGGTTCTGTTATATCTCTGAAAACTGTGTAATTCCAAGCAAGCAAAATTTCTTTCAGTCGAGTAAAAATTACAGCGGTCTTGTCGAGTGCGTGGCGCGATCCTTTACTTTAGCACATTAAATGATTTCTCCCTTCCCGTGATTTAGAAAAATATCATCTTTCCTTAAAAAGTAAACATTCTACAAAAATTGAGTGCTCACTTACTGGAAGAGGAGAATTAAAAAATTTCTAAGAAAGTCCTACCAAATTTTCTTCAACAAAATTTGTCTCTAACCATCTCGGAGAGTTCCGACTTCAATGTGAAGCAGCTAGTTTTGATTTGGATGTTTTTTCGTGTTTGATTTCAAAACCGTAAAGCTTGCTCAGAAGGGTGTCCAGTTTGGTCTAAAAGCGTGCAATTGGTTCCGAAGTGTCCAATTTGACGTGAAAATGGGAGTGGTGTAAAAGCTATGCGTTCTACAAGCACCGTCAGCCCCTCATCAACCCACGTAAATGAGCCATGATGATAACGAATGCATTCTTTCTACGCAGCTGTCTAGAACATTTCATAACCATGTGAAGTGTTTGGCTCTCATTCGCTTCGCTAGTGTAAAACATCTGAGCGAATCTTATCTCGGCTGCATCACTGAACATTTCAGGTGTTAGAACGTCGAACTTCTTCGGAATGCATGTATTATACATATATAGTAAACCATCTGTAGCACTGACAGAGAAACCTTGTTAATTTCTGTTATTCACTCAGCTACAGAGAAAAGAATCGAAAGAACGGCACAAGCGATGAAGGAGCTATTCTGGCGTCCGGACAAATGTCTCACGGTTTGAGTGGTCTATGAATTCTTAATTCTGTTAGGGCTAGGCTCTATGGCACAATTTAAAGAGAAGAAAAGCAGAAATGTAATGTAATTGCCGATGGAAATGTAAAACGTACGCTGATGTGGTAAAAGTATACAGAACAATCCACACCACCGAAGACTCAAAGGTTCGTCAGACGGCGATCGATTTTATCAGTTCTTGGGTAGATAAGTGGGAATTACCTCTGGCAACCGAGAAACGCATCTTTTAGTGATTGGATCTAAAAGCGCCGACATATAGGATTAATGGTCAGGCTTTAGAAAAAGTTGACGAAGCTCGAGATTTGGGCTTTGTTATATATGTGATCTATGTTTTTCAAAACACTGCAGACTCTTGGTGAAAAAAGCCAGTTTTCGCATTTATAACATCTTCAGTCCTCCAGAGGTATACATAAGGGCCTTCAAAGCCTATGTGCGACCTATCGTGGAAACTGGGACCACAGCGTTCAATCCAACTAAGAAGATGGATACTGATCTCTTGGAAAGCATCCAAAACAGTTTCACCAGCTTATAATGAGATGTTTTTCTGTGGATTACAATTCAATTCGCAATGGTTCCGAACGGGCTGCGCTTTTTGGTCTGCCATCACTGAGCTACAGAAGAAAAATGGCATGATGTGCAAAATTCTCGCAGGAAGCTATCAATCAACCCAGGGAATTCCTTTAACGGAACGCTTACGAAATTTGTAAGAGGAAAGCTCATACTTCGGATCTCCGAATTCATGGTGACGAGGGTACAATTATCGATGAAGAACTCGTAAAGGAACCCGAGAACCCTATAACAGCCCTGTGGTAAGATGAACTGAAACGTTAAAGAACGTTGGACCGCGTACTGTACCAAAAACTCCGCCGTTTCCATTCCCAAGCCCGGATGAGAAAGGAGGAGGGTTGGACGAACGCCTAGCAACCCGTCTCCGTAAAATCTTTTTTAGCTACAGAAACTATGAAAACTTCTGATGAAACTGAAACTAAAATGCCGGATGCTAGCATTATGACGGTTTCCCTGATTCTAACGGCGGTTTTTTCACCTAAAACACCAGCTCGTTTTGGTACTTGGAATGTTCGCACTCTGTTTCAAACAGGAAGACTCGCTCAGCTACTGCGGGAATTCGACGGCTACCGCCTTGATATACTCGGAGTTAGCGAGATGCGATGGACTGGGAATGATTGAATCGTCAGCTCTGGGAAGTCCATAATATACTCGGGCAGCTCGTTACACACAAATGGAGTGGGATTCGTACTGAGTCAAAGTGCCAATAATGCTCTCGTCAGTTGGTAACCAGTCAATGACCGGATCATAAGTGCACGCTTCCGGACAAAGCTCATCAGAGTCACGGTGATACAGGTGTATGCACCAACAGACGATTCTGAGGTTGCGAAAAAGGACGAGTTCTACGAATGCCTATAGCAAACGATAGATGAGACGCCTCGACGCGATTTCAAGATTGTAATGGGTGACTTCAACGCCAAATTAGGCGGTGATCGGCAGGGCTGGAAAAAGTTGTAGGACCGTTTACGACAGCTAGCGATACAAATGAAAATGGAAGTCGGCTCATCACCTTTTACAGCTACAACAATCTCTGCATTAGCAACACTTATCTCCAACACCGTCGGATACACAAAGCTACGTGGTCGTCGCCGGATGGAGCAACGGTAAACGAGATTGACTTCGTTTGTATCAGCAACAGGTGGAGAACATCCTTACTAGATACACGAGCATATCGTGGCGCAGATGTAGGATCCGATCACTACTTGGTTAGAGCAAGCCTGAGACTGAAACTCAAGCAACAGGAACGACATTGCATTGCATATCCCTTTGACATAGCTCGACTAAAAGATCCCGTCGTCTCGACAAACTTTTCCATTAAGCTGCAAAACCGATTCCGCTTGCTAGAAGAGTTCGACGACTGCACAGAGGCTGAAGAGCAATGGGACGCAAAAAGGTGAAGAAGCACAAAACGCTGCCGAACGTGGTGACTCGAAAACGCTCTACAGAATTGTCAGAGAGCTAACAGGAGCACACAGCAGCTCAAACACACCGATAAAGGATCGAGGCGGCAAGTTGCTCGTCACGGACGAAGAACAGATCTAGAGATGTGTTGCGCACTTCAAAGAAGTCCTGAACCAGCCGCAACCCAGTGATACATATGACTTTCATAATGAGGAAGAGGAGAGCGTTCTGGAAGTTTACATGGGCGACATAACACTGGAGGAGACGGATAGAGCAATCAAAAGTCTGAAAGGTGGTAAAGCGCCGGGTCTCGATGAAATCTCCGCAGAACTTCTCAAGGCAGGAGGCAAAGCAATGACCACTACACTAACGAGGCTATTTAACACATGCTGGCAGCGTTTGAAAGTTCCGGAAGACTGGAAGAGAGGAATCATCGTCAAAATACCCAAAAAGGTGACTTATCAGAATGAGGAAACTGGCGAGGAGTTACATTGCTTTCTATACCTGGCAAGGTGTTCTGCTTAATTCTGCTACATCGACTGCGGGCCGCGATAGATGAGAGACTTCATGAAGGACAATGTGGATTCCGAGGTGCTAGGTCATGCAGCGAACAGATATTTACCCTACGGAATGTCATCGAGCAATGCATGGAATTTCGGACGCAACACCTCATCAATTTCGTGGATTTCCGGAAGCCCTTCGATAGTATACACCGTGAATCGCTATGGTCAATTCTTAGGATTTACGGTATACCCCAGCGCTTTGTGGAAATCTTCAAGAAGCTGTACAAGGATTCCTCCTGTTGCGTCAGAACGAATGCAATGCACACGACATTCTTCGAAGTTGTTACCGGAGTCAGACAAGGATGTGTACTCCCCCCTCTTCTGTTCAATGTTGCTCTGGACTTCATTATGAGAAAATATATGAAAGGTGATGAAACGGGTATCAAATGGAGCAGGACACACCGCTTAACAGAACTCGATTTCGCAGACGATGTAGCCATCATAGCCGAGAACAACGATTTACTGCAGCAGGCGACTATAAACCTCGCGAACGAAGCCAAGAAAATTGGACTACGATTAAACACGGACAAATCGAAAATGATGAGCATAGGGAGAACTGATGTGAATGTAGATATCAACGTCGAGACATCACAGCTTGAAACTGTCCAGAAGTTCACATATCTTGGAAGTACTGTGTCACGCGACGGTAATGCGGAATCAGAAATACTAACGAGGATTGTGAAGGCTGCATTTTGTGTTTCGAAAGCTTGGTCCAATCTAGAGCTTACCGTCAATCGCGGCGAAGATAAAGCTGCGACTTTACCACTCAATTGTAGTCCCGATTGTTGCCTACGCGAGTGAAACATGGGCCATGTCTATGAAGTGCGCCAAAAAGCTAAACGCCTTCCACCAGAGATGTCTTCGACGGATATTGAGAGTACCATATACAGACAATGTGACTAACTGTGAAGTCCTAAACCGGAGCGGTTCAAGTAGTCTTTCTGCATTAATCGCACAAAAACGTCTACGCCTCGCAGGACACGTGATGCGATTGCCCGAGTACCGATTTCCTCGAGTAGCCATGTATTGGATTCCTGAAGATGGTATCAGAGCGAGCGGTCATCCGAGAAACACATGGAGGCGAACATTCGAAAAGGACCTTAAACTATTAAATATTTCCAGAGACGAAGGTGAAGAATTAGCACAAGACAGGTATCAATGGAGAAGTCTCGTCGCCCGATATGCCCAACGGCATGGGAGGAACTAAGTCTAAGTAAGTATGACTGTACCAAAAACGTTGCATGGTCATCGGTTACAGGCTAGTAGCTCCTTCACTGCCTTTTCAATTAGGTCTAAATGTTTGAGAGCTTCAGTTAAAAACAGTACTTAACCGAAATTAACCGACGAACTCATAGCCCTGTAACCCTGCAACCACCACATGGCAATGAAAAACTACAGCAAACGTTGGACGAACAACGTTACCAAACCATGCATAGCCGACCTACAACACTGCGCCTATCTCCATCTACGGATCGCTGTTCCAACGATCTGATGGCGTTTATTTCGAGGAATGCCTTCGCAGTCAGGACTAGGTAAAGGAGAACCGGACTCAGTGATTTCATCACAACCCTAACTAAAGTTATTCGAAAGAACAACCTGATAATGACTTGCAGCTGTAAACCCCAACGCTCTTCACCTAGTCTAACCATAAGTATATTTATCCCATTATAAAGCGTGAAACCTAGAAGCTGTATACCACCATTGATCACCTGATCGCCTACTATGTTATTCCTCGGACCAGATTCATCAACGATACCGGATATCATCTACCGCGGGTTCACCATCCCCGCCTACGCAGTAACCGAAAGTAACAGAGAGTTCGACCACAAATTCACCACACCGCATGTTCATGAATCGCGGGATCAGTAGATTCGGCGGTACTTTTCACCGTTACTGGCCGGTAAGCGGTTGATGAATCTAGCCCCAGTGGTTTACTACGTGTGCGAGCAGAGCGCTTTCTTCTTCTTCTTCTTCTTCAGCATTTGTCCAGCTCCGTTGCGGAGTCCGCTATCCTGGTGTCATGACGCCACCTTTCCCAATCCAGTGCTAGATCAGGGTGGACACCAGCTACTTTCAAATCCTTATATAACGCATCAGCCCAGCGCTGCTTCGGGCGCCCTCTAGGCCGCTTTCCCATTACCTCGAAGTTAAGGCCTATCTTGCGGACGCTGTCTTCCTCTCCACGCAGAACGTGGCCGCAAGATCGATCGCAAGCGAGCTCGATGCCGTTAACCTTGATGGAACTGGACTCAGTAACGTACGTCGTTAGATATTTGGTCTTCTTCACGTTCAGTTTGCGATCACACCGATCACAAATTCTAGCTTATCTTCGCTTTATCTTCGCTAGCGAGCATCACGCCATCGGCATAAAGCAACGTCCAGGGGACGGGCTTCTGAAGATCTCGTGTGATGGCATCCATGACGACAACAAAGAGTGGGGAAAGCGCAGAACCCTGGTGTACCCCGACAGAGATGGGAAACTCCATCGAGGTTCCAGCTGCAGCTTGAACTCGACTCTTTGGGCGAGAGTAGAGAATTCGCATCCACTCTATGAGCTCTTCAGGAACTCCATGATGTCGCAAGGCGTACCATATCACTTAACGCGGTACACGGTCAAAGGTCTTCTCCAAGTCGAGAAAGGCGATATTAACTGGCCTCTGTTTCTCGCGATGCTTCTCTATCAGGAGGCGGGCGGCGTGAATGGCATCAACGGTCCCACAGCCAGCCAAGAAGCGGCACTGATTGCTGGAAAGCTGGACGATGTCCCGAATTCGTCCATCGACAATTCGCTCATACAGTGCGTTTCAAAAGTAGTAGCCACCTTGAAATTGATAATTTCACGTTTCGCGTTCGTTTCTACGAACTGGCGTTAGCAGCATTGGATTCCCCGTAGACGAAAACAGCTAGATTGCTCTTTCCAGAAAAAGCTTGATCTCCGGCAAAAACTAGGCGTTTTTTAATTTTTTGTTTGTTTCAAAAGTATGTAGCCACTCGGGCATTTTTACACTCTTATTCAAATTTTGCGCTCTTTTTGGCGGGAAGTTCTTGTCATAAATAGCCAGCTTGACCTGTTCTTCAAAAACAACAACTATGCCATTCCGTGGATGTGTCCTGATTATCGAGGAACAAGCTCAGATCCGAGCGCTCAAGGATGTTGGCTTGACAAACCGCGCCATTGCTCGTTCGCAAGGTGTGTCGACCACTTCCTTTGAAATCCCAATGGTTATCGGTCTGCACCTGTACCGGGTCGTCCGCGTGTGATTTCGAGCCGGAATCGTCGACGAATCAGCCGCATGGTGTCGAACTCCACAAGGAGCGTCAACCAAGTTCGCGCTGAGACGGGTCTATCTGCATCAAGAACAACGATATGGCGTTGTATTCAATTGAACGAACACATCTGCAGACAGACCATGCAGAAAGCACCTCAACTCACGAACTTCCACAAGCAGACGCGACTGGAGTTTGCCCCCAAAAACATGGCACGCAAGGGGAAAATGTAGGAACTTGCTGGTTTCGTCGACGTCATGAATTTCACACGCTTATTGCTTCAGGTCATCTTCGGTGACGACAAAAAATTTAATCTGGATGGTCCTGATGGTTACCGGTATTACAGGAGAGATCTACGACAGACTCCCATCACCTTCTCTCGACGGAACTTCGGAGGCGGGTCTCTGATGACATGGGCAGGCTCCTGCAGTAGGGGAAAGCTGAAGCCCAGACTCCCATCATGTCGTATGGACAGTCTAGGGTATCAAGCCATACTGGAGTCTAGCCTTTTGCTATTCCTAGAGAAAACGCAGACACATGTTCTGCAGCAGGACAACGCTGCAGTTCATGTGTCCAAATCGACCACAGACTGGCTCCATCGTAGTCGACTCCGAGTAATTGAATGGCCAGCTTGCTCATCTGACTGCAACCCAATGGAGAACATGTGTGGTATCTTCGTCCGGCAGGTCTACTTGAATAACAGGCAGTTCAACAATGTTGGGGAGCTGAAAACCGCTATTTTGACTGCTTGGGACAACATCGGTGACGAAGTGATCCAGAAACTTGTCAGTAGTATGCGTAGTAGGATATTTGATATAATAAGAAATAATGGTGGTCCAATTGACTATTAATTTTTAATAAAAATAGTATTTTTTGAGAGTGGCTACATACTTTTGAAACAAGCAAAAAATTTCAAAAACGATCTATTTTTGCTAGAGATCAGGTTTTTCCTGTAAAAAGCAACATAGGTGCTTCCGACTACGATGAATTGAACGCGACAAACGCCGGTCCGTAGAAACAAAGGCGAAGGGTAAAAAATTTTGAATTTAATTTGGCTACATACTTTTGAAACGCACTGTAGATCTTCATGCTGTGCGAAAGCAAGCGAATCGGACGGTAATTGGAAAGCGGTATCGAGCCGTGGCGATGTCCGTTCCTCCACGTGGTGCCACTGGAAGCTGCCCGCTCTGCGAGCTAAGCCAAACACGGACATTCGATTGCAGGCGACAGGCCCTTGTGACAGGCCGGCCTACGAACACCCATGTCGCATCACATGGTGCATGTCAGTTCACGTATATCGAGCAGAGCGCTTTCACCAAGTTGAATTATGTACTCGAACATTAGGCGTCACTTTACAGATCGCCTTTACGTCCACCTCAAAAAATTATCCTCAAAAATTGGTATTTTGAAAGCTTTTTTTCGCTGTATACTATTGATTAATATCATATTTATTGTCGAAATAAATTCCTATCTTTCTGCTTATTTTTTCAAATCGTCATTCATACCGCTGTCTAATGTGTATTCTACTGTATAACTTCAAAGTCTGGCTAAACGTTAAGAAATCCGTCAAGTTAATACTGGGTTAGGAAAGTGCAGTAATGCCGTTCGTAATGCTCAACAGTGGTTCCAGATGAAACTACGAGGGCTTTGGCAATACGGTTTGAAGAGCACAGTCCACTGCAATGCAGGATGGAGACCCTGGCCGAGCTGATCAAAGGTTGATCGTACCAGACTTGTACTGAAGCGGCGGAACAGTTAGAATGTGATGAACCGACAGTTCGTCAATTATCAACCGTTTCATCGGTGGAAAAGCTCTTAATCGTTTGGTCATTTGGTGGCTTTAGTGCTGAGTTTTCTGGCCAATTAATAAAAAATTCTCACTTGAATAACTTCGTGAACAGATAGCGCCAACAGAATCGCCTCCACCTTCCTGATACATTTCTCCAAAGCACAATTTCTATGTCAGCGCTAAGACACTGGAACAGTAGCTCGACATAGGAATTTTTATCGACACAGAAAAGTCACAGAGTTCAAGGCAGAAGCAAAATGTCAAGGCACAAATGTTGGAAATGAGAAACAACAAGCGAAGGAGACCATTCTAGCCGTGTAGCTTATCAACAAGATACCGGGCTTGTTCAAAAGCCCATTAGTAACTGGATCATAATATCATAGACTCTTAATTGCATTTAATGGATAAATTGGCGCAAATAGGGTCCGGGAGGTCACCTTATAAAAAGTCTCACCAACAGGAAAAAACGGGACAAGGCACACTAATAGTAAAGAAAACAAACAAACAATGCTGTAGCTCTGTCGCTGTAGCTGACGCGGAGGAGAGCACAGGGCGCAATCGCAAAATAGAGGGGTTGGTGAAATTAAAAAATATATACATACCTAGTTAGAAAATTATGTAAGCAATACAAAACCACCTACCATTTCACCTCAATCACGCCATGCTGGTTAGGGGAGGGGGGGGGGGGGGGGTCACCCAGATAACCCGTGGCCGGAGGGATGGAGACTGCCTTAAAATTATAAAAAATCGTCAAAATAGCATGATGCAAAACAAAATACTACTGTTTTATTTGCCTCCATATTTTGGCAAGATAAGGGACTCCAGGATGTGGGCAATTTTTACACGAGTGCGTAATTCCACCCAGACCCCGGAGTTGCTTCCATTGCCTAAATCTGTGCTCTCGCTGACGCAGAGAAGAGCAGAGAACACTCCACTCCACTCCCCTTCCTCCCTCCGCCTCCCTCCCACTCCACTCCCCTTCCTCCCTACGCGGAGAAGAGCACAGCTTTGAGCAGGGAAAGGGACTCCAGGGTGAGGCTCGAGTAACGCACCCATGTTAAAATTGCCTACATCCTGAAGTTCCCTCCGTTGCCCAATTCGGAAGCTAATAAAACACGATTTTGTAATCGAAATGAGAAGAAAAGATTGCATTTACATTCGCTGTATGTAGCTACTCGCCAGGCTTGCCCGCCACGGCGCGCTATGGCGACCCCCCCCCCCGCTACCCTATTTGCGCCAAAATGACCACATCGGCCGCGCGCCACCGACCCGCTGCGAAGAATGGGCACGAGGCCCAAAATCTCCGATTTCGCGCGCGCAAGAGTCTCTGGCCCTTCGCTGCAGGACTCGCTCTGATAGTAGAGGCGCGCACTTCAAATTTTCCTCAGGAGCTCCCGGAAACTGAACGAAATGGGTATTTTTCTTATTATTTTAACTGTATACTGGCCTGATTGAGGTGGATTGTTTGACTTAAATGAGTCATCTACTATGTGTTAGTCACATCTTAGGTGATTCATTGAAATTTTCCAACCCCTCTATTTTGCGATTGCGCCAAGCACAGATTTAGGCAGGGGAAGGTGTGGCTCAAGTGACGCATTCATGTTAAAATTGCCTACATCCTGGAGTTCCCTCCCTTCTCCAATTAGGAATCACATAAGACGCGGATCTATAATCGAAACGAAGAGATATACATTTACATTCGCTATATGTAGCCATTCGCCACGCCGGCCCGACGCACCCGCCATGCTATGGTTACCCCCCCCCCCCTCCGGACCCTAATTGCGTCGATAAATGCGACGCGATTAGCTTATTAACAAACCACAATCCCAATCAGTTCGCTAATAGACTCGAAGCCCTAAGGCACCAAGCATCGTTCAAACTAGCGCCGGAGCACCCCACCTACTTTTCCCTTCCACCACCTTCTCGCCTCCTTCCAGAGCTCATTCTCTTGAGCACGGAAGCCACTGGCGTTGGCTGGCGTGGAGCCTCGTTTGATCTCAATCATTCAGAGTACCATCGACGTCTAATGTCTCAGTGCCGAACAGAATTAGACGGGAAATCGCCCGCTTTCTCAGCATTTCGCTCTTGCTCTTCTGAGGTTTGAGAATCGTCTGCTGTTCTTTTTCGCTTCCTCTGCCGCTTTTTCAGTGATACCTCTTCAGGGGAAGGCTGCGTTTTACAAACAGTGTGATCTGCTGATGCGGCAGTCTCTATGGCCTTCCTTCTCTTCTTTTTGCGAGGAACTTGTTCTGACTCCTCAACCTCACGTGTTTCTTCCGGAACGACTGAATTATTCTTCTTCTCAGCGCTGCTGCATGAAGGATCAATGGTTTCGAAAGATTTCGAGCACTGCGGCTCCCTCCCAGTGGCAGAAGGCAGCTTATGACCGTTATCCACGTCCGGCCACCGTCTCTTTATACCGCCACTACTCGAGCCATCTTCGGACTCCGATGAACTCATGTCAGGGTCGACCTCGTAATCCATGAACGTCATAGCCGTCTCGAGATCACTCTGCCTAATCAGCTCCGAGTTGTTCCTCACCTCAGGAAACATGGCGAGAACCTCTGACGATACCACCTATAAACACGAGCATAGATCAAAAGAGTGAACCCACAGGAAGTGGATCTCAAAATTCTAAACTGTGCTTTTTATAGCGTGTGGTAGCGCAATGAGAAGGATCGCCGGCTTTTCCATGCACCCCGAATTGAGGTACCTGGTTTAGCCCTTCTCCAAGCCAACCAAGCCATTCATCCCTCAGGGTAGGTCATTTGGCACCAGGCTTGTCTGGAAAGGATAAGGACAAAACACTGACTTGTTCATCGGCTGGCTACAGCAAGTCATTATACGCACTTAAACTGCCTCCACGACTTCCCGTAGAAGAATGTATGCTTCATCCAAAAAGGGATCGAACACCGTTGTTCTTATTCTCTTTCTCTCGATCAAAGTCTCTGGCTGAATGATAACGACACAAGATGCATTAAAAAGGATTGATCTGAGTCTGCTCAGATCTGAGACCTGAAGGTACACACCAGGCATTCTAGACCTATGTGGTATTGTGGAGGTGCCTTGAGCATGTGCTAGGCTGGTTCAATGATTCGTGCGGCCAAGACAAAATTGTGCTTTGTTCTACCCTAACAGATCGTTGGCCATTCAACACTGTCGAAAACCGTGATCATCCCAAAACCCCATTACCTTACTCTTTACGAGGCGCTGACCACTTTGTGCACCCCGAAACATGTTCTTGGATCAGATCCCACCCAGGCCAACCACGTCTTCCACTCTCCGCGTCGTTCATTTACTAGCAGACTTGTCTATAAAGGATAAAATGCTGGCTTTCCATCGGCTGGACACGATGGATCACCGTGTAAGCCCGATGCGCGTTAAATCTGCTCCATGGTATCACTACAACTAGATAGAATGCGTGGCTTTCCACGAAGGGAAAGGGAATTAATATCGTTCTTTATTTTCTCATTATATATGCGTCCAAAAAACAAACCCACATATTTCTTGAAAGCAGTGGGTGGTATCCAGTCGTCAAAACGGCTCCGTGAATACACGACCAACGCTTCCACAAGAGGTGTGCGATTCAAAGTTGGAAAGCCACTCCGTGTCAGGTTCAGTTTCTCAAAAAGTATTCTCAACTCATACCGCCTGGTTCGAAAAAATGTGGAAGAGAAAGTAGCAGTGAGACTAACCTTTAACAAATACCTCTGCGGCGAAAAAGATTTCACTGAACTTCCGCCTTCGCGGTCCTGATGCTCCGACGAGAACTCGAACTGGTAGTCGTAGGCCAGTGAAAGTATGTGTATACGCTCTAAACAATAGAACGTAAGATCCTCACATGAGCTTCGTTAATATCTAACTATGAGGCAGAAAGGTTAACGTTATCGTTCAATTCATGAGTACTAAAGCTTCAAAGATCGTACGGTTAGTTAATGCAACTGAGGCTAATGTACAACAAAATATTTACGATTTGTTACGTTTTGTATCTACGTTTACGTTAAAATATTTCTGTTTTGTTGCGATCAAAACTCTAGCGCTAGGCGGGATCCGAACCCGCACCTCCTGCTGACCGGGGTGAATGCTCTACGCCATAACACCACCGGCACTGTTTGCTCCAACACCACATCCACACGTGTGACCGATCAAGACCCACCCGTATATCGGGATGAGCCGGTCGCTGATAGCAGCATGGAACTAGTAAAGCTGAAGGCTTTGACAGAACTGATTCAAGTAAGTTTCCTTGAGCCTCAAGCGGCTGGCGTCAAGGACACAGCCTGTTATAACGATGTTTTGATGCGATCGAAGCTCTAGAAAAATGCCAGTTTCCGTTACATATTGTATCCCGAGATTCATAACCGTAACCTTCGTATCAAAGCTACCCCATCAACGCCCATGGACATATTGATTAGATTTTTTCTTGACCGTTCGATCGCTAGCGACATCAGGCAATTTCTTCAATCCTTGAACAAGGAGGGTCCACTGGGCAACTGTAGTACGCGTTAAACACGGAGGGAAGCGTTGGTGACGCTCCCTTCTGCGTAGGCGACCATCATCGAGGAAGCAAAACCCTTTTTGAGTGCTATTGTCCCAGAATAGCACAGTGAGCAACACAGTGGTTGAGTGAGAGCGGTAACTGAATTGATTCCACGACTTCATGTCAAAAGAACAAGGGGAAACCCTCAAAGAGTCTGCCAAACTCATTCGAGCGATGAGAACGGCTCCCGACTGCCCTGGCAAGTTTTTTTTTTCTAGCCGCAATGAAGTGCAGCAGCTGAAGCTACAGATAAACAGGTGATTCTGCCTACATGCCCTTCTACTTCCTGACCCTCCGACTCTAGAGCACTTTTAGCGAAAGCAGACAGAACCCCACTATTTCTTCAAACTTAAGTTTCGATCAGTTCGAATGTTCGGTACAGACAGTTCTATACAACTTGATTTCCAACTTCACGAACCTTTAAGGGTATAGTGCATCTTTAGTCGTCGGAAGACGAGATTGTGAACACGCCATATTAAGTGTCGTGATTTACCAAACAGATACGTAAGTTCATCGTCACCAGCAGAATAGAATCCGACGATTCCTTCTTCCTTCAATCTGATTATAGATGTGAAGTAGTTGTTACAAACATAGGCTAGCACGACAAATCAAAGAAAAGGTTGAGTAAGTCACCGGAGTATATACAGGGTGCGTAAAAAGTATTGACGCACCTACATTTTGTTTCAGCTCCAGCTTTCTCTTTCTACCTCTCTAGGTTTTTGTGTGTTATTTTTGTTTCCTGTATTGTGCTCAAAAAACACGAAAAAAAAAACTGATGAAACATGACCATCGTCGCTACATTGGCCCTTTTTTGTCTGTTACCCAAAGAGCTGAATATTTCCTTAACAAGAGAATTAGGCGCTGTTCGAAACGGTTGTTGAGGAAAGAGGTCAGCAACCTAAACGTCAGCCACGGCTCTGTTATAACAGATAATGGTTACAATATGTTCAAGCACGATAATGTTCGAATCTAAAATTATCAATCTCTGTCCGATAACGGCAAACAGGTAACGCGTGCAGGTGTGGACAGCTTCTCAGACGAACACAGCTTAAACATGAATCCGCTGGATTACTCTTTTTAGGCGATTTTGGAGAATGAGGTCTGTGCTACTTTCAACAGAAGTGACCAGTCGCAGAAGGCTACCCTGTTAAAAGCACGGGACGAAATCCAAGCGAGTACTTGCGGCGCGTGCTCATGAATTTTTCCGTCGTTTTCGCTTCTGTATTCACAGTAAAGGAGCCAATGTCAATTACGAGTTACTCTATCGTGTTCGCAAGATCATTTTCCATATTTCTCAAGTGAATATTTGAAAACTCACTGCGCAATACTATTTCCACAACCGTCATTTACTGCGTCAATACTTTTTACGCACCCTGTAAGGTTAAAAAGAGATTACCGCTGCCAGTCCAAGGTCCATTACTCAAGGATATCTAACCTTCGCTACATAAGACACAAACTTCCCAAAACCACCATGAAACCATATCAAAGAGCAATGTGTGCCTACCGCGATCTCAAATAATCCAAGTCGTAACATTTCCGACTGAACGTTCCGTACAGCGGGCCACTTGGCGTCGCATCACTTAATATTCGCAGAAATTTAGAGTAGTCCTCACAGGAAATGGGTGGCGCGGATTCCATGACCTTAAAACAACACTTGAATTACTCCATCAGAAGCAGGCATTGAAGGATTTGAAGCGACTACTAAAGGATGAAGCCCGTACCGCATTAAGCGCATCAGACCAAGCCTGTTTCGAAGTCTTTCCATCCTCTTTCTGCTGGATGCAGTTTTCTTGAAGATAGCGCAGTACTTCATGCCTGAAAACTACAACATTACTATTGCACAAGCTCTAATGCAGGAAGCTCTAAGCTCTAATGTTTATTCAAAGAGCTACAGAAAATTCACTTTTCTTTTGTCATTCTTAGTCATAGCACGTGGTAGTCACAGAAGCTGCCGGCTATAGCGCGCACCGCGAAGCAAGGAGCTTGGTTATGATCCTTACCTGATCAGGTAAGCCATCCGCATCTCCGACGAAACTAAATAGGGACCGCACAGGAGAGGAAAGAACATTGAATGGTCTTCAGTGTGTAGAAGCTACAGGATTATAAACGGCGGATATCAGGACCGGCTCACCGTAACCATAGGGGTCGGATGAGACGTCCATTGTGCAATCGCAGAACAAGGCTAGGGAAGGGACTCCAGTGTGTGAAACAAGCTGCTCGCATGGAGACTGCTTTCTTCGCTATGGGGGAGTTCGCGGCTGGGTTCTGCGCTCTTCGAGCGCAGAGCCATGCTAAGGAAGGGACTCCACGATGTGTGCCATGCAAGCTGCTCGGATGGAGATTGCTTTCTTCGCTCAGGGGGAGTTCGCTGCTGGGTTCTGCGCTCTTCGAGCGCAGATCCAGGTTACGGAAGGGACTCCAGGGTGTATGCTATAATACTGATCATATGGAAGCTGCTTTCGTCGCTCAGGGGGAGCCCGCGGCTGGGTTGTGCGCTCCTCGAGCGGAGAGCCAGGCTAGGGAGGGGACTCCAGGGTGTGTGCAATACAAGCTGCTCGTATGGAGAGGCTGCGGGACATTATGTACGAATGGCCGCCGCGCATGCGGCGAATAGCGCGGCGAAATTCGCCGCAATAGAGCGACTTCAACGGCCAGCAATCCGCGGCCCAAGAGCCACGGTCCAGGATCTCGGAACAACTCTCCTTTCTGGAAAACTCGCCGCTGTCATCTCTTTATCACAGCAACTGAGTAGAAACCGGCCCGAAGACCACTAAAACTCGCATTTTCACTCCCACAACACTGCATTCATACTTAGACCAGAGATATTGTTTACCGGGCGATGTGCGACAATCCTTTGCAAGAAAGCAACGTGGATGACAACAGAATGGGGGGAGGAAGGGAACCGAAGTAGGGAACACCAAAACGGAAAAAAGTGAATCAAATGTTGCTTAAAAACGTCCAAAATGGTGTGTGGAATGACTGTTACCACTCGTTCTCTATCTGAACAAAACCCTTTCAACAGGTATCAATTTTCTTCAAGGCGTATGTAATAGAGTAAAACATGCCTGCTTAACATCAATGAATTATCTTGTACTAAGAACTTATGGTGCAAGTCTAGAGCGAGAGGTCCACCCTCTTTTTCCTCAACATATGGATCTTTTTGAAGATTTCTCAAATGAAAGCGCTAAGCACGACTACAGAAGTATTACTGCTGTAGAAATTCATTCATTAATTTAGAGTTGCTGCGCTCAAGAAAAGCTGCCAGTTTAGAGGGAGGTACAGGATGAGCTCCTATCTAGACCTGCATCAGAATCTGCACATCATGTGTTAGGAAGTGCTCGCAAAATCATTTTCACTGCGAAGAAGGCCACACTTAAGTGTGTCACCTTTTCAGCTTTTCATGAAAAAGCACCATCTAAAAGCAGATTGAACCCATAAGAATGTTGTCCAGTTTTGTAACTCGAACTCAATCTCTGTACCAGAGCATGTTTTCCTGCAGCTCCTGCAACAACAGGGGCCGCATGCTCGTCTACCCCGAGTCTCCCCCGATGGGGGATCGGGGTGTGATGAGATATGCTGATATTGATTGATTCTCCCCAACGGGGGAATACGAGCATACGGCCCCAGAAGGGATATCAAAACTAAAACCTTGCGTCTGCAGCAGGTCGTGAGCGACAACTCGCACTACCGCGGCGGAGCTCATCGCGCACGCGACAGTCGTCGTCGCGGGCGCGGCGACCATTCGTACATAAGGCCTCGTGCATACTTCCCGTCGCCGCGATTGAATCGCGGCGATGAGTTCTGCAGAGCGACGCGAAAGAATTTGAATTTCTCTGTGCTCGTCGCATCGCCCATCGCTCTGCAAGGGAGCGCGACGGCGATCCGTCCAGGATCAGCGCTAAACACCGCGCGCGGCGCGAAAAAGTATGCCATGCCCGCGATGGGCGCGGGAAGCCATCGCGCATGCCGACCGCCACTGTTGCGGCGGCCGCGGCGAGGTTTTCTTTGAGTATTCGGCCGCGTGCGGCGGAATGGCCATGAACTGAGTGCCGCGATGGCATCGCGGCGATGGAAGTATGCCCCCGGCCTAAAGACCGCCCTCGTATGGAGACTGCTTTCTTCGCTCAGGGGAGTTCGCGGCTGGGTTCTGCGCTCGTCGAGCGGCGAAGCGCACGCGGCTGAAACAGTGGGTCTGACTGATTCGCACTTAGGCGGACGCTCATCGCCCCGACCAAGGTTACAGGGTAAGGGTCAACCATGACTCATGTTTCGGCGGTTTCGTCGTGCCGTCGGCGCCCTCTCGATTAGAGATCCCGCTCTCCTTCCTCGCTGCATCTCTTCACCGTTGTGCTAGAGTCCAGACAACGGAGCACCCCCGCGCTTCTCTACTGCAGGCGAGATAGGGCAGCTCGAGGACTGCGCTTCATAAACCATTATTTCGTATACGAAGAATGTCGGTTAGGCGACCTCTCTGATTGGAAACGTTGATGCGATGGGACAGTCTTGGCTTACCTTTTCGACTTTTTTAACAGAATGCCACGCCAAGGACACTGATAATGGTACTCGCAACCAGTGTCCCGGCTTAAAGGTGAGATCCGATCCCTGCTGTGTCGCGAGTTTGGGACGTGCCGTGAACTTGCCAGAACGTCACAGTGGTGTGCTTGTTTGGTTGCATAAGGTTACACGCAAAGTACTGAGCGGCTTGGAATAGGTTATATCGCTTTTCTTGTGTAGACCAATGGGATTTCAAGTTCGCTGCTTCTCAAAACCTGGCTTCAAAACGCTTCGGAGATCAGTTACTGCTATGCTGTGTGAACATTGATCGGTTTTTATCTCAAAGCGAGGGCCTTTTTAATAAGTCTTATTCTAAGGTTCATTGCTTCTTGCTGTATGCAAATGAGTATATTCCATCACTATCGTCTGTAAAAAGAAACAGACATAAGGCTCCCAGAAAAAAGAAAGCTTAAGGGTCAGAGACGGCCTTAAGGATTGTCATCTGTTCATAAACGCAAATGTTCTGCCCAAGGAAGGCGAATAATAGAATACCATGAGGATGATCCACTTAAGTTTTTCGCTTCCTGTCTTCCACTGGCTGTGCTTCCTGGAAAACCCTGCCATTATGTAAGCAGGACCCAAAAGTTGTCTCCACCAATTTCTTTTCACAAATCCAGTTTTGCCAGACCTGCGTACCTTCACTAATTGGTGTCTGTCGTGCCTCCCAAAACGTAGCAGCTTCCAGACGTCTGTTGGTGACCTTTAGGAAGTCTGTAAGCTACGAAAGTTGCAATTCTTCTCCTTGAAACTCAGTCTTCTTGCACTGCACGACTCCGCGACTGCTAGCGGTTATGAAGAAGCAGGCGACGAGAGGGTACTCTCACCCGCGCGCTGAGTCAGCTCACTCGGCCGGCAGCCGTCGGATCGCAGCCGGAGTGTCTGTTTCTCTGCGCTCTCGCCTTTCCGCTCGTCTGGTTGACCCGTGTCCTTAGACGCCCGACCAATGGCGAGCGGCCGATAACTCATACTGTCCGTCTTCTAGCGATGCGGGTACAGCAGAAATCGTGGCGAGAAAGTTCTTTCAGTTGTTTTATGTTCCGAAGAGGAGTACGCATGGCCTCTAAGCACTTATAAACAGTACTCTTTCACCCGTGTTGTATTCTGTTCTCGACTCTAGACTATAGCTATCAGGATTTTGTAGGAGTAGAATCATGATCCATCTGTCACGATTTAGGAAACAAAAAATGCTCAGTATAATGAGGAACGAGAAGCTCTCCTATTTATACACATGCGGTAGTTAGGCAGTCCTGAAAGCTACACAAAAGGCCCTATAGGAACTAGTGTCATGCAGATCAATAAAACGTTTCATAGTCCAAGGACAACAAGTGGTGCTCCCTCGTTTTAAGAACTTTAACTACACATTTGCTCACGAATTCACTGATTTCTTGGCCTTCCATATGGGACCAGCCGTAGTTAAAACTTTATGACTCATTTTCTGGTTGGCAACACATGGAGATTGGATATTCCCAAAGTGAAAGGAAACAATAAGAAAGCAAGAATCTGTTTTGGCACCTCAGGAAACAAATGCACTGTGGACTAGATAAGGCTAATAGTAGCCTGGGTGCTTGTGCTATTGCATTCGAGTGTAAGGAAATTGTAAGGGGATGAAAGCCCGTAGGGAGATGGGACGTAGAATCCACGGGAGATTGATTAGGTCACCCAGTAACGCCTAGCCTTGTCTTACCCGACGCCATTGGGCCCCATTAAAACTACCCGTGCGGGAGTTTGCCCACTGGCTATCGGGACCCCCATTAAGCCATCACTTAGAGCCCCCGCAACCCAGAGAGTACAGAAAAACGCCCTCCCGGGTTGACAGTGGTGTGTGGGCTCGGTGGTGTTCGGCCGTCAGGCTGACACCTGCCCTCTTTACTTTTGATGTCGTTGGACATAACATTTATGTCTGAAATTATAATAAACTAATGCGAGGACTAAGCGTTTTGTTCGTAAACTTATAGAGCATAAAATAAAATAAATAACAAGTAATAACACCGGGCGTTCACCCGCTACACTGTTGAACATAGTGGGCGCTCGGAGTTATTATACGAGAATGAACGCCTTTTCTGCCCAATATATCAAGAGTGCTCTCACTATCACCCGCTTCTTGACGAAAACTGAGGTGACGAATATGTGGAGAATGGACTGAAGGTTAGCAGGGCTACTACTTTTCAAGTCTGCACTTCAAATCTAAGGACAAGAAGGTCAGCATAAAGAGCGGTGTAATATTAAGAATTGAAGCAATTCGTTTATAATGACGTTTTTGCGCAGTTTTCGCCACTGCCATCGGAAAATAACTGCGTATACTTCACGCTGTTCTCCTCAATGCAGCTTATCCGGACTCCCATACCCTCCCTGTGGATGCGGACGTATGAGTCATCCGGCTGCTGGTTGACGGGCAGCTCGGCCCCATTCGTCCCCGCTACTGCTGAGTCACGTCGATTTGCAACGCGTCTGCCACCTCTCGCTACCTCCCCGCTATTTCGCGCGCAGTACCGTCTCGCGTGGGAACATGCTGTTTCTTGAGCGCTTTGCAGACCGGCGTCTCATCATATCTTGATGTATTTCCCCACCAATCGTACTGTTGGTGATATCAGTGAGGAAATACACTCATCCAGCCACAACGGTCACCGAGTTTCTGCAGGATGTCTAGAAACATGTTTGAGACTTGTCTTTTGTTTGAGATAAATATTTTAGAACACTCGTTATCAAAGCGTTTGAAGTACAAATGGCAACATACGAATAAAAACAACTGCATCGTGTGAAGCATGAGATCACATTTGTGAGCAAGCATATATCCGAATACGAAGGCAAATGTGCTAACAGTTCCCTCACGGAATGGACAGGATAACATAAGGTTCTTCAGAGGAGTACAACGGGGGCCGGGGGCAAATTGAGAGCTAACTAGTGGGCAAGGTTGCTGGCTAAGGTATCAAGGTGATACTTACAATCTCTTGTGGTAGGTGGGCGACCACCCGCCTGGAGGAACTGTTTGAAGCGTCTCATCTCATCGTGTATTTTATTTTGCCTGCAGGCTTTTCGACTTCGGATATATCTTGTCGCCATTTCTCCATTTGCTATAGGCAGGATCTGCGATTTGGCCATAGTTAACTGCTAAACTGTAATAGACCTGCCATAGCAGGGGTACCAGTAAGAAACGCCCTTCGAAGTTTACTGTGAAACCCTTCAACGAAGTTCGCAGATTATCCTGCCCATTCCGTGAGGGAACAGTTAGCTGTTCCACCATTGCCATCCGCTCTGGGGCTGTGAAAGTATCGCCTGAAACCATAAATATTGTTCTCTGAACAATATTTGTTCTCATGTGTCGCCTTACCGAAGCGTGGCTGTGCCATATCAGCTACTAAGCTTTGGATAACGCTGGTTGGAGTTCCCGTATAGGGTTGTGCCCTCAATTCTTTGCACCTCTCGATCACCCTACGGCGCATAATAGAACGAAGGGCGCTTCTTGGCTCACAGAAGTGGGGGCGAACCGAATTTTCAGGATCCTTTATGAAGTGTCCACTTCTCACTTTACAGTAAGGCAGATGCTGATTGTACACCTCGCGCTCTCGATCCTTAAGTGATCGGCATCCACAGCACACAAAGGTGCTGGTCTCTCCGTCTGAGAGTGTCTTCCTATATGCCCACTCATAGCACAGCTGACGATCTCGAGGTAGGATATATATCGCTATATCTCTACCCCTTTGCCGTGAGGGAGCAAACATCACTCGAACCGGTCCGAACGACGCCATTTCACACAACAATGGTACTTCCAAATCCCGCCAAATCTTCTTCCTTTTGGATGTCGTGTGAAGTCTCTCCATCGTGGGAAAGCAATCGCATGAATCGCACGTGCAGCTCGAGATGTAGGGTCGGCGTAGGCGCCGGGACTCCTTCGCCTGGAATCTGCCCCGCAGCGATGACTCAGCATGCTCGGGGCCGAGCTGCCCCGTAATCCGGCGCGCCATTGGTGGGGATTGCGGGGCTACTCGCCCCCGCGACCGCGGTTGCGAGCGCGGCAGGGGAGATTCCAGACGGTTAGCGTGCGCGCGGGCGCGAATGGTCTCCATACTTGGTCCACGTGTCAATCGCGTACTCGCGGCCGCGAGAAGGGAGTCTCCGAGCGCGATGACGGCTTGCGAAATCTACAGTGGCTGAGACCGGCCAGCGCACTATACCTTTGTCCTTGGGAAAAATTTCGAATTTCGAATGATCGAATATATTCGATTTTCAAAATTTCGAATTTCGAATGATCGAATATATTCGATTTTCAAAATTTCGAATTTCGAATGATCGAATATATTCGATTTTCAAAATTTCGAATTTCGAATGATCGAATAATATTCGATTTTCAAAATTTCGAATTTCGAATGATCGAATATATTCGATTTTCAAAATTTCGAATTTCGAATGATCGAATAATATTCGATTTTCAAAATTTCGAATTTCGAATGATCAAATATTATTCGATTCTCAAAATTTCGAATTTCGAATAATCGAATTTCGAATTTTCGAGTATTCGAATAATCAAATGAACACCTTACTTATTGTGGTCACCCAATGATTGACATTTACTTATTTTTTATTACCCACTGTAAACTGCGTTCGACAGAGCGGCATATACGAAGGCTTCAGATTGTCATTACTCTTGTACCAGTTGGTTAATTGCGAAAAGGATCGGAGGACCGAACCGAGGCTGTGGAAGTCGGTGTCCAGTATAGTTGTGCTCGAATGACGTATTCGAATAGGTATTCGAATGATTTTCATTCGAATTTGAATATTTGAATTCGAATGTTCAAAAAATCGCGTTTTTCGAATGCATTCGAAATCGAATGTTCAAAAAATCGCGTTTTTCGAATGTATTCGAATTCGGATGTTCAAAAAATCGCGTTTTTCGAATATATTCGAAATTCGAATGCTCGAAAATTGCGGGTATTCGAAACCATTCGAAAATTCGAGAATTGCCAAAAACACACAATTATTCGAATGTTCAATGGATGCCATTCGAATAAGCAAGATAGGATCTGCATTGTTTTGCGAAGCCGATGCATTGATATTTTGCATTAAGAGTCCAGAAATTGTAAGCACGTCGTCTCCCTTTCACTCCATATATGATGAATCTCCTAATCCCTCTTCCACAACACCACACAGGAAACAAGAAGCACGGCTGAATCAGAAGCTGAACCTTCAGCTTTATTCACAGGACTTACACTTTCATTCGTATTCGAGCTTTTCCTATTGGAGCTCAGGAACCAGTTTTCGTTTTTCGTATTGGACCTCAGGAATCAGTTTTCTGTTTGGCACTGCCTACGACTAATCTTGTTTTTCGTCCTCATCTTTGCACAATTGAACTTTGCTTGATCTCTTGTTCTCTATACGGTACCTCTAGTATAGATCCGAAAACATTAAGGGCTATGTTATACTTTGGCGACGCTGTTGTCGGCGACGTCTGTGACAGTGTTGAGCGGGTGCTACGCAGTGCGCTCAACTCTGCTGCCGACAACAGCGTCGCCGAAGTATAACATAGGCCTAAGGGTTTTGTGCACCCAGTATTAACCTTCGCGCTCCAAATTTCCCACCTTCACTGCGAGGTCCCGTGATCCTATCGTAACCTTTCTAAGCTTTCTTTTCATAGAGGTCGCCTTGTTTCCATGCTATGTTCGCCGCCCGAGGGTTGGCAGATCAGGATTACTATGCGATGCAGTTGCATTCTCTACTAGCTGAGCAGTAAGCCATACAGTTGGGGTGCAGTAGGGACGATAATATAGGCGGGCTAGTGGGTATAAGATTTCTAGGTGATAGATCAATTACAGCAACCGGATTTTACAACTGCTCAGACACGTCCGATCAGATGTGCTGATTTCATAAGAGACAAAGAACGCTATGAAGAGGTTTTTCGAAACAAGGGTAGGCCTTCCTTTTCGAACCGCTCTCCTTTGCATCCAGGTGAATACTTATGGACAGCGTGATCATTAAGAGCAACTATCTCGGGACCATTTCCGTGAGTCTTGCCTTTTTCCTCCGTGTACACGTCCATGCAAAATGTTTCTTAGGTCTGCCTTTCTGCCAATTTGGATGGAGCGAATGTTTATGGAAAGGATGTAGTTTCTTTTATCTTTTCTTTTTCTTTTTCTTTTTTTTCTTTTTTTTTTCTTTTTTTTTTTTTGCTTCTGTGCCGAACGAGGTCGTAACGTTGATCAGTCTTTACTGAGTTTCCTAACATTCTGACCATCATCGTTTTTGCACGCCAAAATTACTCAACGATTTGGACACTAATCCATCAAGCACCTAATAGGTTGGAGCTTTTCGGCTATTGTTTAGACGCGTAACTAGAAACCTGAATCTAATAACAGGTAGTTCAATCGCTGATCTACACACTCTTAGGGGACTTATTAGGACTACCAATACAAGGAGGGGAGAGGTTAGGCTGCTCAAGATTAATCATCCTTGCAATCCTATAAGGCGCAGAAGCATGAAAACATCTAATCGCGAAGTTTTCCTTAAGAAACTCTGCCTCTCTTTGTTGGGTTTTGTTTATCACTTAGTAGCACACTTGCTTCGTTCAGGTGGTCTTAGGCATCGACAAGAAGTCAGATCACTCAATGTTTCTCGGTTATGCTCTTCTTGGTCCTGGATTGGCTGTCTATAACCCGAAAGTACTTGTCCATTTAGTCTTATGTCGCACATAGGATATGTTGTTGTTCAAATATCGGCAGGACAGCAAAAAAGCGGCACCACAATTCTTCAGTCCTTGATGTAAAGTAATGGCAAAAATATTGGTGTAATATAAAATATCGTACGTTTTCTGGATCCCCAGACACGTTAGGCGACGCTTTCGGCATGTTTTCTGAATCCCCAAGCACGAAGAGGACCATTGGTTTTCGCTATTTTATGACTAACTTTCTCCGATTTCTCACCTATTCTTTGACTAATTTCTGCGTGGCGCCGATCAATAGCTCTTAGCGCTTTATTGTATAGTATGGCAATTATAACAAACTTTCCCTTTTTGCGCACCATATGTGCTCCTGGGATCTATCAGCTGTACAAAACCCAATCTGTTGCATGGTGCAGACTGTGGAGCAAGAAAATGGCTCCTATTGTAAAGTATTGAAACTTTGAAACGCGGCGCGAAGAGCACTAAAGTAGGCGGTTCCATGAAAAGGGTGGTGCTGAAATTATTGCGCGGAGGCTCTCATTGAGGAAACTTAGAAGAAACAGGCCATGCTATTTTATTCTTCGCAGCGTACGCCCGATCTGACTTTGGGTCTGACTTTGTGGGAGTGGGGTCAACTGCGGCCAAGTTTTCGGCTTCAACAATCGTTAGGTAAGCACTGTAGAGAAGGCAGCTATTATATTATACACATCCATTCGACGACCACTTTTCTCAATCACGGATATCATTTAGACCTTTCCGCACTCTCCGATGCCATCAAAAAACCTTCCGGTTTCGAAGATCTCCATCATGATGACCTTGGTCTCCGATGAAGCAAATAGTTTCATTGAGAGTTTCCATGGTAAGGGGTCCCATGGTAAGCCGAAAAGGTGGATGCCCGTATGTAACCCCCAGTAATTCAAACCAAAGGTAAGCGCTTCACCAGCTATATCCCGTGCGATTTCACCTGGCCCTTTATTGGGCTTAGGTAAGGTATGGAATTTGGAATCTTTTTATCAGTCGACCACGAAAAAGAACTAAACTTTTTAAGGACGTGTTGTTTGGTTTGATGACCAGTAACATATTTCATCCTTTCAGGCATAGAAGAATTCGGTGGAAAGATCACTCCACGTTGAACGCTTTGCAAACGAATGTAAATTTCCTACTACGTCAGGGTAAACCGACTATTGGTCATTGCCACCAAAACACCAGCCATGTTTTTTTCCTTTCCGTGTTCCATTCGAAAATATTCGAATATTCGAACAGAATATTCGAATCAATATTCGAATTCGAGTGTTCAAAAAATCGCGTTTTTCGAATGTATTCGAATTCGAATGTTCAAAAAATCACGTTTTTCGAATGTATTCGAAATTCGAATGCTCGAAAATTGCGGGTATTCGAAACCATTCGAATATTCGAAAATTTTGCGAAAGCACAACTATAGTGTCCAGGCTCAGATGCCGTTGTTCAAGCGCCGCGAAGGCTGCTCCATTCATTTCCTTCACAAGACCAAAAAACGGTGACAAAGCTATAATGAAGCACCCTTGCTTCCCAAAGAATTCGTGCCCCGAGAAGAGAGAAACACCTTGGATAGGCAGAGCTAGATTGTTATAGATCTTGCTCCATAGCTTACTGCCTTTCCTTAGGTTATACCGAAGCTTCTAGGTGGTAAAAGAATGGCTAGCACGGACGAAGAAGTAACACAAAGGCGATCTGGTGCGGAAAACGCACATTGGAGGCTCATGAATGGTTCAGTCTGTGTTCTGACTTCGTTGAAGAGCTTCGCTTCACTTGTAAGCAAACGGACCCGAAGTCCATGGTTGTAACCTAATCTGATAAGACACTACGACTTGGATAGTGTTATTGCGAAAATGTGGATGATTCGCTTTCATAGGAAACGGAGTATTACTGGCTCTTATACTCCATAGCGCTTGCTTGCTCTTACCCTCTTCTTTAACGTCTTTGCTGGCCCGCGATGCCTCTGCCGCAAGCGGGTCGCAGCGCAGTGGATGGAAACGTTGCTTCATGCGAGGGAGATCGAGGGTACCAATTCTCCTGCGCTGCTGCACTTTTGCATTTCAAGTCATTGTTGAGATTTGATGGATTCTGACGTCTATACCATTTCAGGGGTTTTCTACTAATTTTTCCAGCTGCACACAGTGGTATTCAACATAATAATGTACAAACGTTCAACATCAGTGATACACAGGCAAAACGTGCATGAAGAAGAAGCACTGGTCACAATACGGACGGCGTATAAAAGCTACAGGGTCCTCACAGTTTGTTTCCCTAGATGGACCGATGATCTCGGGAAAAACCATCCTGCTCGGATTTTCAAAGACCAGGAGTCGAGAGTGATGTCGCAAGTGGTTCAAATGAAGAAACGAGGTCTGTGGATCCCGCAAACTGACGTTAACGGCCATCGATACACTCTTTCCCTCATCTTTGCATGTCAACTGGAAATCAGAGGTCTGCTGAAGGTTTCCTAAAACCTAACACCAACAATGTCCGCCGATGCTGGAGTGGTGATCCACCTGCTTACGCTGAAGTGTGGCCCACCTTTAGGCAAGGAACCTTCGAGGGAAGAAATCAAGCTGGCCGAACGGATGGCCAGCATACTCAAGGACTTCGGAGCACGTCAACTTGAAGTTGACGATGACGAACAGCTGGAAGTGGTGGAAGAAGAAGAGGCAGATTGGGATCCGCAAGATGAACTGATGGACGTGGAGAGGCAAGCAAGCAGTAGGCATATGATAACGTTTTCGGGTGGAATGATTTCACTCCCACGTCATTTTGCACGACCCTGCTTTTGACCTGCAAAAACGGGATAACACCCTTAAGGTAGATGTCGAAGCTGCGAGTAGCTGAAGGAGAACGGATTTGTTATAATGACATTGAAGGTGATGTCACTGGTATACCTGTGAGGAGCCTGTAGCTTTTATACGCTGCCCGATTATGACCAGTGCTTCCGTTTCATGCACTTTGGGCCTGTGCATCACTGGTGTTGAACGATTCAAATCAGTTTCTTGAACCTGGCTAGTACCGAGGATGGAAGCCGTTACAACGATGTTTTGTTGCGATCAAAACTTCTAGCGCCAGGCGGGACTCGAACCCGGACCTCCCTCTGACCGGACGGAAATGCTACGCCATTACACCACCGGCACTGTTTGATCGAAGGCAACATCCGCTATCAGCGGCCGGCTCATCTCGATCAAACAGCGCCGGTGGTGTAATGGCGTAGAGCATTTCCGCCCTGTCAGAGGGAGGTGCGGGTTCGAGTCTCGCCTGGCGCTAGAAGTTTTGATCGCAACAAAACATCGTTGTAACGGCTTACTGGTGTTGAACGTTTATACATCGTTGAGTAGCTTTCTCATTGCCTTGTTAAAAAACCGGTCAGTAATAAACATGTGGCAAGAAATTTCTTCTCGGCGTACAACTGGAAAATTTGGTAAAACATTTGAAAGTTGTATAGATGTCAGAATCGTTAAACTCTCAACCAAACATATGAAATGCAAAAAAGCAGCAGAACAGGAGAATCAAACCCCCGACCTCCCACCCATGAAACAACGTCTCTATCCACTGCGCTCCGAGCCACTTGCCGGGCGTACAATACCCATGAATTCTATTGTAACAGACTCTCTACTCCTTGTGTTTAACGACATGTCAAAAATAAACCCATTTTTACACTAATTGAGGGGTGCGGATTCTTCCTGTATGACTCACTCTCTCCTTTCAGACATACGCTCCAGGCCCTTCCCTTGTCAGATTGCATACACACAATTCGGCCACTTTGAATGACGCGCGAAACAAAACATCGTTCTTATCAAAAGGTCACAATTCCCTGGTTTTCGAGGAGGAGTGCCATTAACTTGTTAAGAGGTTGATAAAGGTTGATAAAGAATATTCGAAATTCGATTATTCGAAATTCGAAGCCTTCGAATATTCGAATAAACGAATAATTCGAATATTGGATTTTCTCGAATATTCGAATAAACGAATAATTCGAATATTGGACTTTCTCGAATATTCGAATAAACGAATAATTCGAATATTGGGCTTTCTTCGAATAGTCGAATATTCGAATATTCGAAATTCGAATTTATTCGAAATTCGACTAATCGAAATTCGAAAAGGACAAAGGTATACAGCGCACTAGGGCTGGTGGCATTCAAAAGTTTGGGAGGCTACGTTGAAGCCTTCAGGATACACTTTAGGAAGGGAAAGTGATTTTTTGGGAGTGAGAGAGGTAATCTTGAGTCACATGCTTCAAGCAGACAACGCACCGCTTCTCAAACGACACTCCAAGCTGCTTAAGGACGAATCGCAAATCGCATCCTTTTTGAACTAGAATGCCGAGCACGTCCTAACATTACGGCTGCAAACGATTGAATGGTACAATAAAACCACAATTTTAATTGTGTTATGTTTTTTATCCGAAAGCATCCCAAGGGTTCTGGATACAAGACGGGTAGTATAGCACTAAGCAGTTTCAGGGGACCCTGATTTCACCATGTGTGAGCGACTTGGTTCACTGGTGTGCGCCTCATGAAGAGGAGGCGAAGCGGCTCAGTGGGGCTAACTTGTATTCAGTTATTATTCACTTTTGACATAAAGCAAATGAATACTCACCCATATCAGAATTATTTAAAATCATCGATAAAATGTTGGCGGTCCAGGAGATCTCTAATTCTAAAAGATTACTAGTTATCACCCATTTATTATAGGTCGACGGAATATAGTTCAATAAATTATCAGGAACATCTACAATACCATAGGCCATAAACATCCCTCCAATCCTAAAACGTTAACCTCAAGCGAAAATAGAATCAAGCAACTGATCGATATTCTAGGCTTTTGTGCTGTGATGTGCTTTTACATTGTATGTATGTACAATGTAAATGTATGTCTCCATTTTTGCTCAGGACTGTTCGATATTTGTTGATCCTTGTTGTTTGATATTTGTGGATTTTGATATTGATCCCTTTTTGTTGTTAATTTGCTATCGATAAAAACTCTTTTATCCGATCCTACCATTCCCTTAACTTACACTTTATCTCCAACCCCACTTCAACTTCAACCAGATGGTTTACTACCACTGAGTGAAACGAATTCCAATGGAGACACGAGCACCACACTCCGTGCTGTAAAAGCGCTCCCCGTTGAAGAGCGGTGAGAGCCTATCACGTGCAGAGGAACATGGCGGAACGGACGCTGCGGCTGCGAGTGACAGATCCGGTTAGCAGTGAGAGACGCCAGACGTCGTGCGAAACTCCGTTCGTGCGCCCAGGCTGACGTCATGGGGGCGAGTAGCCCGGAGACCATTGGTGGGCGCGATTACTCAGAACTTCCGCCTAAGTGCGAATCAATCGGACCGAAACAATGCGCAGAAAAACGGGCAACGTCGCGTAGACGTCGATACCTCCCAGATCTCAGATACTCAGCTGAAGTGCAAGAACGCCGCGACGAACGGGAACCGGACCCCCGACATCCCTCGCATGAAGCGAACCCTCTACCTACTATACCACGACCCACTTGCCCACGGTGCCATCGCGGGCGCACAAGACATCGATCGGACGTCGCAGCATGGACGCCGACGCGCGATTTCTGAGCTAGGAGGGCGCAGACAGCAAAGCCTCGGCGCGACCCGCACTGCGGTTACGGTGAGCCGGTCCATATCCGCCGTTTATAATTGTCTGAGGAAGCTTCTATGCCGAACGACGTTATACAGGGTGTTCCAAAAAATGTAATCAATGTCTGAAAGGTGAGAACTTCGTAAAGGTACCGAAGAAGTTAAGGGGTCGTATGAATGCTTAAGAAAATGGAAATTTTCTGACATATGAGCGGTATGGATTGCGCCATGCACTCATCTGAATTCTTGCATTTTGCACTCCTCTGATTGTGTTTTACTTGAATACTTGTTGTAATTTCTCCTTAACTGGACCGTTTTGATTAATTTGTACTTATTTTAAGGTTTCAAACTTAGCAACACACTAGGTCTTGCAAAAAAAATGCAGTGTGTTCTAAAAAATGCAGGTCCTACATTAAAGGTTCTAACATTGCTGATAATGAAGCTTCTGGAGCTGTTCGAGACCCGTATGAAAGCACAGGAATTGGAAAAAAATCTGTGACGTTTAAATGGTAACATCGTGCTATGCATTGGTCTGAGACCCTACATTTTAGACTCGATTGATTGTGCATGGGCTGAATGCGTGTTACAGCCGTGTTTCTACTTGGCCACCTTAACATGCGCTGTGCTTTTTTCAACCAAGAATTGACAATCACGTGAAAAACACGTGACATGTGGGTTTATTGACACAATTGATCGATATGGCCATTGCTCTAATAACGCTCTACCCAACCAATGGCCTCCTCAACCGGCCTTTCAGGCATTATCTTTGGTGCGAAATGAAGACATCAATGGAGGAGAAATAACCACACGTGCTGATCAACTGTTAAACGCAGCGACACCGCTACCGCTGCTATTATGTTACGGAGACACATCAACCCGCACAGACTGTATTGAGCGCACACTGTTATCCATAAGGAATGTCACCACCGGTCGCTGTTTGGCTCCTTCACAGGAGTGCAGGAGGTCTCTGGTGATCAAAAGGACATTCATTTCGGCTACTCAGTTTCTTGCAAAAAGAGTGCTTCCAACGCTTTTCTTTGGATGAAACGCGGTCTCACATGTCAAAGTCCTGCATTTCTCCTCAAAATCGATTGCGCCAACAGTGCTGGTCTTCAACATTGTGTTCACCCGATGAATTAGTTAGAAATACTGGCACTTGTACACTCAGTATAGATAATGGGGAATAACACAGTATGTCTCAGACACAGCTGGGCTGCTGACGACAACAGCAGCGATGACGCTCCGCGATGGCTGTGGATCGTCGGGTGAGTTTATTGGTCATCCGCTTCAGTTTTTCGTTTCGCGTCTAGAACTAGTCAGAAAGACGGGTTGAGGAGGCCGTTGGTTGGGTAGATCGCAAATTTTGACCTCTGAAGCACATTTAGGCCTCCGAAGACGACGAATATTGCTCCATGAAGTGATCCACCTTATACATCGCTCCGCACATAAGCGTTTACACGCTGAAGAAAATACCGAGGATTTACGAAGAGAGAACTTGAAAAATAGGACCTGTCTACCGGACGGCCACCGCAGGTCAATTAATAGGTCAAATATTCATTCAATTTGTTTGCGTAATAATCCTCAAACAAAAGTGTAATGTGTCGCGCCGCATCTCAGACAAGGATTTTCTAACACCAACTTTTATCCTTCACTTTTATCCACCCTTTGGGCGAAAGCCGTCACCGAATGGAATCCGCGGGATGTCAAGAGAACACCAGGACGCCCACCAACAGTTGGTCGTACCTCTTCGTGAATGCCCTGAACGAATGATATGGCGCTCTTCATGTCCTTCGAGTGAGGAGGATCCATTGGAGCATTCTGACACGCGACAGGGACGAATGGAGACGCTGCTGGCGCCCGCTGGAGCGACTCGATGATCAACGGGATACAGGTGCTACCTCGAGCTTGTTCCATTTTTTGTATATGTTCAAGAATAAACACGTGCGCGTGAAGCGAAGTCGGAGGAGGTGCATGGTGTCGCATGCACGCACCCGATACCAGGGCCTTGGTTCGGACTCCCCGCCCAGGAGAAGTATTCCATCCCTCCGGGATCGGCGAATTGGTACCTAACTTATCCGTGGAGGATAAAGACTGGCTGGTTCCTCGCCATTCATTGCAAGTCATCATGCAGGTCAAATACGAATTAAAAACGCCTACACGACACCCGTAGAAGTAGAACGTGTCTCAGAAAGGATTGAGTAACGCCGTCCTTTATCATTTTATATTTACCTTGTGATAGGGCACAAGCACAAGGAGAACGGAATAATATGGAGCTCTAAATGAATAAAGAAGCACAAAAAAGTACATACGTGACCAATTAAAGAGTGAAAATTATACGCTAACTGGTTAGACGAAAAGTAAGACCAATGAAGAAAGGTACTGCAACAAGTTTAGGAAACGAACCACGCGTCCTTGACCTTATCCACAGAGTACATCATTTCTTGAGCGATTATTTGAAACGGAACAAGCGAGTCATACTGCTCCTCTGACTGAAAATATACTAAACACTCAGTTTATCTAAATGGAAAATTGCAAAATCTCCAATGCAAAATGATGCCTCTAAGCGACGTCTCCGGATATGTTTCGAAACAACCCTATCGAAAGCTTTTCCATTGGGATACTCAGTGTGCACCATCGCAAGAACTGAAATTCATTGAATAACACTCAGCACTTCTCGAAACAACCGCAGTGCAGAGCTTATAATCACGCTTCCCCGTCAT
The DNA here is from genome assembly GCA_947396885.1 of Heligmosomoides polygyrus polygyrus. Classification (NCBI taxonomy): domain Eukaryota; kingdom Metazoa; phylum Nematoda; class Chromadorea; order Rhabditida; family Heligmosomidae; genus Heligmosomoides; species Heligmosomoides polygyrus. The sequence continues at coordinate 57,437,599 of OX377205.1, forward strand.
GTGTTGTAGCTAAGACGGATTCTGAATAGGAACGGTAGACAGCCTGGAGAAAACTGATAACACCCTGAACTGAAATCTGAAATAAGCTATGGCTATATTTCAAGGCCTTGAAATATAGCCATAGCTAATCGTTAAGAGAACTCGAGTTAAGATAGGTGACAATCTGAAGAACCTGGTTGGCCTACGTGATACCCGTTAAACCTTGATTCTGGTATACCTGAAAGCACGCGCCTCCGCGCCTCACAGAATGCGCCACCCCGGTCTTGATAGCTAAAGATTGAGCAGGAAATCGTGCACTATTGTACTTTCATCACTACAGAAGTCGAGCATAGATCAAAAAAATCTGTCCAAACTTCGTCCAAGTGGGTTATTTGAAATGCTCATGACGAATATGTTTTGAGTTTCACGATCAGGGATGTGCGAAATTTCCGTTTCCGTGTTTCGAATTCCGGTTTCCGGCCATTTTGAACTCTTTCGTTCCGTTACGTGTTCCGCCTGTTTCTGGGACGGAAGGCGGAAACGGAAATTGGTACTGTTCCACACTAGTTTCCTATTGTACACAATCTGCCTATCAATTAAAAATAGTCCTTCTTCATATAATTGAGATAGAAAAATACTGTTTGACAACTGTAGTATTAATATTCTTGAAATTGGTTAGAGTTCCAAAAAAAGCGCTCAAAAATGGCAACGGCAGGGCAAAATTAATGTGCCACAAAGGCTATGTATGTAATGTATGCTAAGAAAATGCACTCAACATTTGAATGAGCGTGAAATTCTTGATCCATTAGTTATAAATAGCTACAAAACTTTGTAAGCATATAGCGCAGTATCGTGAAGCTAAGGGTTCAGTGAAGGTTGTGGCATGCGGTTGTCTGCTCCAAGATTACATCAGTGTTCCTGATCAAAGGTGCAAACTTCAATTTTTAACTTCGTTAGGTGTGATATTCATCCACATGGAATTATATGACTCATTTTTCTAATGAAGCTTTACGAATATCTACCATGAGCTGCTATTTTAATTGACTATGGTGACTTATTGAATTCTGACACAAAACTATTGCTTCGAGAACCATCTTGGAACTGTCCAGTTGTGATACCTTGGGCGTAGGGTTTCTAGACTGGCACAGACTGAATATTCCTGTGGAAGTGTGGGCCCACCATAACTAATCACTCATCCAGTCATCATCTAGATCCCAGAATGAATTTTGAGCACTAGCTTTAGTGATTACAATGTAACCGCTAATGCTGAGTATGCAGATATCTGTGCAGTCCACGATGACACAGATTTCCAAAAGTGTTAAGAGGAATCTCTTTTCTGGTCGGGAAATAATCTAGGTGGCTACTCAGTTTTAGACTTCACCCGAGTCAGTTTTTTTTTAAATGCGAGCCTGTAAATAACCTCAAGTGGTTAAGTCGGTCAAGTCTAGCGCTCAAAAAATATCAGTATCAAAAAAGTCAGCGAAAAACCCGTCGCAGGAACTAGATATGGAGAGACTGCATGCTGAAATAGTGAAAAATAGTGAGATAAGGCCCTGAATTTGTTTTCGTCTATTCCTCTAGCCGTAGCTAAAAGATTATCATAACAATATTATGAATTCATGCTTCGTTATGTTATGTTATGATGAGGATGAGATTAATCTGTGGAAGGTTCTGCTGCTCGCAAAGTTTTGCACAAGAAAAAGTGCAGTAGGAGCCGCTTCTGACGCCGTTTCAGATGCACTTTTGAAAAAATGACGAACATGTGTCATTTCCGTTTCCGCGTTTCGTATTCCGGTTTCCGGCCATTTTTGAGCGTCTCCGTACCGTCTTTCGTCTTCCGCTTTTTCCAGAAAAATTTCCGCACATCCCTGACCACGATAGAGTAAATTAAGTTCGGTACCGGTTGAAACCTCTACAGCCTTACTCACCTACCGTAGCCTACCGTTATCAGCCAAGACTTCAGAAACGGATATCAGAATCGTTAGTAGCACCTCTATGAAACTCGCTTCTGCAGCGTTTAGGCGCAGAAGATTTTTCGAGCTGCTCTCGATCTCCGGAGCCATAAAAGTACAATAGTCAATAGCCGTAAACGAGATTCGACCCTGTTTCTTGAGTGACAAGGCAATTTGCCACGTAACCTGTCTCTAACCATCCAGCAAACGACGCTGTGACTAAGCACCACGTTAGTGAAGTTAGATAGGGTCTTGAAAGTTGAACGAGTTCAAGAGTGAAAAATAACAAGTGTTAAAAGTCACCCACACCAAATCTTTTTGTAGAGATGCTTCGGTACAGGGCCCATTCGAGCTAGCACACCTCTCAAGTGATTTTGACAGGAGTGCGCTGGCAGTTTCATGAGCTGAAATCCGTGGGGCGATTTTTTTGTAAAGACTGAAGGAGGCCAGAGTTCTCACTGACCTTCCCTATGAGATTTATGGCGGATGCTGACATTCCGAATTTCTTGTAATACTGTAAGAGCGTATCTGTGTCCTTCTCTGACCACTGAATGCTAAACGTAGCACCATAACATAGCATAAAGATGCTCTATCTCCTCATAACAATTGCTAACGTTCATGGAGGCGTAGTAGTGCAGTCCGAGGACACGTCAGCAGTCGCGTCCAGCCCAATGCGAATAAAGCCTTACTGTTTGGAAAGGATAAATACTGATTTGTCTATCGTCCAGCTATCTAAATCCGTTGTATTATCCAAACACGCATTCAATTACCTCTACGATATTTCGTAGAATGCCTGGAGCATCCGAAATAGGGACTGATTAACGCCGTACTTAATCCTTAACCTTATCCATTCCTCTCCTTTTTGTTCAGTTTTTGTCACGCTACAGGCGGGCTCCGCTCTTCGAGTGTGAAGACGCCACCTCTCGAGATCAAATGCTTGATCGCGGCAGATACCAGCACCCTTCAGGTCCACATGCAACGTTTCAAGCCAATGCTGCTTCCCTTCACGCCGTTTTCCGTATGTTAAGACCAATCTTCGGAACAATACCACCACTAGCGCGAAGAACGTGGCCATACCACCGAAGGCGAACTTCACGTAACTTGTCAGCAATCGGAGCGACGCCAAATCTGACGTATTTCTTCGTTACGAATACCGTTCAGACGCGTAATGTCCGGGGGCCTAAGATTACATGTGAACTGGTCCCCGAAAAATTCCGTCACGCGCGAGCGGCGAGAGTCAGATGAGCAGAGTGACTCTCCAGATTGGGCTAGGGAAGGGACTCCGGGGTGTGGCGAGCAGGGAGGCGTGGAGTGCGCGAGACAACACGACGAAAAACCGCGCGCCGCCTCGGCACTATGCCAAGCGGACCAGTTCTCCGGCAACGGGGGCCTAAAGGCCGCCACAGACTTCTGCGGCGCCGCTCGGCGGCGTCGCTCAGCGGCGCCGCTGGCGGCGCCGCTGGAGGCGAGCTCTGCGTCTCTGCCCTATGGTTAAGCATAGGGCAGCGGCGCCGCCAGTGCCGCCGGTGCCGCCGGCCGGCCAGCGGCGCCGCCCAGCGGCACCGCTGGCGGCGCCGCTGGAGGCGAGCTCTGCGTCTCTGCCCTATGGTTAAGCATAGGGCAGCGGCGCCGCCGAGCGGCGCCGCAGAAGTCTGTGGCGGCCTTTAGGCATATGGTATAGCACCGCGGGAGCGTCCGTGGACGGCGGGAATAGCGCCTAGATCTCTCGCTTGGCCAATCGCCGCGCCCCGCCATGGCTCCAGGACGTAACTCCAACGCGACTTACTACTCATTACTCAAAATGGCAAGGTGCCAGCCGATGCAAAAGCTGTGCTGTTGTGGACGACATTTTAATGCTTCTCCTGTAATCTTTTGTGATAAACTGAATTTGCATCACTTTCGACATAATAAATGATTGAGAATCCTATGCTTGCTATCCTTCTTAGCTCTAACGGACTCATAAAGAGCGAGAGCAATGTTTTACCAAACTCGGAAGTTCTAATGCATTAATGTATTACACCAGGTCCCTACCAGTTTCTTCAGCCTATGCGTTCGCCCAATGATTCCGCGTGCGCGATCATCATTAGCCGTCCCTGTCCGAAGCAGTCCGACCGCGACAACTCGTCCAATTTCGTCGCACACCGCGCGCGACGCCAGGGGGATTCGCGCAGCGTTGGAGTTATGTCTGCCCGCCTCGCTATGCCCGCCCTCTGGGAACTATCACAAACGCTCTTCGTTCGCTGTCCGCGGGCCCCTACCGACGGTGGGAGGCGGGCTGCTATGCCGCTGCCGTCCCGCGGACTCCGGCGCCAAAAGGGCGCTCCAATTCTAACAGCGCCGGATCGATGACGACCGTTCACGGACGTACCGCGGATATCTCCTCAGGAGTATACCATATGTCTAGGCCGAGGAAAGCTAGATGCAACGGTTTCTGATTTTCTCGACGTCTCTCTACCTGAAGACGAGCAGCATGTAATGCATTGATGGTGCCACCGCACGCTACGAAGCCACGGTTGGTGGAAAGCTGGACGATATCGCAAACATGTTCATCTACAATTCCCTCGAAGGCTTTCATACTGTGCGAGAGCAAGCAAATTGGACAGTGATTCGTGCAGTCTGCTGGACTGCCTTATTCTTCCAGATCGGAATCGTCGTGTTTTCCTGCCAACTACCATGTACCTTATTTCCTGCAAAGATGGCACGTAAAAACACCCCCCTGTGCAATCGGTTGGGTCAGGCCTTCGCGATGGCGCGCGCTTGCGTACCGTGTAGTAGAGTCGACGGCACGGGATCGTCCGCTGGCTTAGCAGCTTCGAGGGGAACAGAAATATAGATTACGTCAGGACTGTGCCACTGAACGTAATCCGAAATTAGGCGTGCGGCGTACTTGACAAGCCGTATTTCGCGGTAAACGCTAAGGAAAAGCACGTTGCAACAGATGTTAGGAAATTGGGACACGGTAAATGCTAAGGAAATGCACCTTGGATGTGCTATTACGGTCCGTGGTTGTAAAATTCAGTTGCTTACCAAGTATGTGTGTCACACAGTCAGTTTTGCTCGTGCAGCCCTCCTAGAATCCAATTTTTTTTTCGAAGGATTCGCATCTATTTCGACGTTGTTATTCCATGAGTTTGGTCCAAAAATGTCGGATTTAAGCAGTTGCCTTCGCTAAGAGTTAATCTTAATGCTCACTAAAAGAATCTGCATGCTCTGAATTGCGCTGATTCTTACTGTCATAAGAAATGTAGGAAATGTGGAAGAAATAGGAATATTTGTGTTACTTTCATGGGTGAGTTCGCAGCGCTGGAGAGCTGAGGTTTTTAGCTAACCGCAGTAGCGCGTTGATGAAGAAGTCGGACGGCTGTTAGCTCATCCCTGATGACATCCAAGACGGATCAAAACACGAACACAACAAAACTAAATAACAAACAAAATGGCACTATAGTACTTTTAGGACTAAAGAGGTCTAGGAGAAGTCGAGAAAATTTTCCGCCCAAACTTCGCCCGGAGGAGGGCTATTTAGGGTGCTGATCACAAATCTGACATCCGTTCTTGAAATTTGCGCTGATTACAGTAGAAACTACAGCCGATTATTCATGTCGCACTGAGGTAAGTTCGTGAGTACTGCATGTCTTCTGAACCCCTGCGGACATTGGACGATGTTTTCTTATTCCAGTGGACGCTGGATAACGTCTGAGGTGCATCTTCTGCGTCCATACGCACATTGAGCATAGAAGCAGTCGACTAGCACACGATTCCTTTTTCTTTACCAGCACATCGTGCGAGTTACTCGTTCTCCAGTACTACTGAGTCGTGTGCTCATCAGTACTACATCAATAAATGTTGTAATCCTTTTCAGTCCCCTCGAAGCTGCTAAGCCAGCAGACGATGCCGCGACGTCGGCTCCACTGCACGGCGCGTAAGCGCGCGCCGTCGCGAAGGCCTGACCCAATCGAGTGCACAGGGGGTGTTTTTACGTGCCATCGCTGAAGCGTGGTGGCCGCGGCGACTGGTACGGTAAGCGCGAATTCTTCATAGTGTGTGTTGCTGCAGACACGGAGTCTAATGCTATTGGAACTGCGTAACCTATGTTACTACCTCTGCTCAGCTATTTGAGAGTCCTCAGGTGCATTTAATCAGAGAATATACTTCGAGAGGGGATTGGATGACCTAATCGAAGAAATAGATGACTGTTTCTTTGCGAAAAGACTTAGGGTCCTCTTATGTTAATAACGTTCCTCTTCTAAAAGCCGCTCGGTCTCCTTCACAGAGATTTTGTGCACATAATCGTGCGTAGGAGGGACGGAAGGGATGGCCGGGTGGCAAACTGTACTGTAGAAATTCTCTCGGAGCAGTCATGCCATGGGTCATAGCCCTCTTGTGGTTCATCAGGTGGCCGCTCTCATCACTGATGCCCAAGAATTTTGGCACTATTGTACTTTCACAACTCCACGGGTCGAGGAGAGGTCGAAAAAAAATTTTCGCCCAAACTTCGGCTAGGAGGGTTATTTGGGGTGCTGATCACGAATCTGAGATCCGTTTTCAAAATTACGGCCGATTACGGTAGGTACGGGTGACTAAGGCTGCCAAAGTCATGATCACCGATTGCGCCCAAACTCTAGCGTAAAACAAAAAACGGATCTCAGATTCGTGATCAGCATCCCAACTAACCCCCATAGCCGAAGTTTGGGCGAAATCGGTGATCATGACTTTGTCAGCCTTAGTCACCCGTACCTACCGTAACCTACCGTAGTCGGCCGTAATTTTGAAAACGGATCTCAGATTCGTGATCAGCACCCCAAATAACCCCCCTAGCCGAGGTTTGGGCGAAAAAAATTTTTTCGACCTCTCCTCGACCCGTGGAGTTGTGAAAGTACAATAGTGCCGAATTTTTCGATGTCATCGGTCTGACGATTATGTGCCTTGGCAAGTCAGTAACAGGGATGGGCGGAAATTTTGAAAATTTTCCCAGAAAACAGAAAATCGCTTTTGTCAGAAAACAGAAAAGCCAAAAACGCCAGAAAACAGAAAATTTTGAAATTATCATGCGACCTAATTATTCTACCAAAGATCCATTTTTCCAGTAGCAAACGCTTTTGTATGTCTAGAAATGAAGTCGTGGACCAGGGTTTTAGCTTGCAAACGTTTACAAAAATGTCTAGTACACTCCAGATTCAATACAGTCAGCAAACTGTAAATCTTGATTGATAGATACTAGGAATCTCGGCATTTCAAGTATGCAATATTACTCATCAGCTCCGTTTCACAGCTTACGCCTCAATTAATGGTCCCACTAGAAAGAAACTGACCTTTCAGAGTACGACTAAGCCTCATTGATCACTGTATGCATGTTTCTCGTTCTTCGAAAATACTTTAGCTTGTAATTTGTCTAGTTTCCACGCAGCTGACAGTTTTCAGGCCAACTCACCAATGCTCTTAGCAGCACCTAATTCCTCCATAGCCAAATAAAGATGTTCTGCACTGGCTTGATATTCCACAGAACAGTACGAGATTGTGACTGAAGGGGCATTCATTCAACACAACATTTTCGTGGTGAAAGTACTTTCGTGAATGCGTAGAAACTATAGAATTGGGTCAAGCGTATACTCTCTCCATCATATTATTTTTATTATTTCTATTCATATCTTCATGTCAAATAACATCTCAGTCGAAGACCAGCAGAGCCTTCTTGCAGTACAATAAGGGAGACACTGCACGGCATTAGCAACTATCGCCCGATCTGCCTGCTGTCCGTAGTCTACAAGCTTTTCATTCGGGTGATCCTGCATAAGATCAGCCGAACGCTGGACGAAGGACAGCCATGCGAACAAGCAGGAATTCGGAGCAGATTCAGCACGATCGACCACATACACACCATTACGAAGCTCACCGAAGTGTCGCGAGAGTACAAGCTGCCGCTGTGCCTTACGTTCATCGAGCTGAAGAAGGCATTCGACTCCGTCGAAACTGAAGCGGTCCTCGAAGCCCTGCTCACTCAGGGCGTTCCTACTCAGTACATCAGAGTCCTTCGAGAGCTGTACAGTGGATTCACGGCCAAGTTCTCACCATTCTACAACGACGTTGTCATCGACGTGAACAGAGGGGCTCGGCAAGGGATACCATACCGCCGAAGCCACCCTGGAAAACGCCATGTGCTACCTAGAAGGGGAATAAACTGGTGTGAAGATCGACTGCCGACAGCCGCACTATCTTCGCTTCGCTGACGACATCGTGCTCATAACGAGTATCAGTCAGGCGGAGCGATTTCGATCGTGTATGTGGGGACGTTGGACTGCAGCTGAATCTTACAAAGACGATGTTCATGAGGAACGGACAAATTTCTGACCCATTTTCGTTCGACGGAACGAACATCTCCGAGTGCTCCAGCTACGTGTGTCTGGGTCGCGAAGGCCCACAATCTAGCGCCAGGGCTGGGCAGGAGGGAACGAAGGGCCTGAGGAGCTGTCAAGAGTTTCTAAGGGGTTGTGAAAAAGACGAAGAACGTCCGACTCCGTGCGCACCTATGCGACTCTACCGTTCTTCCTGCCCTAACATACGCCTCAGAGACCTGGGCCATACGAAAGCAGGATGAACACGCGATCAGCGTCGCGCAACGTTGAATCGAGAGGACGATGCTCGGAGTGACCCGACTCACGCAAGTGAGAGAAGGCCTCCGGAGTTCCGAGCTTCGTTGACGTTAGAAGATCAAAGACGCTGTCGCATACGCTAAGTCGTCGAAAATTAGGTGGGCCGGCCACGTAATGCGATTCGCAGACACCCGCTGGACGAGAGCCGTTACCGACTGGATTCCGCGGGCTGTCAAGAGAGCACGAGGATGCTCACTATTGTGTTGGTTGAACTTCTTCGTGAAAGCCCTGAACGAACGATACGACGCTCTTCGTGTCCCTATCCCTCGAGCAAAAATGACCCATTGGAGCAATCCGACACGCGCACGAACGTATGGAAACGCTACTGGTGCCTGCTTGAACAACTGGGTCATCAATGGGACGATAGATGATAGATGTGATTCATGTAAAAATGTCATGTATCACTACTGTATCACCACATCAGCAAAATCAAAAGAAATCGAAACTTTTCTGTCTTTAATTTTTGACATCTGAAAACTGAGCAATGTTCAGAGTTAGGCCGGGGGCATACTTACATCGCCATCGCCTCACAAGGGAACTGTCTGAACGGTACGCCGGAACGGCAAGAATGAGTACTATAGGGAGAATCCCTGTCCTCCAAATAGTAACAGAACATGTTTTGTTTTTGCCGAATCCTTGAGGCAAACGGGTACGAGGGTGTAATGGTTAAGGGTCCGCAGAGCGAGCTCTTCACGGCAGCGCAACATCCCGGTGTCGTGGTCTGGGTGGCGCAGTGGTAGAGGGCATGCCTCATCTAGGGCTCGGTTCCCATGCTACGCCGATTCTTTGCACTTTTACCATAGTATCGCATTCCCATAGAGATTTCCATATCTGAACTTGTTTTTGGACTTTGCTACGGTAAGATGTTTTTACTACATATTATTTGTCGACATCTCGTAACAGCAATGTCTGAAATATGCCAAATGCGATTTTGTATGGAACTTTTACTCCAATAAATTGTTGTCATTGTCAATGTAAGAAACTTTGACACAGGAACAACATGAAACAGCGGCAGAATGCCAGAAAAATGCTTCAAATGCAATTTATTAGTGTCGGTGAGGTGAGTGCCCAGTGTACTCACAGTGTAGGAGGGGACCACATGATCTTCAACTTGACCTAGCACCTCGATCAATATTCTCGCATCTGTTATGCTTCAAAGTCGCGCGGTTATAACAAACTGCTGCCGCCAACACTGACTCTACAATGTTTGCTAACCCTCGTGTGGTCATTTACCTAATGACACTGAAGTGCGGATCTCCACTGGGCGCTGTCCCTTCGAGAGACGAAATGAAGCTGGCGGAAAGGATAGCAAGTATCCAACAGGATTTCGAACTGCGACAGCTGGAAATCGACGAAGTGGAGAAGTTGGAGGCAGTGGAAGAAGAGGACCAAGAGTTCCAACCAGAAGAGGATTGTGCAGGAGTCACGACGCCACTAACCAGTGAAGGCACTATCACGTTTTCGGGAGGACAAATCGCTTCGGAGGAAAAGGTTTGGCTATACTAGAATTGTTATCCTATACAAGTTTGAGAACTGGGGAAAGTGGACGGTATCGCGATTCCAGGCTTGGGCTGCAGCGAGTACCACTGGGCAGGAACTGTGAAGCCAAAAACAAGTTCAGATATGGAAATCTCTATGGAAATCCGATACTATGGTAAAAGTGCAAAAACGCGACGTAGCATGGGAACCGAACCCTGGACCTCACGAACACGAGGCGTGCCCTCTACCACTGCGCCACCCAGCCCACGACATTTGCGCTGCTGTGAAGAGCTCGCTCTGCGGACCCTTAACCACTAAACCCTCATACTCGTTTGCCTCAAGGATTCGGCAAAAACAAAACATGTTCTTTTACTATTTGGAGGACCGGGATTCCCCCTATAGTACTCGTTCTTGCCGTTCCGGCGTACCGTTCAGACAGTTCCCTTGTCAGTTCATGGCCATTCCGCTGCGCGCGGCCGAATAGTCAAAGGAGACTTCGCCGCGGCCACCGCAACGGTGGCGGCCGGTATGCGCGATGGCTTCCCGCGCTCATCGCGGGCATGGCATACTTTTTCGCGTCAAGCGCGCTGTTTAGCGTTGGTCCTAGGCGGATCGCCGTCGTGCTCCCTTGCACAGCGATGAGCGATGCGACGAGCACTGAGAAATTCAAATCCTTTTGCGTCGCTCTGCAAAGCGCATCGTCGCGATTCCATCGCGGCGACGGGAAGTATGCACGAGGCCTTAGAGAAGCAGCTTGGTCAAATGCCCTGCAGGGGTGATCATTGGGATGACCGGCCAACAATTTTTAATTTTTAAACCGGAGGTGGAGAATAACCTACCCATAGTAACTCTAGGACAAGTGGTTATTTAGTACATAATGCCTCTCAGAACACAAGTTTTATAGCTTTAATATAACGTTTTAAGTGATCTTAGATGGTCCAAACTACTGTCAATATCGCAAAGAATACGAAGCTAAATTACGAAAGTCGAGAAATGTCCTATGAAGGAACTCCTTGTCAGCAGCACTTACGCAATCAATCAAGCAAACAAAGCGGCATAGCTCACGAGTATACGGCGCAATTACTACATGAGCACATTTAATTTTTGCAATTTAAAATACTCTAGAAATACTATTTTGGAATGAAACTCATAATTCTGTTATACTTTTTGGAATATTTTTAGTAGATTTCCATGACATAGTTTTGCTCGTAGCTCCATTTTCTGTTTTCTGGCCGAATTTTTGGCCATTTTCCCAGAAAACAAAAAATTTGCCCAAAATGGCCAGAAAATCAGAAAACAGAAAACAGAAATTCCACCCATCCCTGGTCAGTAAAGATTGAAGATTGGTTGAAGATCCTTAACCTTATCCATATATCTGCAATAGAATAATTAGCGGCCTAAAAAAAGGTCAGCGATTTATCGTTTAAAGCAAACTCTGCTACCAATTAAGCCAGCTGTGAAAGAATATCGGGCTACTCCAGACGCAAATTACTGAGAGTTGCAAAGCTTGCTCTTCCTGACCGTTCCATCGCGCGTAGGCAGAATTTCGAAGAAGAAAAAAAAGCACGAGTATTACTGAAGTTAAGAGCTACGAAGTGTGAGTAGTTAGCACCGAGATTTGACAGCAAGATAGCCTCGAACCCCAATCCTTTGCTTCCTAAAGAAAACGGTTGTTCACTACTCCCACACTTCGCATTTATAGGCAGTGACGTGGAAATCAAACCCCTGGATGATAGTAAGCGTTACAGATAAATCAACTGCGTTCATCAATCGTAGTTGAAAAAGCGCCACCCATTTTCGTTTCTTGGTATATCGCAGAGATAGTTTGAATGCGTATACGACCTAAACAATGACCTGCTGTAGCCAGACGATGGAGAAGTCGGTGTTGTCCTTGCCAGACAAGGACAGGGACTTCTCCAGCTAAAAAGTGCCACCGGGATTATTAAAAGCCTTGTTTCTCTGAGTATGACCTCAACCTTAAAAACTTTTGAACAGCACTATAAAGCACTTGTGAAGAAGGCTAACTACCGAATTTACAATTTGTTTAAGGTATTGGAAACCAAAGACCAACCTTCTCTCATGAGAGCAAATCTTACGTAAGGCCCATTGTAGAATGTGGTGTTTCAATCTTGAGTCCTTGTCAAAAAAAGGACATAAAACTCCTTGAAAGTGTTCAGAATAACTTCACCCTAAGCTTTTTCTGAAATGTCGTGGTCTGAGTTATAACAATAGTCCGAGTGGGTCTGATAGGGCTAAGATGCTTGGTTTGTCTAGCCTTCAGACTAGACGAAAAAGAGCAGATTTAATTATGTTGTTCAATGTTTTGACAGGGAGGCTTTCCATTGACCCAGTCGGGTTTTTTGGTGCCCCTTTGACAACTGATAGAAGAGGGCATCTCAGACTATCTGCAAACTCCAAGGTCGAAAGTGAGGTCAAGTTTCCTTATTTATAAAAGCATCAGGGAGCTCAACACCCTACTTTCTGAGAATGAGAACATGGTTAACATGTCTCTATCTTCTTCCAAACGTCTAATTACACTAAAGTTTCGTTAGGCTTGTTTTGTTTTTTCGTTGCTCAGTCATCCAGCCCTTATATCTAATTTTAATGTGTTATTGTTACCTTATCCCATATGTTGTTGTTATCTTGCCGCATGTGACTATGATCCGTGCCTTGTAATAAATAAATAAATAAATAGGCGTGGACGCGACAGCCGGCGCCTCTTCCGAGTGCGCTACCACGCGACCTTGATACAAGATTATAAACGGCGGATATCAGGACTGGTTCACCATAACCTTAGGCGCCGGGTGAGATGAGAAACGATTCCGGCGAAGACACCCCCGAATGGTTACCGTATACCGGCTGTCTGCGTCCTCCTGCTTAGAGATCGCGCGCCGGCGTCCACGTTGTCGATTGATCGATCGATGTCTTGTGCGCCCGCGATGGCACCGCTGGCGAGTGGATCGCGGTACAGTGGATAACGGGTTTACTTCATGGGAGGGATGTGGGGGGGGGGGGGGGTTCGGTTCCCATGCGTCGTGGCACTCTTGCATTTCAGCTGACTATCTAAGATCCGAGTTTTTTTTGCGCATTGTTTCAGCCGTATGCGCTTCGCCGCTCGAAGAGCGCAGAATCCAGCTGCGGAGTCCCCCTGAGTCACGAAAGCAGTTTGCACACGAACATCTTAGATGGCACCCACCCTGGAGTCCCTTCCCTAGCCTGATTCTGCCCTCGAAGAGTTTCTCCGGGCTACTCGCCCCCGTGACGTCACAGTCGGCGCGCGAACGGAGTTTCGCACGACGTTTGGCGTCTCTCGCTGCCAACCGAATCTCTCACTCGCAACCGGAGCCTCCATCTCTTCGTGCACTTGCGCATTTTCTATACTACGGAGCGGAGTCCTCGTGGGTCCATGAGAATCCGTTTCACTTAGTGGCAGTCTTCGGAGTGAGTTAATTGGTGCCAGACGTGCCCAGGAATTGTGAAACACTGACTAGCCTTTTAACAGAAACTCATGAGTCCTTGGATTTGCAAAATATGCACTTGAACTACGGTGATGATCCCAACGATGCGCCAGGCATTCTGCTTCGATGGTATCCCGTATTACCATACGGACACTGCTACGAGCATCTTAACCAGGGATAAGGGCTGGTCTATCATATTTGCCTTTAATAGAGAAGGCCTGTACGTGATGGTAGCTTTTGTATCAGAAATCAGGCCTTTATTTTCTGTGCTTAACGCCAGAAATTGAGTCCTGGGCGTTTTTAGATATCCAGCGGGTTCTTTCGAAGCGTTTATGGATATGCCTGGATCATGGGAAACATATGGCACATGGCTATAGATGCAAATTGACTAGAGGGGGGGGGGGTCAACATGTACTCAATGGCTACTCGGCCTTGCCCCAAGCGCTGCATAGTGCTGTCCTACAGGGTGAGCCTCACTCCTTCATTATACGGAAGACCTTAGTGTTGGGGATGAGATGTTCATGAGCTCATTGAGAGGAAAGAGGCACATATGACCAATATTCTTCACTCCATTTAAGCTCTTTAGCTTCTCGGCCAGCTGTCCTAGATTATCTAAACTGACTGTGTATGTGTCGACTCTTCGATTCATGCTACTCCACTGTCGTAAAGACGGTAGGAAAAATCCTAGGAGCGTTGGCAGTCCTCTATTAAGAATATTATGAGGACATTCAGGTGTCTGGTTAGACCTCGAAGGTCCCAGAGAGGTGGAGAAAGAGCTTTCGTCCATCTTTAGACAGCTTTGGAGTGTAGTTCGAGAAGTTATCTGCTTGGAGCATTTCAGTCGTGCTCCTTCACTCCTTAAAAATCTTCCCCTCCTATGGTTGCTCGCAAATATTTCAATGTGACCTCTTAAGCGTGTCAATGCAACCGGCCTTTGCGTGATGTGGTCGGTACCAGTCCCTGTAGATTTCGCAAGCCGTCATCGTGCTTGGAGACTCTCTCATCGCGGCCGTGAGCTCATGATTCACACGTGGACCAAGTATGGAGACATTCGCGCCCGCGTGCACTCTTTCGTCTGGAATCTCTCCTGCTGCGCTCGCAACCCTCGAAGAGCGCAGAATCCAGCTGCGGAGTCCCCCTGAGCGACGAAAGCAGTTTCCACACGAACATCTTGGATGGCACCCACCCTGGAGTCTCTTTCCTAGTCTGATTTGAGAATCCAGCTGCGGAGTCCCCTTGAGCGACGAAAGCAGTTTGCACACGAACATCTTGGATGGCACCCACCCCGGAGTCCCTTCCCTAGCCTGATTCTGCGCTCCAAGAGCGCAGAATCCAGCAGCGGAGTCCCCCTGAGCGACGAAAGCAGTCTGCACACGAACATCTTGGATGGCACCCACCCTGAGTCTCTTCCCTAGCCTGATTCGAGAATCCAGCTGCGGAGTCCCCTTGAGCGAAGAAAGCAGTTTGCACATGAACATCTTGGATGGCACCCACCCTGGAGTCCCTTTCCTAGCCTGATTCTGCGCTCTTCGAGCTTCGCTCAGGAGAATCCAGCTGCGGATCCCCCTGAGCGACGAAAGCAGTTTCCACACGAACATCTTGGGTGGCACCCACCCTGGAGTGTGAACCCAGATCCGCATTCCATGAGCCACGAAATGTTCGCATGTAAAGAATGTACATATGTTGTGTTTGTGTTCTGTGTTCTGTTCTGAGTTCGGTTACTCACTACAAGTCCCGTCAAATTGCTTCCACCCATGGCGGTCCGGATCCGATCGGTAGATCGATCCGTCGATACCAAGCCCACGATGATCTGCGGCCTGGCGATTGGTCGCTCGTGGCGGATGGGCTCCGCCCGGCAGCCGGGAGCCCACCAAGACAGTCTGCCGTTGCTTCGACCAAGGGCGGTCGAACGTCTCCTGCCGCCCGCCGCCAACGACACCGCGTCCGACTCCGAGCCCGTTCTCCTCCTGCCGCCCGGACTGCACCGACCAGGTAGGGACGACAACTAGGCTCATCCGAGCCATTACATGGGGGCCGAACGTTTCGAGTTCGGTGACAGGTAAGTTGAAGGACTGGCGAGAGCCGAGGGGAGTAGACCTCGGCTGTAGTCTAAGTGTGCAGTAGGGAGCCAAGGAATCCCTGAGTTCCCGAAACGCATATATCGGACCGAAGGGCCGCTAGTCGCGGCGGGTTCGAAAAGCTGCTAGACAGAGCAGCCCCCTCGGTGACCACTCACGAGTAGTGGCTGAGGGACAGAGACACACGCGTGTTCTAAGGGGAAACGCTGCGCAATTTTTTTGCGCCGTAGCGGATAGCTACTTTGTGCCCTGCTGCAACTCCAACAAAGAAGGGAGTGTCAGCATAGTCGTGGGACGAAGTCACACGACAGAAGGAACTGGCAATTAGTCATCGGCACAGCGGATCCCACTGATCCTGAAACGGGCTGTTGCAGTGACAATGTCAGACGACATGGAAAGGGAAATCGACCGCATCATCGAGGAAGATGAGCAAGAGCAGAGCAGAATGGCGAAGCTGCAGCAAGAGCTGGCACAGCTGAGACAGCAAGTGCAGGCCATGGCTCAACAGAATGCGCTGCAGGTAAAACGTGCGACTACTGCGATCACTGCTCACGTGTCGAAACGAACTCAATTGCCAGAGCAAGTGGCACATGCGCATAGGGAGAGCGAAACTTCAACGCGAGAAGGGGCAATACAGAAGTGGCACAAACTTCTTGAGCCAGGGTGCGAAGCGATACTTAGCGTATTACCTCTCCTTAGCGAAACAGCCCTCAAGGTTGAGCGCACGGTTGCAGATGCGAACAAGAAACACCATGAGGAGCTGAGCGCAGTTTTTGACCAAGCGATACATGACGACATCTCTATACGCGCATTGTCAAAACTGTTAGATGTCGAATCTACGAGGGTCGTAGATACGGTAAAGAGCCTAACTGAGGAAAGACAAAAGGGAGATAGTTCTCAAATGTCTACCATAGGTAAAGGGGTGCTACCTAAAAGGAAACCTTTGGTCCTCAATAACTCAACGCTGGTCAACATAACTGAGTTGACAACGGAACCCCAGCCAATGGAGTCAACGACTCACATGGAGGCCAACGCTCAGGAAGAGCAGTTCCGAAGTGCTTTCCGGTTGCTGAATACCGGCGATCTAGACATGGAAGCCCCGCTGCCACCGGTGACGTTTGATGCGGTGCGAGCAGTCAATGGTAGGTGGAATCGGCTATACGCTAACACTACCGATAGAGAGACTGATGTCCTAAGAACATGACATGTTCAGATCGATGCCTCCATGGACCAGCAGCAACCACGAGCGCCCTCGGCGAGCAGGGACAATGTCCCAAGAGGTACGTCTCCGACATCGAGTGATGTTAGCTAACATCCTGATGGAGGGGTAGGAATCGTACTAGCTGCCACGGCGCTTCCGGAGGTTAAAAATTTTAACCACCCCGAGGGAAAAGGGTTCACAAAGTTTGTAACATCCTTTACAATGAAATATGGTAGGATTGGGCTAACAGACGATATGCTCATCCATCTAATGAGTGAAAAGTTAGAAGGGTATCCAAGAGCGGTCATGAAAACCTTACCAAATGAGATTCGACATGGTGGGTTTGCCGACTTGCTGGCTGCCCTAAAGGCGAAGTTCGCCGAAAATAGTTCGGCCAAGCGGATGGAGGCCCACATGGAGCTAAAACAGTTGAAAATGACGGGGTCTGTCTCTGAATACTGTGTACAGTTCGAGAGCCTCACGAGAGCCGCAAACCCTGACGCCACAGAGACTGACTTGTCCATGGTACGTGCCAGCGAACTGGTGTCACAACTGACGAAATGGCCGGAATATTTCCAACTTTTCACTGTAATGGAAACCTCGACACCTCAGGAGGCCTACGAAAAGCTCAAGAATTTTGCGCAGGGGATCGAAAGGAGCAAGAAAGTGGCCACAGCGGTGCGCTCGGTGGCAGAACCGAAGCGTGTGGAGGAACAAAAAGGGTACCGTCGATCTGTTGGAAGGAACTACAACAGGCAAACACCCGCTCAAAGGGAAACCCCACGTGTTTCGAATGTAGTAGATACGGGTGGATCTTCCAACGACGCACCACCCCCTCCACCAGTTGTCACCCCGAGCTACAACACCACGAGAACGTGTCGGAAATGCGGGAAGCCTGGACATTTCCAAAGGGATTGCAAATCAAGAGGGCCGCAGAACAGAAGACAACAGGACGTAGGGACATCGCCAAAAGCCCAAGGCCCTGTACAGAACGAGCAACCCGAAAGGACTTTCAGCACAATATTAGAAAACTGGTCGTGTCATGCCACAGGAGTTCGACAGCAAGGCAACGAAATATTCGGGCCGAAAACCACGTGCGAAGTGCAACTTCTCGGACGGAGCTACAGAGCCTTGGTCGATACAGGGTCACAAGTGAGCATTTTGCCGTTGGACACCCTGACCACAGCGTCGAAGTCAGGATTCGATCTTGACGCGGATGTCGAAGAGGTTGAGCTCGATAGCCGAACACATATATGCGATGCGTCCGGGAATCGAATGTCGTTCAAAGGTGCCGTCAGACTCACCTTGTCGCCGAAGGACGGACCAGAGGAGCGAGTGGTTTTCTTGGTGAAGAAAGGAACGGATGACACAATTGTGCTAGGCACCAATATCTTAGATAAGATTGGGGTCCAAGCCTCTCCAACCGCACAGCAAAGGCCGAAGTCGAGAACCATAGGCACACAAACAGGCGAACGGGGCAAAGGTAGGTCCGCGGAAAGGAACGGACCTAAATCTCAACACAAGCCGAAGAAGAGTGCTCACTCACAAAACAAGGATGGTGTAGCTTCGCAACTCATCGCCAACAAAGCCAAGAGGAGTCAGGCAACGGAAAATGCGGTGGTAGCGAAAAGAGTCTATATTAAACCTGGCGAAACAAAGATGATTTCGATAAAGACCATTTCGCCAGAGCCCGAGCAAATTCTTTGGTCATCGTGCAAGATGATACCGCACACTATATGTGGAGTAAACCAAATAACGGTGGACCTCCCTGTATTAAATACCAGCGACACAGCCAAAACGTTTCGGGCAAGTGAAAAAGTTGGTAAATGGGACCACGGTCCAATCGTAGAGAAGCCTCCAGTAGAGTGCGTAAACATGCTGGAGCGTACCAGCGCACCAATGGCGGACCGTTGGGATACCCTGGTAGGGTTGCTCAGTGCAAATAAGGCCGAGCGATGCCTTGAAAGCACAGTAGTGGCAGCGGTAAAGGAGTTCAATGATGTTTTCGCAGTGACGGAACAGGAACTCACTCAGACGCACCTGATTGAGCAGCACATTGACACAGGGTCAGCGGCTCCAGTACGCCAGAAACCGCGACCAATACCGCTCGGCACGCTCGTAGAACTGCGTAAGATCCTGGCAGATCTCCAGGAACGCAATATTATTGAGCCCAGCAAGTCACTATGGTCCTCACCGATTGTATTGGTCAAAAGAAGGACGGATCGCTGAGGCTTTGCGTTGACTACTGGAAAGTGAATCAGCTGACTCGCATCGATAGCCATCCACTCCCGACGATCGATACGATATTACAGAACCTCAAAGGTAAGACCTGTTTTTCAACGCTGGACCTTTCTGCTGGATACTGGCAAGTAAAACTGTCAGACAGCGCTAAGGAAAAGAGCGCTTTTGCTACAACCGAAGGATTATACCAGTTCGAGGTGTTACCGTTCGGGCTAGCGTCATCACCGGCAGAGTTCCAAAGGCTGATGCATATTGCTCTAGGCTCGCTACAAGGACATGAGGTGTCATGTTACCTAGACGACGTTATTGTAGCAACTAGTACTCCTGAACGGCACATTGAAGTACTGACGCAGGTATTCACGAGATTGAGACTGGCAAACCTGAAACTCAATCCCAAAAAGTGCATCTTGATGGAGCCGAGAGTGGAATTCCTCGGGCATGACCTGGACAAAGAGGGATTGCACGCTGATCCGAAGAAAGCAGCGGCGATACGTGAATATCCGATGCCACAGACACGTTCGGAGAAAGAACTTTCTTAGGAATGTGTTCCTATTATAGGAAGTTTATACTGCGGTTCTCGAAAATAGCAGCGCCACTCCACGAAATGACCTCAGAGAAGAGTAACTTCGAGTGGGACAGCTCTCGCATCATCATCATCATCGCATCATTCGAAACGTAAGTCAGCTCTAACGTTTACACCGGTGTTAGCGCAGCCGGATATTGACGGAGCTAGGTCGGGAGCTAAACCATTCTGCATTCATACCGATGCCAGTTACTCAGGTCTAGGAGCAGTGCTGAGCCAAAAAGGAGACGATAACTTCCTGCATCCAATTTTCTTCGCGTCGAAGGGCTTAAGCAAAAGTGAGCGTAACTACCATATCACTGACCTAGAAGCACTTGCGGTTGTCATGGCCGTGAGGCGATTCCATATGTTCGTGTATGGGCTACCTATCGAGGTCTACACGGATCATCAACCGCCCACAGCCTTTTCGCGCGTTCTAATGTTTCAGCAAGGGTGCTCCGTTGGGCATTAGAGCTACAGAAGTACAGCATAAAGGTTGTATATGTCAACGGCGCTGCAAATAAAGTAGCGGATGCCCTAAGCAGAGCCGCAGAGGACCCTGCGAGCATCGACGTAACCGGCAGTATTCCGAACGAGCTCATAGTCGCGGCAACTAAAGAAGAAGCGGAGTGGGTGACAGAGCTCAGAGAGCGCGGAGACCTCACAGAGGAGGTACGGTTCCTACTTATGCAAAGAAGCTTAAAGTAGCAGACTTTAAGCTGGACAACAGCTGGACGACAGGAAGGTCACCTATGTTTCCTGGATAAGGAATGCACACGAAGAGTGGTCCCACGGTCATGTCGAAGAAAATTCTTTGACGATGCACACTCAGCACTGTTAGCAAGACATTTCGGTCCTAGAAAGGTGCTTCGCACCCTATCCAAAAGGATGTTCTGGGAAAATATGGCACGAGATATTAAGCTGTGGAGTGAGGAGTGCAAGAAGTGCATGCTGTTCAATGCGCAGCCTAAGATGACACCTCCACTAAAGCCTATAATCACTTCGGAGCCATATGAAGTTATTGGTATCGACATCTTGGAAATAGGACCTACTTCAAACGGGAATAGATACATCTTAACCGTTATTGACAATTTCACAAAGTACGGAGCTGCGTACCCCATCGCGACAAAGGCAGCCGAAGTCGTGGCACGCACTTTGTTTGAGCGATGGATCGCGGACGGGTGTCGTATCCCAAAACGGATTCTCTCTGACCAAGGTGGAGAATTCGACAATAAGCTAATGACAGAACTCACTGCTACGATGGGCATAGAGCAGATTTTCACGAAAGGATACAACCCGCGAGAGAATGGTATTACTGAGAGGTTCAATAGGACTGTCATCAGGATGCTACGGAAGAAGGTGGAAATCCCACTAGAATGGGACAGAATGTTACCTCGTTGTATGGTGGCATACAACACCACATCCCATGAAGCGACAGCGGACTCTCCATTCTTTCTCTTGCACGGGTTTGATGCCAAAGTGCCTTGGCAAACCATGCCTGACCGTGAAATCACTCTGTATATGGTCGATTTGGACGACTACGCCCACGAGCTCGTTAGTGGCCTAAAGCTGGCGCGTCAAAAAGCTCGCGAACGCAACGACCAAGCGCGGACCACGATGAAAAAGAGCTACGATAGTAGATTTAAAGTGGTAGAAAAACCTTTGAAGGAAGGCGATCGCGTCTATATGCGAGTACCAACGGAAAAGGGGAAGGCTTCCCACCAGAAGCTTACAAATGAGTGGACAGGCCCATTCCGGGTTGTTAAGGTTAGCGATAATAGCGCGACGATAACCCACATAGATGGCAACCAAGACCCGCTCTGTGTTCCCTTCGATGAACTCCGGAAGCTGCCAATAGGAGTAGATAGCGAACCTGTTACTACCGTTAGGCGTAGAGCTAAGAGGGGCAGACCCAAAAAGGCAGATAAGCGCGTGTCGGTAAATCGGATCGATTTCAGGGTCGAGATCGGAGATCCAAGGGAGGATCCCCTGCATCTGTTCTTCCCGTGTCAGTGTGGCACGTTCAACACTCGTGCTCAAGTCGGACTACCGGGTTTGCGGTCGGATCTGGCTCGTTCCAAGCCGGTTCGAAACATGATTGAGTTGGCCAACGTGGCCTCAACTGCCCTTCATCCACACTGGGGCGACGACCGCAAGGAAGCAGAGCTCAACAAGGAGTCGAGATACTTGACGATACATGGTCTCGCGACGGCAATCCAGGCACATAGCAAGTTTTGCTATACGTTCGCCTCCGCCCTGAAAGAGCACGAGGACAAGGAGCTGGTGCACCCCGATTTATTCCCGACGAGCCCCGGCTACGACATCGAGATGTATTATAGGATGGCGATGGCTCGTCGCTCGCAGAACACATCACAGGCACCGGATTACATGCCAGGGAATCCGATAATGATCGCCTTGCCAAAGCACTTCGGTAGAGTGCTAACGGATGTCTTTGAGCCGGCTACTGTGAAGTTCTTGGAATATTCGCATTTCGGTGATCTAGCAGACCAACTACAAAAGCAGTGCATTTCGTCCGTTTTGTATGGGTATGGCCCAATGAGGTCCAGATCACCCAGCACATGCTGTCGGTGCAGCAGGCAGTAGAGCGCCATCTCCAATGCGGAGGGACTATGGAGCTGTTCCCGCCCCCGTTCGAGCTCTCACGGGAAAAGGAATGGCGACACATCGGGCGGGTGTGTCGCGAGATGGCAACTTTCCTGTCGGGTCCAGCTAGAGGATTCGACGCAAGAATCGTGGACTTCTACAGCACGATCGGAGACGACGTTCCGATCAAGCACCCGGCCATAAGCCTCGGCGTATGCCCCAGGAAAGGCGAAGACCGCCTCATGGCGTGGCAATGTCAAATATTCTTGAATCAGCTTGCCCATACTGCTTCCAGTATCCTGATGCTGCCGACGTTCGAACTTGCGCAGAGGAAGCCAGTAAAGCAGCCACAGTCTGACCGCCCATCTCCGACTGCAAATGTCCCGGCAGTTGAAAAACAGAAGACGAAACGCCGAAGTTTTGATGCATTCTACGTTAAGGATGCCAAGAAAAAGCGCCTCGAACAGGCGCATCTTATGAAGCAGACGGGACGCCCTCGGGGCAAACAATAACAAGACGTCGGAGCCGTCTTCCCCCAGAAGGGGCGTGTAAAGAATGTACATATGTTGTGCTTGTGTTCTGTTCTGAGTTCGGTTACTCACTACAAGTCCCGTCAAATTGCTTCCACCCATGGCGGTCCGAATCCGATCGGTAGATCGATCCGTCGATACCAAGCCCGCGCCACGATGATCTGCGGCCTGGCGATTGGTCGCTCGTGGCGGGTGGGCTTCGCCCGGCAGCCGGGAGCCCACCAAGACAGTCTTGCTTGCTTCGACCGAGAGCGGTCGAACGTCTCCTGCCGCCCGCCGCCAACGACACCGCGTCCGATTCCGAGCCCGTCTTCCTCCTGCCGCCCGGACTGCATCGACCAGGTAGGGACGACAACTAGGCTCATCCGAGCCATTACACACATGTGTAATGCTAGGCATGGAGGATTTCGCGCGCCACCGCCAACGCACGCCTATATGATACGGTGATTACATGTGAACTGGTCTCCGACGAATTCCGTCAGGCGCGAGGCGGCGAGAGTCAGATGAGCAGAGTAAGCGCATGGCAGAGTCCGGCCTTTTCTGTGCTCTCCTCCGCTGTCGCAGAGGAGAGCACAGATTGGGCTAGGGAAGGAACTCCGGGGTGTGGCGAGCAGGGAGGCGTGGAGTGCGCGAGACGACACGACGAAAAACCGCGCGCCGCCTCGGCACCATGCCAAACGGACCAGTTCTCCGGCAACGATGATACGGTAACCATTCGGAGGTGTCTTCGCCAGAATCGTGCTTGTCGGGTGAGACGTCCTTTGTGCAATCGCAGAACAAGGATAGGGAAGGGACACCAGGGTGTGTGCCATACAAGCTGCTCGTATGGAGACTGCTTTCGTCGCTCAGGGGGAGTCCGCGGCTGGGTTCTGCGCTCTTCGAGCGGCAAAGCGCATACGGCTGAAACAATGCGCAAAAAACGCGCAATGTTGTGTAGACTTCGAAACCTCTTAGATCTCAGATAGACAGATGAAATGCAAGGATGCCACAACGCAAGAGAACCGAACCCCCGGCATCCCTCGTATGAAGTAACCCCACTGTACACTGAACCGCGACCCACTTGCCGGCGGTGCCATCGCGGGCGCACAAGACTTCGATCGAACGTGGCAACTTGGACGCCGACGCGCGATCTCTAAGCTAGGAGGGCGCAGACAGCAAAAGTCTCGGCGCGACCCGCACTGCGGTTACAGTGAGCTGGCCCTTATATCCGTAGTTTATAATTGTTTGACCTTGATGATAGTACAGGTAGGAAAAGCTTCTGAACCGATGCTATTCCCCTTCCGTCCCATCATGACCCCATGATGCGTTTTCCTCTACTACTAACCCGCGCTACACTCGCCGTTAAACGCACACAAGCAAAAAACTGCGGACGAGTTGTTCGGTGATGACTGTGCGGCGCCGTGACAACTCGTCCGCAGTTTTTTGTTGTGTGCCTTTAATGAGGTGTGTGCTACTTAATGTTTTCAAGAACCTAAATGTCAGTAGTGAACAGGAACCGAAAACGCACTTCTTTGAATACGCGACTTTCGCTTGTCCATTGAGAATGGCTGTGTCGAACAATACTCCAATCCGTCGTCGAACTTGGCAAGCAGAGCGGTGAGGTAGATTATAACCTGTAATCAAGTCCTAAACATTTAAATAGCTAATGAGGTAACACGACAATAACAGCCGTTCTTACACATTTTTGGCCAAAATGCAGTATGCTTGTTGAAGGATTTACGCTCATTGTTGTCAGCAAACATGCTCTGAAATACGTAATCTAAGAAAATGACGTCAGCCGCCGCAGAAATATGAGTAGTAATAATGTTACAAACTGAATAGCCTGGAACGCCGGCGTAATTTGCTGCTTTGTCGTAGTCCAGACTATACTTTTCAGCAAACCTGAAGGCAAACACTGAACTTGGCAAATGGGTACTTCCTTATAACATAAGATTGAAGGCAATCAATCAACGTTGGCATGCTCCACGTATTGAGACCTCCACACGAGAGACCGTGAAAGCACACTGACGAGGGGTGAGTCCGTGTGACCCACTGCTTAGGCTTGGGATAAATCCTATGGACAGGTCGTGTCTTCTCCCTTGATGACAAGCCCAGCACGGTTAAGGAACCAGGAAAAAGGTCGGTTTGCTCTAGTCAGATACTATACTATATGATAACGCGCTAAGAGCTATCAGTCTGCGCCACTGCATAAATTCATATAAGAAGAAATATATAAGAAGAAATCGGCGGAAAATCCAGGAAGTTAGTGGTAAAACACCGAAAAATATCCAGAATTAACTGATCTAGGTGAGAGTTGCGTTATTATGATGGCGGACGTGAGGGTTTCTCTGTATAGGGGTTTCGACCAGACAATCGGTATTATCGGTCTTTGAGAGGTGGTATCGGTTTTCTGTCAGAACACAGCTCCCACCGATCGAGATGGGAGCTCTATTCTATTTCCGCCAGAACTGTCGGCTCACCCCTTCATCCTACTCCAAGAGCGTTTATCTTCCACTTCATGACGAAAGCCCTCCATAAGTGTGTTTGGCGTGACCTCGCATGATAGAGTAATACAGACACAGATTTACAGACACAGAAAAGTTTCGATTTCTTTTGATTTTGCTGATGTGGTGATACAGTAGTGATACATGACATTTTTACATGAATCACATCTATCATCTATCGTCCCATTGATCACCCAGTTGTTCAAGCAGGCACCAGTAGCGTTTCCATACGTTCGTGCGCGTGTCGGATTGCTCCAATGGGTCATTTTTGCTCGAGGGATAGGGACACGAAGAGCGTCATAGCGGTCGTTCAGGGCTTTCACGAAGAAGTCCGACCAACGCGTTGGTGGGCGTCCTGGTGTTCTCTTGATATTCCGCAGAATCCAGTCGGTGATGGTTCTCATCAAGCGGGTATCTGCGAATTGCATTACGTGGCCGACCCACCTAATTTTCGACCACTTGGCCCATGCGACAGCGTCTCTGATCTTCGAACGTCGGCGAAGCTCGGAACTCAGGAGGCTTTCTCTCACTTGTGTGAGTCGTGTCACTCCGAGCATCGTCCTCTCGATTCCCGCTGCGAGACGCTGATTGGGTGTTCATCCTGCTTTCGTATAGCCCCGGCCTGAGGGGTGTGTTAGGGCAGGAAGAACAGTGGAGTCAAATAGGTGGGCATGGAGTCGGACGTTCTTCGTCTTCTTCGACGCTCTTGAAAGCTCCCCAAGCTGCTCGTTTCCTCCTGCTCAGTTCTGGTGCTAGGTCGTTGTCCATGTTGACTTCGCGACCCAGATACACATAGCTGGAGCATTCGGAGATGTTCATTCCGTTGAGTGAGAATGGGCATCAGAAACCTGTCCGTTCCTCATGAACATCGTCTTCGTAAGATTTAGATGCAGTACAACGTAGAATTATTGAAGGTTCTGAGAAAACATTATTTTATAACTTGTTAAATTCCGTTCGACCTGAGAGGATTGCCAGCTTAAAAAAGACGATACTGGAAACTCGGCGATGCTCGGGCTCAGCAAGGGCCTGCCCGGCCCGACTCGCCGCCGAGTACTACCAAACCTTCCATACCTCCGGGGTCGGTGAGTTGTTAACGAACTTGTCTGGGAAGGATAAGGCGCTGACTTGTTCATCGGCTGGCCAAATTCGCAGTCAAATCATCTCTAAGACATCCCGTAGAAGTAGAATGCCTCGCGCATCCCAATAAAGACCGAATAACCCCGTCCTTTATCATTTATCCTTTACTGAACTATTGCTCACCATACTGATAAACTTGATGCAGACTGATAGCATTTATTGAAATTGCTTTACTTGCAAACTTCTTTATCTTTGAGTCGCTTGCCTAACACAAAACGATGAGGGACGTCGTTGTTGAGTTCCTATTCAGGATACGGGACACATTTTACTTCTAAGTGTCGTTGCGGAAGCATTTTGAATGCGCACCACGATGTTAGACAGTCGGATTCTCGATTCATTTTTCATAAAACATTTGGAAAACCTCTAGCTCTCCATGCTTGCGACTACGTCGTAGCAATCATCTGCGTGTTTCTGAAGCGTCTCAACAACAATTACCGGCTGAGAAAATCAAGTTTCCGTCGGAAATGCCTTCCGGATGTTTCGCAGCTGCAAGTCATACAATCCTGCATCTAATTGGCTCCAAAGGCGGTTGCTTTAGCAATAGATAATTCTCACTATTTAGACACAATTTTCAAAGTAGACAGATTCCAATCTCAGGTCGTGAAAGTTAAAGACTTGGAGACTTTCATTTAACTTTGATAACAATTGCAAACTTGTGACAGTACATTCCCGGAAGGCGCTCAATATGTCTGTTATACCTATTTAAACTTCGATCAAATTAAGAATTATGTATACATATATACATATATATATATATGTGCTGTATATGTATACATATAAATAAATATATTTATAATGGGAATAAGACGAGAGGATAAAATCAATAGCCTAAAAGGGCAAACATGTTTATAAATATAGGAAAGTAAAAAAATTGAAATAGGATAAGACGAAAAATGTCGACGCCAGTCAGTTCCTCTGTGGTGGGATGCGCTACGCATTTTAATTTAGCAGGATATCGTGTAGAAATTTCAATACATATTCAACCTGTACAATGACTTGCGGTGGCCAGCTGATGAACAAGTCAGTCACTTGCCCTTTCCAGAAAAGTCTGGTATCAATTCACCGACCTCGGAATGATGGAAAGCTTGGTTGGCCTGGGCGGGAACCTGGTATCGCGTGCACATGACAGCCGGCGCCTCCTCCGACTTCGCCCCAAAAGTGGTTTAATTGTAGCAAAATGCAGGAAAGTGTGATATAGAATGTACAAGGATGAGAAGTCTACGGAACACCATTTGGAAGCTGTTCTGGCAGCAGTAAACAACTCGAGCTCAAACTCCACTACGCACTTCATCTAAACAGCGTTCCGTCATACCACTGTGGAGACTCACGCCCACTTAGGTGACCAGTTTTCTATTTCCTGCACGTCTTCGGTCGTCATTCGGTGTCTCCTCGTCATCATCGCTCCGTTACTACGCGTTTGCAAAGCGCCTTGCTCGCAGCTCCGCCTGTTCGGAGTGATACCTTGGTGCCATTGGCTCATCGTTTCCTCCGGCTGTAGCTGATTCCAGATGTTTTACAGTTTCCCAATGTATATCTGCATGATTTTTTGCAGCATTCTAGTAGTAACTGTGTTCGAAGACCGTCTCCACACTTCTTTCTAACGCAGCATCTTGGAAGAATCCTACTTGCTCAAGCAGCTTGGGCCGATGTTAGGGAATGTTAAGCCCTCAGATACATTTTGGACTTCTAAATGGATATACCACGCTAAACTTCCTTCATTCGTGTTTATTACAGCTAACTTCTATGGGTTTTAATAGACAATTGCGATGTTTAGAGGCTCTCTTTACCGCGATTGCAATCGGAAAGGACCATCCTGTTTCTATTACATAACGTAGTAACTTAAGAGGAGGGAAATAGTAATTGTCCAAGACGTTGTAGAACAGCGAGTGATTCAGTGGAATGTTAAAATTCCTATTTGTGGCGTTCTGCAATAGTCGAAAGGTACTGGGTGGCCTTATTCCATTGCCATTGCTCTTCGTTCTTGGCCATTCGTCCTTTTATTCAATTTCTTTGCTCTAATGTCGTAAATCACAAAGTTTTTAGTCGAATACAATCCATCGGATGACTCTGTCTTAAATCTGCCATAACCCAAAAAAGAATGCACATTAGGGGCCACAATTTTCGTCCCAGTTTGCACCCTGCAACCGGATGGGAATCGTCATTTCATTCAGCTCATCTCTGGTGGCGATGTCCGTTCCTCCGCCACTGGAAACTGCTTGCTTTTGCGAGCCGAGCCAAACACGGACATTCGAATGCAGGCGACAGGCCCTAGTGACAGGCCGGCCTACGAACATTTGTGTCACATCATTTGGATGATGACGTTCAAGAGGTTTCGAGATAATGCTACGGCGTCCGCGGGAGCCGACGCGCACTCGCAAAGCCCGGCGAATGTGAAAAGTATGCGAGGGTCCCTGATGCGAGGATGGCATCGGGGGCAACTGAGTTAGTCCGAAAGTCCCACAACGTAGGCAAGACCCGCGTAACAACGTTGAATGTGGGTACGTTGACGGGCCGCTCGTGCGAGTTGGTTGAAGCACTGGAGCGAAGAAAGATAGATTTCTGTGCGGTGCAGGAGACGAAGTGGTCCTGCAAGTGCAAGTCGAGGGCCGCGGCTTCAAGGCCGTTCTGTGCGGCAGTCCCAGGACCACCAGCGGTGTCGGTATGATCGTCTCCGAGCGTTTCCGTGACGCGATTGCAAACGTAGAACGTTTCGATGACCGCTTGATGAAGATTGTTGTCGCCGTAGAGGAGCGACAGCGACGATGCCATTCTTTTCTGCGTATGCTCCGCAGATAGGCTGTTCCGAGCAAACCAAGGACGAGTTCTGGTCCCTGCTTGATGAGAAAATGGCGGAAGTGCCGTCAGAAGATATGATTGTTGTGGCAGGTGACCTTAATGGTCACACAGGAGCAACGAAAGACGGCTACAGCTGTCATGGTGGTTTTGGCTATGGCTCACGCAACGCCGGTGGTGAACGTATACTTGAGTATGCAGACTCACATGACCTCACCATCGTGAATACCAAATTTCGAAAGCGTGACTCCCACCTTATCTCGTTTTATAAGGGGAACGCTAAAACGCAGATTGACTATGTCCTTGTTAGGCGTCGCGACCAAGGCCTTGTCACAGACGCGAAGACCGTGCCGTATGAGACGGTTGCCACGCAACACCGTCCACTGATCTGCTCGCTGAAGATCACACCTTCGAGGTGTAAACATGCCGAGCGATGCGGATCCGCTAGAATCAAATGGTGGCGACTGAAAGAGAAGGAAGCGGCAGTTATTTCTCGCATTCGGTTGCCGACGGTGACAACTGTCGACGAAACCTGGAAGAATGCTAACGATGCGATAACTCGGGCTGCACGCCTCGAACTCTGCACAACGAAGCCTGGACGACGCTGGGTCGACAAGCAAGCATGGCTGTGGACTGATGATGTCAGAGAGAAAGTGCGAGAAAAGAAACGGCTCTATCACGTATTCATCAGTGATAAAAGTCGATAATTGGCGGAATTATCGAGAGGCGAAGAAAGCGGCAAAGAAGGCAGTGGCCGCTGCTAGTGGCCGCGCACTATGCTGATGTGAGCGGAAAATTGGAAACGCGCGATGGTGAGCGTTATCCTTACCGACTCGCCAAAGCTCGCTGTCGCCAAGCAGAAGACATTGAGAAGTTCATTGGCATTAACGACGAGAACGGTCATCTTCTGATGGATCGTAGGAGGGCTGTGAAGCGATGGCACGACTACTTCGAGGAAATCTCGTATGTTGAATTTGACCATCCTGCTATCCCATTTACATCTCCTGTATACGGTCCCGTTCAGAAGATCACAGTGAGCGAATCCGAAGCAGCCCTGAGGAAGATGAAGTCAGGCAAAGCCATTGGCCCTGATGACCTGCCAGCCGACCTGTGGAAGTCGAAGGGCTGGTGCTCCACCGACTGGCTGACAGAGTTTTTCAATCAGGTTGTTGCTGAGAAGAAAGGGCCCAAGAGCTGGCAGCAAAGCACGACTATCCCGATTTGGAAGAAGAAAGGCAGTCCTGCGGACTGCGCTGGTTACCGTCTAATTCGTCTTCTTTCGCACACCATGAAAATCTTTGAGCGAATTGTCGATGGACGTATCTGGGATGTCGTCCAGCTTTCCACGAATCAGTGTGGTTTCGTCTTTGGCTGTGGCACTGTTGATGCCATCCACGCTGTTCGTCTTTTGCTAGAGAAGCACCGCGAGAAACAGAAACCGGTGCATTTTGCCTTCCTGGACTTTGAGAAGGCCTTCGACCGCGTTCCGCGAGATGTTATATGGTACGCGTTGCGAGAACATGGTGTTCCTGAAGAGCTTATTGAGTGGGTGCGCATTCTGTACTCTTGCCCAATGAGTCGAGTGCGAGCGCCAGCGGGCACCTCGACGGAGTTTCCCATCACTGTAGGTGTGCATCAGGGATCTGCGCTATCCCCACTGCTCTTCGTCGTCGTGATGGATGCCATCACACAAGATCTTCAAATGGCGGCACCTTGGACGTTGCTGTATGCTGACGATGTCATGCTTGCATGCGAAGACAAAGCAGAGCTCGAGCGACAGGCACAGGCGTGGTGCGATCGCTTAGCATTGTTCGGACTCAGGCTAAACGTCAAAAAGACGGAGTACTTGACGACGGATGTGAATGAGCTCGGATCTATCAAGATCAATGGTATTGAGCTCTCACGAGTGACATCTTTCAAGTATCTCGGACCAACGATCACGTCCGAAGGCAGCCTAAAGTTGGAGGTGAATGCACGCGTGAGTGCAGCCTGCTCCAAATGGCGCTCGCTGAGTGGGGTGCTTTGCGACAGGACAATACCTGAGCGCCTCAAGTCAAAGGTGTATAGAACAGTTGTCCGCCCAGTAGCGACGTACGGTGCTGAGTGCTGGCCCGTGACGAAGGAAATTGAGAGCCGCCTCAGTGTAATGGAAACGAAAATGCTACGGTGGATTCGCTTGCTCTCGCACAGCATGAAGATCTTTGAGCGAATTGTCTATGGTCGAATTCGTGACATCGTCCAGCTTTCCAGCAATCAGTGCGGCTTCGTGGCTCGCTGTGGCACCATTGATGCCATACACGTCGCCCGCCTCCTGTTAGAGAAGCATCGCGAGAAACAGAAGCCAGTGCACATCGCCTTTCTCGACTTGGAGAAGGCCTTCGGCCGCGTAGCGCGTGAAGTGATATGGTACGTCTTGCGACATCATGTTCCTGAAGAGCTCATAGAGTGGGTGCGAATTCTCTACTCTTGTCCAAAGAGTCGAGTTCAAGCTGCAGCTGGAACCTCGATGGAGTTTCCCATCTCTGTCGGGGTACACCAGAGTTCTGCGCTTCCCCACTTCTCTTTGTGGTCGTCATGGATGCCATCACACGAGATCTTCAGAGTCCCGTCCCCTGGACGTTGCTTTATGCCGATGACGTGATGCTCGCTAGTGATCGCTTGGAGCGGCTTGGCTCAAGCTGAACGTTAAGAAGACTGAATATCTAACGACGGACTCTACTGAGTCCTGCTCCATCAAAGTTAATGGCATCGAGCTCCCACGCACTTCGGTTTTTAAATACCTGGGATCAGCAGTAGCATCCGATGGCAATTTGATGACTGAAATGAACTCACGCGTGAGTGCAGTTTGGTCCAAGTAGCGCTCGTTGACTGGCGTGCTCTGCGATAGGAAAATGCGATAGGAAAAAGCGCCTTAAGACGAAGATCTACAGAACAGTCGTCCGACCGGTAGCTATTTATGGAGCTGAGTGCTGGCCCGTGACTAAAGAAATTGAAAGGCGCCTCAGCGTAGTGGAGACGAAGATGCTGCGCTGGACGGCCGGAGTCACGTGCATGGACCGCATCCGAAACGATGCCATTCGGCAGAAGTTCGGTGTCGCGCCGATAGCCGACAAGATGCGCGAAGCTCGCTTACGATGGTACGGCCACGTTCTGCGTGGAAAGGAAGACAGCGTCCGCAAGATGGGCCTTAACCTTGAGGTAATTGGAAAGCGGCCTAGAGGGCGTCCGAAGCAGCGCTGGTCCGATACGTTAAATATGGACTTGAAAGTAGCTGGTGTCCACCCTGATCTAGCGCTGGATCGGGAAAGATGGCGTCATGACACCAGAATAACGGACCCCGCTACGAAGCGGGACAGACGCTGAAGAAGAAGAAGAAGAAGAAGAAGAAGAAGAAGAAGAAGACTTAAGTTTTGGAGGTATGTGTGCAGTCTACAGCAGGGGTGGGGAACTGTTAAACCTCATTTTCCTTCATGAAGTCCGCAGCTTTGTTCAAATACTTTGCAGTGGAAACATCATGCATGACTACACATACAAAATAGGGGTGAAGGAAAGCTCAGTAAAGCTATCAAATGTAGAAGTGATGCAAAATGCGCCCCGCTATAGACCTGTTTAGAAAATAAAACTGCATAAGTAGAGCAGCTACATTGGAGCGACCCTGGCTTAGTCTCACTGCAAGACCGGGGAAAGCGCGCGCGTTTTATTCACAGCGCTCCGATAGGTGTATCGGAGCACTGTGAATAAAACGATATGGACTTTAATTTGGATAGATATGTCTTAAGCTCAGGCTAGGTGAGATAAGTCTCAGACATCGGACAAGAACTCCCGCTCAACGAAGTCCACCCAAAAACGATCGCGAGATGCGCATGTGGTTCTCTTCGATGACTCAGAAGTATTTGCGCAAGGTTCCTATATGATATGGAGGGAGAGGGTGAACCCCCGCTCCAATTTTGAGCTTCGATCCAATTCCCTGTCGAGTGAAGTTTGGCAGAAGGGCAATTACACTAAAAAGAATACACTGCAAATGTAGACAGGAGGTCCCTTCACCTCCTCCTTCATAATATCCAGAGAACTTATCCAAAAACTTTAATATTAGGGCTTTAAGCACGGCTACATAAATAATGGTTGCGGGAGTTTTTTCTTTTCTTTTAGCTTGCTCTGGCTAGGATAAAGCTACGTTTTATAGAAAAGATATGCGAACGACTCCATCTCTTCACTTGCACCCCACTTCTAGTTAATCAGTCAGGACTTCACAACTTCTTCTACAAGCAGCTATTCCAAATACTTCCTATGAACCCGCAAGACAATTCAAGGGTGCCATTTCACGTGACAACTGTCAACAAATATTCCACATCCGACCTTACACATAGCAACGTCGCCCCATTTGATCCACCTGATGTATTGTGCTCACCTTGCCCAATTCTTTCTAATCTGTTCATCCTCTACAGCTGTGAAGCGAGATCTTGGCTGGTACGGCACATCTGGAAAGAACACATCAGCTGCACGCCAAATAGTCAAGAAATAATCAGCAACTAACTATGTTCTCGCAGGCGTTCGATTTCATCATTGGATAAGGGTTGCCCATTTATATGATGGAACAAATGACCGTCTTCAGTGTATAGACCAGACGGTGGCAATCGAGGCACCATAAGGTTGCTTGGGTTTTGAATGCCTGATAAGAAAATAATAGAGATCTTTGGCACCTTGTTATTAGTTTAGCTGAATGACTGCCTACAGGACTGAGGCAAGACGGAAGATACAACTGGACGCGTGACCGCGTGTGGAAACCAACACCAGAAGTGGTTCGTTTAAAATATTTATCGCACTTCATAAACAAGACATGTTAAAACATTCACGTCAACAGCCAACAACAGAAGAACCGAAAAAAAGGTTAAACAAATTTTGATTACACATGACCCAAAGGGAAAATCCGTCTAAAAGTATGTGCTGAAACCGAAACAAAGATCACAACCATCGGCGTGGAGGGCAAAGTAAACTCATTTAGACAGCAACACTCTCACGGCAAAGATAAGGCCGTACAGAAAGACGAACATTGACACGGGAGTTGATGACGAGTCTGAAGTGGCAGTGGTTTTTCGCATTATTCAGTCACTACTAGCCTAAACATGTTCCTTGCATCACATACTGTGAGAGGAGACAAGAGTTCCACTACAATACTACTGTAACGAGTGTATAAGCAATAAGTATCGTATCTTATCACCGCCCCGACATAGAATACCACCACCGAAGCCATGAACACCTAATGCATCTTACCGGTAAAACGTCACTGTGGTGAATATTCAGATTTCAGCGCCCACACAGATCAACGCGTAGGACACCTGGCGCCGGACTCATCAACGACTTACAGCAATTTAGGTACTATTGTACTTAGCGTACCGCACTAAATCTTACTCAAAATAGGTCTACTAGGGGTAATCTGCCATAAGAAGAACGAATATCATAGTCGTTTTTTGCGGAAATGCCGTATAAGCCCGCTATATTAAGCTCGAATCGCTCAAGGCCTTGCGAAATAGCGCACGCTAGGAAGAGACGCAGAGTGTGCGCGTCCTACCGATGCGCACTATTTCGCGTCTTTAGTCTGCAGCAGAGCTTAGCCAGGGGCAGAAGCCTTGAAACCTCGAAAAGCCATGAAAGCTGTTGTGTGCTCTCCTCCGCGGTAGCGGAGGAGAGCACAAGATCGGGCAGGGGAAGGGACTCCGGGGTGTGGGCCCACCAGCCCGTGTTAAAATTGCCTTCATCCTAGAGTTCCCTCCCTTGCCCAATTCGGAAGAAAATAAGACCCGAATCTGTAATCGAAAAGAGGAGATAAGACTGCATCTACATTCGCTCTATGTACCTAGTTGCCACGCCTGCACGCCACGGCATGCCGTGGTAACTCCCGTCCCCCTCGGAGACGGCCGCGAATGCGTGCTGGTAGGGGGCGGAGTCTCTGCGTCTCTTACCAGCGCGCGCTATTTCTCAAGGCCTTGGGAGATTCAAACTTAATATAGCGGGCTTATAAGGCATTTCCGCAAAAAACGACTATGATATTCGTGCTTTTCATGGCAGATTACCCCTAGTAGACCTATTTTGAACAAGATTTAGTGCGGTACATTAAGTACAATAGTGCCGCAATTTATTTATTTAACAATTTAACAAAGAAAATACAACCGAAATCCCTCAACTCCACATCATACCTCAACTCTACTCGTCGTTAAACGTTCTCCGGAACAAAGAGCGGACGAGTTTCTGGACGACTTCTCGGGCGCGGCGGGAGTTTCAAATCGCGTTTTTGCTTCTCTGCCGCTGTCAGAGACGCAGAGAGAGGGGTCCAAGATGGAACCCTTACGGTCATCGTAAAGCTTACAGGTGTAAATTTAGCCACACTATTACTGATGAGAGGAACGTTAGGGCAGAGCATTCGAATAACGGAGAAGTCAAGCAAATGAACTAATGCTGATTTGATGTCTCACCATTACATTTCCGGTTGATGTGTACGAAGAAGTAATTGTTTCTCGGCACGCAACGGGAGTATGAGGTCGGTACGTTGCACCACATAGACTGCCTCTCCAGTACAGTTTCGGAATGGTTCGTCGTAGTTCAGTTAGTGTCAGCAGCTGATCCGGCGACCAATGCTCCAATTCTTAGCCGTGTAAAACCCTTCCTCTATACATTTTTCTGCTCCTTTGAACACTTATGTTTAGCGCAAAGAAAGCAGAAATTGAGGGTCGCGTAGTAGAGATCCAGGACACAATTCAAATAGAACGACCTGAACCATAATGATTTCGATTACCCGGCCCTAACCACGTGAGAAAATAGAAAAAATGTCAATATGTCCCTTAATTTTTTCGAAATGCTCAGTAACCTCTTGCCTCGCTTCTATTTAGACCCCATTCAAAACCGTCACCGTCCGTTTTTATTGATTGTGTTCACTTTTCATTTTCTTCATATCTTAACAATTGCAGACCACTTTCCCTTCATTTTCTTGGTAGATCTATCGGTAATTGGGGCGTCGAAGGAAACTGACGAGCGAATTGGGACTAAGTCGGCAGCGCTAGAAAGCCCTGAGTAATGTTCGCTACGTTACAACTGAAGCGACACGGTCTTATTTATAAATCAGCGTCCGTCGCCGGCGACTGACGCTGGATGTGCGGGCCACGCCAGGCTTGCCGGCTTCGGGTATAGTGGGCCACGCTGAGAGCGGAGCCCAAACCTAGATGGGATTCCATACTCACCCAGCGTCCGTGGCCGGCTTCGCCGGCGACTGACGCTGGATGTGCGGGCAACGCCAGGCTTGCCGGCTTCGCCGGTTTCGGGTATGATTGGCCACGCTGAGAGCGGAGCCCAAACCTAGATGGGATTCCATACTCACCCAGCGTCCGTGGCCGGCTTCGCCGGCGACTGACGCTGGATGTGCGGGCAACGCCAGGCTTGCCGGCTTCAGGTATGGTGGGCCACGCTAAGAGCGGAGCCCAAACCTAGATGGGATTCCATACTCACCCAGCGCTGGTCGCCGGCTTCGCCGGCAACCAACGCTGGGTAAGGAAGCATCCCTAGCGTCGAAGTCGAACACGTAAAAACGCACGAATGCTACAGATGGATGCCTTGCTGTGCATCACTCACATCCCTGTATAGCATTCAAGAAAACGCCCGCAGCACTCCTGCTTCGTCTGGAGTCGTGTTCACAACCTATTGCAGCTCGTCAGGCCTAATCGAACGCCTGACCGTTGCCGTCCAGCCGCCGTGCCTTATGCGACGACGTGTGACGATCTTCGGAACAGGTGACTTGGTACAAAAATACTGTCCTCCTCTGCATACAGTGCTAATGGAAATTGGTCAAAGCACTGCAGAAAATTGGGACCTTTTTCCTTCCTTCACTGCATCTGAGGAAAATTCAGTATCCCGTTCAAAAAATGTATAACACCGAGCGATACTGAGTGCTTGATCCAGGTAATAGGATATTGATTGCCAGATCGAAGTGTGAGCCAAGGACGCAAGTGTGAGTAGCGCCGCGTCGCAGACCTCTACCGCAACGCTGCACGTGTTGTCTGAACCCGGCAGCGGCGGCTCGTCATAGCCGCGATGACGCCTTGCGAAACCTCATCCAGTGGGTGTTCTTTGGTGACCACCCGGCAGTGGAAGCGTCGCGATAGTCAACAGCGGCGGTCATGGCTGCCTGGGTAGTAAACACCGGCGGTCATGGCTGCCTGCCATGCTGCCATGTTGTGGTGTTTACGGTTGGCGGCGGCGATACGACGAACGGCTGGGTCTAGCGACAGCTGTCGGCAGAAAATGGGGTTTTGGGTTCGCCACAAAGAGCGTCCCCAAGGGGGAACCTGCCGAAAAGGCGGGGCCCACCAAGGTCAGTGGTCCCCATTCCGGCTATTTCGGCAGCTCGAGAGTGGTTGGTCCCACTATTACTCTAATGAACGACAACGACGACGTTAATATCATGGACGACAACGACGACAATGCTGATATTGCTGTTAGGCCCGAAGCAGACGACGAAGTATTCCCGTTGAGTCGAGCAGACTGGAAGGATCTGACTGCTGAAGTTAGAAGGATAGCAGATCCAGTGGCAGTGGCTACTAGCACAGGTATGAGCTCCTCATCGAAGCCGTTATTTACGAAGACGGGACTAAGTCGTCAGTTTGAGTTCAACAGCAGTGTGCTCAATACTCTGGGAACTGTTTCGAAAGCTCTGCCTGAGCACAGTGTCAAGGACTCTCTGAACAAGGCAATAACGATGCTAGCTCAACGGAACGAGCTCTTAGTGATCGCCGATAAGGAGCCAGAAGTATTCGAGTTCTACGATCAGCGCACAAGAGCGGAAAACCTCCAGGTTTCTAACCCTATTCTAGCGGACTTCATTCGAACACATAAGAAGGAGACGAAGAAACCCGTCAGTGAGAGATCTACCACGTGGAGACCTCGTTTCAACGAATCATTCCTCAAAAGGAAGCCCTTTCGATACGGGGGTGCGTCGTGGGCACACGCTCCTCAGAATGCCTCGCCCTTCTACCAGGGAAGGCAATCGTCCGCCTACCCAAGTTCCAGGTCGCAGCAGCAATCTGGAAAGCCAAGGTATATGTGCTACAACTGTGGCCGGTTTGGTCACTTCGCGCAGGAGTGCAGAGCACCTGGAAAGCAGTAGAGGTCAGTTAAGCTTCAGAGCTGGAAATATACATTATATGTGGACGTTTTGGTCCTCTCTTGGCATCAATTCATTCAGCAGGAGAGTGCTGTTGGACGGTTATTCTCTTGATTTCGTAACAGAGCCAGAAAGATGTTTCATAAGAGCTAAAGCGGCCTCTGCTGAGCAGTACAGCGCCTTTGTTGACGATGAGGTCAAGAACTTGATTACTAGCGGGGCGATCCAAGTGGTAACTGATACAGATGTCTCTCTTTTGAGAATTAATCCCCTTTCGGTCGCAACGGGTAAAAAGTTGAGGCTAATTTTAGACCTCTCCCGCTTAAATAAATCTCTTGAAAGATTTCCAGTAAAATTTGAGGACCTTTCCAAAGTACTACCAATGTTACCAAAGGAGGGATTTATGGCATCCTTCGACTTGAAATCCGGGTACCACCATATCAATATTCACCCTAACTGTACTAAGTATCTGGGCTTTTGTTGGAAGGGGTGCCTATATAAATTTCTAGTGCTCCCATTTGGTCTTTCTTCCGCCCCCATGGTGTTTACCAAAATGCTAAAACCACTACTAGGAAAATGGAGATCACAAGGTATAAACGTTGCTTTATACCTAGACGACGGCCTGATTTGGGCCGATTCCGCACACCGGTGCGAAGAATCGATACAGTCGATTAAAAGAGATCTAACGGATGCCGGCTTCTTCACAGCCGAAGAGAAGTGTTCCTGGAGCCCCCTCCAGAATTTAACATGGCTTGGTCATGAGATAGATTTAAAGGAGTTCAATATTGATGTTACAAGAGAAAGAAAGGAAAAGGCGAAGCGTTTAGCAAGACGCTTATTATTAATAAGAGGGCCATCTCTCCTGGAGAGACTCAAATGGCAAGCACCTTGGCCTCAATGCATTTAGTTATTCCTCCAGGTCGGAGAAGACAGTGGAAAGCGGTCGTGTCGGCGATTGCTGAGAAAGAGAGAGAAGGAACG
Organism: Heligmosomoides polygyrus polygyrus; assembly: GCA_947396885.1. NCBI lineage: Eukaryota > Metazoa > Nematoda > Chromadorea > Rhabditida > Heligmosomidae > Heligmosomoides > Heligmosomoides polygyrus. The sequence goes on from OX377205.1 coordinate 57,476,872, forward strand.
GCATTATCCTTCAGATGGCCGCTCTCCGGTGAAGAGCGATCAGAAATCACAGGTTGGCTAAATTGGAACTCTACGTTTAAAGGCCATTCTATAGAAGGAGCATATCTACTGTCAGCCGCACTAGTTTGTTTTTCGGACACCTCAGAATTTGGAGCCGGAGCGGTACTCCATTTAAGCACCAACTCCTCATTAAAATGGTCATCTAATCTCCCAGCTGAACTGGTGGGCACATCTAGTACAGCTAGAGAAATGTTTGCAGTACTACTAGGCTTAAAAGCGTTTAGACGTAATTTGTTTGGTGAAGAAGTGGCTTGGCACTGTGGTAATCAAGCAGCAGTAGCTATCATGACAAAAGGCAGTACGAAAAAGAACCTTCAAGAGATTGCACAAGAAAAATGGAACTTTTGTGCAGATGCCTCCATTCACGCTGAGTTTTTCTGGGTAGCAAGGGAGTTTAAAGTCGAAGCGGATGAAGCGTCCCGTGTAATAGACCTGGATGACTGGTACGTAACAGATGAAGTTTTTTCAGAACTAGAAGATGCATGGGGTACATGTACTATAGACATGTTCGCGTCTAGTGTAAGCAGCAAGTGCGAAAAGTTTATTTCTAGAGCGTATGACCCCAGTGCAGTACCATTTAATGCATTTGCATCCCAGTCTCTACCGTGGTGGACAACCGGATTTGCATGGTGGGTGCCCCCTCCATATTTGATTGCTAGAACAGTCATCTGGGCAAAGAAGAACCATAGCAAAGGAATTTTGGGCTTTCCTATGTGGGCATCTCATTTATTTTTCGGTGAACTGAGAGAGAAAGGAAAATGGATATCAGAAATTAAAAAGATTACTATCTTCCCCGCAGGTAGCCCTATTCTCAAAGGAAACTCACAATCCTACACTTTCAAAGACCCCTTTCTAAGTTTTGATTTTGCCTTCTCTCTCCTTATCTGGTAACCCTCACGCTTTAAATTTCCGTTGTGTGCGAATTCAAAACATAAGTTTTGCCGTAGAGGTAGCGGAGGCAATAATGGGGTTTTGAGTTCGCCACAAAGAGCGTCCCCAAGGGGGAACCCGCCGAAAAGGCGGGGCCCACCAAGGTCAGTGGTCCCCATTCCGGCTATTTCGGCAGCTAGAGACCCTCCACCCACCCCAAGTTGAGGAATGAGAGAGCTAAAGGTATAAAATGTAGAGAAATACATATGTCGGCCAAGAGTGCCCCCTTAAATACTCACAGGCAGAACACGGTATATCCGACGGTATCGGGCGGCGTACCCTGCAGATACGCCGAGTGCTCCGAAAATGGGTCACCGGGATACAAGGCGCCCAGACGGCACGTATCCGCAGGTGCAGGGTACGGTATTCCGCGCGCCACTGGCCGACCTCACAGCACAGGTCATCGCTTTCCGCACCACAAGAGCACAGTAACGGCCAGTTAATTGGCATCATCATTTTCGCTCCAGATATCCCGATGGATCCAAAAAGGGAAGCAACATGTGCAGTCGCTGAGATGGCAACGCGGGTTGGCTTCCCAACTTCCGTTAGCAATATTCTTCTATCCTGTTTCGATTCATGTATCTCGAAAGGAACGCTCTCTCTCTATAAGAGGGTTAGGGAGGATTTTTTCCACTTTATTGAGAAGTGGAATGTGCCGGCTTCAGCATAACATAAGCTTAGGAAGTTATTTTTAGCGTCGCTTGTTGACCAGGGTAAACTGAAGTCGCTACATTACCAAATAGCTGCTCTCAGTCACTTTCTCGGTCCCCTACCTGCAGGCGATCAGGAAGTGCAAAGAGCGTTGTTGAAAGGGGCAGACAGAACCCGTCCACCAGTAGTGCACAGGAAAAAATCCACACCTGGGGACATAGAAACTGTAGTAGGATGGGCACTTAAGTCCAGTTCTACCATAGATCTTATAGGGGCAACCATGATTCTCCTGATGGATGTCGCCTTTTTAAGGGTCAGTGAACTATGCACCCTTCAATTTGGGGATATCACCTTTAAGGGCGGTTCAGTTTGGTGGCTGTTTCTGAAAAGCTCAAAAGTCGACCAACAAGGGATAGGAACCCAAGTGGCATTTCGCCTGGGTGGAAGAAAGTTCCTTTTATGGGAACAGCTCAAAAGGCTGAACGAAACATGCTCAGCGCTTGACTTTCTTTTCAGTTCCAAGCGGGGAGGAGCCCCTTCCAGAGACTACGTCACGCGCAGGATCAAGGAAACTCTTCAGGCTGCAGGGCTTGGATCGCGACAACTTACCACACATTCGTTCAGAGGTGGAGCCGCGACAGCGGCGATCCGCGCGGGGATAGCTCCAGAAAACGTGATGAGGGTTGGCAGATGGAGAACCCAGAAGCGTTCTTATCCTACGTCGAACCCACACCTTTATAGTCATTCCTAATTGCCCATCGGTGCCAATGTGATCTCTGTATGTGAACGCTTCTATAACTTCTGTTAACCCCGTATTGTGATACACTATATGCTGTTAAAGTAACATCCGCTCAAGACCGGAGCTAGCTCGACCAGGTCACAGGAACATACTAATATCGTATGGCATAAGCCAATTGTTTAGTAGGGCATGAGCCCGAGTGCGCAGTACACGTGATTTGTATGGCATAAGCCAACTGCATGTTTAATTAGGGCATGAGCCCGAGTGCGCAGTGCACATGATTCGTTGCCGAAATGAAGCCTTCTCCCCCGTTCTATGTGTAGAAACTTCAAAGCGAAAGTTTCGCCGGAGTATATCGGAGGCGAAAATGATGATTTGAATTTCTACATGTCTCATTGACAGCGGTCGATGCATTCGGCCCCGAATGCAGGTGCCGGTACCAGCGATACGGTACCGGCCCCTGCAGAATCACGGGGCGCCTCGCGCTGGCGCCTGCTGAGGTCAGCAAGCGCCAGCGCTGACGAAAGAGGGAAGGCCCCGGCTAAACCCATTCCGGCTTTTTCTCGTCTAGCTACCCCACCCGCCCTCCCATTTGAGTTGGAGAAGGCTGAAGAAGAAGAAGAAGAAAAAAATCCATTTACAGATGTGATCCGATCCGTCATACAGGAGCCGTTGACGCGGGTCACATGGCGTCAGCAGTGGGTCTTCAGCAAGTAGCCACCACTATCGAGGCTTGTACCGATCTCGCTGTAGCGCCAGGGACGCTCAAGATCTACCAGCGAGCAAGACCCAGTTCTTGGATTTTATTTCCAATTTTCGGGTCCCATATCAGGCCTCCCAGAATTGAAGAACGTTTCTGTGGCTCATCTAATCCACATCAGCGCTCTCACACATTTCTTCGGTCCGCTGCCTTCATAGGATGCAGATGTCCCACGTTCTGAAGGCGCTGCTTAGGACAGCAATAAGTCCGCCCACGTGCTAAACACCATCCCAAGGCTTCCAGGCCCACATAGATATATAGTTAAAACAACGAAAGCTCGGACCAAGCCGTCGTAGGAGCTACCATGGTCCTCATCGCTTTCCGGGGTCCGTTGAGGAACAGTGAGCTTTGCATGCTCCACTTCCAACACTTTTCTTATGAAGGTGAGAGCGTATGGTGGATTCTGATCGCTAGGTCCAAGACCGATCAGGCTGCAGTAGGGTCTAACGTGGCGACTAAATTAGGCCTGATCCAGATCTTATAATGGCAGCAATTCTGTAAAGCCATAAACCCTCCGCTGCTACAGTCATTTCTATTCAGTTCGCGCAACGTAGGCAAGCCAATGGAGATTGGCTGCCTGGGTTGTTAGGGCAGATACCCACGCATTAAGAACTGGGATCGGCAGTGGGAAAATCATGTTAGCTGGTCGTTGTAAGTCGTCCGAGACATTTGGATGCTCCACGCAACCTTCACCATTGTCATACTCGGGTGCCCAACTGGCCTTCTCCTTGGGGAATTTAGTTCTACCTTCAGGATGCCGTCAACTCGTACCTCCACTTATCCACAGTGCCGGTAGCATCTCGACTGACATGGCCGTCGCACGACAGCCTTCTCAGCTTTCCGCCGATAAGTCCTCTGGGACAATTGGATGCTCCATGAAACCGTCATCATTAGCATACTGGGGTGACCGCATTCTCAACTGGCTAGCCCCTCGGGGAATTTAGTTTTACCTTCAGGATACTGTCAGCTCGTACCTCCACAGGGCCGGCAGCGTCTCAACTGACATGGCCGTCGACACTACAGCCTTCTCAGCTTTCCGCCGACGCTCACGGACGCACTACGGCGTATATGTTGTTACTAGATTCAGAACACTAATCTTCTCATGCCTTGCATGTATAATTCATTCCACCCTAGCGATGTTACGTTCAGAGTTAGTATATCATCTTGTGACGCCTTAGTACGCGTATGATCCGACAATCGCCGGCTCTGACGTGATTACGGAGTTCCCCATGAAGTCAGCGCGAGGCGAACGAACGTGATCGTTATTGCTCGGAATGTGGAGATCAATGGGAGGGTTTCGCCGTGATTTATAAGAGGCTGGAGTAGTGCGCTATGCTATACAGACCTACCACTGGTTTCTGTGCATTGTATGTGAGGTTTTACTTTTCAGAGAACAGTGCTTAGTTAATCTACGCGTTACGGTTTTCTTAGGGAAGGCAAATCTGGAAGAGCTCAACTCAATTTGGATCCACACACAGAATTTATATTTCAAGGTGCCAAATCGATTGCTGGGCCTTTTATCAATCCTCACCTCACGCTTTTCCTACTAGTCATTTAGTCCCTATAGGGTGAAAGAGGTAGGAGAGAAGAGCTTACTATCTTTTTTACTTCAGAATATTGAGAGTATAAAAATTGTTATATATCGTAATTGTAGGAGTACACCAAAATTTTTTGAATAAGGGAATCTGACAGCTATGAAAAAGAAATAGTCCTTTTAAATTAGGAACGTTCCCCATAATGTTAAGGATAAAGGACGGCGTCAGTCAATCCTGATTTGGGATGCTTACGCATTCTACTTCTACGGGATGTCGTGGAGGCGATTTGAATATGTATTTGGACTATACAATGACTATCCGTGGTCTCGTATGGACAAGTCAGTGTTTAATCCAAGACAAGTCTGGTATCAAGCCGCCGAGCTCAGAGCAATGATAAGGTTGACATGTATGGATGGGTCATGATGCAATAATCTCGATTTGATGACATCTGCACGACATTATTCGTCTATTGCGACTGTGCTACTGGACGCACTTACGACTGAACGGCGAGCAATAGCTTTTTAGTCATGCGCTGCTTGTAGCACCTGAAATTGAAAAATTAGCTGCGAAGATTTACATACTCCAACTGTAATGGTCGCTGTCGCTAGCAACTATGAACAAAACTGGAGCGACGAGAGGGATACTATGAACAGATTTGACGGCGATCACTCCGTTTAAGTTTTTCATGACGAACACACCCCTAGGTTTAACTCCTAGGAGACGTTCTGGGACACGCCCTCTGAATTTCAACGCGTGGAGGTCGGCGTCTGCGACACGTCTTCTGAATCCCAGCGCGTGGCGAACGACGTCTGTGACACGTCTTCTAAGTTCCGACGCACGTTGCATGACGTCCTCGACACCTCTTCTGAATCCCCCGGCGAACGTCGGACGACATCTGGGACACGTCTTTTAAATACCGACGCATAGCGAACGACGTCTGCGACACATATTCTGAATCCTGGCGCTTGGTGCATAATCCCCATCCATACTGTGATGAATTGCCCGCTTGATGCATAGTAAACCTGGGTGATCTGCTGTCAAAGCTATCAATTCGCTGATGATCGCCCATGGTTAAGCTCAAAGAAACAGCCTATTCCCATACGCTGCCGTGATAAAGGACTCTTTTGGCCGTGGCCCACCCTTGTTGTGGTGGACAACGGATTAACTGAATTATATATGTAGGATTTTCTGACAAGGTTTGTGTTCTGTTTCCACTAACAGTCGAGATACGCTTGCAACGCTATATTAGGGGGCCAAAAGTAATGAGACACCCCATGCCGTGTCCATATATCTCATGGCTGGAGTCTGGTTTCGTGCTTATCGTATTTGTATGTCTGTACGCTACTTACGGAAGCCCATCTGAGAAGTTACCACTTCCGCCCTTTCCAGAAGTATGCCAAAACCCTAGTCTGTCTCATGCCGAAACCACAGTCTGACGAGTCTACATGTGTCGCGCAAATCTCGCCCAATTCCCAACTCCGAGCAGCCTGGGCTCAATATTCACGCAAGATGAGAAGTACGTCTTCTACCTTAACCCTGCCAAGCAGCGAGTCTGGGTGAGGCCTGGTGACCTGTTACCGACCTTCGTTAGGCGAGATGTTCACGGCGAGAAACACCTTTGGAGCTTTTGGGTCTGCGCCCCTGGACCGGTATTCTGGAATCTGTTTACCAAACGCACGACGATGGACTCCAAGGCCATGGTGAACGAAACAGAAGAGAAGGGCCTGTGACTCGCTCTTATTCATTCGCAGCGCTACAAGATGGTTCTCCTCTTCGACAACGGCGCACCCCATAGGGAACAAGTAACCACGGATAAGCTTGGCCAGCTGGGCTACGTTCACATGCTTCACCCACCGTATTCGCCGGACATCTCTCCATGCGACTACCACTACTTCTCGAGCCTACAGGACTTCCTGGTCGGAAAGGACACAAGAACCCAAGCAGTTCTTGACAACCATATCGAGCAGTTGATCAACACCAGGCCTAAGCAGATCTGGAAGGATGGGATCAGGAAGTTGGCTGAGCGATGGCGGCAAGGTCCTTGCCTTTAATGGCAAATACGCTCCTCAGCATCGTTGAGTTGTAATTGAGTTATAAAGAGATAAAGAATTTTTTTTTCAATTTATCTCATTACTTTTGCCTCCCCCCCCCCCCCTAATATAAGACGTTTTTACTAGGGCACGTCCAGCCAAACCAGTGGTTCCTCCAACCTTTCTGTTTCCTAATTTCCGAGATCTGTAGAAAATATATATTTCAAGCTATAGGAAGTGCAGGCTGTCGCTTGCACTCCGTAGAAAGCCCTCGGTTTGGTCAGATTTCCAACCAAGCTTACTACGGAATCGATGAATTGGTGGTTGACTTCTTTGGAAAGCATAAAACACTTACACGTCCACCTGCTAGCACAAATCATGAACAACACAAATTGAGAGCGCCTTCACGATATCCTGTAGAATAGAATATATGGCCCATGAAAGACAGGGACCTTCATCCTTAATCCTTAATAATCCCGTTCTTTATCCTTTATAAAGAACGGGATTATTAAGGATTAAGGATGAACGTGTAGCGCAGTCGGAGGAGGCGCGACTGTCGCGTGCACCCGATACCAGGTTCCTGGTTCGGATTTCCCGCCCAGGCCAACCAAGCCTTCCATCCCTCCGGGGTCGGTGAATTGGTACCAGACTTGTCTGGGAAGGATAAAGCGCTGACTTGTTCATCGGCTGGCCACCGCAAGTCATTGTATGGCCAAATACGCATTCATGTCGCCTCCACGACATCCCGTAGAAGGAGAATGCGCTGGCGCATCCCAGAAGGGATTGAGTAACGCCGTTCTTTATCCTTTTATCCTTTAAGGATGAACGTCCCTATATCTTTATCCCTTCGGCGGCCTAGGGGCGGCAGCAAAGCGTCCCAAAACCTCGCAGGGACGTCGTCTTCTGATCACGGATGCTTGCGGCACAACATCTGCGACAAGTCTTCTGAGCCCAAGTCCGGACGCCTGGTCCCCCCCCCCCTTATTGGTCCCTTTTCTGGTCTCCCCCCCCCCCCCCTGGTCCCCTTGTTTCCCCTACCGACCCCCTCCACCCCTACTGGTCCCTTTTTACTGATTTCCTGGCCTAGACCCCTCGAAATCCTACTTACAGCCCCCACCCTCACTGGTCCTACCACGCTCATTGCTCTACGTCGACGAAACATCTTTTGAATCCGGTCCGGGGGTCTGGTCCTTTTCAACCGGTTTCCCTTGTTGGTCTCCACTTCTTAGTCTGCCTTTCTTGATCCCACTTCCTAGTCTCTTTCTCTGTTCCCCTATTGAACCCCTCCCCTCCACCGTCCTCTTACTGGTCCGGTTTTACTGGCTGGTTCACCGTCCTGGCTCACCTCGAGATCCTCCTTACACCCCTCCCCCCCCCCCCCCTTAAAGATCCTCCCACCTTTATGACACGTCGACGACGCGTTTTCTGAATCCGAACGCTTGTTGCATGATGTCGAGTGGCATCATACAACAAGCGTTCGCATTCAGATACTCTTGAGGCCAGACGTCCTTTGCGCGACGTCTGTGGCACACTTCTGAATCCAGGCGCTCGTTACGCGACATGGGCCTACGCTATTACTCCCGCGGGAGCATCCGCGGACAGGCGGAATTCGCGCCGAAATCCCTCACCTGGCCAATGGCCGCGCCCCGCCACGCTCGCCGTCCGCTGATTGCCGCCGACAGACGACGAGAGGGCTGTTAAGCCCCTTTCATACTCGTCCGAGGGGCGGCGGCGGCGGCCGCCGCCGCTTCAGCGGCAGGTGGAGGGGCGGTGTCCGTTCTCGCCGCCTAGGGGTGGCGGCGGCCGCCGCCAGCGCTAATTGCGTTTGGCGCGCGCGTACGCGCAGCGGTCTCGTCTGTGCCGCCGCTCTCGCTGCCCCTCGTGGCCGCCGCCCGAAATGGCCCCAGCCATCTCGGGCAGCGGCCCCGGCGGCGGCGCCGCCAGGGGCGTGGCGGGGCGTGGCCGCGGCGACGTCGCCGCTGCCAGTATGAAAACCCCTCCACCGCCGTGGCCGCCGCTCGGGCACGTCATCGCCGCCGCCTTCCTATGCTAAACCATTGGGCCGCCGCCGCCGCCACGAGTATGAAAGGGGCTTTATACTTCCCGCCCGCGAGACGGCAGCCATCCGCGGTGCAGTGCAAGTCCCTCGGCTGTCATCCCTCGGCGCGGGAAATGTGCTCCAATGCTACGCCGACCGTCCCCGGACAGCCCCCGGATGCTCCCGCGGGAGTATAACATAGGCCATAGGCCATGAGCGACACGCCTTCCGCACCCGAACGCCTATTGCACGACGTCTATGAAAAGGCCTTGGACAGCTAGAGAGACGAAACTGCTCATTGTTGTGCTCGGGCCGAGATACTAACATAACGACCGCCTGAGTGCTGCGGGGAAACTCGTTGAATTCTTGGCAGACAACTCGTCGTTACCATTGGCTGCTTGGCCGTGAGTCCAGTAAACCCGTCTGTTTGGCTGCGAATGATTTTATCTTCACCGCCTAATTAATAATAAGAGGATTCAGAAAATGGGTACTAAGCGGGCTGGTGCCCGCTCCATTATGAGACTATGGTCGTAGAACACTAAAATAAGCACGATTTCTGTGCTCTCCTCCGCTGACGCGGAGGTGAGCACAGAACGCAGGCAAGAGAAGGAACTCCGGGGTGTAGCTGATCTAACTTATCCATTTTAAGATACTTTGCCGATGTACAGCGGGCACCAGTCCGATTAGTACCAAAATCTAACGACCGAAAAATCAGGATTTGCGCTGTTAAAACCGGCCTCCGTCTATGATTCCACAACTATGTGCGCGATCCCGCGACGAAATCTCCCCACTCGTCTCGGATGGACTTTTAGAATATGACTAACAACTTGTAAAAGCATGTTCATAGTGCGCGACGGGAGTAACAGGAGTGGGTGAAGGGTACATGTTGCCTTTTTCCTGGTGATCGCTTTACATTGATCGATTCGCATGCTTTGCACGAGCGACTCAGTCGCCCTCGTCATTGTTATACTTCGGCGACAAAAGCGTCGCCGAAGTATAGCGTAGGCCTATGACCCGGGCCTAAGCTTTCAAGAGTAGCAGCAAAGGCCCTGTCTAACTGGACCTGTTTTTCGTACTGTCTCATGCTCAGTCGGTGTAGGACCACGGGAACGTTACGCTCATGCAATCAATTGAGGGCACGAGGCTCCGAATGTTGCCGCTTCCCTCTTCATTTTTCTAACATTCTGTCTTTGAATGGGTCTTTATATTCGTAGACTATTTCGTTCGAAAAGCTTCGATGACGCAGTGGAGGGAGACGCTGAGTTTTGAGGCTACCTTGAAGGCTCTAAAGTTCGGGACCTGTCTAAGCCAACCAAGTATTCCATCCCTCCGGGGTCGGTGAATTGGTACCTGACTTGTTGGCGAGAAACAAAGCACTGATTTGTCCATCGGTTGGTCATTGCAAGTCATTTTGCCGGCTAAATACGCATTCAAACAGAGTATACGATATCCCTAGAATCACTGACCGAAGGATATGCTTTGCAAAAGTATGATCACCTGGTTTTGTTTCAGTTGCTATTGGTTTCCTTTCAAGGGATAAGGGTCTTTGATCACTTTCACACCATGACCTGAGTACTCCTTTGTTAGAGGTTTGGATCCCATGTGAGACACAAGACGTTCTTACTAGGGTACCACGTTTTCAAACCGTTACCGTAGCAACTATAGTCGCAGGACCACCACGCCTCCAGTTCGGCGCTGGCATCATGCCAACTGCACGGTAATCAATAATGGAGCCATGGAACTGTGAAAAGGAGAAGTTTCGTACTGTTTGAGGTGGTTCTGGATGGAGCATTTTGAGAGGGGATGCTAGTTGACGGTTCTACAGTTTTACTGCAAGAGTGCTCAAGTAGCGTCACCTAAAAACAATCAAACAGGTAAAGATCCTAATCTTTTGTAGCGAAACGAACAGCGAGTCATGCGGAACATCGTCATCATGTTTTCACAAAGAATTGCCTTCGGTCAATCACTCTTACTTCCGCTGTTTACCCAGGGAGAGTTCTTGAAACAGTGCTGCAACAGTTTCCTCAGCAGAAGTTAAAATAGTCAATGAAATAGCGAGTTTTCCTTTGCTTGCTGAGCATAATTTTTTCACTGAAAACAAATGCGTTGTTTTACTTTTAGAGAGATGCAGTAATGTAAATGAGCTTGCGTTGCACTGCTATAATCGTTCACACTTTGAACATAGCAAATGTGTTTTAACCTTCAGGAATGTAAAACGAGTGCTAGCTATACATGGGTAGTAAATATGTGGCTTGAACATCTTAGTTTACAATACTCAACGATCTAGGACTTTCGAGGTGATTATTACTAGGAATCGCTTTCAAAGGCCGATGAGCTAGAACACGGACGCCTGAAGAGGATGAAGACTGATTTGTTTATTTATTTATATTCACGGCTTCGAGGCAGGGATGGCCATTTTACCATATCGTTTCGTCCCTGCGGGTTAAAGAGTTCGGACACATTCTGCCGGCTAAGTGTTATAATTCCTATTCAACCCGTCGAACACACCACAGTGAGTTTTGGTGATACAACGTGAGGACTCCTAACGGCCAGCAATCAGCGAGCCGTCAAGATAATTCTTCCCAAAATGTTCAATCCAAAACCCTATCAAACAGTACCAAGCCTTCTCATCCAGTCGTTCTGTATCTCCGTTACTGATTAGCGTGCAGTTGGCATTGTGCCAGCACTAATCCGAAGACGTGGTGGTCTCGCAACGATTGTTGTTACGGTAACGATTTGAAAACGTGCTAGTATGTGGGGCATGTCTTTTGCATTTTTGCAATTTTCACATTCATAAGAGGGGAGTATGTGATGACAGTAGAGGAGGCCGAAAAAACAGTTTACATGTTGTTCAGCCTTATGAAGAATAAAGGTTGGCGTTGCTAAAGCCTCGTTGGGGATGCACCGCATATTCTACTCCAACGGATACGGTGAAGGCACATTTGGTGCGTATTTAGCATTTACATTGGCTTGGTGTGGACAACCGACGAACAACTCAGAGTTTATCCTTCTGTGACAAATCTGATACAAAATAGCCAATACAGGAGGAATGAAGGGCTTGGCTATTCCTGGCGGGACCAGAGCTAAGAACCTTGAATTCGGGAGATGCTACATGCTAAACTAATGTATGGTGATGTTGACTGCGCAACTGTCATTCATCCCTTCCTCTTCCATTTCATGTGTTTTCATGCTATCAGCTATTAAGTGTTTCGGGTATGTCGCAGTCAAGGTGGACGGGAACGACAATATCGAAAAGCACAGAACATCGAGGAAACATGAAAAGTAGCGGAAGGGGTTAGGTAGAATGCTTTACAGGTACAAGGAGTGCTTACTCCGTACCGATTGTTTAAGCCACGTACTCGAATTTGGTATTGTTTTGGAAACCACTTCTAAGAAACGTTTTATTATTCCTTAACTCTTGAGTCTCTTAACATCTTGTTTGCCGCTGATTCATCGATGGAGCATGGGGGTGTTGTGGAGGCATGGCGTCCGTGCAGTCCCGCAACGATCGTCTGTGTAGAGTGTAAAAACTCACTCCGCGACAAGCCCGTCGCTACTTCGGTAGGCTTAGTCGCGAGTATGGGCCTGTTCATACTTCGCAACGGGACCGATGGAAGCGATTGGTCGGCCGGGGAGGTCATTTGTATCATTTGTACACGTATTATGACTTCTCCACCGATGACAGCTACCTCATTTCGCTTCAAGGCTATGCTCGATAAAAGCCAGGTGACCTAAAATAACTGAGCACGCTCTGATTTCCGTGTAATTGTTATACTGTGGTCATCTATTAATTGATCATTATGAGTACCTAAGTGATGCAGCTGGTGAATATTCCATGTTCGACTGTCATTGAATCTTGGAATGATATTGATCAGTATGAATACCCAACTATTAATTATGCAATTATTAATTATAATGGAAAGGTGCCACAGACGTATGTGTGAACGAAGAAAGCAGATGAGCACTGCGAGAATCTTCACACTTCATATAATAGAAAAGTCGGCTGCATTTTTGCAAAGTCCTGGAACTCACAAAGATAGAAGCTCGGAAACTTCATTATGGAATGGCACAATCACACAAGGAAATACCCACTAAACATCGAATCTGCAAGAAAGGATGTAAAATACTAGGTCAAGGAATCAAACGCCTGACACTACGCCTACGAAGCAGTGTTTTACACCTTTCCCCATATTCTATGTTTGGGAACTATTGCGTTGTGAGACTGTGCGGTTTCTTAATTTCCCTTGTGAAGTTTCAGGGCCCCTAACTCAACAGTTTCAAGGACATGGGAAGAATGGGAAATTCTTACTTTTCTACTACTGGAAGGAAGATTTTTTTTACAAAGATAAACATTTTCGCCCTTCAGACATCTAGACACCTGAGACCTCTCCCTGGTTAGTTGGCTAACGTTTTCCACGAGTTTCAAGGTTTTCATGTCGGTCCTTCAAAACTCCATGCTCTTTATATGATTTCACTACTTAAAACTATGAATCTGACTGAAGATATGCACGCTGATTCGCTCAGTCGAATGCCCAAACCAATTGGAATTGTGAGAGAAGTGCTTAAAAATTCACGATGCCAGCAGTTATCTGAATATGCGCCGGTCCCGCGACGATTGTTATTATAGTAACGGTTTGAAAACGTTATACCCTAGTAAATAGGTCTTGTGTCAATTATAAAGTCGTAGTTTAAAAGTAATTGGAACACAACTACCATCCCTAATTAGCGATCGAGCAGTTGATCTATTCTTAGACTTTTACCGCTTTCGGCTTCTCCATTATTGATTATCGTAAAGATGACATGCCAGCTTGATCTACCGGTACCGCGGCGAATGTTATTACAGCAACGGTGGTGCCCTACTAAGAACGTTTATGTCAATTATAAAGTCATAGTTTAGAAGTAATGAGAGGACGCACCATATCTGGTTAAAATTATTGATCTACTTAGAGAGGTTTTACAGGTATCTCTATATCGGCTTCACGATCCAAGTTCAGTACTATGATCCCTTCACTTGGCGCCTCTTACCTCTGCGAAAGAACGGTAATTCGCACCTGCACTGGTGCCCCGGAGCATCTCTTTAGGGCAGCCAATGTAGGTGCGAGTGACCGTAAAAGGTGCGAAGAGGGCAACGGGTCAGGACATCCGGCGAACGCAATGGGAACCCAAGCAATTACTCTAATACAGGGGAGCAACTTCTAAATGAGGGACCAATGTGACACTGGGTGTAGGTCTAGAGCTGGGATCCCTTCTTTGAAGCAGAAAAATGTCAGGAGAGTTTGTCTAAAAGCTTTTAAACTAAGAACGTTGACCAATTCACATCTAAATTAATTATAAATATAGAAGAAGGATATTTCGGACTACATTCAGGAATTTAAGAGGCACATTATGGACCTCCCGCTTTAGACGTGCATCGTGCTGCTTAGAAAAATGTCATAGCTCCACTTAAAAGGTGAAGGGTTCAAGATGAATATGCTGACTTCGTGAAAATATCGAAACTTGATAGAGTCAAAACAGACAAAGGGAGACAATTTCCAAACGGTAACAAAACATGTAAAGCAACTTACATCCAAGTTTGGTGATCCCTCATTTGTTATCTGAGTACCCAATCAAGGACATTGCACCATCTTGCTTATCAAGAAGGGTCCTTGTATCCGGATGCACAAGGAAACCTTCATGAAGTAGCAAGTGATTACAAAGCTGGAGATGAAAGTGGGAGAAATAGGTGGAATATAGCGCAGAATATCCTATCGATCCCATCGGTGGTAGCAGCTGATGGCTGGGGAGGAGGCCCGTTCTTCCGAGGATTGCTAGGATGCAGGCGTCGATCCGCTCGTTACGATTGCGACGCCGTATTCTCATTGGGGCGCGCCATTTTCAAGGGTACTCAATGAGTCCCGAAGAGCTTGAAAGCTTCTATTGAAATGTTTGAGGTTGGCATGTTACTGGCACAGGTAATCGTGGATCACCATCTTTACTAATAATTATATTTTATCAATTAAAAACGTTTTTCATGCATTTAGTTGTCAAAGTCATTCCATATAATCGTACTCGTTTTATACTATCACTTCTTTGGAAGAACCAGTGTAAGATCCATTATACTTACAACATTAGGCATGAAATATCGGATGGCAACCATTAATATGATATGGCTACCAGAATCATCTAGACAATGGTGATATCAGTGATACTGTTAAAAAGCAATAAAATGAGACTGTTGAGTAGATTCTCAAGGATTCTAATAACTTAGAAAGATTAGCGAGATCTTACATCCTAGGCAGGTCCAACGTCAAGAAGCAAGATATTGTACTACCTCAAATTAACTGCCGCTTCTAGACTTTTACAGAATTTTTGGGTGCTTAATTAGAGGTTTTACGATAATGGTTCAGGAGGGTATGCATCGCCAAGAACTTCGCATTGCCACTCGCCGTTTTCACATATGGAACAGAGAGCTCCAAGTGGGAACAGCATTGAAGGAACCCTTACTGAACAATTGTGAATTCACCATCCTCATCGCAAAGCTGCTCCTGGCAATGCTTAGCCAGCTCGCTGTTGGTGTAAGGCACAGTCTCTCATCCCAGGCAAGAAACAGTGGGAATTCTGTTCTTCTTGTCTTAATTCCTTACGATTAATTCGAGTTCAATCCGATCATGTGCTATCTAAATGCAAAAAAAAAGCTTGACCGCCACCTCGACCTCCAGCTCATATATCATGTTTTCATACGGTGACAGTTTAGATGCTGAAAATAAAAAGGCTGTGAGGCACTTTAGAGAAAGGACTAACATGCGCAAACAAGCAACTCCCAAAATGCCTTGCCGGAAATTCCGAAAAGGAAACTCAGCACTAACACCATATTTCGCAAGTTTTATATCCTCTTTGAACAATTCTATCTCCTGTTCATTGCACCCATGAATTTCGCTTATGTGCTTGTACATGCTGCCGAAAACCAGTGGACCTTTGAGGCGAATGTTACATTTGACAGACATCGTCATGTTTCCGCGCGTGACTGTAAAGTCAATATATCAATTGAAGAATCAAACTGAACATACGGAGGCATTTAGAGTGACGAGAACAAGTTGCTATAACACGGAAGGGCAGAATCCCTATGTAATAGGGAAAAAGTTACCAATATCCAAAGGATCTATCCATTGCACCCTAATCACAACGCGCCCCAACCGCAAGTGCGCGCCCCAATCGTAATTTCGGAAGAATGTGCTCCAATCGCTAGCGGATCGACGCCTGCATCCTAGCAATCCTCCGTTCTTCCCCCAGCACTCCGAGCGCGCGAACTCGTCCGCGATGGGCGCTAATTGCGCCGCCCCTCCGCATGCTGGGGGAAGAACGGGCCCCCTCCATTTCACATGTATGCATGTACCGGCTGTGCGCGTAATTTAGGGTGCGTGATGCGCCGGCGCACACAGCTGCCTCATGATACCGTACCCCGCGCCCAATTTAAGCACTCGCAGCTGAGCGTCACGGGGATATCTGCTTATAATCGCTCCAGAAGTCTATTTTGATGCGTTTTTCGGAGCAATAGAGTTGGCGGGCTACGGGGCAGGAGGGGGGGGGGGGGGGGAGAGGCGGGCGTGTGGAGTTATGGCTTTTTTGCCTTTTTCGTAATTGGGCCTTCTATTCCGGCAGAATCCTAGTATAGTGTTGGGTTTCCGCTAGGAAAACAAGATGCCGCAGCCTCATATCGAAAATATCCAAGCCTATCAGGATTAGTGCCAACTCGTATTGGACTGCGGGACATTATGTACGAATCGTCGCCGCAGACGACGCGAGCGCGAAAAAAGTCGTCGAAACGGGGCGACATTACCGATCGATGATCGGCAGTGGTCCAGAATCACGGAGCCGTCTTCCTTTTTGGAAACCTCTGACCACGACAACTCGTTACGGCAGGGTGATAACTTCCTCCCAAACACCACGAACACACGCGGTTTTATCCTCGCAATACTGCTGTCAGGCTGAGACCAGGGATATTGTTTGCCGAGCGATGGTTACCAGCGATGTTCGGCAATTCTGTGCAAGAAAACAGGGCGTGGAAGACAGGAAGGAAGGAACGGAGAACGGAGAAAACTGAAGAAGGGAACAGCGGAAAGATAGCAATAGTGAATCAAGTTGTTCAACAAATGTTCGAATTGGTGTGTGGAATGACTGGGGCCACTTCTTTTCTACCTGAACAATGGATATCCATTTTCAACGAAACATTTGGCAGAGTAAATGACTTTATCGTCTTCATATGACCGTGGCTAGGATCGAGCGCATTTCTGGAGACATTTTGGACATCTCAAGACAGAAGTTCTGATCGCAACAAAACATCGTTATGACAGCTTACGACCTCGCTACCAGCCACTCGAGGCTTAAGGAAACTGATTTGAATCATCTCAAGATACACTGTCGCTGTATAACAAACAAACCTGTCGCTGCTTTGGGATGTGTGTAGTAAAAAGTTCGACGCTATCACATGAGCTGTCACCACTTTATACATTTGGAAATGCGCAATCAAAAATAGATTTTCTCAGTGGTACCATTTTTTCGAATAGAGTGGTGTCACTGTCTTCTATATTAGATGCGCTACAATAGGGACAATAGGAGACTCATATTTAAAGCTCCCAGTAGCAGGTTTCGTTCAGCCCGTAGGTTGCTGAACGTCTGGAAATGCTGCGGACTTCCATGACGGAGTATATACCACCGCAACACCGTCAAGTAGTGCACAAATATTACTGCTACTTCTTATTTTGGCTATTACTGCTCCTCATCTCTATACGACTATTACGGTCACCATGCAGCTTTGTTGGTCCTGTCAGATCCATTAGGCTTCTTACTGGCGCAGTACGAGTCGCGTCTCGGTGGTGGTTGCCGCGCAAGTACCGAGCAGTCGCACCTCATGCTCCAAGAACGCGACAGTCCGACTCCAGCTGCGATTCCCTGACAGTCGACGCCTGTGAGCGCCAGAGTACTTGAAACAGGCGTAGAGTACGATGTCATGAGGGTTACAGGGTACGGGTCAACCATGACTCATATTTCGGCGGTTTCGTCGTGCCGTCGGCGCCCTCTCGATTAGAGATCCCGCTCTCCTGCCTCGCTGCATCTCCACCATTGCGCTAGAGTCCAGACAACGGAGCACCCCCGCGCTTCTCTACTGCAGGCGAGATAGGGCAGCTCGAATACTGCGCTTCATAAGCCATTATTTCGCATATGAAGAATGTCGGTTTGGCGACCTCACTTATTGGAAACGTTGATGCGATGGGATAGTCTTGGCTTACCTTTTCGACTTTTTTAAAAGAATGTCACGCCAAGGACACTGGCAATAGTACTCACAACCAGTGTCCCGGCTCAAAGGTGAGATCCGATCCCTGCTGTGTCGCGAGTTTGGGGCGCGCCGTGCACTTGCCAGAACGTCACAGTGGTGGTTACACAAGGTCACACGCAAAGTACTGAGCGGCTTGGAATAGGTTATATCGCTTCTCTTGTGTAGACCAATGAGATTTCAAGCCCGTTACTTCTCAAAACCTGGCTTCAGAACGCTTCGGAGATCAGTTACTGCAGTGCTGTGTGAACACATATTGGTTTTTACCTCAAAGAGAGGGCCTTTTTCGGAAATTTTATCCTAAGGTTCATTGTTTCTAGCTGTATGTATATGAGTATATTCCATCACTATCGTCTGTAAAAAGAAACAGACATAAGGCTCCCAGAAAAAAGAAAGCTTAAGGGTCAGAGATCGGTCTTAAGGATTGTCATCTGTTCATAAACGAAAATGTTCTGTCCAAGGAAGACGAATAGTAGAATACCATGAGAACGATCCACTTAAGCTTGTTGCTTCCTGTTTTCCACTGGCATGTGCTTCCATGAAAACCTTGTCATTATGTAAGCAGGACCCAAACGTTGTCTCTACCAGTTTCTTTATAGAAATCCAGTTTTGCCAGACCTGCGTACCTTCACTAATTGATGTCTGTCGTGCCACCCAAAACGTAGCAGCTTCCAGACGTCTGTTGGTGACCTTTTAGAAGTCTGTAAGCTACGAAAGTTGCAATTCTCCTTGAAACTCAGAGAAAGGTCAAAGAGGTCACCGTGGAGTTTCTCAAAGCGACCTATACAGGGTAGTAGGGCGTTGTCTGGGAAGCACCATAGTGGTTTCCAAATTTCCTGCGGACTCTGGGTAGGTGAAGAATGGCAAAAAACTGTACCGCTTCAGTGCGGGCAGATAACGTAAAACTGACGCCTGGAATGCCCTTGTCGTGCCTACAAATAGTCCTGCAAAAGGTTTGAAGCTTCAATCATTGCTAGAACCTAGGAATTGATTAATTCCTAATTGAAGCGAGGCGGCGCATTCACGGGAGGCGCGCGCCACTAGGGCACCAGTGACTGGATGGCCGAGTGGTTAGCGTAGCAGACTTGTGGGTGGGAGGTGGAGGGTTCGATTCCGACGGTGTGGCTTCTGCATTGCTGGGCGCACATCTTGCGTTTTTGCCACCGTAAAGTGCTTTTCTGTTACGACTAGGTGTCATATTCGATTTCCAACCCTAATTTCAAACTTCTGTTGTGCGATTTTACTCCAAAACACAAGTCACGCTAATGAATATGCAATAAACTGTTTGGCAGTTGTGGTAACGTTTTATGAAACACGCGAAGCAAAGCAGCTTCTGACACTAGCAGCAACGGATAAATGCCAAGGAAGAGCAGCCGGAAGCTTCCTGGCAGGGCGTGTCGAAAGGCGTAGTCCACCAGTGTTGAGAAGTGCCCCGGATGCGTGCCCACATATCCAGCTGCCACTCACGCGTACGCAAAGCACCTTTGGAATACCGGAGCGCAGAATTGCCTATACGTCTGACTGACCACCTGCAAGGACGGGTGCCTTGAAAATTGCCTTAAAAATTCAAACATCAAGTGAGCTGGTCCGAAGCGATTCATGATTACCTTCAAAGTATTGCCTCTTGAGAAGCAGTAGAAATCCGGACGGAGGTGGAGCACATGTTCATGAATTCGCCGAATGAACCGTTTGAAAAGCCGGAAGAAGTATACATCGAGAGCCTGGCAAAGGCTCATCGCTCCTGGCGGTATTGTCATCAGCTTAAGCTGTTTTCCAGCAGGCACTTCAGAAACGAGGTTCTCGTGATCCCTGAACCCATGCCAGCTGTCAAGGAGGACAATGGTTAGGGGGGGGGGGGAGCTGCCGAAGAGCCAACCACGCATTCTCGAAAGAAACGCGGGACTTGTTGCTTACATGTAGCGCGAGTGGGTGGCAGCTGGATATGTGGACATGCATCCGGGGCACTTCTCAACAGCGGCGAACTACGCCTTCGATGAAGTGCCTGTCGACACATCCTGCCAGGAAGCTTCCGGCTGCTCTTCCTTGGCATTTATCCGCTCCTGCTGGTGTCAGAAGCTGCTTTGCTTCACGTGTTTCACAGAACGTTACCACAACTGTTAAACAGTTTATTGCATATTCATTAGCGCGATTTGTGTTTTGAAGTAAAATCGCATCACAGAAGGTTGAAATCAGGGTTGGAAATTGAATATGACACCTAGTCATGTGACAGAAAAGCACTTTACGGTGGCAAAAACGCAAGATGTGCGCCCAGCGATGCAGAAGCCACACCGCCGGAATCGAACCCTCGACCTCCCACCCGCAAGTCCGCCACGCTAACCACTCGGCCATCCAGCCGCTGGCGCCCTAGTGGCGCGCGCCTCTCGTAAATGCGCCGCCTCGCTTCAGTTAGGAATTAATCAATTCCTAGGTTCTAGCAATGATTGGAGCTTCAAACCTTTTGCAGGACTATTTGTGGGCACGACAAGGGCATTCCAGGCGTCAGTTTTGCGTTATCGGCCCGCACTGAAGCGGTACAGTTTTTTGCCATTTTTGACCTACCCAGAGGTCCGCAGGAAATTTGGAAACCACTATGGTGCTTCCCAGGCAATGCCCTAGAACCCTGTATAGGTCGCTTTGAGAAACTCCACGGTGACCTCTTTGACCGTCCTCGTCAGCCTCACTGCGCACCTCCGCAACTGCTAGCGGTTATGAAGAAGCAGGCGACGAGAGGGTACTCTCACCCGCGCGCTGAGTCAGCTCACACGGCCGCCGTCGGATCGCAGCCGGTGTGTCTGTTTCTCTGCGCTCTTACCTTTCCGCTCGTCTGGTTGACCCGTGTCCTTAGACGTGTCATGAGGCAGCTGTGTGCGGTGGCACATCACACACCATAAATGACGCACACAGCCGGCTATATTTATAAATAAGACCAAGCGACACAACCCCTCTATCGGCTCTTTCTGTGTCTCTGACCGCGGCAGAGAAAGAGAGTGCGGTTTGAAACTCCCGCCGCTCTCAGAGGCTTGTCCGGAAACTCGTCCGCACTTTGTTCCGGAGTACGTTTAACGACGAGTCCTCAACTCTATCCACTCATGAGCTTCCAAAGTTCAATATGGGTCACTGGGACTTTTTTCAATATCTAGACATAACCAACTACAGTAAAGAACTGATGACTCACCAGAACCGCAGCTAAGGTCATTGGCCCAAACCGATGGGAATCGCAGGATGAAGTTGATTGGCCAAAGCGCAACGCTTGGGATACACAGCGCCTTCAAAGCAAAAACATAACGAAAAGCAAGGGTTAGTCTCAAAATATCCTCTAAGTATGTCCAGACAACCGATCATTTGGCATCACCAGTCTTATGCCTACAATTCAACGGAACTCCTAATCAGGACTCCTACTTTTACATTCTTCAAAATATCTACCTGAGTCAAACAAACAAACACAGCAATATTCTCGCGGTACAAGTGCTCTACTGCATTCGTTGTTCTTCATACTGCTCTTCAACATAGATAGTATCTTCAAGATACTGAGAAACACTACAGATAGGTGTCGAATTGGGTCTTATTTATAAGTGGTATTATGAGCCATTGCGAAATATCGTCAGGAGACTATAATAACTCCGAGCGCCCACTGTGTTCAACAGTGTAGCGGGTGAACGCCCGGTGTTATTACTTGTTATTTATTTTAGTTTATGCTATGTATGTTTACGGACAAAACGCTTAGTCCTCGCATTAGTTTATTACCATTTCATACATAAATATTAGGTGAAAATGACATCAAAAGTAAAGAGGGCAGGTGTCAGCCTGACGGCCGAGCACCACCGAGCCCACACACCACTGTCCACCCGGGAGGGCGTTTTCCTTTACTCTCTGGGTTGCGGGGGCTCTAAGTGATGGCTTAATGGGGGTCCCGATAGCCAGTGGGCAAACTCCCGCACGGGTAGTTTTAATGGGGCCCAATGGCGTCGGGTAAGACAAGGCTAGGCGTTACTGGGTGACCTAATCAATCTCCCGTGGATTGGCTATCCTTTTCTTCTACAGTAGCCTACGTCACATCTCCCTACAGGCTTTCATCCCCTTACAATTTCCTTACAAGACCCATATCGAGACAGCGTGATCTTCGATATAGGAGAATTACGAAATTGGTCATTGGTCCGGCTGATGGGCAGCCTATGTCGAAACCAAGGGATCATCACGTGTTCACGTGGTGAGTCTTTCGACATAGGAGAAATGGGAAATTCTCGAGGAAGCTGGCCGACGGGTCATCCAGGCTCTTGCGTTAGCACTGAGCGGTGTGCCCACCCACCCACCCAACTAAATAGTGCCAAAAAACATTCATCATAAACCACATATTCGCAACTGTTTAACTTAAACAAATGTCTTACAGCTGCAAGATTTCAAAAAGCAGCAACGCTAGGGGTTAAAGCTGAACAAATGGGACTACACATCATGAGCGAAACCATAATCGAAGCCGTCAATTCGGACAGAGCGCCTGCAACGTTGAAAGGCTATAAAGCCGTGCTGCAGAGTTCCATGCATGGAGAAACGGCCCATATATGAGGAACCAGCGTCCGTCTCCGGCTTCGCCGGCGACTGACGCTGGATGTGCGGGCCACGCCAGGCTTGCCGGCTTCGGGTATGGTGGGCCACGCTGAGGACGGAGCCAAACCTAGATGCTCACCAGTTGTTCACCACATAGACGACTCTTTCCAATGCACACGAGTAGAACTCATGCGAAGCCATCAAGGAATATTGTAAACTACACTGTTGGAAATAGTAAAACAATCATGTTTCAGTCTGATTATCAATGCACGTCATGAGTGGAGTCTATTTACATATGAGGTTCGCCTTAAGAAAAATGTCTGACAATTTTATGACAAAAGTAAAAAAAAAAGTTTGACACTCTTGTCTCGTTTTCAAGGATTGGTTTGATTGAGGCCGTTACGTTCGCCCTATGCGGTCCGTTCAGAATGCTAAAGACTGGACAAAAGATACGATAGCGTTTGTTGCAAAGGTAGTAGACATGGGATCCGAATCATGAATTTTCGGATATCCGGCCGGATTTATCCGGTTTCGGATTATCCGAAATCCGGCTCGGTCGAAAATTGCCCTCATCTGAATCATCTGAAGATCCGGGGTTTCTAAAATTGTTCTCATCTGAATCATCCGAAGATCCGGGGTTTTCAAAATTGCTCTCATCTGAATCATCCGAAGATCCGGGGTTTTGAAAAACGCAATGATTCGGATAAAATCGGATAAAAATCGGATAATAGGAGGTTAGCGCGCCTTACTGGCAAACTCTGCGCCATTGATAACCTGACTTTTTCGGGCAGATTTGCAATCATTTGGCGGGAATTCCCTCACAAGGGAAGGGTCTGATAGCGTATATCTGAACGGGGAGAGGGAGTCATCCTATTAAATAGGAATAATCGCCACCCCTCAACTAGCATAAAATGTGTTTCATTTTTGCGAAGTCGTGAAACCCAAGGAGTGGGGGTTCTTGAAGTCACAATTGAACGGCGCATCACGAATTTGGGTTCTTGTACGACCGCGATGCCTCTGCCGGCAAGCTACTCGGAGCGCAATGGGTAGTGAGGATGCCTCATGGGAGGAAGGTCGGGGGTTCGATCCTCATGCACTGCTGCATTCCTGCTTTTTAATTGATTTTAATTGAACGGCGCATCACGAATTTGGGTTCTTGTACGACCGCGATGCTTCTGCCGGCAAGCAGCTCGGAGCGCAATGGGTAGTGAGGATGCTTCATGGGAGGAAGGTCGGGGGTTCGATCCTCATGCGCTGCGCATCCCTGCTTTTTAATTGATTTTAATTGATTGTTTTTATTATTAATTTTAATTGAATTTTAAATGATTTTTAAATGATTGGTAGAGGTTTGAGGGATTCTGACGTCTATAGCATTTTCAGATGTTTTCTACGCACTTTCCAGCTGCATGTTGTGGTACTCAACAGGATGATGCATAAATATTCAACACCAGTGAATACACAGGTACAACGTGCATAAAGCAGCACTGGACACAATGGGCAGGGTATAAATGCTGCAGGCTCCTCTCAGTCTGTTTCCATACATCGGCCAATGACCTCGGGTAAAACCATCCTGCTCGTATTTTCAAAGGAGACCATGACGTGACGTCACATGTGGTTAAAACGAGAAAGTCTGTGGATCCCGGAAATTGACCTAAACGGCATCAATACACTCGTTCTCTCATCTTTGCCTGTCATCTGGAAATCAGAGGTCTGCTGGAGGTTCTCTAAAACCTAACACCAACAAAGTCGCCGATGCTCGAGTGGTGATCCACTTGCTCATGCTGAAGTGTGGTCCACCTTTAGATAAGCAGCCTTCATGGGAATGACACCAACCTGACCGAACGGATGGCTAGCATACCCAAGGACTTCGAAGCACGTCAACTTGAAGTTAAGGAAGACGAACGGCTGAAAGTGGTGGAAAACCAGGAGAAGGTTGGGATCCGCAAAATGAACTGATAGACGTGGAAAGGCTGGCAAGCGTGGGCATATGATAACGTTTTCGGCTGGAACTCTTGTTTCAGAGGAAAGGGAACGTCTTCAATTGGATTTCGCCTATGGAGCCGATCTCATTTGTCCATATATGGAAGCAAACTGTGAGGAGCCAGCAGCCTTTATGCGCTGCTCGTATTGTGACCAGTGCTTATGTTCCAGGAACTTTGTGTCTGTGTATCACTGATGTTAAACGTTCATACATCGTTATGTTGAACAGCTTTCCAATTGAGTTTTGGTTAAAAAACCGGTCAGTAATAAACAAGTGGCAACAAAGTTGCTCTCACGGCATACATCTGGAAACACTGCACAGCAAACATCTAAAATGGTGCAGATGTCAGAATACCTCAAATCAAACAATAAGTTGAAATGCAAAGATGCAGCAGCGCAGAAAAGTCGAACCCTCTACCTCCCTTTCATGGAGCAACGTCGCTATCCACTGCGCTACGGGCGGCTTCCCGCCGGCGGCATTACGGGCGTACAAGACTCCCGAACTCGTGAGGCGCCGATTCCACTGTAACTTCAAGAATCCTCTACTCCTCGGGCTTATCGATTTGGCAAAAAAGAAACACATTTTTATACTAATTGAGGAGTGGCGATTATTCCTATATGTGGTGGGATGACTCCGTAAGGCAACCAAAAACGACATTTCTTACGTAGCGCTGGTGTGTTCCATTTCCATTGGTGAGCTAAGCTAGGCCAGATATAATGTAACTGGGCATTCATGTGCCTTGCTACCAGGGCATATAAACATTTAATTCAAGATGAGGCGCTCCAAGCTGCTTTGCGCGCTAGTGACTTCAATTGGTCAAGGAAATAAACGCGGAGTTACTGATGTGTTCCGTTTTTAAGAGGTTGCGTGCCCCTATTATATCACTTATCCGGTTGTATCCGAATCGGATATCCGAAATCCGGCTCGACTGAAAATGGCGTTATCTGAATCATCCGAAGATCCGGGGTTTCTAAAATTGCCCTCATCTGAATCATCCGAAAATCCGGGGTTTTCGAAATTGCCCTCATCTGAATCATCCGAAGATCCGGGGTTTGAAAAAATGGCCTATCCGAATCATCCGATTATCCGGAAAATCGGTGTCGGATCCAATGTCTAAAAGGTAGTGGAGAGCAGAACAGAGCAGGCGAATGCAAGCAGTCATTAATTAGTAATGCAATATTTTGGAGTTTCCGAAATCTAACAAGTGCAGACAAACCTTACGAAGTAAATGCCGAACATAATTGGCTGGTATCGCCGAACACAAAGCATGCCGTTAACCAGTCCCTGTTTGAGATGCGCCATCCATTCATCCTATCTCTGTGGGATATCGTAGAGGTCATTTGAGTGCGGGTTTGCCTTATAGAAAGAATGAATTGCCGTTGCCGCCGATATAGAGGTTTCCCGGTACATGTTTAAAATGCACCTTGTACGAACCAGTTAAACCAATTTCAATTCAAGCTGCACCTTGCTTCTCTACTTTACTTCTAAAGAATGCCACAAAAATATATCCTTCTACAATTTTAAGTCAAAAATCCGACTTTGATGAGTGTCCAAAAATGTGATCATACTCTTTCAATCGTCACACAATTCCTTCCCGTCTGCTGTTGGGTACAATTCAAAATGTGGGAAGGCTTGGAACTTTAGGTGTGTCATACCATAGGAATGTGCCATGCGCTCACTTAGTAGGGATGCTTGTTGGATTATTTGTGCAAATACTGTTTTCGTCGAGTTGGCCAGCGATCAAATTATTATTTTTTGGTTTTAAATGGAATGGTTTTTGTTGGTTTATTCGGAGTTGTTGCGGTTGTCTCTACAATTTCATATTTTTATATACAAGCCAATGGCTAGTAGAATGATAAACATTTTTGATCGTCCAACCGGTGTAAGCTTTTCTATTTGGACAACGTGTACAGACACCTTTTATGATAGCGTTATTGAACAAGCAGTTTATTTTGCTTCTCCAAAGTCGAGTTGTCGAGCTTGATTTGGAAGGTGATAGTTGATCTTAATAACTTCCATCTGTTAGGTCAGGGGGTCCCCCACTACTGTGCGATGTATGTTTTGTGCTGTTCGGTTATGTTCTTGATGCCGTTTTAGGTCGTTTAGTGAGCTCCTCATCCTGTAGATCCTTCAGACGGCCCGCCGCCGATGACGTGGCATCGACCGATGTGATCAGTGTCGGCGGGGTGAGGGAACGCGCCGAGCCAGCCAATCGCGGCCAGGGGCGGGGCTTGGGGCGCGCTCACTCCATATAAGCCGGCCGGCATGGGGCAGGGTCCATTCTAGCAGTTGTGCTTTCTCCCGAGCGATCGGGAAACAATCTACTCTTGTCAGCAGCCGAGTAATCGGCAGTCAACCCATCCTAAGTCTCCCTCGGACCGGCAGAGTCCCCCAAGCAGCACAGCCAAGTTCCGGAAAGGATTCTGGGAACCAGGAGAGGCAAGCATCTCCGCGCCAACCTTGCGTCCAAGGGGAAGGTCTAGTCAGTTAGCGTCGCCGCTAACTGAGTCATCGCTCAAGGGCGCACTTCCCGCTCAGCCGACACCGCGGGTCTAGCTCCCAAATCCTCTTTGTGAAGTAGCTAGTCTCTGTGCTTCAGACTCTCCGTTCTATCGTTACGTAGCTTTAGATAAACCTTTATACACACTGCGGCGTGCTGTGTCAGTGAATGGTCAACGGTCCAGAAATATCGTTGGAAGGTGTCACGTACTGGTGCGGTACGAAGCCGGAACCTTATGCATTCAGATCGGAGCGATCATCCCTCTCCGGAAGCGAGTATGAGCCATAAGGCAGACAGCCCGGTAAGGGATTTGAGCCTCTCTGAGCCGGTCGGCAACGACCGGGAAAGGTTGTGTGCGGATAGATCTTCCGGCATAGCCGGCATGGGGGTCTGGCCAAGCCCCCCATGTCAGATTACAGACCCAGCCACAGCTCAACCATCCACTAGACACCAAAGGGTCACAACCCATACAGGCAATACTGACATAGGAGCCAATCCGCCTCACCAGTTAACTACGCACAGAGCTGATACGGGTGTCAACCCCCCTCATCAGTCGTCTGTTCAGGTAGTGAACACCACCAACGAGACACTTCGCGGCACGACTGCGGACAGCAGCGAGAACCGTGTGTCAGCCGAGGTGAGTGATTTGCGAGTAGCAATAAGAGACATTGCGTCTTGCGTTGAAGAGCAGTTGGATCAGCAGCTCAGAGGCCTGTCTCGTAAAAAGCGAGACATAGTTCTTGAGGAACTGCGGAACGCGGTTAGCATGGCCGAAGCCAAAATGGAATCAGCATTCCAGCATGCAGTGGGTGCTGATTGGTCAGCAGCCAGGTTGGGTACGTCCATCCACCAGAGTATGCAAGATCCGCCTCTCGCGTCGCGGGAAGCGGTGGCTAAGGTCGAGCTGACACAGCGGTCGGGCTGCGATCGTGACTTAGTTCAACAACGCATGGACACATATGAGCAGGAATTGGCACAATTGCGGATGCAATTGCAATTGGTTCAGGGCGAGCAGCGGCGGCAGAGTGCCCAAGGCGCCCGTGAGGAGATCGCGGAAGCGGGCAACGGTAAGCCTTGGGAAGAGGCGCAGCTAGGTAGCGGTTGTGTTGCTCGGCGTGAGTCAACAATGTTGCAGGGGGTGCACCAACCGCAGCGCCCACAGACTTGTCCGCCATTATCGCAGGCGTCGTGGAATACGCCCTGCCCGTCGCCGCCAGGTGGGTCACCTGTTTCATCCCTAGCTGGTAGTACTAGTGCTCTGGCGAGGTGCTCACCAATGTCGTCCGCGGGCAGTGAGCGTTCCGACGCGACACTATCGGTGCTCAAAGAGGTCCTAAAGGCACAAAGTGTCAAGGAAGTCAAAGAGTACGATGGCAAATCGTCGTTGAGCGACTTCTTGCGTGCGTTGGAGGTGAAATATCCTAAGTCGGTGTGGAGTGACGCTGACAGAAGGGATATCCTGCTTAACCATCTGGTCGGCTCGGCGCGAGCTCACATCGATTGCTTGCCGGTGCAACCGGGCACGTTCGATGAGGTTGTCCAGGCTCTGCGCGAGGCCAGATATACCCCAGGCGAAAGGCTCAAGGCCGAGCAGGAATGGAAGAGCCTTGCAAAGCGCGATAGTGAGACCGTATTTGACTTTTGTTGTCGCCTACAGAGTATTGCCAAGCGAATGGCACCGGAACAGTGCCTTGACTTCCAACTGGGAAGTAAGCTATATAAGTGCCTGTCGGATTGGCCGGACTCTTACTACATGCTAGCGGCGTTGGATGCTCTGAACGGTTCTGTGTTCAGTGAAGTTCGGAAAGTTGCGCTGCGTCTGGAGCGGACACATTGCATCGCGCTGTTGAGTGAGAGTAAGAAGTTCTGGAGTGGGAGACACACCAAGGAGGACCAGAGAAACAGCAACAGGCGGAAGGCCACGGAGCGGTCGTCTAGCAAATCACAGACTTGCTTCCAGTGCGGTGAAGTGGGACACTTCCAGCAGGCATGCCCAAAGAAGGTCGGTAATCCCAAGGTGGGACGTGATTTGGCGAAGGGGAGTACGGAGCCGCGAAAGGCACCCTCGAGGCAGGGCAAGCGCCAAGATCACCCATCCTTCTCCATCAGCTCAATAGGAGGCGTCGCGTTGCGGGAAGCGTTCGTGACCCTGATAAAGCGTACGGGAAGCCGTGCTACTGTGAGATAGAGCTGTTGGGCCTAACCGCGGAGGCGCTGGTTGATACTGGGTCCGTAGTCTCCATAATACCAACGGTTATGTTGGATAAGGCGAAAGACCGTGGAATTGACATAGACGGCATAGTTGTTGAGGCGGGTGACCCCAACAAACACCGTGTCCATGATGCATCGGGGAACCCGATGAAGTTCCTGAAAGTGATCGAAGTGGACGTTAACGTGAAGGGCGCACGTCAAGCTCGGGTGCAGCTTCACGTCCAAGAGTCCGATGACGATTTCGTCATTCTCAGAACCAACGCCTTTGAAGCGTTGGGCATTCAGCTGCACTTTTACCCAAAACCAGAAGACGGAAAGTCTAAGCATCTGACGTGCATGTAGCCAGTGAGTGTCGACAAGAAGTCGGCTGCACGAGCCCGCAAACGAGTCGTAATTCCGCCGAACTCAGAGGCGATGATCGAACTTCAAGGGCTAGAAGGCGCGGAAGGCGACAGAATCTTCTGGTCTGGTAATGACAGAGTTGCATCCGGAGTGTGCCGCATATCAAACGGTTCGGGAAGAGTGCCTGTTGTTAACAGAGACCTGGAGCCGTGGGTAATCCGGAAGGGAGAAGTACTAGGTAAGTGGTCAAGTGACTAGTGGTACGATCCTAAGACGACTGATATACCAGGTGATATGCTGGCGATGCAACGTATAACCTCGAACCACGCTAAAGCGGATGATGTGATCCAGATATTGCAGGCGTGCAAGAAGTCTGGCAAGATTCCCGCTTCTTTCAGAGATCTGATACGTGAATACGAGGACGTATTTGCGGTGTCTGACGTAGACTTGACTCAGACACATCTCATGGAGCATGAGATCGACGTCCAGGGGCAGCTTCCTGTTATGCAGAAGACGAGGCCAGTACCGTACGCGGTGCGCGGACAGGTCGAAGAAATGCTCCAAGATCTCAAGCAGCGCAACATAATCGAAGCGAGCACGTCACCATGGGCGTCACCGGTTGTGCTGCTCGCTAAGAAGGACGGCTCAATAGGATTATGCGTGGATTATCGAGAGGTTAACAAGCCGGTGAAGAAAGACTCGTATCCACTCCCAGCTATTGACATGACGCTGCAGAGCTTAAAGGGCAAGCGGTATTTCACTTCGCTCGATCTTGCTAGTGGTTACTGGCAGATCCCGTTGACAGACAAAGCGAAGGAAATCAGCGCGTTCACCACGACGGCAGGTCTGTATCAATTCCGAGTGCTTCCATTCGGTCTTACCACTGCACCTTCGGTCTTTCAGAGGCTGATAGAAAAGGTGTTAGGCGGCCTGCTCGGAGAGGAAGTCTCCGTGTATATTGACGACATCCTTGTAGCAACAGAGTCCATTGAACACCACCGCTACATCCTGGAGAAGGTGTTTCAAGCCCTGAGAAGCGCCAATCTGAAAATTATGCCGCAGAAGTGTCGACTGCTGGAGCAGCAAGTCGCTTTCCTGGGGCATATTGTGGACGCACAAGGCGTAAGGACCGACCCAGATAAGGTCGAGAAGATCCGTAACTTCCCACAGCCCAGAAACCTAGCAGAACTTCGGACGTTCCTCGGAATGGCAGGTTACTATAGGAAGTTCGTGCTCAGGTTTGCGCAGATTGCAAAGCCGTTGTACAGCTTGACAAGCCCTAAAGTTGAGTTCGAATGGGGTGCCGAACAGCGGAGCGCTTTCGAGACACTAAAACGGCAGTTAACGGAAGCGCCAGTATTTGCTCAGCCGGACATCGAGAAGGCCCGGAGCGGTGCCAGACCATTCGTGATATATACTGACGCGAGTAGAATCGGCGTAGGCGCTGTGCTAGCGCAAGAGCAGGATGATGGATTTCTTCATCCGGTCTATTTCGCCTCGAAGCCGTTATCAAAAGCGGAACGCAACTATCACGTGACGGACCAAGAGGGCTTAGCTGTCATCTACGCACTGAAGAAGTTCCACTACTTCATATAGGTGTGCGTACGGTTATCAGGACGGATCATGCATCGCTGATATCGTTGTTTAAGCGCACTAATGTTTCGCCACGTATCTTACGTTGGGCGATGGAGGTGCAGCGATATGATGTCAAGATAGAGTAGGTGAAAGGAGCAGCCAATGGCGTGGCGGACGCCCTTTTGAGAGGTTTCGTGGACCTCGCAAGTGATGCTCCTACGACGTTAGCTCACGAGAAAGTTGTCGGTGTAATTCGTAAGGCACCGTGGCTGGAAGAGCTACGTCAGGACAAAGACTGGACACTCGTCATAGACGCTGTCCAAAGTGGCGCCGACAATGAAGTGAGGCTTCCTCGGCAGGAGAAGAAGCTGAGCGCTAAGGACTTTCTCATAGAAGACGACCAGTTGAAGCTGTTGCTTCAGGACGGCACGTCCGTATTCGTTGTGCCGAAGGCAAGGCGGCGTGAGGTCTTCGACGAGAACCATAGCGGAACGCTTGGTGGGCAGTTCAACGCAAGTAAGATGTTTGCGCAGTTGCGCAAGCTAGTCTACTGGCCGGGAATGAAGCAAGATTTCCGGAAGTGGTGCGGAGAGTGCCGGCGTTGCTTCTTGACGAATCAGAAGACGATGAACGTCCCACCGCTGAAGCCGGTAAGTGTGTCAAGGCCATTCGAGGTTATTGGAGTGGATATCCTCGAGATTGGCACGACGGCGCGAGGCAACAGATACATTCTGACGGTGGTGGACCATTTCACTAAGTATCTAGGCGCATACCCGGTGCCAGACAAGAAGGCTGAGACGGTTGCAGAGGTAATATTCAGCCAGTGGATCTGTGCAGGCGGACGATGGCCTGAGTGTATACTTTCGGATCGCGGAGGCGAGTTCGAAAATGCGATTATGTCGGCACTGTGGAAGATCCTTGGGATCAAGCAGGATTTCACGAAGGGCTATTGCCCGCGTGAAAACGGTCTCACCGAGCGAGTTAACGGGACGTTAACCCGCATGCTGAAGAAGAAGACCACGGTCCCAGCAGAATGGGACAGGATTCTTCCAACTGTGGTATATGCCTACAATGCAAGTCCACACTCAGCAACGGCGGAGAGCCCACACTTTTTGGTGTATGGACGTGATCCACGTTACCCGTCGTCGGTGATTCCTCGGGAGCAGTTATCACCGTGCACGCAGAGTTATGACGATTATAAGACCACTCTCCTTAACGGATTGAAGTTGGCACACGACTGCATTGTAGAGCGATCGGTAAGCTACAAGAACGCGATGAAAAGGCATTACGATGCAAAGTGGCAGACGGCAAAGTCTGACGTGTTCCGGTGCGGCGATCGCGTCTACATGAAGGTGCCCATGGAGAAGGGCAAGTCGAACCACCCGAAGTTGGTCTTGGAATGGCGCGGACCATACAGGGTGTTGGACGGAAGCTCCAATTCAGCCCTGATCACCTTAATTGGTGAGAACGAAGAACCGGTACGAGTTCAATTTGACCACCTCGTCAAAGTTCCGCCAGGAATTGACGACACGCCGGTTGCCGGAAGGACTTCCAGGCGTCGAAGGGGCAGACCCAAGCGATCGACGCGCGTGACACCGCGCCCAGATCAGAGCAGGTTCGATGAGAGACCTTTCAGATGTAATGTGATTCGTTACAGTGGCAAGCGCTCGAGCAGCATGGACGTGAATTCGATCGACTACAAGTGCCCCGGAACGTTTCGAATGGGAAGCCGCCAGGTCGAGACCGAGTTCCATCGAGCAGCAGCGCAGCCGTCCATCGAGAAGCCGATCGTGCATGGAATCGTCGCCCAGCCGTCCATAGTGAAGCCGATCGTCCTTAGAGCAGCCGAGCAGCAGTCTATAGAGGAACCCGTCGACCATCGACTGTCCTGCACGTCAGCCGCCAGTCCTGTCGCCGTTACAACATTCGTAACCAGCCTCATCCCCCAGTAGTCCTCCTCGTAAGAAGGGGGCGTTGGGTCGGGCTGAGTGGAGCAGCCCTTGGGGCAGAGGGGGGAAGTGTTAGGTCAGAGGGTCCTCCACTACTGTGCGGTGTATGTTTTGTGCTGTTCGGTTATGTTCTTGATGACGTTTTAGGTCGTTTAGTGAGCTCCTCATCCTGTAGATCCGGCAGACGGCCCGCCGCCGATGACGTGACATCGGTCGATGTGAGCAGTGTCGGCGGGGTGAGGGAACGCGCAGAGCCAGCCAATCGCGGCCAGGGGCGGGGCTTGGGGCGCGCTCACTCCATATAAGCCGGCCGGCATGGGGCAGGGTCCATTCTAGCAGTTGTGCTTTCTCCCGAGCGGTCGGGAAACAATCTACTCTTGTCAGCAGCCGAGTAATTGGAAAAAAATCAACCCATCTTAAGTCTCCCTCGGACCGGCAGAGTCCCCCAAGCAGCACAGCCAAGTTCCGGAAAGGATTCTGGGAACCAGGAGAGGCAAGCATCTCCCCGCCAACCTTGCGTCCAAGGGGAAGGTCTGCGCATAGTTTGTTAGCGTCGCCGCTAACTGAGTCATCGCTCAAAGGCGCACTTCTCGCTCAGCCGACACCGCGGGTCTAGGTCCCAAATCCTCTTTGTGAAGTAGCTAGTGTCTGTGCTTCAGACTTTCCGTTCTATCGTTACGTAGCTTTAGATAAACCTTTATACACACTGCGGCGTGCTGTGTCAGTGAACTGGTCAACGGACCAGAAGTATCGTTGGAAGGTGTCACGTACTGGTAGGGTACGAAGCCGGAACCTTATGCATTCAGATCGGAGCGATCATCCCTCTCCGGAAGCGAGTATGAGCCATAAGGCAGACAGCCCGGTAAGGGAGTTGAGCCTCTCTGAGCCGGTCGGCAACGACCGGGAAAGGTTGTGTGCGGATAGATCTGCCCGCATAGCCGGCCTGGGGGCCTGGCCAAGCCCCCATGTCAGATTGCAGACCCAGCCACAGCTCAACCATCCACTAGACACCAAAGGGTCACAACCCATACAGGCAATACTGACACATCTTAATTAGAAGCTGAAAACGAGCTGAAAACGTCTCAATAAAACATAATTAGCTTCGAGTAGCTTTAATATAATAGGAAAAAATCAAGGAAATTAGATGCATTATAAGTCAGGCACCTCTTACGATTTACGGTTTACGATTTACGACGATTTTTTCGTATTTCCGATTTACGAAATTTCGGATTTCGTTTACGCACACCCATGTTCCCTACTACGCCACCTGTGCACTGCGCCGAGTTGCGATACGAGCCCTCATCCCGAGCGTGCCCGTCAGCTCTGGAACAGTGAATCAACAGTGCGCCAACAGGCGACTTCCGTCACCCATAACTCTGCGCAGAGTTGTATTGGGGTCGAGATACCTGCAGTTTGTTACTTCCCAGGGAGAGGCGGTTCTACCCATATACAGCACTTGCGCCGTTCCAACCTACCGTTGAGATAGTATCCTGGTTAGCAACTCCCCATTTCTGATGTAACTTTGGATGTACATGCCTTCTTATCAAGGCGGACCGGACAACCACTGAGTAGCGGGTGGAAGTTGGCAGTCCCCCCCCCCCCCTCCGACAATAATTGCGCCGTTAAAACTTTCACCGGTGTTGTGGCTGGGTTTTGCTATCGCCGTGGTGAAGTATTCCAATTCCTTTCAATGATTGAAATGGCAGGTATTAAGCATACATCTGATTGCGAGCCAGAACTTTGACTCTGCCTCCTATCATTCGCCACCTGGGCACGGATTCACCAACGACTTACGAGATTTGACAGAGAAATTACAACCGAAATTCCTAGAAAACGCGAATTAACGCGGCTTATCGACAGGCAATATTGTGAAATGTTGCGTTATCAGGAATTTCGGCTGTAATTTCTCCGTTAAATCTCTGTAAGGTCAGCAGCAGAGTCTTGTGGGTGCCGCGGACCCGACATGACAACGGCGGGTGGTGCGGCCCCGCGATGGTACTGTACGTAGTGCTGCATACTTTTGCCGGCTTAAGCGCTGAAAAGGTCATCGCGATTTTTATTTGTTTGAAAGTGTTAATGCTGCTTACATGAGACATCATATATGTGTATGCGTGTGAGTTTTTCAGTTATTTTTGTCGCGTCGCTTACAGGTGTGAACCTCCATGCAAACAGAAATTTTGCTATCAATCGAATAAAAATCGCGACGTTTCGGATGAGGGCTTAGGGTCATCCTTTCTTTAAAAAAAACTGGCCGCTTTCCCGCTCTTTCGAACTAGTTTTAAACCATTCTTTTTCCTCAAAAATAAGAAATTTACAAAAGGGCACGTGAATTAAAACATTAAAGAAAATTATATTAAAATTTTTCCAACTGCGCTATCACGAGCCGACCGTACGGCTCGTGTTAGCACAGTCGGAAAATTTTTAATATAATTATAGTATAGTCGTTAATGAATCTTGGCCTGCTGAGCGAATGAATAGAAGGTCGGTCTCAATCGGCTGCGGGACATTATGTACGAATGGTCGCCGCGGTCGCGGCAAAAGTCGCCGCAATAGGGCTACTTCAACGGCCAGCGATCCGTGGCCCAAGACCCATGGTCCAAGATTTCGGAACAACTTCTCTTTCTGGTAAATTCGTCACTTTCATCTCGTCATCACTACAATTGAATGAAAACCGGCCCGAAGACCACTAATCCTCGCATTTCTCCTCCCACAACAGTGCGTTCAGGCCTAGGCGAGGGATATTGTTTGCCGAGCGACGTGCGACAATACTTTGAAAGAAGAGAGGACGTGGAGGACAACGGAATGGGCGGAAACTGGAGGGAAGCGAAGTAGGGAACTTCGAAACGGAAAGAAAAGTTAATCATATTTTGTTCAAAAAACGAGCATTGGTGTGTGGAATGACTGTTAAAACTCTTTCTCTACCTAAACAAAACCCTCACACACAACAGGTATCAGTTTTCTTCAAGGCATATGTAATAGAGTAAAACATGGC
This sequence comes from Heligmosomoides polygyrus polygyrus, assembly GCA_947396885.1. Taxonomy (NCBI): domain Eukaryota; kingdom Metazoa; phylum Nematoda; class Chromadorea; order Rhabditida; family Heligmosomidae; genus Heligmosomoides; species Heligmosomoides polygyrus. The sequence goes on from OX377205.1 coordinate 57,513,017, forward strand.
TGCTTAACATCAATGAATTATCAGTACTAAGCGGGCTGGTGCCCGCTCCATTATGAGACCATAGTCGTAGAACACTCAAATAAACACGCTAGCCACATCCCGGAGTTCCTTCCCTTGCCTAGTTCTGTTACTAATTGGAGGGCGGGGATTCCTCCTTTAGTACTCGTTCTTGCCGTTCCGGCGTACCGTTCAAACAGTTCCCTTGTTAGTACCGAATTATCTTCTACAAAGAACATGGGTGCAAGTTTAGAGCGAGAGGTCCACCCTCTTTTTTCTCAATATACGGATTTTTTTTTGAAAATTTCCGAAATGAAAACGTTAAGCACGGTACAGAAGTAAGACAATTATAAACGGCGGATATCAGGACCGGCTCACCGTAACCGGAGTGCGGGGGCCGTAGTCTGCCACAGAGTCATCACCGAACAACTCTTCCGCAGTTTTTTGCTTGTGTGCGTTTAACGGCGAGTGTAGCGCGGGTTAGTAGTAGAGGAAAACGCATCATGGGGTCATGATGGGACGGAAGGGGAATAGCATCGGTTCAGAAGCTTTTCCTACCTGTACTATCATCAAGGTCAAACAATTATAAACTGCGGATATAAGGACCAGCTCACTATAACCGCAGTGTGGGTCGCGCCAAGACTTTGCTGTCTGCGCCCTCCTAGCTCAGAGATCGCGCGTCGGCGTCCACGCTGCGACGTCCGATCGATGTCTTGTGCGCACGCGATGGAACCGTGGGTTATAGGGCAAAGGACAACCATGACTCATGTTTTCGCTGATTCGTCGCGCCGTCGGCGCTCTCCGTACGAGAGATTCTCCTCGCACAGCCCCTACGTCTCTTCTTGCCCGCGCTAGAGTGCAGGCAGCGGAGCATACTGTCATCGGGTTGGGTGAGTCGACCAGTGCACTTCATTAGCACTCATTTCTCAAAGGAGGAGCGTCTGCTGGGGGGAGTTGGCATATCAGCAACATCGATGAGATTAGATTTCGACCTTTTCTGGCACAGGTTGGGTGGAAAAGATCGCGTAGAGACAATGACATGTTAGTCAACAACAAGAATGGCCATTACGTGGAAGCGATGCCTCTTCCGTCTAGTGGGCTTGGGAGGTGCCGTGTTCTGGGTTGAACACAACAGTGTTTATGGCCACATGTGAAGTTCTGCGCAACTAGACGCTTTTCTGTTTTGCTTGCTCTACGTGCATGATTGGAATTTTATGGCGTTATTCCACGACACATGGCCTCAAGAAGCTTCACGCTTCATAGATCAACTAACACAAAGTGCGTCTTCGGTGTCAGTCTTCGACTTGAGGGTGAGGAACTGTTTTCCCTTGCAAAACGGTGAATGGTCGTGCATTTCCCCCTCCCTGTCAAGTGAATTCCTTTTATCAGAGGAGCAAGGACTCCAACGCAACCCACTGTGGCAGGCTATGCATAAGACTAGAGAAAATGAGAAGTTCTAAAGACACTGAAGTGTATCTCCCTACTAGACCTCCACTATTGATCTGTCCATAAGCAATAATGCTTTGGTGGAGGGAGACGGACAATAAAGAAGGTCGAGGAGGTTGAGGATGGACCGCTTCTACACCCTCATTTCTTGGAATCATCATATTTAATCCCGTAGAAAGTAGCGGTCTCGGTGCATCTTGATTCTGACTTGCAGGAAGTCCTACTCTTTCAGAACATGGCCTTCTTGAAATTCAGTACCCATCTACAGCATGTTTCTGCAACAATCAGCGAGCCCTGGAAACGCAGACGACGAGCGTGTTCCCTCATTCGGGCGCTGAGTCAGCTCGCTCGCTCGTAGCGCAGCAGGAGTGTCTCTTTCTCTGCACTCTCGCCGTTCCGCTGCTTTGGTTGACCTTTGCCCGTAGACGGGAACCGTGTGCAGGTGGGTCGTGGTAAGGGATGGGCGAAATTTTTGAAAAATTTCCCAGAAAACAGAAAACAGAAAATCGCTTTTGTCAGAAAACAGAAATCAGAAAACAGAAAAGCCAAAAACGCCAGAAAACAGAAAATTTTGAAATTATCATACGACCTAATTACTCTACCAAAGATCCATTTTTCCAGTAGCAAACGCTTTTGTATGACTAGAAATGAAGTCGTGGACCAGGGTTTTAGCTTGCAAACGTTTACAAAAATGTCTAGTACACTCCAGATTCAATACAGTCAGCAAACTATAAATCTTGATTGATAGATCCTAGGAATCTCGGCATTTCAAGTATGCAATATTACTCATCAGCTCCGTTTCACAGCTTACGCCTCAATTAATGGTCCCACTAGAAAGAAACTGACCTTTCAGAGTACGACTAAGCCTCATTGATCACTGTATGCATGTTTCTCGTTCTTCGAAAATACTTTAGCTTGTAATTTGTCTAGTTTCCACGCAGCTGACAGTTTTCAGGCCAACTCACCAATGCTCTTAGCAGCACCTAATTCCTCCATAGCCAAATAAAGATGTTCTGCACTGGCTTGATATTCCACAGAACAGTACGAGATTGTGACTGAAGGGGCATTCATTCAACACAACATTTTCGTGGTGAAAGTACTTTCGTGAATGCGTAGAAACTATAGAATTGGGTCAAGCGTATACTCTCTCCATCATATTATTTTTATTATTTCTCTTCATATCTTCATGTCAAATTACATCTCAGTCGAAGACCAGCAGAGTCTTCTTGCAGTACAATAAGGGAGACACTGCACGGCATTAGCAACTATCGCCCGATCTGCCTGCTGTCCGTAGTCTACAAGCTTTTCATTCGGGTGATCCTGAATAGGATCAGCCGAACGCTGGACGAAGGACAGCCATGCGAACAAGCAGGAATTCGGAGGAGATTCAGCACGATCGACCACATACACACCATTACGAAGCTCACCGAAGTGTCGCGAGAGTACAAGCTGCCGCTGTGCCTTACGTTCATCGAGCTGAAGAAGGCATTCGACTCCGTCGAAACTGAAGCGGTCCTCGAAGCCCTGCTCACTCAGGGCGTTCCTACTCAGTACATCAGAGTCCTTCGAGAGCTGTACAGTGGATTCACGGCCAAGTTCTCACCATTCTACAACGACGTTGTCATCGACGTGAACAGAGGGGCTCGGCAAGGGATACCATACCGCCGAAGCCACCCTGGAAAACGCCATGTGCTACCTAAAAGGGGAATACACTGGTGTGAAGATCGACTGCCGACAGCCGCACTATCTTCGCTTCGCTGACGACATCGTGCTCATAACGCGTATCAGTCAGGCGGAGCGATGTTTTGCTCAGTTTGTTCTTTTTTGCTCAGGTTGGAATACTCCGATCTGGCTCTGAAAGTGAAGGAATGCCGCCTAAGCGTTGTACGTGGCTGTTTAAGCACCAGCTTACGCTCAAGTCCTCGAGTGCGTGAGCATGCAAAGGTGAAGAATTTATCAGGATTTAAACCAACTAGTGTTCCCACTATTCTGTGTGCCATAATGAGATCATTTCTGTTCCTTCTAAGGTAAAGACTGTCAAGTTTTAACATTTTGTTCCTGATTAAACCACGAGGTATACTGTCATAGGTGAATCCGAGAGCTCTAATGAATACTTTCCTCGTGAAATTATTTTGAACCTTCTCTAGCATATCAATTACGGTCTTCTTTCGTGGATAGAAAACACATGTGCCGTATTCAAGAATTGGGTGAACGTAAATTTTATACGCCTTAATGAGTAGGGAAGGATCACTTGAACTGAGGGACTTAAACAAGAGGAATAGCCTCTGCGTGGTCTTGCTAGAAATGAGTTTGCAATGATCATCAAAGCTAAGTTTTGAATCGAGGAGAGAGCCAAGGTCTCTAATACAGTCAACACCTTCAAGAACAGTACCATTTATCTGGTAGGCGTGTCTGGGATTAGAAGGTCCCAGATGAAACACCTTAGTTTTATTAACAGACAAGGGGAGCTTCCATAATTTCGACCATAGAACAACCTCATCTATTGCGGCTTGAATGCTAATCGAGTCATCCTCATTCTGCAAACTACTAAAAACCTTTACGTCATCCGCAAACAACTTACAAGTAACACCTAGTCGTTCGATTTCCAGTGGCAGATCATTAATATAAATAATGAATAATAAAGGTGACAACACCCCACCTTGAGGCACACCACTAGGTGCTCCCTTAATACTAGATAGGCAGCCATTAACCCTCATCTGAAAGGTGCGTTTGTGAAGAAAACTTTCGATCCAAGCCAATATTCGATGATGTATTCCCACCTGATTTAATTTTAATAGCAGCAGTTTGTGCGGGACTCTATCAAATGCTTTTTCAAAGTCGAAGTAGATCACATCTATATAGCGCTTTCTATCAATTTCCAAGGTCCAATCATCAAGAGATTCCAGGATCTGTGTTTCAGTTGATCTCCCTTTTCTGAAACCATGTTGGCAGTGAGACAAAATACAGTTAGATTCCAAATGATTAACAATACTAATTTTAAGGATTTTTTCGAAAAGTCGGCAAAAAACGGAGGTGATACTTACAGGCCTGTAATTATTGGGATTACTATACGGAGGTTTCTTGGGAATCGGTGTAATGAATGAATGCCTCCACTTCCTAGGCACTTCCGCGCGAACAAATATTAAGTTAAACAGAAACTCAAGAGGGGTCGCAATGTGACCCCTCTTGAGTTTCTGTTTAACTTAAGCAACCTTCTTTATGAATTGAAGTGGAACACCATCGTGCGTCTCCGATGATGCATTTGGCCACCTTGAGAGAAGTTCTAAGATTTTAACAGGACTAAACCAAACTGAATCTTGTATTGCTGGAAAACTTTTACCTAGAAATGGCATGTGATCATCACTTGACATAAACACTTTCAAAGAAATCCGCAAGGAGTTCTGCTTTGTTCATATCAGAGACAACGATCGATCCGTCATCCCTATGTTAGGTGGCTACCGGTTGCTTGCTTTTAATTTTTGAGTTAATGAATTTGTAAAAAGCCAATTTGTTCCCAGATTCTAGGATTTTTTTCTCCACTGACTTATTAAATTTGGCTAGTTTTTTTAACAAATAAATCAGACGCTTCTTTGTAAAATCTCCAGGTGTCTACAGTATTGTCAACCATGGCTCTCTTGTACGATTCAACCTTAGCTCTATATAACCTATCGAGATAACCAGGCAGCCTAGTTTTAGAAACCGGAGTTCTCCGCAAAGGGACGAACAGCGATACAACATGCTTCAAAATGAAAATGAACGTCTCATACATCTCATTAACATTTCCAGAACTAAGAAAAGAGCTCGTCCAGTCAATAGTATCTAAATACGTACATACCTATAATTTCATAATTTGCCTTTTTGAAATCAGCAATGTAAATGGACTGCTCACGTGGAACGGAAGCTGTAAGACGAAAAAGAATGGTGGCATGGTCGCTAGATCCTATAGGGGAAATAACTTCAACTTGCTTTAGAGATCCCAACTCATTGGTAAATAACAAATCAAGCATCTTATTACCCCGTGTATTAGATGTAATATGCGGTGTGTAGTTGTGTGAGGTCAACAGCGTGAGAAAAGCATGGGGAGCCAGACTAGATGAAGGATCTACAGCCCATTGTATGTCCGGAAAATTGAAATCGCCCATTAAAAAGCAGGGGATGTCGCAAGAAGTTAAGTCACTGATGCATTTGTAAAGTTGTTCATTAAGTTTAGCAACGCATCTAGGGACCCTATAAGCAACTATGAATCGGTGCTTCCCCTCGTGGAAGTACAGATCGCAGGCGAGAATGTCGTAACCATGTGGCACGCTTTCTTGATAGATCAAATGTGGCAACAGTTTATTCTTTACTAGAAGCGCGACACCGCCCCCTTTTTTCTTAAGCCAGTCACAGCGAAAAGTGGTGTACGACGAGCATAAGTCACTAATAAGAGATTCGATCTTCGCACTGGGTTTAAGCCACGTTTCTGTTACCGCAGCAACACTAACCTCGCGCGAAATAACAGAATACACCAGCGACTGAGCATTTTTTTGTAGGGACCTGACATTAGCACATAAACAAAGTAATCCACTACCTGAAGTCCTGGGAGCATTTAGTAGTTTACCGATTTTTCTAAGACAGGAGTAGGAGTAGAACAATCGTTTGCCACTTCAGACATAGCTTGGTTTCCTGACATAGCAGAAGGATCAACTGAGGTGGAGGAATTGGAAGCAATGTGAGAACCATTGTCCACGACACGGTTTACGGCAGTATTCGTAGTTGAATGAGTGGCTGAATGAGCCGTAGTTTTTATTGTGTAATCCTGTTTGCGAAGAGTATTGTTTGATAAGCGTTCCACCCGTTTACGCTCTCTTTCCTCTTTAGTTAGGGAGGGACATATGAAAATCCCCCTATGAGGAAAAAGACGCAAATGAGGGGCACGCTTAATACGTTCTTTCTGGAAACCAGAAGTAGGCAAGATAACTTTCAAGAGACGTTTCTTATTTGGGATGGGACGAGCCATCCTGTAAACTGTAGTGGGCAGGCATTCAAGACCGAGAAAAGCAAGCAATTGACAATTGATTGACACAGTAGAAGTCATTCTGAACTCTATCGATGGAGTTAGCTGACTGATGCTCTGGAACTCCAATTATAACGACAAAACGCTTGATTTCAGAGTCACTATCAGATGAACTAACCGGGTGAGGGACGGAGGAGCTATTTATGGACGAAACAATAGGAACAGAAGAGGGATTAGCTGTTAACAAAGAGTCTATTCTCTGCATCAAAGCCAAATTTTCCTCCCTGAGACGTTTATTGTCTTCCATGAGCTCGTTCCATCATGTCCCTTTTGCATTCGAAAATCGCCTCCATGACCAGAGCCTGGAATCTGTCCGCAGCCATCGGGACTCTGCGCTGCGGTGACGGCGAAGAAGTGCGGACCCTCTTTGCTGGAAGAGACGCGGACCGAGAGGGAGATAACATCTCCTTCGAAACCATTGACACCGGCAATCAATAGTCGATAATCCGGCACAGAGTGATCAGCACCGAACACGAAGACGACTGTCGGAGTGAATACAAAATCGAGAATGAATCGATGGGAGTGAAGGTCGACGGCCTGCAACCACATCATCTTCGCTTCGCTGACGACATCGTGCTCATAACACCGAGCATCAGCCAGGCGGAGCGAATGCTGGCCGACTTCGATCGTGTATGTGGGAACGTTGGACTGCAGCTGAATCTTACGAAGTTCATGAGGAACGGACAAATTTCTGACCCATTTTCGTTCGACGGAACGAACATCTCCGAGTGCTCCAGCTACGTGTGTCTGGGTCGCGAAGGCCCACAATCTAGCGCCAGGGCTGGGCAGGAGGGAACGAAGGGCTTGAGGAGCTGTCAAGAGTTTCGAAGGGGTCGTGAAAAAGACGAAGAACGTCCCACTCCGTGCGCACCTATGCGACTCTACCGTTCTTCCTGCCCTAACATACGCCTCAGAGACCTGGGCCATACGAAAGCAGGATGAACACGCGATCAGCGTCGCGCAACGTTGAATCGAGAGGACGATGCTCGGAGTGACCCGACTCACGCAAGTGAGAGAAGGCCTCCGGAGTTCCGAACTTCGTTGACGTTAGAAGATCAAAGACGCTGTCGCATGGGCTAAGTCGTCGAAAATTAGGTGGGCCGGCCACGTAATGCGATTCGCAGACACCCGCTGGACGAGAGCCGTTACCGACTGGATTCCGCGGGCTGTCAAGAGAGCACGAGGATGCTCACTATTGTGTTGGTCGAACTTCTTCGTGAAAGCCCTGAACGAACGATACGACGCTCTTCGTGTCCCTATCCCTCGAGCAAAAATGACCCATTGGAGCAATCCGACACGCGCACGAACGTATGGAAACGCTACTGGTGCCTGCTTGAACAACTGGGTGATCAATTGGACGATAGATGATAGATGTGATTCATGTAAAAATGTCATGTATCACTACTGTATCACCACATCAGCAAAATCAAAAGAAATCGAAACTTTTCTGTCTTTAATTTTTGACATCTAAAAACTGAGCAATGTTCAGAGTTAGGCCGGGGGCATACTTACATCGCCATCGCCGCGATGCCATCGCGGCGCTCACAAGGGAACTGTCTGAACGGTACGCCGGAACGGCAAGAATGAGTACTATAGGGAGAATCCCCGTCCTCCAAATAGTAACAGAACATGTTTTGTTTTTGCCGAATCCTTGAGGCAAACGGGTACGAGGGTGTAATGGTTAAGGGTCCGCAGAGCGAGCTCTTCACGGCATCACAACATCCCGGTGTCGTGGTCTGGGTGGCGCAGTGGTAGAGGGCATGCCTCATCTAGGGCTCGGTTCCCATGCTACGCCGATTCTTTGCACTTTTACCATAGTATCGCATTCCCATAGAGATTTCCATATCTGAACTTGTTTTTGGAGTTTGCCACGATAAGATGTTTTTACTACATATTATTTGTCGACATCTCGTAACAGCAATGCCTGAAATATGCCAAATGCGATTTTGTATGGAACTTTTACTCCAATAAATTGTTGTCATTGTCAACGTAAGAAATTTTGACACATGAACAACATGAAACAGCGGCAGAATGCCAGAAAAATGCTTCAAATGCAATTTATTAGTGTCGATGAGGTGAGTGCCCAGTGTACTCACAGTGTAGGAGGGGACCACATGATCTTCAACTTGATCTACCACCTCGATCAATATTCTCGCATCTGTTATGCTTACAAAGTCGCGCGGTTATAACAAACTGCTGCCGCCCACACTGTCTCTACAATGTTTGCTAACCCTCGTGTGGTCATTTACCTAATGACACTGAAGTGCGGATCTCCACTGGGCGCTGTCCCTTCGAGAGACGAAATGAAGCTGGCGGAAAGGATAGCAAGTATCCAACAGGATTTCGAACTGCGACAGCTGGAAATCGACGAAGTGGAGAAGTTGGAGGCAGTGGAAGAAGAGGACCAAGAGTTCCAACCAGAAGAGGATTGTGCAGGAGTCACGACGCCACTAACCAGTGAAGGCACTATCACGTTTTCGGGAGGACAAATCGCTTCGGAGGAAAAGGTTTGGCTATACTAGAATTGTTATCCTATACAAGTTTGAGAACTGGGGAAAGTGGACGGTATCGCGATTCCAGGCTTGGGCTGCAGCGAGTACCACTGGGCAGGAACTGTGAAGCCAAAAACAAGTTCAGATATGGAAATCTCTATGGAAATCCGATACTATGGTAAAAGTGCAAAAACGCGACGTAGCATGGGAACCTAACCCTGGACCTCACGAACACGAGGCGTGCCCTCTACCACTGCGCCACCTAGCCCACGACATTTGCGCTGCTGTGAAGAGCTCGCTCTGCGGACCCTTAACCACTAAACCCTCATACTCGTTTGCCTCAAGGATTCGGCAAAAACAAAACATGTTCTTTTACTATTTGGAGGACCGGGATTCCCCCTATAGTACTCGTTCTTGCCGTTCTGACAGTTCCCTTGTCAGTTCATGGCCATTCCGCTGCGCGCGGCCGAATAGTCAAAGGAAACTTCGCCGCGGCCACCGCAACGGTGGCGGCCGGTATGCGCGACGGCTTCCCGCGCTCATCGCGGGCATGGCATACTTTTTCGCGTCGAGCGCGCTGTTTAGCGTTGGTCCTGGGCGGATCGCCGTCGTGCTCCCTTGCACAGCGATGAGCGATGCGACGAGCACTGAGAAATTCAAATTCTTTTGCTTCGCTCTGCGAAGCGCATCGTCGCGATTCCATCGCGGCGACGGGAAGTATGCACGAGGCCTTAGAGAAGCAGCTTGGCCAAATGCCCTGCAGGGGTGATCATTGGGATGACCGGCCAACAATTTTTAATTTTTAAACCGGAGGTGGAGAATAACCTACCCATAGTAACTCTAGAACAAGTGGTTATTTAGTACATAATGCCTCTCAGAACACAAGTTTTATTGCTTTAATATAACGTTTTAAGTGATCTCAGATGGTCCAAATCTACTGTCAATATCGCAAAGAATACGAAGCTAAATTATGAAAGTCGAGAAATGTCCTATGAAGGAACTCCTTGTCAGCAGCACTTACACAATCAATCAAGCAAACAAAGCGGCATAGCTCACGAGTATACGGCGCAATTACTACATGAGCACATTTAATTTTTGCAATTTAAAATACTCTAGAAATACTGTTTTGGAATGAAACTCATAATTCTGTTATACTTTTTGGAATATTTTTAGTAGATTTCCATGACATAGTTCTGCTCGTAGCTCCATTTTCTGTTTTCTGGCCGAATTTTTGGCCATTTTCCCAGAAAACAAAAAATTTGCCCAAAATTGCCAGAAAATCAGAAAACAGAAAACAGAAATTCCGCCCATCCGTGGTCGTGGTGCAGTAGAAAGAGGGGTTACCTCATGCGAGGGATGTCGGGGGTTCGGTTCCCGGGTGCCGCGGCGTTCTTGCACTTCAACTGGGTATCTCAAGTCTGGGAGGTTTCTACGTCTACACGACGTTGCGCGTTTTTGCGTATTGTTTCAGCCGTATGCGCTTCGCCGCTCGAAGAGCACAGAACCCAGCCGCGGACTCCCCCTGAGCGACGAAAGCAGTTTCCATACGAGCAGTATTATGGCACAGACCCTGGAGTCCCTTCCCTAGCCTGGCTCTGCGCTCGAAGAGCGCAGAACCCAGCCGCGAACTCCCCATGAGCGAAGAAAGCAGTCTCCATTCGAGCAGCTTGTATGACACACACCCTGGAGTCCTTTTCCTCCCTAGCCTTGTTCTGCGATTGCACAATGGACGTCTCACCCGACGCCTAAGGTTACGGTGAGCCGGTCCTGATATCCGCCGTTTATAATCCTGTACAGAAATATTATTGCTGTATAAATTCACTTAGAGATATAGGATGGGCTCCTATCTAGACTTGCATCAGAACCCGCACATCATGTGTTAGGAAGTGTTTACAAAATCATTTTCTCTGCGAAGAAGGCCACACCTCAGTATGTCACCTTTTCAGCTTTTTATGAAAAAGCACCATCTAAAAGCCGATTGAATATAAGAATGTTGTTCAGTTCTGTAACTCGAACTCAACTTCTGAACCAGGTCATGTTTTCCCGCAGCTCCTGCAACAGCGGAACTAGATATCAACAACTCAAACCCGTTGCCGGAGAACTGGTCCGCTTGGCATAGTGCCGAGGCGGCGCGCGGTTTTTCGTCGTGTCGTTTCGTGCACTCCACGCCTCCCTGTTCGCCACACCCCGGAGTCCCTTCCCTAGCCCAATCTGGAGACTCACTCTGCTCGTCTGACTCTCGCCGCTCGCGGGTGGATGCAAATGCTCACGATTTTGGGGGCGGGGACAACGGCTGCGGCTGCCGTTTCGGGCGAGTTGCTAGCCATTGCGGGAGAACGCGGGAGGCTGTTATTCGTCGCGGTGTCTCGCGCCCTCCGCGCGACCATGCTCTCTGCTAGCATCTCGCTGTCTGACACACTCACCGCCAACGTACAGTACCACGCCACTCTAATCGACAGGCCCCTCTTTCAGATATGTGCTCTCTCAAGACGGCAAATGAATGATAACAAATGACTGAAAAACTGAGGAATTCAACCGATTCCTGAGAAACCTATTACTAAAACATACTGTATTCGATTATGAGCCTTGAACTTCACCCACAGTAGACAAAAAAGAGTGAAACTCAGTTTTTTCCTTGTGTTTTAAAGAATTGCGCCAGCACTTTGGTGGCTTTGGACATGCTTTCCAGTGAAAACTAAATTTGATACACATTGTTTCAATGATTCTAGCAAGTGTATTGGTTCAGCACAGTTCTTTTGAGTTTGTGTGCTGGAGAACACTTCTGTCACGTAGACACTTTTACAATGATGTGTAACTGCTGAACAGAATATAGGTTCCCAGTTCTGACCCCTTCATAACAGAACAGATAGCGCCTTAGAATTATGGAAGCCCATGTGTTCACTCTGCTTTCTTTAAAATTTCCCCATTGGCATATAATAGCACGTGATGGAATGTGGTCAGGAAGAATGAATGTCGTTCTTATACACGTATCAGATCAAACACTGTGGTACATATTTCAATCCTTTACTAATAATTAATTACTTTGGTATATGCGACACCACACGAGGCATAGTGAGTGTGCGAATATGCCGGGATTAGGACTTGCTTTAATATTGCCTATGTATGCACATTTGTACGGGCGTGTGTAGCGCAGTCGGAAGAGGCGTGATTGTCGCGTGCAACCGATACCAGGTTCCTGGTTCGGATTCCCCGCCCAGGCCAACCAAGCCTTCCATCCCTCCGGGGTCGGTGAATTGGTGCCAGACTTGTCTAGGAAGGATAAAGCGCTGACTTGTTCATCGGCTGGCCACCGCAAGTCATTGTATGGCCAAATACGCATTCATGTCGCCTCCACGACATCCCGTAGAAGTAGAATGCGCTGGCGCATCCCAGAAGGGATTGAGTAACGGCGTCCTTTATCCTTTATCCTTTATGCACATTTGTCAAACCGACGAGGCCAATATGACGCATCGGTCTTTTCGGCTAAGGAGTCAGATTGAAAGTAATCTAAACCTAAATGGTTTACATAGGAATAATTTCTCCAAAAAACATGCAAATGAAACAAAGATCCAACCCAATGCGTCCCACAATCATAATAATCAACACCTTTCAGAACTTTCATTCAAACCTTTATGTGTTAGTAAGCTCCATGTTCTATTCCAGCAAAACGCCTTCGGGTGAAATTAGGCAGTGATTGCGCCTTGTAACGATCAGAAACATTTCCAGTTACATCGGCTGCCAATAGTAGACAACAAAATTATGCGTATCGCTACAAATACCAGCATATTAGGAACGTAAACCTACTATCTTGAAACCTAGCCCACAACTCACATCAAGTCATCAAGCTACGAAAACTGCAATGAAAACAACACCGTAACCGTAACCACCGCTCGGGAACCACCCTTATGCGTGAGACAGGCCTCGATCCTCTTGACTCAATCACCCAGCACGCTGGAATCACGTGAACAGCTGCCGCGACAGCTCGCCCGCGCGAGACTTCAGCGCTGGAGACCCCGCCCCCAAAATCGTGAGCATTCGTGCGCACCCGCCGCTCGCGCGTGACGGAATCCGCAGCAGGTCGTGAGCGAAACTCGCACGACCGCGGCGGAGCTCATAGCGCACGCGACAGTCGTCGTCACGGACGCGGCGATCATTCGTACATAGAGACCGCCCCTCGTCTCAATCACATGCCCTTCCTTGGAACTTCGCGAATAATAATGGCAAATATTCCCTACTACAATCAACTAAAGGCGCAAATAGGGTGGGGGAGGGGGGTGTTACCATGTAGTACAGTATTATTTGCTTTTTCAAGCCGTATTTTTTTTTGCAGCAATAGTGTATCGTACCCCTACAGTGAACTGAAGTAGGCCATTTATGGTGTAACTGTACGTACACGTATATTTTAACCAAGGCGTATAACCACTGAGTAGGGGGTGACCCCCCTCCTCCCCCGACCCCTTTTGCGCCCAACTTAAATGCATAGCAGGGGTCACGCGGGGCGAGATATTATCAACAGCAAGCTCTACGTGGGGTATTTCTCGATGGCGGCTATTCTTCCCCCGCTGCGCTGCGAGCGGTCGCGTCGCGGACACGTGGCAAACGTGGAAAACGAGGTCAGCGCGGTCAGTCGATGTGGAAGGCGGCCGATGGTCGGTCGGTGGCTGCTCAATGCTCCGTGGACTCTCCCTGAGCGACGAAAGCAGTGGAAACTGCAGTGGAAAGCAGTGGAAATGTGGAAACATGGGTAGTTTGGATGGCACACACCCTGGAGTCCCTTCTCTAGCCTGATTCTGCGCTCGAAGAGCGCAGAATCCATCCGCGGACTCTCCCTGAGCGACGAAAGCAGTTCCCACGTGGGCAGTTTGGATGGCACACACCCTGGAGTCCATTCCCTAGCTTGATTCTGCGCTCTTCGAGCGCAGAATCCATCCGCGGACTCTCCCTGAGCGAGGAAAGCAGTTTCCACATGGGTAGTTTGGATGGCGCACACCCTGGAGTCCCTTCCCTAGCCTGATTCTGCGCTCGAAGAGCGCAGAATCCATCCGCGGACTCTCCCTGAGCGACGAAAGCAGTGGAAACTGCAGTGGAAAGCAGTGGAAATGTGGAAACATGGGTAGTTTGGATGGCACACACCCTGGAGTCCCTTCCCTAGCCTGATTCTGCGCTCGAAGAGCGCAGAATCCATCCGCGGACTCTCCCTGAGCGACGAAAGCAGCTCCCACGTGGGCAGTTTGGATGGCACACACCCTGGAGTCCATTCCCTAGCTTGATTCTGCGCTCTTCGAGCGCAGAATCCATCTGCGGACTCTCCCTGAGCGACGAAAGCAGTTTCCACATGGGTAGTTTGGATGGCGCACACCCTGGAGTCCCTTTCCTAGCCTGATTCTGCGCTCGAAGAGCGCAGAATCCATCCGCGGACTCTCCCTGAGCGACGAAAGCAGTTTCCACATGGGTAGTTTGGATGGCGCACACCCTGGAGTCCCTTCCCTAGCCTGATTCTGCGCTCGAAGAGCGCAGAATCCATCCGCAGACTCTCCCTGAGCGACGAAAGCAGTTTCCACATGGGTAGTTTGGATGGCGCACACCCTCGAGTCCCTTCCCTAGCCTGATTCTGTGCTCGAAGAGCGCATAATCCATCCTCGGACTCTCCCTGAGCGACAAAAGCAGTTCCCACAGGGGAGTTTGGATGGCACACACCCTGGATGCTGCGAGAACCCCAGCTGCGCACTCCCCCTGAGCGGAGGTCTCCTAAAAGCAGGAGCGCCCAGGGATTTGGTAGACTGGGGCGCGCGATTCTCATTGGGGCGCAATTGTTGGACAGACTGGCGCTGGCCATTGCATCCCATAGTTTCCACATTAAAATGCTATTTTGCACTGGAACACGAGCTCTACTTCCGTGAAACATCTTGGTATCCAGAAACAACTATCAGCACATTTACAAGGCAGTGACTGATCAGATGTGCAGTGGTGAACGACTTGATGCAGACACCGACATACACAGATATCAGATTGGAGAGGACCAACGAAACCGTGGAAGACATTCTCATAACTCTGAGTAGCGCACTCTGAAAAGGATGAGAAAGTCGTTTGTCTGGCTGAGCTAGTTTACTATTTCTCGTGCCCGCGTTAGTTTTCTAGAGGAAGGAAGATGAGTAGTGTATGACGTCGTCCAATATTATTTTCCAGTATATATTAACAAAAACAATCTCCCAGAGATGCTATGGCTCATTATAGTGAAAAAGAGGCTTGCTTTAATAGTGTTACCTATGAAACTTGCTGTACTACACATATCTAAAATGAATATATGAATAAATTTTCACAGGGCCTCATTAAGAGTGACGGCGTTAGATAATGGAAAGCCATCTGAGAGACGGCAGATGCAGAACATACTGCTACTATTATATAAGTGAGTCGCCATGCAACTGTGACGAAGAGGTGGTCTCTCTAAATTGCCTTGCTATCCGTGATACAGTACAATAGCGCTTAAGATTTAGATGAACTAGCACTGCTACAATGTGGCGCTTCGAATAAATTGTAGCTGTCCAGACGGATTCTGGGCTGGTGTGCCATGTATCCATGACTCGCTCATTGCATTCGCTGTTGGAGTGCAGTCACTTGCTAATTGTTTGTTGCTGTTTAAAAACCGGTACACTTAGGCCTCTGTTATACTCCGGCGGGAGCATCCGCGGAACGTCCGCGGACTAAAGGTGCACCTCGGACGACGGGCGTGGCGGGGCGCGGCGATTGGCCAGGTGAGGAGTCTCGGCGCGATTCCCGCCCAGGCCTATGGCCTATGTTATACTCCCGCGAAAGGGCGGGAATCGCGCCGAGATCCCTCACCTGGCCAATCGCCGCGCCTCGCCACGCCCGCCTTCGCCGTGCACCATTGGTCCGCGGACGTTCCGCGGATGATCCCGCGGGAGTTTAACAGATGCCTTACTGTTTGGTCCCGTGGAAGCGCCATTTAGTGCCTTGTTTGAATCCATTACACTCAGCGTCTTCATTAGAGCTTTTCGTGAAGCAGCACGGAACGCTCGTCTTATTAGTTGTAAATGGTGAAGTCGATGTGATAGTATTAATAACAACTATATATGCGATCCTGATAAGCTTCGATGAATAAGCGTCCCTGTTAACAATATATTAATAAAAGTCCAAGAAATAGGGCTTCTTTAATGTCACAACCGTATGTCGTCTACCATGTGTTCGAAAACTATATGAGGCAATAGCCCGGTATGGAATTAGTATAGAACTGTCCCATGTGCGTAGGATTTATTTATTTATTTATAGGATATAAATATGTAAAAACTTTTCAACCGTAATGTGTTAGCGCCACTCCTTATTATGTACTGGGAAATAATATTGAACAAAGTCATACACTACTCAGCTCCCTTCTTCTAGAAAACTGATGCGGGCACGAGTAAGAGTGAACTAGGTCAGCCAGACAAACGACATTCTCATCCTTCTCAGAGTGTGCTACTCAGAGTTATGACAATGTGTTCCACGGTTTCGTTGGTCCTCCCCAATCTGATATCTGTGTTTGTCGGTTCTGTAGCAGGTCGCTCATCACTGCACATCTGCTCAATCAGTGCCTTGTAAATGTGCTGATAGTTGTTTCGGCACTATTGTACTTTCACAACTCCACGGGTCGAGGAGAGGTCGAAAAAAAATTTTTCGCCCAAACTTCGGCTAGGAGGGTTATTTGGGGTGCTGATCACGAATCTGAGATCCGTTTTCAAAATTACGGCCGATTACGGTAGGTTACGGTAGGTACCGGTGACTAAGGCTGTCGAGGTCATAATCACCGATTTCGCCCAAACTTCGGCTAGGGGGGTTATTTGGGGTGCTGATCACAAATCTAAGATCCGTTTTCAAAATTACGGCCGATTACGGTAGGTTACGGTAGGTACTGGTGACTAAGGCTGTCGAGGTCATAATCACCGATTTTGCCCAAACTTCGCCTATGGGGGTTATTTGGGATGCTGATCAAGAATCTGACATTCGTTTTTCGTTTTACGCTGGAGTTTGGGCGCAATCGGTGACCATTACCTTACTCACCGGTACCCACCGTAACCTACCGTACTCCAGCGTAAAACGAAAAACGGATGTCATATTCGTGATCAGCATCCCAAATAACCCCCATAGGCGAAGTTTGGGCGAAATGGGCGATCATGACCTTGGCAGCCTTAGTCACCCGTACCTACCGTAATCTACCGTACTCCAGCGTAAAACGAAAAACGGATGTCAGATTCGTGATCAGCATCCCAAATAACCTCCATTGGCGAAGTTTGGGCGAAATCGGCGATCATGACCTTGGCAGCCTTAGTCACCCGTACCTACCGTAACCTACCGTAATCGGCCGTAATTTTGAAAACGAATCTCAGATTCGTGATCAGCACCCCAAATAACCCCCCTAGCCGAAGTTTGGGCGAAAAATTTTTTTTCGACCTCTCCTCGACTCGTGGAGTTGTGAAAGTACAATAGTGCCGTTGTTTCTGGATATCAAGGTGTTTCACGGATGTAGAGTTGGTGTTTCAGTGCAAGAATAGCGTTTTACTGTGAAAACTATGAGATGCAATGCCCAGCGCCGGTCTGCCCAACAATCGCGCCCCAGTCCACCAAATCCCCGGGCGCTCCTGCTTGGTGACGTCGCATAGAATCGATTACATGAGAACTGGTCCATGACTCATTCCGCCACGCGCGTGCGGCGTGAGTCAGATAGGGAGAGTGAGTCTCTGCGTCTCGTCTCCCTGCGAGTGCCCCGCCATACGCCGTCTCCTCGACCAGCAGAATCACGTGTATAGAACGTGAACACGGTCGGAACCGTAGGGAGAGTTGGTGGCGTCGCATACAATCGACAACTTAACAAGTATTGGTTGTGTTACAACTGTTTCATGGATATGCGAAAGAAAAAAGGGAATTGATTTAGCTCGAGGCTTGTGTGCGATATGCGCTTGGTTTTCCTAACTTTAAGTATGCAGTGACACGCTTATCACGTAAAGTTTATCTTCAACATCACAATGGTAATACCAATAATACCATGAGCAGAAAAATAAAAACAAAACAAATATCACCAATGTGCTAATCTAGCGGCAAGTACATTGAGGTAGTCCTTGCATTATCTTGTAGTAGGCGGGCGCCCTACGGTTCTCAGAAATTGGTGGAACCTCCAGAGCTCGGTGAGCACTTCCACTTGTCGTTGTTGCTCATTAGTCCTTATGTGGTGTGGTGCAACTTCACCTTGACGAAGTTTTATGCCTAATCCTATTACTATAAGATGGTGTGCGCTATGATTTAGCAATCAGCTGGACTTGACTGACCTCACAACCGTCTCGTAGGGATGTGGTGAGGTAGCAGGGTTGATTCCAAAACGCTGCTTGGATTAGCAATTTCACCCTGCTTGGCCGTTTTGTGGCATGTAACTGCAAGGTCTGAAGTGCCTGTCATACTTCCCTTGCGAGCGCAGTGACACTGTGTTGAAGCTGTGCACTTATTTCCATTCAATTGATCTCACTGTAGCCTTGACAGAGGTGTAATGGGGCTCTGAAGATCTGCAGCTACATTAGATGTCCTCAATGTTTGTTACATTTGTGCTGATTTGATCAATCGGTCCACTACTCATAAGATCTATTACTGGGCGCCTTGGTATCTCAGCTGTGGCCGCTATTTGACTATGCTCATTCCGTCTTTGAATCATCTCCACTACTGGTAGTCTCGCACCCAACTTGCACGCACGTGGCCTCAACGGGAGAGTTGTAGACAGTGCGCTCATGAGTGAGAGACCTGTCTGTTAGCCAGAAGTCGAGGTACATGTTCGGTGTGAGAAGCGGCAGACGCTAAAGACACGGGCGGGATTCATGTGAGGCGCGAGAGGGTGCGAGACATGGCTGCAGAAAACCCGCGCGCCGCGTTGGCACCTTGCCCATGGACCAGTTCTCCGGCAACGCTTTTAGGAGACCTCCCCTGAGCGCGCACAGCTATGAAGGAAAGATTTCGCGCTCTGTCGCAAAGATGCGTGAGAATATTGCGGCGGGTGCGTGCGTGCGATGAGCGCTCGCGGCGTAGCGGAGGAAGAATAACCGCGATCGTATTTCTCGCTGTCTAATTCAGAAGATGGTTTCACCACCATATCATCGTCTATCGTCTACGATGATGCTCAAGCCTTGAGAGGTCAGGAGACGTGACGCTACCATACAGCGGACGCACGGCAGTTCTCGCTCCACCTGTACATAGACCAGTTGGTCTCTCAATAAACTCTGTCTCATCTCTTGTACTCGCCATCATATCCACTGAACCACCGCATTATTCGGGCGTATAATTCGTCCTTCGCCGTATCGTCGTATACACACCATTTCACGGCTATCACAACTCCGCAGTTCAAGCTGTTCCTATCCCCTGGCGTCTGTTAAGTGGTAACGCCGCGGCTATCGAAATTCTTCTCCCTTTCGTGATTAATTTGATATGATGTCTGTAGTGTTTTGTTTTTCAGATGGCTCTCAATGCTCAAGATGCCGTGTCGGCTGCATCCAGCAACGAAGATACGTCGGAAGGTGCATCCATATCGAAAATGGGCGCTGAGAGAGACTCACCAGCCAGTGATGATACGTCGGAAGGTACATTTGTAGCGAAAACGGAGGACGAAAGAGGCTCTCCAACCGATGGCAAACGAGGAGACGGCACCAAAGGGTCTGGTTCTAATGAAATGTTTGGCGACAAAGTTGAAGGTGAGTGTGCAATTGCTATGAATAATGGTGCTTTTGGCGCGACCAACTTTTCCACTAACTTTCGCAAGCATTTAAGGGTTTTCCACGAGGTTTCTGAGCGATAAGTGGATCGGTCGATATGAGGCGACTGAGAAATACGTCGAGTACCACAATAATGAGTGGCGCTCGCTGGAAGAGGAGGATGTTCAGTTCATACAGCAGCTCTGGCTTGAACAGGAAGCTGCTGAGACACAGGTAACTATGGGTCCTGGTCGCCCGTTCGTCTTCTCCGTCGAAAATTGTCAGAATTGAGGTTGTGAACGGTGTGAAGATGAAGTGGAATGCGACCGATCAGGAATGGCAACCTGTTGCTGATCAGATTGACGAGGACTTTATCGCCAGTTATCAGGCGAACTACGGAATACCGTATGACTACAGTAGGTCTTGTTTTTCCTTAGCAAAACTCGATATTCAGTCGGCCCAGGATGTTTACGTACACTTCTAGTGAATTTTATACCGTTCAGGCGGACAATGGTGGGAAGCATTTGAGTGGTTTCATTTAGGATGGCGTCTGGCGTTCGACATTCTAGCGCGCGCAATGGGGATGAGGGACGTGAAACAGACCACGAAAGCCCCTTACATTTAAGAGGAAACTCAAACGTGGTGTTTTGAATTTCTACGACTGTGGTGCTAGTCGGGACGACGCGGTGCGACACCGCAGTTCATGTGTCGCAGCGCGTCGGCCCCGATGGCCAGCGAATGCTGGGTGGCACTGCTGACCTGAGGAGGCGGTGCCACCCAGCATCAGCTGGCCATTGGGGCCGGCTGCAAGCATCGCTTAAAACCTCCATTCCGGATTTTCTTGTCTGGTGACTGGTTGTCGCTATGTCACCTTAACGAATGATGTAGTGAGTACGATGCAGTCTTTCAAAAGTCGTGGTATTCGAACCGCCTCTGTTGGTCGTTATCCTGTGCCATCTACAATCCTGATTGGTTCCTCTCTTCACATCAGTGTTTCAATTATTTCTGCTTCCTCTATGAAGACTCACAAATCGAGCAGTCTTGACTACTTTATCGATTTAGGTTAGCAAGACAAACCTGGTGCGGGAGTTTCCTATGTACGTATACTAGAAGAGATGCCAGCACATTAGATGTTTCGCAGTACAAATCACCGCAGCCATTTCGCAATCTCAAGAGCTCTTCTCGTGCAACTTCTTTTTCGGGGAGCAATGTGGTAGCCTCCTACGGTTTTCTACTGTAGTTTGATCACAAAAATTTGCAAGTCATGAGGAAGTGATGTACTGTACTGTAGTT
The DNA here is from genome assembly GCA_947396885.1 of Heligmosomoides polygyrus polygyrus. Taxonomy (NCBI): domain Eukaryota; kingdom Metazoa; phylum Nematoda; class Chromadorea; order Rhabditida; family Heligmosomidae; genus Heligmosomoides; species Heligmosomoides polygyrus. The sequence continues at coordinate 57,534,022 of OX377205.1, forward strand.
TGATCACAAAAATTTGAAGTCATGAGGAAGTGATGTACTACCAAGGAATATTAAAGTGCAGTCCAAGATCGATGGAGAGTCGTGCTTCTCCCCTGAAGAGAAAGACCTTGGAGGCGGTGTCTAAAATAGTTTTTGATTGACTTTCTGACTAGGTTTGTACTAGCGAGTAAGCACTGCTAGTACAAGGCCGTCTTTACATACATGCTTTAATTACTGCAATAAAACCTCGTCAGAAGGCAATATTTCTTGTCTTCTATTGCGGTAGGACTTCTTCTCTTTCCCTCTGGGCATAAAGTTCACTTTGCTGCTTCATCTGCTTAAGTGAGCACTAAAGAATCCTAAGGAGTAGGTGTAGTTTTATCGCATAGGCTTCAGCTCAATTTCAACCATAAGACGTGTATGAAGAAAGGACCCCTTCGGGATGGAATAGGTTAGAACAGATGCCAAAATCTGTTCTCGATCCAGAGCAACGTCTTATAGATTAAGGGATCCAAACGGCACGAAGTTTAGAATTGTTTTTTAGCCCATGCATTTAAATGTTTTAACTATCGTGAAAGAACGGCTGGTCTGCATCGAAAACCACGAGAAAGGGTCCTTAAGTTTAAAGAGTTGTCAATCAGCAAGTACAAATAAGTGGCAGTTAGGGTACCAGCGTTTATTGGCTTACAAGGATTCCGTACACTAGTGCGAGATGTTTACTAGGGTTGCGCGAGCTGGTCTCGAAAATGTTGGCCTCTACAACCGATGATCCTGGATCCTGATCCTGATCCTTCAGATAAGGGATCGTTGATCTAACAGTAGTGTTTATCTTTTAGAGATCGGGAATGAGAACATTCCAGTTTATTAAGTTGTGCAGAAGATTCGTACACCGAAAAAAAGAAGAAGATGCGCACATTGGTGTGAGGTGTCTAATAGAGATATTCGAGAAGATCTCGAAGAATTTCGATGCTGCGGCCGTGTGCCTGGATCTCGCTCCAGATGATCGATTGATTATGTCCCAGAACTACAATGTTCTTGGGCTAAAAGAAGTCGGCTTCTACAGCCGAGGTGCCTGGATCTAGTTCCAGATGATCGATTGATTATGTTGCAGAACTGCAGTGTTCTTGGGCTAAAAGAAATTGACTTCTGCAGCTGAGGTCCCTGGATCTCGTTCCAGATGAACCGTTAACCGCATGTGAAGCTCAGCCCTGAAACTCTTTGAGAACCATTTTCGGCATTGGTGTATCTTCAAGGATCAAAATTCTTTTCAGAAATTTCACTTCACTTGTTTTTGTCATATACGAGTAAATAAACGGTGGAGTGTTTACGAGTCATGACTGTATCGTACGTGTCAGCGAGAGATGAGGTGTAATTCTAGCCCTCTGTTATTTCTCAAGTTTAAGTAATATTTTATACGATCGAGTGAGGGTTTGTGTTGAGTTGCTTTAGCGGAGTCTCTCTACGTCAATGCCGGAATAGCAGATTGTTTTCCTAGTTCGACATCTCACAGGGATTCCACCGTAAGAATGTGAATCTCTGTCGATTTATGAATTGGCGATTGGCGATAAGACCAAGTATTTGTTCGTTATCGGTGTTACGGTGGAATAAGCTACACATGGCGTAATTATGGTGGCTTGCATAGTGCTCGTGATTAGATAAGACCATGAAATCCGCGCAAGCATAGTTTAGGACTCCAATTCATATTTATTACATGCCAGAGCATGTTTTAAAAAAACACAACGGTGTACAAATATAAAAATGCAAGTGAGAAAATGACAACGCAACGTGCAATGTAAAGGGAAAAGAACATTGGGAAGAGAAGCTAGAACAGCAAAAAAACAAGAAGCAGCCAGAGGTTATTTAGAGCGCTTATTAGTTTTTTGTTACTGTAGGCGACGGTAGGTGTGGATATAAGGAATAGAATAAAGGAAGGCGTTAATCAATCCCTCTTTGGGATACGCCAGGCATTCTTCTACGGGATGTCGTGGAGACAAGTTGAATGTGTATTTGGCATATGCCATGACTGCAGAGGTCGGACGAACAAGTCAGTGTTTCATCCTTTTCAAACAAGTTTTCCACAAAGTCGCCGACACCGTCGTGACGAAAAACTTGGCCTGGGCAGCAAACTCGAACTGAAAAGCTCGATTAGAGATGCAAATGGCGGCAGGCGCCTCGTCCAGTTGCGCAGCGGAGCGCCCACATATAGGTACTGTAGGAAACTGCATCAGCTCCACTCATCAGATTAAATTCGTACATACGCTATTTAACATTATTAATTGCTGTGGACTCGCTGTTTCGTAATTCACAATTTTATCTCATTTCTATGGATTTGCTCCCTCTTGTAAGCAGTCAGCAGCGTTAACAAATTCACACACTAACAAACTATTATAAAGCGCAGCCACCTAGATGAATGTATGGCGCTAAGCGCGTAAACGGAGGAGAGCACATAAACAGTGTTGTGTGGTTGTTCTACGAGTATGTAGAACGAGCCCGCTAGGAATGCTTCCTTACCCAGCGACGGCTGCCGGCTTCGCCGGCAACCGACGCTGAGTAAGGAAGCATCCCTAGCGTTGATAGCGAAAAAGTGCAGAAAAGAGTAACCGGCCGTCATTGTGCACAATGGAGAGAAATTCGGTATTTGAGGACAGATTCGTCGACAGAGTGGGATAATGGTCAAGGTAGGGCTGTAGACATAGAGGAAAATTGAACGCAAGAAATGCCATATGCGACGCAAAACAATAGTAAAAATGAGCAAAAAAGAGCAGCCGGTTGTCATACTGCACAGTGGAAAAGGATTCAATTTATTATAGAGTCGTAGCCTCCCTGGTAGTGAGGTAGGGGTAAAGGTATGGCGGCAAACATAGAGGTAAATTGAAACAAAAAACGGTTTATGTGAGGCAAAATGGCAAAAAAGATGCAGAACGGAGCAACCCGTTGCCATACTGAACCTGGAAGAGGATTCCATTTCTGTAGTAGCAGCAACCCTGGTAGTGGGGTAGTGGTAAAAGTATGGCGGTAAAAATAGTGGAGGGTTGCACCACACAGGAGAGCTGGGAAGGAACACTGAGGTATGACCACTAGACACGTATTGGGAAGAGACCTCTTTCGAAATCACCCTACGTCAGGCAGTCGATGGTAGTCGATGGTAAACAACAGTGGTGGTTGGGAAGAGACCTCTTTCGAAATCACGTTACGTCAGGCAGTCGATGGCAGTCGATGGTAAACAACATTGGTGGACAACTGTCAAGCGTCTTCGTTTGGACAACTGGCAACCGCACCGCAAACTTGGGTGATTAAACCGGCTAGCTAGCCAGTGTACGAATTGCGGGTGGCTAACATCGGACAAAAAACCCTTCCTCTTTTATATATGGGGGATCTCTATGCGGGCACCAGCCCACTAAGAACCGGCAAAAATTAGTTTAACGTTTTCGGAGAGTCTCTAGTGTCTCGTTTTAGTTTGCAAAATATCCTGTTTGAAAAAAATATCCAGCTTTATTCTAGTTTAGAAGGGTGTCCAATTTGATTTGGAAATTGTCCCCATCGATTCAGTATTGATTCTGCTTCCACATTGCTTCGGCAGGGACGCTTTTCGTCGCTGATGCTATTCTCGGCGCGAGCCCGGCATCCCGCTGACTGTGCCGATAATGCGATTCCAGTGCTTGACAACCTTGCATATAAGTTTTTTTTTTTGCTGGCAACAGTGGGCAGCTGTAATTCTGAATTGGGACTGTTCCGATGGAGGGGAATCTAATCACGTTGATCGTTGCCCTAGGTCCAACCGCCCGTTCTGCACGGCGGACGAGCATTCTACTCCCTCATCCCCCCTGGCCCGCCCACTCCAACCCCTTGGCTTGCTCGAGAGTCAAGTGGCTACCTTACGAGATAGTGGAGACGCAGACATTTGCCACGCCTCTGTTTAAAGGGCGGGGGGGGGGGTAGAACGCCACTCCACCCTTTGCACATACCCTAGTGCCATTGGCGTCGCTTTGTTCCCCTAATATTATTTTCGAAATATTCCTCATTTTGATAAATACTATACGAGCTATTGGCATCCATAGAAACAAAGAAGATTCGCGAGCAGCAGCCAGATAAGGCGCCTTTTATACTCCCGCCGCGCAGCGGCGCGTCAATTCGGGACGCGGCGCGGCCAGTCGCGCCGCGCCCGAATTTGACGCGCCGCTTCGCGATTGTAGTTAGAAAGGGGAGCGTCAGCGACGCGCGGCGACCAACTTCTACGTACTACGTTCCGTGCGCCATAAAGGACGACGGAAGAGACGGTCCATGAGTCATTGAAGAACCAAAACAGAAAGAACTCGTCTGGCCGATCAGCGGAATGTATCTGGCTAATGTTAGTGGTGGAAATCCTGTGGGGAACGACGACTCCTCTCTTAAAGCTGGGGTCGAAGTCGTCTGCTCAACCTACGGTTGAAATTGGTGTGGTATTGATTCGAGTCCCCTGCAATGCATATGGCACTAAGCGACTCTTTATTTTGCAAATGTGCAGGTTCAAAAGTAAAATTGCTGGAAGGTACTCATTGTCGAGAATCGCTCAGAATTCTCTCGCGTATTGCAATTCCGTGGTTATTGTTCACTGAACATATCTCTAGCGTAGTAGGTTAAACTTCGTGAATGTCTACAGATCTCCATCCCCTTCCTATGTTACGAAAGGTACGGGAGACTATGGCAACGGTCACCGAAAACGGATGTCAGATTCGTGGCCAGCACCCTAAATAACCCCCCCCCCTGGAGAAGTTTGGTCAAAAAACCTTTTCGATCTCTCATCGACCTCTGGAGTCCTAAAGGTGCAATAGTGCCATAATTTTGCTACACCTTCTTTGTTTTGTTAGTTGAGGAGCAAGAACAAGGAGTACACAGCAAAATGATTCATCTCGGTGGTGAATCTCCCACTCCACACTGAGTCTGCCGCAGCTGATCGCGCCGCGCCGCGTCCTTCCCTCCAGCGCCGCTATTCGCCGAATACCGTAACCCAAAATTCCGTCAAATGTGGTGTTTTGAGGCGGCGGAGTATGAATGCGATGCGGGGCCGCCGGGCGGCGCGAAAAATCGATAGCTATGTCAACCATCACGCCGCGCCGCGCGGCGGCGCGAGTATAAAAGGCGCCTAACGCCCTAGAAAAGGGGTTTGGCCGAAAGCGATTATCCTAACACTACATTTAAATTGACCGGCCAAAATTTCAAAAAATGAAACAAGTGTAAAGTTTTAGACCCCAAATTGCACAAATTCAGTATCCCGAATTCTGTCTGCCTCTCTCCCTCGGATGAGGTTTGGGCGATTTTTTTTTTGCCCGTCGGAGTACGAATGTGAAGTAGTTTTCATTCCTGCAATATTTTCGTGTACTCTTAGAATCATTGCATCGGCTTTATGAGAACAGTTTGCTGTAGTGGGCAACACCGTCGCTTTATGGATTAGACGTGTTTGCTGCTGTGGGTCGTTTTAGTTTTCGTTTTGTGGGCGGCATCATGCTGACGCTTCTGCGTCTGAGGAAGTCGAAATTCGCCTTAGTGTTATGGAGACGAAGATGCTGCACTGGAAGGCTGGAGTCACGCGCATGGACCGCATCCGAAACAATGTCATTCGGCAGAAGTTCGGTGTATCGCCGATAGCTGACAAGATGCGCGAAGCTCCCTTGCGATGGTACGGCCACGTTCTGCGTGGAAAGGAAGACAGCGTCCGCAAGATAGGTCTTGAGTGGGAAGTGTCAGGAAAGCGGCCTAGAGGACGACCGAAGCAGCGTTGCTCGGATACGTTACATACGAACTTGAAGGTTGCTGGTGTCCACCCTGATCTACGCTAGAACGGGAAAGCTGGCGTCATAGCACCAGAGTAGCGAACCCCGCTACGAAGGGGACAGACGCTGAAGGAGAAAAGAAGAATCATGCTAACGTTTGTCGTAGGGCAGAAAATGAGAATATTGCGGAGCGGTTAAAAATTTCGTAGGAAGTCATGCAAGGAAATTATTTTTAGGGTGAGAACGCCGTTCCTGCAATTGGCAGGGTGTTCGGCTGTAGCTAATGTGATCATTCACATTTCAATATTCATAGTGCTCATGCGGCAACTAGGGTTGCTTAATTCCTCTCAAGTTAAGGCAAACTGGATGAAGAAAGAAAAGCCACTGAAGAAAAAAGGACCATAAACATCAAAGCGGACAACAAAGACGCTAAAAAAGGAAGAGGCTCCTTAGAGCCTCAGGGTGCGTGCTTTTGTAATTTTGCTTCCTGGGCTTGAAGTACTATCCGCCTTGAATATCCGCGTTTGTTAAGGATGGGTTGATATGGAGGAGAAGGTTCATGCGGTCTACGTGAGCAACCTTCCTACCGACATAACTATGGATGAGTTTAAGGTACGTTCCTACCGTTCGTCTTCGCTCTTGTTCTTTAATCATTGGTTGCTTCAGGAGTTCATGTCGAAGTGTGGTGTCGTTCAACCGGACGCTCGCACGAATCAACCCAAACTGAAGTTGTATACTGACGAAGAGGGTCATCTTAAAGGCGACGGAAGGTGCTGTTACATCAAAAAGGTCCGTTCGCATTCGGTCCCATTGTCTTTGTTTCTAGCACTGAGCGAAGGTTTGTGAAAGCAGAAGAGAGTATGATCACAACAAGAACACATTTGAAATCCTCTCCGAAGTGGCTTCCATGCCTGCCACCTTGTGTTTACTGCGTAGGTTTGCTAGAGATGTGAAACGCAAGCTCACAGCTCCTCACTTATTTCCAATGAGCGATAACTTTCCTTTTGACTAAGGGAGCTCAGAAACAGATGTATTCAGGAATCTGTCGATCTGGCCCTCTCAATTCTTGATGGCTACGTTCTGAAGGGCAAAGAAGTACACGTGGAAAAAGCCCGCTTTGAGCTCAAAGGAGAGTTTGATCCGTCGAAGAAGCGCAAGAAGCTGTCTAATGCGCAAAAGAAGCGATACATGGAAAATCAGAACAGGTCCCATTAATTCTTCCACTGTCTTTGTTCATTCTGCTTATGGTCATCCTCCTTAGAGTCTCGAATGCAAGTCTGAAGAGAGAGTCGACCCTGTATCCTTCCCATTTATGAAAGCTTTACACTACCTGCAGCAGTATCATGGTGTCATTCCACGGTTAATGTTTTATGTAGCTGTGTCTAACATTTGCATCTCCAAAGTTTTTTGGTCGAGTTCCTTGGATATTAATGAAGGGAAAGAAGGGTGAACCTCCTTCCCCGTCTTTGAACGATTTCGTTGGGGTTGTTGTGACTTAAACAACAGACCGAATGCCGTCCTGCCCTCCCTCTGGCGTTTGCTTGGGAAACAAATGTTCTCGCGCTGGAATTTAGTTTGGAGAAACACTGACGAAATAGTTCATAGTGGAAACGTGAAGCCTATTGCGTCACTTTGAATGTCGTCCTATGAAGGTTTTGAGAGCCATAAAGTGAAATATACCGCCGATTCCAGAATCTTCGAATGGCGACCAGAGAAGCCTCGAAACTATCGACCACTTTCAGACTGCACTGTTGTAATCAAGAACCTCTTTACTCTGGAAATGATGGAGGTGAGGGAATTCGACTGCATTGTCGACTTGCTTCTGGTACGGCCTCTACCCCTTGTAACGCCTCCCGATGAGACCTCACTCACCCAACATTGATTTCTTGTGAACCGACCTGCTTCCAAATTTCTGATTTGGTAATCTTGCGCATTACCCAACCGTTTTAGGATATTCCCGAACGAAACATTCACATCCTCTGACTGACAGCTCACTCCAAGCTGGTACCAGTGCTCCGGCGGTTGTGGAGCATTCTCGCCTACAAAATCCATGACGACTCCGTCTGTGGATTCGGCGGAACTATAGCTGGACATTCTCATTTCCGCAGCGTGCAGTTGCCGCTCCTGCTCCTTACCCAGGGCCCAGCATTCACTGCCTCCCTGGCTCAAGTGGAGGGAGTCTACAGGGAACCTCTGCGACCGTAGATGCTCCAGGACGCTCAAAGGCAAGCTGTATAGAACAGTAGTGAGACCTGCCCTCCTCTACGGCAGTGAATGCTGGGCCCTGGGTAAGGACCAGGAGCGGCAACTGCACGCTGCGGAAATGAGGATGCTAAGGTAAGCATGTGGATGGACCCGTCGGGACAGGGTGCGAAACGAGGATGTTAGAGCAGTGATGAAGACAGCCCCGATCCAGCTGAAGATGGGGAGCAGCGCCTAAGGTGGTACGGACACGTCCTCAGAAGGTCAGAGAATCACTCCGTAGGGTTGGCCCTAGATTTCGAGGCACCCAGAAAGCGTCCGAGAGGAGCCCCAAGGAAAAGGTGGAAGGACGTCATCAAGAGAGATCTCGGCGAAGTTGGCGCCACGGCAGATGACGCCCTTGATAGGATGAGGTGGCGACAGATCACAAGAACAGCGGACCCTGCGACTGCGCGGGACTAAACGCTCAGGAGGAGAAGAAGAAGAAGAATTCTCAACAGACCTTGAAACCGAAACTTGGATCCAAGTTACCGGCGTGGCCCCCAAGTCGGACAGTTCTAGTGATTCACTGTCGTCGTGGTAATCCTTCTGATTACTGTAGGTGGAATCGGGTCCGGTATCCAGCGCTACGCTATGGTTCCGATGTACGCAGAACGAGCAGGGAATACAATTTATTAGGGCAAAATCAGAAAGATACGAATAAGACAAGGACAATGAGCAAAGAGGAGACTAGAGGAGAGCTAAGCCAAGACTGAACTAGTTCCTTAGATCTGGGAGCTTTTTTGGACTCTCCTGGAGGCGTGTCTACCGTGTGCTCTTCAGACTCTCCATTCAGTACGGTTTTATGGCTCTGGGGCCGTCGCTGGCATATCCGCAGGAGCAGGTCGTAAACCTCCCCTGGATACGTTCCTCCACCTCATGCTCTTAACGAACACTTGCAGAATACACCGGTCCCAGTATATTCCACAACTTAGGCGCCTTTTATACTCCTGCCGCGCAGCGGCGCGTCCATTCGGGACGCTGCACGGCCAGTCGCGCTGCGCCCGAATTTGACGCGCCGCTGCGATATTGTAGGTAGGAAGAGGAGCGTCAGCGACGCGCGGCGACCAACTTATACTTCCCGTGCGTCATAAAAGACGACGGGGGAGACGGTCCATGAGTCACTGAAGAACCAAAACAGAAAGGATTCGTCTGGCCGATCAGCGGAATGCATCTGCTCAATTTGGTTGAAATTGGTGACCGTGGTATTGAGTCGAATCCCTTGCAATGCAAATGACACCAAACTACTTTATTTTGCAGCAGCGTGTTGTACGTGCTCAAAAGTAAAATTGATGGAAGGTACTCATTGTCGAGAATTACTCAGAATTCTCTTTCATATGGCCATTCCGGGGTCATTGTGCACTAAACATACCTTTAGCGTAGTAGGTAAAACTTCGTGAATAGCTACAGATCTCCATTCTCTTCCTAAGCTACGGAAGGTACGGGTGACTAAGGCCATGGTCACCGATTTCGCTCAAACTCCAGCGTAATATGAAAAACGGATGCATGATTCATGACAAGCACACCAAATAAGCTCCCTAGACGAAATTTATTCGAAATCGGTAATTGTGACCTCGACAGCTTTAGTCACCCGAGCCTATCGCAAAAACGAATGTCAGATTCGTGATCAGCACCCTAAATACCCCCCCCCCCCTCCCGAAGAAGTTTGGTCGAAAGTTCTTTTCGGCCCCTCCTCGACCTTTTGAGTCCTGAAAGTACAATAGTTCCATAATTTCGCTACACCGTCTTTGTTTTGCTAGTTGGGAACCCAAAACAAAGAGGACATAGCAAAATGTTTCATTTCGATGGCGAATCTCCCACTCCACACCGAATCTGCCACAGCTGATCGCGCCGCGCCGCGTCCTGCCCTCTAGCGGCGCGATTCGCCGAACACCGTAACCCGAGATTCCGCCAAATGTGGTGTTTTGAGGCAGCGGAGTATGAGTGCGATGCGGCGCCACCGGGCAGCGCGAAAAATCGACAGCTATGTCAGCCGTCACCCCGCGCCGCGCGGCGGCTCGAGTATAAAAGGCGCCTTCAATCTGATGACTTCTGCCTCTCTCTGGCATTTGCTTCATGGAAAACATTGACATTATGCAAGCAGGAGCCAATCTGGTCTCCTACAATTTATTTTTACAGATTCAGTTTCGCTAGACTATATACCTCCACTAATTGATGTCTGTCGTGCCGCCTAAAATTAGCAGCTTTCAAACGTCTGTTTCGTGACCCTTAGGAACGTCTGTAAGCCACCGAAGCTGCATCCCTTTCCCTTTCTTGAAATTCAGTCTCCTTCCAGAGCACGACTCCGCGACTGCCAGTGGTTATTGAGACGCAGGCGACGAGAGTGTACTTTCACCCGCGCGCAGGGTCTGTTTCTTTGCGCTCTAGCCTTTCCGCTCGCCTGGTTGAAACGTGTCCTTAATCAAAAAGCGCTGGTGATGTAGTGGGTTATCATGCTACTCGGAAAAGAGAAGGGTGATGGTTCGACTCCCATCTGTCTGGTGCAAAGATCTTTGATTTTTTAAAATCACAACAAAATACCATGTAGCATCAGGTTGCTGAATTTTTCTGTTGATCAAGTCTAACTTATACCTGGTATTCGTTATACCTTATATATGTTTCTCATACCTGCGCGTATTACAGAGTATCTCTGAAGACCAGTGTGACCTGGAGATATTCCTTGCCTTCACACTAACTTCATGGTTGCATATTCCATTGCTATTCAGCCACTGTATCCGATCTGAGTTGAATCTATGCGCAAAAGAGTATAAAAAAGGCAGGTCCAGTTAGGACAGGAATCTCGTTATAACGAGGGTTTCAGATCACTATTAAGCTGTTTAAGGAACATAACAGTTTAATCTAGTCATAACAGTGCCGCACTAGTTATGCTGCCATTCAGCTACTCATTGGGCCTTGCTTGGCGCTCGAACCTATTATAGCAGTGTTGCTGTTGCTTCTCTAGCTTCCGCACTTTTCCATTTCATAATCTTTATCATTTATCCTCACCAAGTTGATGGTGAATCTCTGGCTGATGCCTCTACTTTCAGTAAGGGTTTCGAGCACTACAGAATAATTGTAACATTTACAGCGAAACGCCGCCTTGTTGTTGGATTTGAAGGAGGAAGTGCAAGAGAGCTGTTCCAAATACGGTACCGTGAAGAAAGTCGTGGTTTACGATGTGAGTTCTTCACAGTTGTGTAACCGTTGATGTTACTCAGCGTTTTACTCTGAAATCCATTGCAGAATAATCCCGAAGGAGTAGTTACGGTAACGTTCGAAACGACTCTGTGCTCTGACATGGCAGTAAAAATGCTGAACGGACGAATCGTGGATGGACGACGGTTTGTTATTCTCTAACCCCATAGCTCTGGTAGCAAATGGACAAATGCGCCGCAGGTGCAACATAGATGTAGGTGCTGATCAACCAAGCTTTCATTTTTGCGGACATCTCCTGGAGGTATAACCCACCAACTTGCCTGCACGGTAGTTACAAACAACCGTATAAAATAGAAATGAAAAATAATTAGACAAAATCCTCATCCAATGTTTTTCCATGATGGATTTCCTAATAACAGTAGCAGTGGGGTCCTTGCTGTGGCAGCTTGCATTTCAAAGGAGGTTGTTGTTGGATGCAGGGTACGCTTCTTGTGGCATTAAGTCCCGTTCTATAGTAATTATATGTGCTAAGATTTACTTAGTCGAATACCATAGCTTGTTGCCGCAGTGAATTGCATTCCCGCGTTCTTTTCCTGGCGCGCGTCTGATATTTTTGATGACTTATGAGAACCAGCTGCAATCATTAATATGGGAACTTACAAGGGAGGTCAGTGAACATCCCGTGGCAATTGACCTATTGAGGGTTGTAGGGGATTATATGAGAAGCACCGCCGTGGTTTTCAAATTTTCTGCGGACACCTGGATAGGTCAAAAATTGCAAAAAACCATTTCACTTCAGTGCGGGCCGATAAAGCAAAACTGACGCCTGGAACTGCCATGTCGTGGTTAGAATCTAACCTTCAAAAGGGGCTTCAAAAGGGCTGGGACAGTAGCGGAATTACAGCGATTTCACAATTTGCTTGTTATCGGACCAAACAGAACAACAGCCACAACAACGCAGCGCTTATCCACCCTTCTTCTTCGACACACCAACAGTGCGTCCCTTGCGTCCGGTGGTTTTCGTGTGCTGACCCCGCACGCGGAGCCCCCAATAGTGACGCAGCCCTCTGTGCAGGCGGATCTTCTTCAGACGCTCCAGATCCTCGCGGAGCTTGTTGTCGACACCGGTGGATAGGAGCTGAGAGTACTTTCCGTCCTTAATATCCTTCTGTCTGTTGAGAAACCAGTTGGGGATCTTGTACTGGGAAGGGTTCTGCATGATAGTGACAATCTTGTCGAAATCGTCCTCAGAAAGTTCTCCTGCGCGCTTCGACACATCAACGTCGGCCTTGCGGCAACATAAGAACGCGAAACGTCGACCTACTCCCTTAATAGCAGTAAGGGCGTATGGAACCTTACGATTACCGTCGATGTTCGTGTTCATAACACGATGAATGTGTTGAAACTTCTCCGGAATTATCAACGACATTGCGTCGTGATTATTACCACTCAAACTTGGGTAATTAAACCAAGCGGTACAGTGACCGAAGTGGAACGTTGAGGTGCGTCGCTCACCACCAACGGCACAGCGACCGGATGGCCGAGTGGCTATGGGGGGCAGGCTTGCGGGAAAAGTGTTGGGGGTTCGGATTCGGAGGTGCTGCTCCTGCATTGATGGTGTTGCTCCATCCATTTTTGTCGATATAAAGTGTATCTTGACCACGGTAGTGTGCCATACTGATATTATAACTTTATTTTAACCTGGATGGTACGATATAAGCACAAAAATAAGCATTCCAAAGCAACAGCGTTTATAGTACATAATTCGATTGTCCATTGAGGAGGAGCAGGCGACTTTTCTTTGCCTACAAAGTAGATAACTTCAGAACTCCAAAGATCGAGGAAAAATTATTATTTTATTTTTATTTATTTATTTGCTATTTTTTATTTTTATTTTTATCAATTAACTAACTATTTCTGTTTGATTTTTTCGACACCTCTTCGACCTCTGGAGAGAAAATATAACAGTACCAATCTCTCTTCTTCATTCTCAACCAACCATATTGCAAGTGATCTCATAACCGTCACATACAGCAACCTCTTCACTGTTACAAGAAGACGTAATACTACCCACATCATCCTCATCGTCCGGCGACCACTCTACATCCTGCACTTCGTTCAGGCCAAGCTAACATCACGAACGAGAGAACAGGCGACTTTTCTTCGCAGTTCCTCGGTAGCATTCAAGGGCAACTACAGAATAGATAATATTCTTTATCTTGACCGTCCTCGTTAGGCATTTACAGTGGGCCTGTTAGCACTACTTCATGACTCCAAAAATCGAAGAGAGATTGAAAAATGGATAAAAAGGATTTATCTTTATTTTTCATTATTTATTTATTTATTATTTTATTATGTATAATTGATTTTTATTTTATTTTTACTTTCAATTAATTAGTTGATGTATATATTTATGTTTGATCGATTGTTGTGATCGTCCTTCGACAGACTATACCACCACCCCCCCCCCCCCCGGCCGCCCCCCTGACTCAATATCAATTGTGTAAAAGAATGTGTTCTCTGTGCCGAGTTATTGTTTGTCTTGCTAACTGCCTTCCTCCCGACTACCCTAACCCTATTCGTAAGGAGACCGCCATATTAGATGCGTTTCGGGGCATAATTCAAAATGTTTTGTACGGGGATATTGATTGTGAGGAGGAAACCCTCCGGGTAGTTTTTCTTTGATGTTTATTCCATTGACGTTCTCTCGTTCGTGATGTTAGCTTGACTTGAACGAAGCAGGCTGTAGCCTGGTCGCCGGACGATGACAATGATGTGAGTGATATAACGTCTCCTTGTAACAGTGAGGTTGCTGTATGTGACGGCCGTGAGATCACTAGCCATATTGTTGGTTGAGGATGAAGAAGACAGATTGGTACTGTTATACTTTCTCTCCAGAGGTCGAAGAGGGATCTAAAAAAAATCAAACATGAATATAGTTAATTAATTAATAAAAATATGATAATAATAAATAAAACAAAATATTTTTTCCTCGATCTTTGGAGTTCTGAAGTTATCTATTTTGTAGGCAGAGAAAACTCGCCTGCTCCTCCTCAATGGCCAGTCGAATTATGTACTATGAACACTGTTGCTTTGGGTGTTTATTTTTGTGTTTATATCGTATCATCCAGGTTAAAATAAAGTTAAAATGTCGGCATGGTACAGTACCGCGGTCAGGATACACATTATATATATCGACAAAAATGGATGGAATAAGACCATCAATGCAGGAGCGGCACCTCCGGATCCGAACCCCTGACACTTTTCCCGCAAGCTCCCCCCCCCCCATAGCCACTCGGCCGTCCGGTCGCTGCGCCGTTGGTGGTGAGCGACGCACCTCAACGTCCCACTTCGGTCACTGTACAACTAATAAGTAAATTGTGAAATCGCTGTAATTACGCAGCTGTTCCAGCCCCAGACCTTTTGAAGGTTAGATTCTAACCACGACATGGCAGTTCCAGGCGTCAGTATAGCCTTATCGGCCCGCACTGAAATGAAACGGTTTTTTGCAATTTTTGACCTACCCATGTATCCGCAGGAAATTTGAAAACCACTGCTGGGCTTCTCATACAATCCTCTACACACACACACAGGAACAGGAATCCCCTATAACCCTCAATAGGGGTGCGTAGCGTTCGTATCGGCTGGTTGTAGGCGCCGCGGCCGTGCGCCCAGGTTGTCATACCTGTGGGGTCATCCCCTGCTCGCCGTCTGCCGTCTCCGCTCACGCCGTGACACCCGTCGCGCGCGCGGCGGACAACGGCCCGACGGAGGCCGTCGGCGGCGGCACCACGACGACGGCCCGATGAACGAGCGAAGCACACAGGTCGATCAGATTTGCTGAGACTACAATCAATAGGATGTTCAGAGGATTTACGAGACCAGTGTAAACATACATGTTGGTGTGAAACAAACATAGCTCTACATCAGAATTTCGAGCTCTATCTAATGAGCTCTACCTTAAGCTTATCAATGCTACCGCTGATGAGATATTCTTCAAATTCAAAACTGAAAAATAGTTTTTCGCAGACCTGCTTCGAAGCTGTGAAGGGTATGTTTCCAGGCTAAAATTTCACACAGAATTCAACTACGTCGTCTAAATACGTTCTAGAGGAGCTATTTTTTGAAGAAAAAAATGTGTGAATTACACTGTTGGGTACATATCTCCAAGCCAAAATTCTACGCAAAATTCAATCACGAAGTTGATATACTATCCTATCACCATCACCATCACCACCTATATTAGGGGGGAGGGGCAAAAGTAAGGAGACACCCCATGCCATGTCCATATATCTCGTGGCTGGAGTCTGGATTCGTACTTGTTGTATTTGTATGTTTGTATGCTACTTACTGAAGCGCATCTGAAAAGTTACCACTTCCGCCCTTTCCAGAAGCATGCCAAAAACCCCAGCCTGTCTCATGCCGAAACCCCAGTCTGACGAGTCGACCTGTGTTGCGCAAATCTCCCCCAATTCCCAACCCCGAGCAGCCTGGGCTTAATATTCACGCAAGATGAGAAGTACGTCTTCTACCTTAACCCTGCCAAGCAGCGAGTCTGGGTGAGGCCTGGTGACCTGTTACCGACATTCGTTCGGCTAGATGTTCACGGCGAGAAGCATCTTTGGAGCTTTTGGGTCTGCGCCCATGGATCGGTTTACCGGAGGCTGCTTCCCAAGAGCACCGCGATGAACTCCAAGGCCATGGTGAACGAAATAGAGGAGATGGGCCGGCGACTCGCTCTTATTCATTCGCAGCGCTTCAAGAAGGTTCTCCTCTTCGACAACGCCGCACCCCATCGGGAACAAGTAAGCACGGATAAGCTTGGCCAGCTGGGCTACGTTCACATGCCTCACCCACCGTATTCGCTGGACATCTCTCCATGCAACTACCACTACTTCTTGAGCCTACAGGACTTCCTAGTTGGAAGGGACACAAGAACCCAAGCAGTCCTTGACAACCATATCAAGCAGTTGATCAACACCAGGCTCAAGCAGTTCTGTAAGGATGGGATCAGGAAGTTGACTGAGCGATGGCAGCAGGGTCATTGCCCTTAATGGCAAATACATTCCTCAGCATCGTTGAGTTGTAATTGAGTTATAAGGAGATAAAGATTTTTTTCATTTTGTCTCATTACTTTTGCCCCCCCCCCCTAATATATAAAAGTGTTTGTCCGTCGAGTGATCTAATCTAACGATAGGTGAGATATGCCGCATCATCCACAGCGAGAGCGGTCGAATGATCTAATCTAAGTGAGGTACGCTGTATCATCCACAGCGCGGTATAAATTTCCGATTGAACGTGAGAATTGTTGCAGCATGGGAAGCGTATCCTTTTTCTGCTTGACGCAACAGCACCTACGCGCGTTCCTGAGCGTCCAGATTCAGAAGCCGTGCCGCCGACTCCATTAAGAAGACCAATAAAGGGGTAAGAGTTTAAGGGGAAACTTCGAGGGTGGAGAACTGACAGCGACCAGGGGCCGAATTCATCAAAGTTACTGCAGTAACTCTAACGGAGAACCGTAAACGAAAGCTCAGGTAACGTGGCTTATCGTTCACCATATCGCTTGATAAGCCGCGTTATCTGAGCTATTTGCTTACAATTCTCCGTTAAAGTTACTGCAGTAACTTTGATGAATCCGGCCCCAGGAGGTAGCGACTTGGAGGAAGCATCGAGATGAGGGGGGGGGGGGGGGGGCGATGGGGGGATCAATGAAGCAGGCCAGAAGGTGACACCAAGAAGGGTTTACGCATTAAGGAGGGACCAGTAGGGAGTTAACAATCAGGGTGAGGAGCAGTTAAGAGGATCAGTAAGGGGATCCATTACCAGTAAGAGAGTACGGATTTAGAAGATGTGACATCGATGACACTCAATGGGCGTTCGCTCGCCGTCGTCGTGTGTGAGCGTGGGAGAGTTACTTAATTGCAGAGAGTAGTAAGGAGGATTCCGAGGTGGAGGGGTTCTACCTGGAAGAAGGGACTTGGAGTCGGGACCAGGACTAGGAACCAACAAGAAGGGAGCCGTAAGGGAATTCATACGGGGAACAAGGAATCTGCCATATGCATGGCCTCATCAGGCTCGACATAGCGACGACTGCGCGCGCTTCTGAGCTTCTTAATTCGGAAGGCGGGTCTTCTGAGCTTCCGGATCCAGAATATGGGCCCTCAACGTCGCGCAACAAGCGTACTGATTCTGAATATGTGTCAATGGGAGGCCCACTAAGGATGTGGTGGAGAAGGGCAGTAAGGTAACCTCTAGGGTTTACCAGGGGAGCGAGCAGGAAGGAAAGGAACAACCTGGAGAAGGGGACAGGACGGGAAAACTAGCAAGAAGAGACCAGTAGGGGTTAAAAGTTTAAACAAAAAGTGGGTCAGGAGTTGGGACCAGGAGGGTGGGGAACTAAAGAGGGAAGGGAAGACCAGTAAAGGCGGACCAGCAATTAGATCCAGTAAAAAGATGTGAGTGAGGGGGAACCTGGCTTCGGAAGGGATGTCAACGATACCCGGAAACGCTAGATGTTGAGCATAAGAAGTTGCGGAAGAGCAACCTGAGGGACAGAAGTACTGCGCAGAGCAGACCAATGGACGGTCCGGAGAGAATGTCTATGATGAAGGTACCGAAGTGGCGAACGGCTTGATGCCGATAAAGGGGTGAGGGACGCTCTGCCTGAAAGCGGCGCGGCCAAAGACGCGGGACAGTGCCTGCGGAGCCAATTAGCGTCGACTCGCGCCGTGACACCCGCCGCTTCGCGCTCAGCCAGACAGCCCTCGCCGCGGAGGTGATGGTGACCCAGCCAACCACGGGAGCCTGCAGGTCGACAAGATTTGGTGTGATTACAATCGATAGAGGGACAAGAGGCTCAGACGGCTTGGATTGGCAGTCCAGAAATTGGGATTGATCTGATCCCTAGCATCTCCTATATCAGAATTTCAAGCTCTGTCGAATGAGCCAGGAAAGAATCTTGCCTCAACAACACTTACAACAATTTTTTCAGGCGCTGTTTAATTTTCGTTAAATATCAGTTTTTATTTATATCAGAAATAACTACGAGGCATACTTCCAGGCTATTGATGTCAGCTCTACCATCTCCTGTACTAGAATTTCGATCTCTGCCGAATGAGCTAGAGATTATCCTGTCTAAATAACCTATAAGACGACTTTTTAAGCGTTGGTTGTTTTCGTTAAATAGCAGTTTTTATTTATACCAGGATTAATTGCGAAGCATGCTTCCATACTACTGATGTAAACCCTACCATCTCCCATACTAGAATTTCGAGCTCTATCGAATGATCCAGAAAAGCACCCTTCCTCAATAACCCTTGAAGAGAACTTTTCAGGCACTGTTTATTTTTAGCTAAATATCGGTTTTTATTCACATATATCAGGATCAAATGCAGGGCATGCTTCCAGGTTAAAATTGCACGAGGATTCCAATCAGATAGACGGGAGATCTTTTAACAGAAGTTTAAAGTGTTAGTTTCAACATGACACCTCTTTAGCATTTCGTCACCGAATTTTTTATGCAACTCTATAATGCACGCACCATATATATCGAGACTAACCAGGATACTATCTCAACGGTAGGTCGGAACGGCACAAGTGTTGTATATGGGCAGGACGGCCTCTTTCTGGGAAGTAAAAAAACAGCAGGTATCTCGACCCCAATACAACTATGCGCCGAGCTAGGGGCGACGGAAGTCGCCTGTTTGCGCCCTGTTGATTCACGTGCCCCAGCTGACGGGCGCGCCCGCGATGAGGGCTCGTATCGCGGATCGGCGCACTGCACAGGTGGCCTAGTAGGGAGACGCTCGGGCTCGTGAGCGATGGGTCGAGGGTTTGGATCCCGCAGGCTGCATTCGTTTTGCACTTTTGCAAAATCCATGTTTATTATATAGGTAATCCACCTAGGGGTATTATAGTGTGTTATAGAGGACCAGCGTCCGTCGCCGGCTTCGCCGGCGCCGTACGCTGGACGTGCGGGCCACGCCAGGCTTGCCGGCTTCGCCGGCTTCGGGTATGGCGGGGGCCACGCTGGGAACGTAGCCTAAACCTAGCTAGGGATGATTCCTCACCCAGCGCCGGTCGCCGGCTTCGCCGGCAACCAACGCTGGGTAAGGAAGCATCCCTAGCGTCGATGTCGTCCATGTTTAAACGAATGCTCACTACAGATCGAATGATGGCGGGCCACGAATATCAGTAACATCCAAGTACAGCACTCAGGGAAATGTCCGCAGCACTCCTGCTTCGTCTGGGTTTCTGTTCACAGCCTATTGCAGATCGTCAACCAACCCCCCCCCCCCCTAATCGAATTTCTGACGTTCCTGTCCAGTCGTCGTGCTTTAAGCCACGAGTTGTGATGAATTTCGAAAAGGGTGACTTAAGACAAAAAATAATATCCTCGTCTGCATATAATAGAATGGAAACTGGTCAAACCACTGCCGAATATTGAGGACCAAGGAGCAAGACCTGGTCAAAACCGTAGTCGGCCTGAGCTTAGGTCCGACGAACTTTCTTCGCTGACCTCTCCTGGTCCACCACTTAAAATTGGAGGACCTGGGCAGGTAGAAATAGCTTGTAATCCAGGGCGCGAAGTATATATGCTCTTGAGATCAAAGTGAACAATTTCCAAATCAAAAGAAGCGTCTTCCAGACCATGACATTGACCAATCAATAAAATCGGTTGTTATTGATTGCTTGATGGAAGCTTCAACATGGTGGCTGATTACCTGGTCAACCTTCCGTCGGTCATCATAATCACGGAACACCCGCCCGATTAAGTCTGGCGAGAACCAATAGCTCCGCTCAAGCGATGGATAATATCGATCGATATTGATTTTCTGAGCGACTAATAGGACCGACTGCCAGATCGAAACACCATCGGCCATAACAATATGCTGTTGCTAATGTTAGATAGCTGAACGAAGAAGTACACGCCAACAGATACGTCATTCGAAACCTCATGGATTGTTCTTTGATTTCCATCCCTCTGGTAGTTGGTCGATAAACACCCTAGATGTGATCAACATGCGCCATCTACAGGTCATGTGTCGTTGGGAGTAAACACCCGCTGTCGCCGCGGGCCTCGGGCAGCGTGGCGGGCTTCGGACAGCGCGGCGGGCTTTGGACAGCGCGGTGGGCTTCGTAATTTTGGTAATGATAATGATAAAGATGATAATGATGACTCCGTAAACACCGTAGATGCGATGAACCGATCAACGTCTCCTGTCAACACCTCATTTGTCGTCAGCAGGGCTCACCCGCTGTCGCCGCGGGACTCGGGCAGCGCGGCGAGCCTCGGACAGCGCGGCGGGCCTCTTACAGCGCGGTGGGCTTCAGAATGATAGTAGTGATAATGATAAAGATGATAATGATCACTCCGTAAACACAGTAGATGCTATAGGCCGATCAACGTCTCCCGTCAACACCTCATTTGTCGTCAGCAGGGCAGACCTGCTGTTGCCGCGGGCCTCGGACAACGCGGCGAAGCTTCAGACGTGACTCATGCCTCTCCCGATTATATATAGTAAAGATGTTTACATATAACATACCACCAATACCAAGGGTGGTCCAGGCTGGGTCACCGATTTCGCTAAAAGTTCGTCTAGGGGTGTTATTTGGGGTGCTGATCACGAATTTTATATCCGTTACTCACGATTCGGCTGGATAATATTGATACAGGAAGCCACAGGATTACATTCTTAACGTTTCAGCCGGTGACGGCAGGTGGACAGAATCGTGAGAAACGGATGTCAGATTCGTGATCAGCACCCCAAATAACCCCCCTAGACGAAGTTTTAGCGGATTTTTTTTTTGACCGAAGTCTTGTCGGTGGAGTCAGAACTTTTAACTTGTGCCACAAAATATCTATCGTTGCATAACTACGGTCACACAAAATAGGCTTCTTCAAACAAGTGACACACAGAAGTGAACATTCTAGCTAATCTGTAGTTTGAAGCATACGTTATATGTAAACATGCTATAGTATATAACACACTATACTACCCCTAGTTGGATTACCTATATGATAAACATGGATTTTGCAAAAGTGCAAAAGAGACGCAGTCTGCGGGATCCGAACCTTCGACCTCTCGCTCACGAGCCCGAGCGCTTCCCTGCTAGGCCACCTGTGCACCGTGCCGATCCGCGATACGAGCCCTCATCCCGGGCGCGCCCGTCAGCTGGGGGCACGTGAATCAACAGGGCGCTAACAGGCGACTTCCGTCGCCCCTAACTCGGCGCAGAGTTGTATTGGGGTCGAGATACCTGCAGTTTGTTATTTCCCAGAAAGAGGCGGTCCTGCCCATATACAACACTTGCGCCGTTCCGACCTACCGTTGAGATAGTATCCTGGTAAGACTGGATAGATGGCTCATCAAATCTAACGTTTACCATGAGTAAATTTCATCACACAATACTTCAAATGGCTCGTCCAGTCGTTTGTGGCTTCTAGTAGTATTTTGACCTCGCGTCCCACAGGCAGTGTACCTGCATAGCGAATGTCTCCTCCACCAATTAACGAGTTAGGAAACCCTCATAAAATGCTTCAGCAAAAAAAAAAAAAACTAGAGTACTTTGGTGTTCTTAGGAGGTCCACCGACTGTCAAGTCGATCTCGTCGGGCAATTTTAAACTGTGAACATGCTCTACGCACTGAAGGATCATAATGTCGTTTTCAAAAAGGTTGAGCACTTGAAGTGCTCTTAGAAGGTCTCTCGTCTATCTAGTTATATTCCTCGCGCAATTTCAACCTGAAAAGTCGCCTTGCGGGTTATTTAAATAGGATATAATACAGGAGATGGTAGAGTTAACGTGAGTAGCCTGGAAGCATGCCTCTTAGTTAATTCCGATATACATGAAAACTGATATTTAACGAAAGTTAAACTGCGCCTGAAAAAATGTTGTAAGGGTTATTAGACAGGATTCTTTCCTGGCTCATTCGATAGAGCTCGAAATTCTAAAACAGAAGATGGTAGGGTTCGGATCAATCCCAATTTCTCTGGACTACCAACACAAGCCGTCTCAGCCTCCTATCTCTCTATCGATTGCAATCATACCAAATCTGGTCGACCTACAGGCTCCCGTAGTTGGCTGGGTCAGCATCGCCTCTGCGGCGAGGGCTGTCTGGCTGAGTGCGAAGCGGCGGGTGTCACTGCGTGAGTCGACGCTAATTGTCTCCGCAGGCGCTGTTCCGCGTCTTTGCCCGCGCCGCTTTCAGGCAGAACGTCCCCCTCCCCGATAAAGCACTCAGCAGGTCCTAGACGTTAGCGAATTTTAAATTTTACAAAAACTACTTTCCATAGGTCAATGCTGCTGCAAAGTCGCGTGAAGCGCGCAAGTGCTCCGACACGCCTAAAGGCACTTCTTCAGCGTTTATCCCGCATCGTAGCGGGGTCCGCTATTCTGGTGTTATGACGTCACCTTTCCCGATCCAGCGCCAGATCAGGGTGAACACCAGTAATCTTCAAGTCCGTATGTAACGTATCTAACCAGCGCTGCTTCGGACGCCCTCTAGGCCGCTTTCCAATTACGTCTAAGTTAAGGCCTATCTTTCGAACGCTGTCTTCTTTTCCACGCAGAGCGTGGCCGTACCATCGTAAGCGAGCGTCGCATCTTGTCAGCTATCGGCGCGACCCCAAACTTCTGCCGAATAACATCGTTTCGTATGCGGTCCATGCGGGTGACTCCAGCCGTCCAGCGCAGCATCTTCGTCTCCATGACGCTGAGGCGCGTTTCAACTTCCTTGGCCGCAGGCCAACACTCAGCTCCGTGCATCGCTACCGGCCGGACGACGGCTCTATATATTTTCGACTTCAAGCGCTCCGGTATCCTATCACAGAGCACGCCAGTCAACGAGCGCCACTTGGACCAAGCTGCACTCACGCGTGAGTTCACTTCAACCATCAGTTTGCCGTCAGATGCGACTGCTGATCCCAGGTACTTAAAGACCGCAGTGCGTGGAAGCTCGATGCCGTTAACCGTGATGGAGCTGGACTCAGTAACGTACGTCGTTAGATACTCGGTCTTCTTCACGTCCAGTTTGAGTTCAAACCGCTCCAAGCGATCACACCAAGCTTGCACCTCTCGCTCGAGTTCACCTTTATCTTCGCTAGCGATCAATACGTCATCAGCATAAAGCAACGTCCAAGAAACCGGCTTCTGAAGATCTCTTGTGATGGCATCCATGACGACAACAAAGAGGAGTAGGCTAAGCGCAGAACCCTGTGTACCCCGACAGAGATGGGAAACTCCATCGAGGTTCCAGCTGCAGCTTGAACTGTACTTTTTGGGCAAGAGTAGAGGATTCGCACCCACTCTATGAGCTCTTCAGGAACTCCGTGTCGTCGCAGGGCGTACCATATCGCTTCACGCGGTACGCGGTCAAAGGCCTTCTCCAAGTCGAGGAAGGCGATATGCACGGGCTTCTGTTTCTCGCGGTGCTTCTCTAACAGGAGGCGGGCGGCGTGTATGGCATCAATGGTGCCACAGCCAGCTACGAAGCCGCACTGATTGCTGGAAAGCTGGACGATGTCCCGAATTCGTCCGTCGACAATTCGCTCAAAGATCT
Organism: Heligmosomoides polygyrus polygyrus; assembly: GCA_947396885.1. Lineage (NCBI taxonomy): Eukaryota > Metazoa > Nematoda > Chromadorea > Rhabditida > Heligmosomidae > Heligmosomoides > Heligmosomoides polygyrus. The sequence continues at coordinate 57,557,709 of OX377205.1, forward strand.
TCATGCTGTGCGAAAGCAAGCGAATCGGACGGTAACTAGAGCAGTCTGCAGGACTGCCCCTCTTTTTCCAAATCGGCTTTGGCACCAACACTCAGGCACCTTCTTCTCTGCCACAACCTAGTTAAAGAACTTCGCCAACCACTCAGCAGGGTACCATAGCTTTGACTTCCACAGATCAGCTGCCACCTCGTCGGGCCCAGTTGCTTTGCCTGGCCTCATCTTCTTCAGAGCCGCTTCAATCTCCTCCACGGTGATTTTCTGGACGGGGCCGTGGGTTGGAGCCGTTGAAGGGATGGCTGGATGAGGAAATTCTACTGTAGAGATTTCCTCAAAGTAGTCGCGCCATCGCTTCAGAGCCTTCTTGCGGTCGTAAGAAGAGGGCCGTTCTCATCATTGATGCCGAAAAACTTCTCAATATCCTCGGTCTGCCGATGGCGAAACTTTGCAAGTCGGTACCGCTCACCATCGCGCGACTCGAGCTTCTCGTTGACATCTCCATAATGAGTGGCTTTCGCAACAGCCACGGCCTTCTTTGCGGCCTTCTTGGCTACTTGGTACTTCCGCCAGTTATCGGCCGTCTTTTCGCCGAGAAACACGTGATAGAGCGTCTTCTTCTCTCGAACTTGGACTTTCACGTCATCTGTCCACAGCCATGCCTGCTTGTCGACCTTCCGTCGCCCAGGCTTCGTACTGCCGAGTTCCGACTGTGCAGCATGACGCATCGCGTCGATCGCCTTCTTCCAAGTTTCGTCGACAGTCGTGACTGTCGGCAACCGTACGCGGGAAATCACAGCTGCTTCCTTCTCTCTCATTCGCCACCACTTGATTCTTGCAGCACCGCATCGCTCGACCTGCTTCAGCCTCGGAAGGGCAATCTTCAGAGTGCAGATCAGCGGTCGGTGCTGTGGAGCGGCCGTCTCATACGGCCCGACCTTCGCATCTGTGACAAGACTCCGGTCGCGATCTCTCACAAGGACAAAGTCTATCTGAGTCCTGGGGCTTCCGCTGTAGAACGAGATGAGGTGGGAGTCGCGTTTTCGGAAGACGGTGTTCACTATGGTGAGGTTATGCGATTCCGCATAATCAAGGATACGCTCACCATCTGCTTTACGCGACCCATAGCCGAATCCACCATGACAGCTGTACCCGTCTTTCGTCGCGCCGATGTGCCCGTTAAGGTCACCAGCGACTATGATGACATCTTTCGACGGTACCTCTGCTGTCTTCTCATCGAGCAGGTTCCAAAACTCATCCTTGGCTTGATCGGAGCAGCCAGTCTGCGAAGCGTACGCAGAGAAGAAGTGATAGAGTCGCTCCTTAGCGGCGACAACGATCTTCATCAATCGATCGTCAAAGCGCTCGTCGCTTACAATCGAGTCACGAAATCGTTCGGAGACCATTATTCCGACACCACTGGTGGCGGTGGGACTTCCACATAGGACGGCCTTGAAGCCTCGTCCTATGTCCCTTGACTTGCGGCAGGACTACCTCGTCTCGTGCAGCGCACAGAAATTAACTCTTCTACGCTCCAGTGCTTCAACCAACTCGCACGAGCGGCCCGTCAACGTATCCACATTCAGCGTAGCCTCGCGGGTCCTGCTTACGTTACGGGACTTTTGGACTAGCTCAGTTACCCCCGATGCCGTCCTCGCATCAGGGACCCTCGCATACTTTCCACACTCGCCGGGCTCTGCGAGTGCGCGTCGGCTCCCGCGGACGCCGTAGCACTATCTCAAAATACGTGAGCTGACATACACCATGTGATGTGACATGGGTCTTCCTGGACCGGCCTGTCACAAGGGCCTGTCGCCTGCAATCGAGTGTCCGTGATCGGCTTAGCTCGCAGAGTGAACAGTTTCCAGTGGCACCACGTGGAGGAACGGACACCGCCACCGTCGGAGCACTTGTTAATATAAAAGAGTTTTGTGTACATTTTGTGTATTTTGTGTATGTCATTCAAGCGGTCTGAAACTTTAGCCGTGTGGGTAATCGAGACCGCTGAACACGAATCTGAAGTTCGTTTTTGAGCTTTGATCGCCATCAATCGATATTGATCAAATTATCTATTCTTTGTAAATGTCAATGAAGCGGTGCGAAACTTCAGTCCTCGGGTTAATCGAGGTCTCTAAACACATATAGTCTTTCATTGCCCACCCATGAGACCTCGACCTCCTGGAAGCAGTGGGTCCTGGGGTCAAGGTCAACTATTAATCGGTCCTTGCTTGCTGCGAGCGGGCCCGGAGACAGTACCTCCAGGGGTTGAGGCCGTGATTATTAATCGCTACTTGCTCGCTGCTACCAAGCCCTGGAAACAGTGCCTCCAGGGGGTAGGACATGTTTACTAATCAATCCTTGCTTACCGCCGTTCATTACTTCTGTGAATGGACTATATAGTGAAGTAGCTGAATCGCCTATGACTTCGACCGTGTTCTCCAACTTCCAGTGGGACTTCAGGATAAACTCCTTTCTTCGAAGAAAAGCATAGAGCCGGGCCTGACTCTTGTTATGGGCTTAGATATATAGAGAGCGTTATTAGAGCGATAGCGAAAGCGATAAATTGTGCATTCAATAAATTCGTATGTCACGTGTCTTTCACGTAGTTGTCAATTTCTAAACGTTAAAAGAGGCACAGCACAGGTTAGTGTGGCCAAGTAGTAACAGGATTTTAACAAGCAGTCGACCCATGCAGAATCAATCGAGTCTGAAATTCAATGTTCCAGGCGAGAGCATGGCACAATCTTGACTACTTGCACGCCACAGAAATTTCGTTACCCTGTGCTTTCATGTGGGTGTCAATCGTCTTCACAAGCTTCATTACTACCACTGTTAGATCCACTCAAATAGTACATGTATTTTTAGGATACCCTGCATTCTTCGCAAGCCGTAGTGTGTTTTTAACCTTCGAACCTTTAAAGAAGCTCACATCAATCGAAACTGCCACTTTGTTGAGAATATATAACAAGCATTCAAGCGAAAACAATCGAGTATAAAATGCAAGATTTCTGACGAGCGCATGGCGCAAGCCACACGGCCCATTTCTCAGATAATTTCAACTTTCTCATGCTTTCATATGAGCCATCAAATTTTTCACTACCTCTACTCTGAGCAAAGTTATCACCTTTCAAACAGTGTGTACATTTTTGAGACACTGTATTTGCGAACATAAAATTCGTAATTGAATTCTGCGCAGAATGTTGGCTTGGAGACATGTCTCCAACGGTGTGATACACGCAATTTTTTTCTTCAAAAAAGCTCCTTAATAAGGTATTTAGACGACGTAGTTGAATTCTGTGTGAAATTTTAGCCTGGAAATATATCCTTCACAGCCTTTCGCAGCTTTGCGAAGAATTATTTTTCAGTTTTAAATTTGAAGAATATCTCATCAACGGTAGCATTGATGAGCTTGAGGTAGAGCTCATTAGATAAAGCTCGAAATTCTGATGTAGAGCTATGTTTGTTTCACACCAACATATATGTTCACTGGTTTCGTAAAGCCTCTGAACATCCTATTGATTGTAGTCTCAGCAAATCTGGTCGACCTGTATGCTCCGCTCGTTCATCGGGCCGCCGACGACGGCCTCCGTCGGGCCGTTGTCCGCCACGCGCGCGACGGGTGTCACAACGTGAGCGGAGACGGCGAGCAGGGGAATGACGCCGAAGGTATGGCCACCTGGATGTCCGGCCGCGGCGCCTACAACCAGCCGATACGAACGCCCCCTCCCCCCTCAATAGGTCACTTTTAAAATTGCCACGGGACGTGCATTGACCTCCCTTGTTAGTCGCGTCGCAGCGCGATGCTGCTCTGAACGGCCCCTGACGCAATAATAAGGATGTGTTCATACTTCTCGACGGGAGCGGCAGGGCAAAGCTGCGCATCGATTAGTGCCGAGCTGTCGCCTGGGAAAGACCGATACATTATCGCTGCCGCTTCCATCATGGGCTATGAGCAGGCGCGAGCGGATGAAATCTTAAAACGCGAACAATGGCTAATTTTGGCCAAAAATGATCGGACAGATGTTTGAAAGTGGCACTGTTTTCAGGTTAGAAGTGGCGCTGTGGGACGGTAAAACGAAATACAAGATAGAAGAGAGTGAGGAGGACAGGAAGCGTCGGTTGGCGGCATGGGAGAATTACATCCAGGGGGACGACGAAGACGACAACCACAACGGAAAAAGAGAAGCAACGGAGGGGCCGGAGGTGCGGAACTTCATGGCGGAAAAGTCGCAAGGAAATACTGCAGCTACTCGAGAATCTTTTGCTTTCCCACAAAAGCGGCAAAAGCTCACTGAGTGTGCGGAATGAGAACACGTGACCATTTTTGAGAATTTGTGTCGTTTTTGCGATGTTGTTGTAAAGTGTTTCCCGGCGATCTTTATGTTTTACGGTTGACAATGATGGTTTTACTACATATAATGTATCATTCACAAGAATAAATTAGAAATGTCAGCACGAAATTACACCTTGTTTGTGATGCAAACCACAATTCTTCTCAAATAATACACCTTGTTTGTGATGCAAACCACAATTCTTCACAAATAACGGAGCTCGCCCCTATATCATGAACAAGATGGTACCACAAAACAGGACTTCACTCCAGAAGTAAATAAATTCTCTCTAGTCTCATGTAGGTTCGTGTTGGGAAAGACGAGATCGGAGATCTTTAAGAGCTCGGTCGACTTGTGAACGTGTCTCCTCATACGCCCACAGCGAGCAGAATACGACGTTGCTGTGCTCGAGGCGCTCCTTGTTGGTCAGCTGACTCCGTATCCGATTCTCCGCCTGAAATGTTCCACATATATCGTGGATGCATGATAAATAGGAAGCTGAAAGAAGTGAAGTATAATTAATCACTGGCCAGATCTTCACACTTCTATTGTGTGTGCATTGGTGATGTATGTATGCCTTATTTATTCTTGAATGTAAAGGAGGACATCAATCAATCCTCTCGCGAGATGCGCCACGCGTTCGTTTTGAATGCAAACATAACAAGGTTACCTTCCACAGTATACAGCCTGGGAAAGTGCAGAAAACGCTTGAATATTATGTAGACGTAAGGAACCCTGAAATCTCAACCGACTAGTTGAAATGCAAGAACGACGCAAGACACGGGGACCGAGTCCCACAGCGCTCTCCATAATGAAGCATCGTCACAATCAGGGATGTGCGTTGCAGGACCACATGAGCTATTCTCACCCACCTCAACTGATGAACGAGCTATCCATAAGAATACACTGCACTCGTAGTGTGAATATCCGTTTGACGTTGGAGAACAAATATGACCCTACCATATATAATAGAGGAGGGGTTTTTTGTCCCAACGTAAGCGTGGGGAAGTTCGTAAACTTTGCGGGCTCGATGGTTTAATCACCCAAGTTTGAGGTACGATCTCGACTTCCCTCTCCGAAGGGGAGCGCTGGGAGGTCAGCAATCGCCGCTGCCGAGGAGGACACGTAAGGCATTGCGAAATAGGCCGTCGCCGCGGCTCTGTTCGCGCACGTGTTCGGTGGTTACTGCCTCGAACTGGCCCCATTGAAGGCTCCTGTCCTCGCTACCGTGCAATTAGTGGACCTGCAGTATCCTTCGGTGCTGCTGCGGTTGTGTTGCTGCGAGGTACGGCTCTGTCGCCTGTGTGCTCCGGCCGAGGGCACACTTCATTCCTGTTGCTGCTACCTTCGCTGTGTTCGGGATTCCCCTATTCGACATTCGTTGTGTTGAGCGCATGCATCAGTTTCTCCCGCCCACTCATGCTTCCTGCTTATCGCTTAGATCCCTACTTTGGTTGTTCATGCAAGTGGCATTTACACTACCAATCAAATAGAAGCTGCGATAAAATTTTGGAGTACATGGCGCGACCTCATCTTTTATTGCACTGTATGCTTGCTTCTTAGCTGTGGGCTGTAAGTAAGATTCTCCCATTCGAAGTTCGTTGGGTTGAGCGCATGCATCAGCTTCTCCCGCCCACTCACGCTTCCTATTTATCGCACTTATATGAACCACCAAAGTGGGATATGTACGTTCCTCACTTTTGTATTTGTAGTTCAACTTCTGCAATCAATCGAATAAAAGTCGCAACGTCTTGGAAGAGTGTCCAATTCGACGTGAAACGTTCTTTCGTAGCATTTGAGTTGAATGCTTGTTACCCTGTTAGCAGAACGTAGCAGCGTGCAGGTGCATCAATATTTAATGGAACTATGCATTACTCACGAAATTATTTGTAGTACTTCTACATGACTATGACAACAATTTATAATACTGTTGTGAGACGGAGCGGAGTCAAACATTGGAAGATTGAGCTGTGTCAAATATTAAGAAGTCACTGCCTGTAGTGGTTCGTCAACAGCGGAAATCAGGTTCCCGTCCCATCCCAGTTCTTGACTACACCAGGCTCTCGTATATAATTCTTCCCGTACGCTCCCTCAAAATTAGTGGCCAATGGTGCGGGCGTATTTACTAGTTACTACGATTTTTCTACTTGCCCAGGTCCTCCAACTTTCAGCCGTGGGCCAAGACAGGTTAAGGCCCCGTTTATACTTCGTCGCGGCGCGATGCGATGGTCAAGCAATAAGGCCAAATTGATCGAATGCGTCACACAATCAATATGGCCACTATATGTGGCGTCGCGTCGCGCCGCGACGAAGTATAAACGGGGCCTAACGAAGAAAGTTGCCGGGACCTGCGCTCGGTACGGCTACGTTTTTAACCAAGTCTTGCCCGAAGGTCGACAATTTTCGAGTAGTTTGACCAGTTTCCATACTATACTATGTACAGAAGAGGATAGCATTGTTGTCGCAAGCCACCATTTCTGGAATTCATCACACCTCGTGGCTTAAAGCACGGCGACTGAGCGGAAATGTCAGACAGAGCCGGCGGAGCCGACGACGCTGGTGAGGAAGCAACCCTAGCTAGGTTTGGGCTACGTCCCTAGCGTGGCCCTTCATACCCGACGCCGGCGACCGACGCTGGTGTTTATGATATTCTCATCCTCACCTAATAATAAGTTCAAGTCCTTATGATTTCTGTAAGTTTGGAAGTTTGATCTCGCCTGCGATTTCGGAATAGGAAGGTAAAGCCTTAAGTTCCCTCTCCTATTCGTAGTCAGAGGTGCACCGAAAAATATCGTGGGATCTATTGAAGTTCTATTTGTAAGAATTTTAAACATCATGGTCATGTTGACCATCTTCCTTCGACTGCGGAGGCAAGGTACTGTTTGGCCCTGTCTGGACCTCTAGGTATGTTGTGATAGTTAGTTCCAAAACATCTTCAAAATAATTTTTGGGTGAAGTTGTTCTGGACGCTTTCCAGAAGAGCAATGTCTTTCTTTTTGAATAGACTGAACACTGAAGTACCGCTTTCTAAAACAGGCCAGAACAAAACATACGTCTTATATGCATGAAGAAGTGCAAGAGAATCATTGGCTTTGAGCTGTTTGAACAAGTTGTAAATACGATAATTCGCCTTTTTAACAATTGCCTTATAATGGGAATAGAAGCTTAGATCACTAGATATATGGAAACCCAAATCACGGGTGTTTTCTACGTGCCTTAAATCTGTGTCCTTGAGCTCATAAGTTGGTGAATTGTGCTGATAACTGAATGACATGACTGACTGAATTACAAGACAAGGCGATTTTTCTGCGGCCAAAGGAAGCTCCCAAGTTCTAGCCCATTTCTCAATAAAATTAATTGCGGCTTGGATTTCATGAGAAGGCTCTTCTCCGTTCACTTCAGTATAAACTTTCACATCGTCAGCATACATTTTGCAGCTGATCCCTAGGCTGGTGATAGCTTCTGGAAGTTCGTAGGTATACAGCAGGGATGCACATTTAACGGTTAACGATTTAACGGATTTAACGAAATAACGGCATTTTTCGTTAAAATTTGGTTTAACGACTTGACGGAAATTTTTGGAAATTTAACGGAATTTTTAACGGACTTTTTCTCAGCGAGTTTATCACATTTGCCCTTAGTCTTCACTAATGTTGCAGGTCTCATCCTCCCTAATAGGACTGTTCCAAAATGAAGTATTGAGATCAGCAAGAATATTTTAATGTTTTCATGAATGTTTTGAATTAAAAAAAATTAAATGCACTTTGGGTGCGCCAGTAGCGCAGTTGGAGGAAATGCCGGCTGTCGCGTGCCCCGACACCAGGTTTCTGATTCGGATTTCCCGCCCAGACCAACCAAGCCTTCCATCCCTCCGGGGTGAATTGGTACCAGACTTGTCTCTTGTTCATCGGCTGGCCACCGCAAGTCATTGTATGTCCAAATACGCATTCAACCCGCCTCCACATCCCGTAGAAGGAGAATGCGTGGCGAGGATAGTGATTGAGTAATGCCGCCCTTTATCCTTCTAACCTCTGATGCATTTTGGACCTAGAAGTTTTTTCGCCGAGCCCACAAGCACGCCAACGAATCCACAAAGATACTGGTCTAACCTCCTCGTAAGATATGCCTATCCTCACCTGGCGCTGCTTATCACAGAATAATTTTGCCCGCCACCTGGAGCAGTCTTGACGGAAAGAATGTTTTCGCTCGCTGGACATATTTTAAACGATTTAACAAACGCTAATAAAAAATTGAGGAAGCTACTTTTTCTGAACGTTAACACGTTGACGACGCAGCACACCTTTCGGCAGTGTAGGGCCGTGTGACACGATGTTGTGCCACGGTCTCGACGTTGCAAAAAAATGGATTGGTTCCAAACACCGGGCACTCGAAAATCGTGCGTTCGACAACGTGTTCACATTCCACTGATAGGCTTTTAATTGCATCTTTATTAAATCATTTCTGCAATTAATGGGGAGATGCCGGCATCGAGATTGTATATCCTCGTAGAACAGTCACTCGAAGCGGTTTCGCAAAAAAAAAAAAAAAACTAAGAAAGGGGAACTCCGGGTTTTGCCTGATCGCACATTTTAGGATGCCTTGTCGGTGAGCATCTTGCATGGTAATTCCATACCTCTCTTGTTCCGCACCCTGTAGATAATCTGTTACTGAAGACTTATTTATTTTTCTGTGCTTGATGACGATGAACTGTTTTTATATTGCAAAGTTACACTCCATCCCTTGAACTTCAGCTGTTGATCTCATGAAGTTGAAACTATAAGGTTTTCCTTGATTTTTTCACTTAGAAGAACGGTTTGCAGCTAATTTTACTTTTTAACGAAATTTAACGAAAATTTTCCGTTAAAAATTTCGGTTTAAAAAAAATTTAACGCACAGAATTTTGTGTGCACCGCTAGTATACAGGAGAAATAGCAAAAGTGACAAGACACTCCCATGTGGAACACCACTCCACTGGGAGAAGAAAGAACCGCGGAGAACACTATCTCTATCCTTACTTGGTATGTTCTTCCGGAAAGAAAACATTTAGTCCAGGACACTATCATTGGGTGAATACCAATTCTTTCCATCTTGTATAGCAACTTATTGAACGGAACTTTGTCGAACGCTTTGGAAAAGTCAAAAAAGATTACATCCGACCGCTTTCTCCTATCCATAGCTGTTGACCAGTCGTTTAGAGAGCTAAAAACTGAGTTTCTACCGAACGCCGTCTCATAAAACCAAATTGGTCCTTTGAAATGACATTATGGTCTTCAATATGGGTTAGAATGTGCTTCTTAACAATCTTTTCAAAAGCTCTCGCGAAGATTCAGATTGATTTTCGATTTGTTATACTTATTCGCCGATAATTTTTTGGGTCATTGAAAGGGGCCTTTTTCGGGATCGGAATGATAAACGCATGCTTCGATCTACGAGGCACTTCTTCTCTCATGTAACTTAGATTAAAAATCAGTTCCAAAGAATAGGCAATACAATCTGCTACATTTTTTATAAAGAGTAATGGTACGAAGTCCGGAGAAGCAGAATAAGATTAATTTAATAATTAATAATTAATAATAATAATAACAATAATAATAAGATTCATTTAATAATTAATAATAACAATAATAATAACAACAACAATAATAATAATAATTAGTAATAATAATAATAACAATAATAATAATATTAATAATATTAATAATCACCTGTATCACCTGTCGTCCCGTTGATCATCGAATTGCTCGAGCGGATGCCAGCAGCGTCTCCATTCGTCCCTGTCGCGTGCCAGAGTGCTCCAATGGATCCTCCTCGCTCGAGGGACACGAAGAGCGTCATAGCGGTCGTTCAGGGCTTTCACGAAGAAGTCCGACGAACGCGTTGGTGGGCGTCCTGGTGTTCTTTTGACATCCCGCGGAATCCAGTCGGTGATGGCTCTCGTCCAGCGGGTGTCTGCGAAGCGCATTACGTGGCCGGCCCACCTAATTTTCGACAACTTGGCCCACGCGACAGCGTCTCTGATCTTCGAACGTCGGCGAAGCTCGGAACTCCGGAGGCCTTCTCTCACTTGCGCGAGTCGTGTCACTCCGAGCATCGTCCTCCCGATTCCACGCTGCGCGACGCTGATCGCGTGTTCATCCTGATTTCGTATAGCCCAGGTCTCTGAGGCGTATGTTAGGGCAGGAAGAACAGTGGAGTCGAATAGGTGGGCACGGAGTCGGACGTTCTTCGTCTTCTTCGCGACTTCTTCGACGCTCTTGAAAGCTCCCCAAGCCGCTCTTTTCCTCCTGCTCAGCTCTGGTGCTAGGTCGTTGGCCACGTTTACTTCGCGACCCAGGTACACATAGCTGGAGCATTCGGAGATGTTCGTTCCGTTGAGCGAGAATGGGGCGTCAGAAACCCATCCGTTCCTCATGAACATCGTCTTCGTAAGATTCAGCTGCAGTCCAACGTTCCCCCATACACGATCGAAGTCGGCCAGCATTCGCTCCGCCTAACTGACGCTCGATGTTATGAGCACGATGTCGTCAGCGAAGCGAAGATGATGTAGTTGCCGGCCGTCGACCTTCACTCCCATGTCTTCCCATTCTAGTTCGCGCATGACGTTTTCGAGAGTGGCGCTGAAGAGCTTCGGGGATATGGTATCCCCTTGCCGAACCCCTCTCTTCACGTCGACGACGATGTCGTTGTAGAATGGTGAGATCTTGGTCGTGAATCCACTGTACAGCTCTCGAAGGACTCTGATGTACTGAGTAGGAACGCCCTGAGTGAGCAGGGCTTCGATGACCGCTTCAGTTTCGACAGAGTCGAATGTCTTCTTCAGGTCGATGAACGTAAGGCAAAGCGGCAGCTTGTACTCTCGCGACACTTCGATGAGCTTCGTAATGGTGTGTATGTGGTCGATCGTGCTGAATCCTCTCCGAAATCCTGCTTGCTCGCATGGCTGTCCTTCGTCTAGCGTTCTGATTCAGGATGACTCGAGTGAACAGCTTGTAGACTACGGACAGCAGGCAGATCGGGCGATAGTTGCCAATGTCGTGCACGTCTCCCTTCTTGTACAGCAAGACGATTCTGCTGGTCTTCCTCTGAGATGGAACCTTGCACTCCGACAGGTAACGTGTGAAGAGCCGCGCCAAGGTGTTGATGAGCGCTGGCGGGAGGTTCTTCAGGTGTTCGGGTCTGATCCTGTCGGGACCGGGTGCTGTACGTTTCTTCACCGACGAGATGGCGTGTCGGATCTCGGAAGGGAGAACAGAGGGGGCGACATATCCATCCTGCGGAAGATGGCATGGGGGCAGGTGGACGTGGCTATCGAAAAGATCGGAGTAGAAGTCGTGGATGACCTTCTCCATGGTCCTTCTGGAAGAGGTGACGGTTCCGTCGGGACGTCGGAGAGCTGTCATCTTGGTCTTGAAGTTGGCGAAGTTCCGGCGGGCATTGCGGATGCTCAACCCTGCCTCTGCAGCTTCAGCCAACATTTCCGCCCTTCTCTCCTTAAGATCCTCCTTTATCCCCTCTCTGCATAGCTTCGCAAGCTCGGACGTCAGTTGGTAGTTGCCTGACGCTCGTGCTGCTCCACGCTGGCGTATCAGCTTGAGAGTTTCCGGAGACAGACGTCTCTTGGTGGACTTCAAGCTCTCGGCTCCCTTAGCACTATCGTGGAGATGGTGCACGAAGCGGTCGTATTCCTCGTCGACGTTATCCATGACGGCATCTTCCCAAAGGCCGGCAAAAGAGGTGTAGAGGTCCCAGTTGATGGTCGTTCTGGGACTCCTCTTCTTGAACTTCGCGGCCTTCTCTCCTTGACGCGAAAAGCGGAACCTTGCGCGAAGGAGGCGGTGGTCCGATCCCGTGTAGAACTTGGAGACAACGGAGACGTCGGTCAGGCAATACTTGCGATTGAAGATGATGTGGTCGATCTCGTTGTGGAACTGGCCACCGAGGGATTCCCAGGTCCATCGTAGGGAGGGAGGCTTCTGGAACTGCGAGTTTCCATGGATGGTCTTGGTCGACATGATAAACTCAGACAGCCTTTCACCTTGCTCGTTCCACTCCAAACCGTGGGTTCCGATGTGAAGTTCTTCCGGCGACCTTCGCGGCCCGATCTTGGCGTTGAAGTCGCCGACGATCACCTTGTAGAAGGTGTGATCTTCCTTATAGAACTTCTCCAGCTCCACGTGGAAGGCTTCGACCTCTTCGTCGTCGTAGTCGGATGTTGGGGCATACGCGACGAACACAGTCAAAGCTGGCACGGAACCACATCGCTTCAGTCGCAGACGTCCGATTCGGCTTGTCAGAGACTCGTACGAATCGATGTTCATGGCCAAGTGCGTGTTGACGAGGACACCAACGCCGCCTACTCCCCTGCTGTCGCATGTTCCGAGGAACAGTTCTTCTCCGGAGTCGTAGGCGGCGTGTAGGGGGTGGTGTCTTCTCGTCTCGGTCAGTCCGATGACGTCGTACTTGATCTTCCTGGCTTGCATCATCAGGTCCTCGACGGATGCTTCCGATGCAAGCGTGCGGGCGTTGTAAGTACAGATCGTCATCCTAGTCCTTCTCAATTTGCGCAGCCTGGATAGGCCCTGAGATTTTAGCAGCCTCCGTACTCGTCCTTCCTATCGCTGCAGAAATGGGGGCTCTTTCGGGGTCGGGGGAATGAGGCCCTTTAGTGCTGCTGTGTTTGACTTCCATACAACACGGGTAGCTAGTCAGGCTCTGTCGTGCGGGCGAAGAACTCCGGGCAGCCAGCCAGACTGCCCGAAGGGACGGGGCGAGACTTTTGAGGCGGCCTCGAATCGTCTTGTACTCCCAGTCTACCGAGTGCAAGCTTTTGGTCGAGCCGACACAGTTACAATCCGCACAGTCACGGACACATCCGCGCACACTGTGAACGAACATGCCGCTCCCACGCACAAGGAACGCGTCGACCCGACACAGCAGGAGCAGGGAGTCCATCCCCTGCATCGCACCTGCGTCTCTGGGAAGTACACGGTCGCATTTGGTTCGCGTTTAATTCCCCTATCCACCACCCGGGGACGCGCCAGTGGCTCTGCGACAAGCGGCCCGAGATCACTCTTAACAAGAGAGCCCGAAGGCTCTCTATCGAGGGAGATCCGTATTATTATTATTAATAATAATAATAATAATAATAATAATAATAATAATAATAATAATAATAATAATAATAATAATAATAATAATAATAATAATAATAATAATAATAATAATTAATAATTAATAATAATAATAATAATAATAATAATAATAATAATAATAATAATAATAATTATTAATAATAATAATAATAATAATAATAATAATAATAATAATAATAATAATAATAATAATTAATAATAATAATAATAATAATAATAATAATAATAATAATAATAATTATTATTATTATTATTATTATTATTATTATTATTATTATTAATAATAATAATAATAATAACAATAATAATAATAATAATTAATAATAATAATAATAATAATAATAATAATAATAATAATAATAATAATTAATAATTAATAATTAATAATTAATAATAATAATAATAATAATAATAATAATAATAATAATAATAATAATAATAATAATAATAATAATAATAATTAATAATAATAATAATAATAATAATAATAATAATAATAATAATAATAATAATTAATAATTAATAATTAATAATTAATAATTAATAATAATAATAATAATAATAATAATAATAATAATAATATTAATAATTAATAATTAATAATAATAATAATAATAATAATAATAATAATAATAATAATAATAATAATAATAATAATAATAATAATAATAATAATAATAATAATTAATAATAATAATAATAATAATAATAATAATAATAATAATAATAATAATAATAATAATAATAATAATAATAATTAATAATAATAATAATAATAATAATAATAATAATAATAATAATAATAATAATAATTAATAATAATAATAATAATAATAATAATAATAATAATAATAATAATAATAATAATAATAATAATTAATAATTAATAATAATAATAATAATAATAATAATAATAATAATAATAATAATAATTAATAATTAATAATTAATAATAATAATAATAATAATAATAATAATAATAATAATAATAATAATAATAATAATAATAATAATAATAATAATAATAATAATAATAATAATAATAATAATAATAATAATAATAATAATAATAATAATAATAATAATAATAATAATAATTAATAATAATAATAATAATAATAATAATAATAATAATAATAATAATAATAATAATAATAATTAATAATTAATAATTAATAATTAATAATAATAATAATAATAATAATAATAATAATAATAATAATAATAATAATAATAATAATAATAATAATAATAATAATAATAATAATAATAATAATAATAATAATAATAATAATAATAATAATAATAATAATAATAATAATAATAATAATAATAATAATAATAATAATAATAATAATAATAATAATAATAATAATAATAATAATAATAATAATAATAATAATAATAATAATAATAATAATAATAATAATAATAATAATAATAATAATAATAATAATAATAATAATAATAATAATAATAATAATAATAATAATAATAATAATAATAATAATAATAATAATAATAATAATAATAATAATAATAATAATAATAATAATAATAATAATAATAATAATAATAATAATAATAATAATAATAATAATAATAATAATAATAATAATAATAATAATAATAATAATAATAATAATAATAATAATAATAATAATAATAATAATAATAATAATAATAATAATAATAATAATAATAATAATGCTTTCTATTTCTCGCTTGGGCAGTAATCTTCATTCGGATCCGCCTGCGTCGGGTATGACTGGCCACGCTAGGGACGTAGCCCAAACCTCGCTAGGGATGCTTCCTTACCCAGCGTTGATTGCCGACAAAGCCCTACTCCGACGGAGTCGGCTAGCCACCGTGGCCCACGGATGCGATGGTTGAGAAGCCGGCTAGCCTGGCGTAGCCCGCACACTGCATCAACGTTGGTATGGCAATATACCTATTTGAACACACAAGTTAGTGTGCGCTGAGACAGTTAACGCTATTGACAGTTACTGGTATTCAAAAATAAGGCATCTGTCCTAGTCGATGGGGGAGGGCAAATAACTAAAAAGTATGTAACAAATCGACTTGAAGCTTACCGAGCGGCTCCTATAGAGCGGTCTCGGAGGCAAGAGCAAAGAGCGAAGCAATGGAGATATGCCGCGTGCTGACCGCCGCCTGACATGTTATAACCAGGGGCCGGATTCATGAACGATTTGCCGGTGGGTAAGTGCAAGATTTACCCCCACCCCCAACTTACGCGCGATTCATGAACGGGGGAAAATCGGGGGTAAGTGTCGAGGTAAGTGCTACCCCGTCGGCGCGTCGGGGAACATTTACCTTCAAGGCGAGGGTTTTGCTCCGCGGCCAATTTCTGATCCAGTGCAACCCTCCGCTGGTCCGTTGCCAGCTCTGAGCTGGCCGCCAGCCGCATATCAATGCTCGATAGGGGGCGCCTAGTTGCCATCGCCTGCGCCGTCCTTCGCCGGTCCTGTGGTGAGTTGTTTGACCTCTCGTTTTTCTCTATTAGTCTTGAATTCTATGCTTTTTTGGGCTCTGTGGACCTTGGCGGCCCACAATGCCACTTATTGTTATGTGATTCGCTCCCTTTAGTGGCATTGTGGGTCGGCTTGGGCCACCATGAGCCCGGTCCACCACGCAAATCGTAATTCACGATTTGCGTGGGTGGACTATGCCCGTCCGCCACCTTAGCCTCCCTTGGCATATGTCGTCTATGGGGGGCTACTGTGGTGGATGGCACCCATTATTAGCCATGTAGGCCCTATTTACGATTTGCGTGGGCGGACGGGCATAGTCCACACACGCAAATCGTAATTTACGATTTGCGTGGGTGGACTATGCCCGTCCGCCACCTTAGCCTCCCTTGGCATATGTTGTCTATGGGGGATACTGTGGGGGATGGCACCCATTATTAGCCATGTAGGCCCATATTTACAATAGCATCCCTACTGCCTAATATGCTACTACTTTCCACCCCTCTCCTCCCCCCCCCCCCCCTACCCCTTACCTTACATTTCACATTTCATTTCCCCTAACTATGAGGCTGCCAGTGTCGGTGGCAGCGACTTCCCAGCAGCAAATGTGACTGCATGGTTTCGCTGCTAGCTGATGAAAAGCAAAACCCTCGCCTTCGCCGTCATGAATCAGAAAAGAGAGGTAAGTTCAGGGAAAGTGGCGGGTAAATGGTCATCGAGGTAAGAGGGGGTAGAATTTACCTCCGGCCGCGTCCATGAATCCGGGCCCAGGATCTAACATGGTGAGGAAGGCACATGGCTTTCCCTGCTTACAACCGCGGCGAAAACAAATGTGATTTTTCGTTTTGTGCCCACCCCCGACTAGGATGGATCCAAAATAAGCTTTAATAATATTGTGATTAACGTGAAGCCCGCGCGCCCCGCTGCTGTGAAACGTGCTGTTGCTAGAAACATGTTCCGGAAGGCAACGAGGATGCGTACAGATACGAACGAATACCAGCAGTCATTACGGATGGCTTCGGATTGGCAGTTTCAAATAATTATATGACGTCAACTCGCCACCGAAAATCTCACGCTAACTCTCATGATAGATCCCGCATGAACAAGAAGCCTCTCATTCTACCCTTCACCTCCGACAGAGCCACTGCTGAAATTCAAAGAGTTACTGTAGAAGCACAACACCGGAACGTCGTTCATTGTCTTAGTGAACATTCCTAGGGACATCTTCAGGCGACAGTTGGTTCGAAATAGGCTATATGATAAGCCGTGTATTTCGGAAAACTGCGCCATATGTTCAAGTGACAATTTAGGGACTGCTCAAAGACAGGAGTAATTTATCAGATTGTGTCTGGCACGCAAAATGTCCTAGTGGTCTTGCGGTCCGGGAGACCGCAAGGCCACTAGGAATTCGCCTGAGGCAGCAACTATCTGAAAAACAACGTGGATTGCTAACCAGCTCAATAACACACGGTTTGGGAAACATACGATTGATTCACATAACGGCAATGACTACGGAGTAAAATACGCAATTTTGATCACTGAGCCAGTATTTCCGTAAGAAAAGCGCATTCTGGATTTTCGCAAGAAATCCAGCGATGAACAACCGAAACGGGTGATTTTCTGTTACGAGTGACTCCCTGCCATTTGGACTCCTGCTGTGACGGTTGCTGCTGTGACGGTTGCTGTAAATCCAAAACGCTGGGCAGCTAAGGCGCTTGGTGGAGTAGAGTGCAATTTAAACGGGGACCGGACCGAACTTACGAATGGACATCGCGACTGCGACAGCCACCGCCGCGCCGTAATTAGCCCCTGCTGCGGCGCCACTGACCACCGTCTCATGTGCGGAATGTGCGCATGCCGCTGCCGCGAACGCGTCGACTACTGTGCTGGGACTCTGCTTGAATCTCACAGTGGTTCTTGTCCAGCTATTTTGCCAACTGAGGTTCTTTTTCGTCAGAAGGGCCACTGAGTACCTTCTGAGTGTAAAGAGAACGGGTCGGCTAACTGATCATAGCTCGCAAGGAAATGGGAGAGGACGTTAAAGCCAGTTTCGAACGAATGCCATGCACCAATATGTCGGACTTGAAATTATTTTTGGAAAATAAATCCAAACTAATAAGGGAAACCTAAGGAGAAAAATTGAGTGTGTTGCCAAACTGTTGTAAGCAAGCATGAGAACGGCTGAAAATAATCCTGATGAAGGTAAATGAAGGGAGTGGAACGGGTAGAAGTAAATCAAAAGGACTACAAGGAGACCTAATGAGAGTACTTTTAGATCTGAAAGACCCTCGCAGACCCTTAAAATGTGTTATAGAAATCTATCCTGGTTCTTGTTCACCTCTCGTTTGCCCCATAGACCTGGGTGTTGTCACGGCATTAGTGGAGGATGTCGCGCTGGCGGCGGTCAAGGCAGCGAGTCGGCAGACGTAGCCGCAGACTTGCCGTATTGCGCCATAGGTCGCCGCAATTGGCGATGACATTCGTAATTTCAGTTCATCACCAAATTTAAACGTATGCACCACGTTCAGGCCTCTAAAGAAGACAAGAGGTGAAACATCAGACACTGCAGAAGAGAGACCCAGCTAAAAACCTCGTGTGGAACAAGATAATTTAACTGACAGCTGACAAGTGCATTTATTCTGTAACTACGAGTTTACCATCCAAGGAAGCACTACTTTAAAGGAAGATCACCTGCTCTCTCGGAAGCTGGTCCCTTTCCATTACTCTTCGTACCATTTCATCGTGAGGAACAAAGACAGTCCACAGCTCGTTCAAATAAGGGTGCCACTGTGCTTCAATAATAGCTGCAGCTTCAATCACTGAAAGAACACAAAGAGTATAATATCGCTTATAGTAGTAGTGCCATTTTCATCTGCAACGCACCAACAACATCACTACAGGACTTCGCCACTATGCCCTCGATTCGCTTCATTAGGACAGGCCATACGAGGTTGCATAGCTTTTTCATCTTCACCTGAATGCTCACACATAGAAGCGGCCCAGGAGGAGAAGACAATTAATTCACCTGCCTCGTCTCCAAAAACAGCTTGCCCTAAAACTTTCCTATCAACGACGCCGTTCTTGACTGCACCCGGGAAATGTGTGTCGATATATCCGATCAACTCAGTACCAGTATCGTAGCAGCTGTGCGCTAATTTGTCGCAGTCAATAACCTGAAAATCAGCCTCAAATTAGACAGTTCAAACATAACACACAACATGAAGCTATGAAACAAAAAGCTCCGGGGCAGCGCGAAAACTCATGGAAAAACTAACGAAGAAGTGCCTACCTCGAAGCCAGGTTGCTCCCTTAAGATCTTGGCGATGTTGCTTTTGCCCGAGGCGATCCCACCACAAAGCCCAATGACATAAGGGCGATGTGGTCGTTCAGGATGTAGAGCAGGAGGCTTTAGTAGCTTTCCAAGATCTGCTCTATAATAGATGGTGAAATGACCACAATATTATGATTAGTAAAACGATATAATTCTGTAGCCGTTGGACAATACGTGTGTGTAGTTTTGATGCTTTGAAATCCAAGAAGGTGACGTAAGGCGAGAGAGAGGTACACATAACACGAATAGCTCCGTCTAAAAGAACTATTACTCTCACGTTCTCCGACCCGTCAGATGAGCGTAAATAACACGTTCGACATTGTTCGGTGGTATAGTGACTTCGTTACTACCTCATTTCTTTGAAGCCTTGCCTCAACAGTAATTTGAAGTCGCAATATCGATAATATATTCGAATTCTGGGTTCCCGATTCTTCTCTGTCTGGGTCTTTTCTATCTGGACTCTTTCCCATAACAAGGTGGGAATTCTCATCAAAAGTGCATCTCTCGCTTACTAACCTCCCCCCACTTTAGCACTATCTATGTGAACATTCTCACGAGCAGGACATCCAAAAGCGTATAAAGTGCCGTCCGAAGTTAGTATTGGCACTCATTCTCTTTTACCTCCAAACTGCACTGCTCCTACTAATTGCTAACAATAAATCTGTGCAGCTGTCATCAATTGTACTCTACGCTAGAACGGCTAGAACGATTACTATAGGAAAAATCTCCGTCCTCCAAATAGCAACAGAACATTTATTTTTTTATTTTTGCCGAACCCTTGAGGCAAACGAGTAGGAGGGTGTAATGGTTAAAGGTCCGCAGCGTTGAGCTTACCACGGCGGCGTAAGGATTCTCCCGTGGCCTGGGTGGCGCAGTGGTAGAGGGGCTGCTTCATGATCGTGACGTCGAGGGTTCAGTTTCCCAGCCACGTCGTGTTTTTGCACTTTTACCGTAGTATCGCATTTCCATAGAAATTTCCATATCTGAACTTGTTTTTGGAGTTTGCTACGGTGAGATGTTTTCACTACTTATTCCTTGTCGACATTTGGTGGTGAGAGGAGAGGTCAGCGAAGAAAGTTTGACGCACCCACGTTCGGTTCCACTACGGTTTCAACCAAGTCCTGCTCATTGGTCCTCAATTTTCGGCAGTTTCCATACTACTATATGCAGGAGAGGATAGCTTCTTTTTTCTCCTAAATCACCCTTTCCGAAATTCATCACACCTCGTGGCTTAAAGCAGACGACTAGGGAGAAACGTCAGAAATTCGATTAGGTATGACGAGCTACAATAAAACCCTAGACGAAGCAGGAGTGCTGCGGACACTTTCATGAGTGCTGTGCTGGGATGTGACTGATACTCAGCAAGCCATCAATCGATCTGTTGTAGGCATTCGTTCCAACGCGTTCGACTTCGACTCTAGGGATGCTTCCTTACCCAGTGTTGGTTGCCGGCGAAGCCGAGAACTTTCGTTAAATATCAGTTTTTATTTATTTCAGAATTACGAGGCATGCTTCCAGGCTCCTTGATGTGAACTCTCCTCGGGCAATTTTATCCTTGAAGCATGCGTCGCATTTAATCCTGATATATGTGAATAAAAACTGATATTCAACGAAAGTTAAACAGCGCCTGAAAAAAATCGTTACAAGGCTTATTGAAACAAGATTCTTTCCTGGCTGATTCGATAGAGCTCGAAATACTAATATAGGAGATGGTAGGTTTCAAATCAACCCGAATTTCTGGACCGCCACTACAAGCTCTCTGATCCTCCTAGCTCTCTATCGACTGTAATCACAGCTAATCTAGTCGACCTACAGGCTCCCGTAGTTGGCCGAGTCATCACTGCCTCCGCGTCAAGGGCTGGCGTAGCTCAGCGCGAAGCGGCGGGTGCGGCGGTTGTCACAGCGCGAGTCGACGCTAACTTGCTTCACAGGGACTGTGCAGCGTCTTTGCCCGCGCCGCTTTCGGGCAGAACGTCCCTCACCCTGGCCCGCACGTCCAGCGTACGGCGCCGTTGAAGCCGGCCACGGACGCTGGCTCAGGAAGGGGAGGGGGCGTTCGTATCGGCTGGTTGTAGGCGCCGCGGCCGCGCGCCCAGGTGGCCATACCTGCGGCGTCATCCCCCTGCTCGCCGTCTCCACCAAGGTCGACCAGATTTGCTGCGACTGCCGTCAATAAGAAGTTCAGAGCGTTTAGGAAACCATTGTAAAGATACATGGAGTGAAACAAACATAGCTCTACGTCAGAATTCCGAGCTCTATCTAATGAGCTCTACCTCAACCTTATAAGTACTACCGTTGATGCGATATTCTTCAAAATTAAAACTGAAAAATAATTCTTCGCAAACCTGCGGCGAAGCTGTGAAAGGTATATTTCTAGTATACCTTTGTCCTTGGGAAAAAATTTCGAATTTCGAATGATCGAATAATATTCGATTTTCAAACTTTCGAATTTCGAATGATCGAATAATATTCGATTTTCAAAAGTTCGAATTTCGAATGATCGAATAATATTCGATTTTCAAAATTTCGAATTTCGAATGATCGAATAATATTCGATTTTCAAAATTTCGAATTTCGAATGATCGAATAATATTCGATTTTCAAAATTTCGAATTTCGAATGATCGAATAATATTCGATTTTCAAAAAGTCGAATTTCGAATAATCGAATTTCGAATAGTCGAATATTCGAATAATCAAATGAACACTATTATTTACTGTCGTCACCCAGTGGTTGACATTTAATTATTTTTTATTACCCATTGTGAAGGAAATGGATGGCTGCTCCATCCATTTCCTTTACGAGACCAAAGGACAATAACAGCGGTATAATGGTAATGAAGCACGCTTTGCTTCCCTAAGAATTCGTGCACCGAGAAGAGAGAAACACCTAGGGTAGGCAGAGCTAGATTGTTATAGATCTTTCTCTATAGGTTGCTATCCTTCCTTATGTTATAGCGAAGCTTCCAGGTGGTAAAAGAATGATTGTCATGGGCGGAGAAATGACACAAAAGCGATCTGGTGCAGAAAGGGCGCACTGGAGTCTCATGAATGGCATTCAGTTTGTGTTCTAGCTCCGTTAAAGAGAAACGAACCCGCGTTGGAATCTAATCTGGCAAGACTACGACTTGGACAGTGTTAGAGCGAAAATGGGGATGGCTCATTTTCATAGGAAGCGGAGTATGACTGGCTCTTGTACTCCATAGCCATTGCTCTTCCTCTCTTTTTCAAGGTCTCTACTGGCAGAAAGCAGGAGCTTTCTAGGCCCCTGAAAGTTCTACCTCCCTATCGCAGCCCCTTTGTCTCTAATCGTTCCCTTGTTGTAACTGGGGTAGAAATACAAAACGAAGATTCTCCCGTAGTAAACTGAAGGTAAAAATATCTGTGTACAGGCATAACCCTAATCACTTGCGATTCACGTGAATGGCCACAGCACGCTCGACGGAAGTTTACAAGGAAGCAGGTGCGCAGCGGAGGGCCGCGCTTGCAGCGCTTACTCCGCGTCAACTCACAAGGGAGGTAAATGAACTTCCCGTGGGAATCTTATAAGTGACCTATTGAGCGCTGTGGGGATTGTCCGAGAGGCACCCTAGTGGTTTAAAACTGAATGCAGCTAAGGGACAATTTATTTAACGAATTTACCGAACTTACCTTTTTAACGCGAAAATTTTTCGTTAAAAAGTGGTCGTTAAAAATTTGTCAAAAAATTTAACGCACACCCCTGCTGCCCATCGCCTCCTCACCACTCTCTGCTAATCGAAGGTTTAGGGACTTGTACTCCCACAACTCCGGAGATCGAAAGCTGGTTTCGCCCAAACGTCGTCTAGAGGGCTAATTGAGGTGCTGATCGCAAATCTAGTAAACGTTTTCGCGTGATCGCGTGATTCCACATTTTCATGAGTGATCAAGTTTATCAGTTTGAGTACATAGAATCGCTTTCTTCACCTACATATGTGATCAGACTTGTTTTCCAGTCTTCGACTTCGAGATGGAAAGTAGTGCACGAAAAATGGATAATTTAGAAAAAGAAATGACAGATTCGTGGCAGCAGCCTAAATAATTTCCTAAGGCGAGGAAAGGACGAAATCAGTGGTCATGACAACCCAATCCTTACTCACGAACACACACTATGAAATATCGTAAGCGGCCAAATTGTCGAAATTGGATACCATATTCGTGCTCAGCATCCAAAATAACAGTACAGGCGATGTTTGGGCGAAAAAAATCGACCTCCACTCCACTTTTGGAGTCACAATAGTACAACGCGGCCGGTTATTCTGCACCTTTTCTCGCACATACTCACCGTCGCCTATTGTGGTCGACGCTAACACTGAACGCGTTTGCCAGCTTCGTGATCAGAACCTCAGTCGACCCTCAGGACAACATTTGTACGAAATTTTATTATCTACTTACGAAGTCATGGGGATTAATACAAGTACCTACGTTTGCAAAGCCCCCCCCCCCCTCCTGTCAGTGCGGGAGAGTGGCCGAGGAAGAATAGGCCGCAAGAAGACCAATAGAATAAGTTAATCATATATGTAAATTTTAACACTCAAACAGTTTTAAATTCAATGTCTAAACAATGAAGTAGAATCAGAAATAACCTGGGGTATACATGAACTCTAAATCACTCTGTACTATAACAAACACAAGTGGAAAACAAGCAACAACTAAAACAAGTAATAACTAAAACAATGGTAACAACAACACTAAACATGTCTTGTTTCGCCTCTGCCTTCATACAAAGCATGTTTTTAATTAGTCACCCCGAGGCTCGCCAGTGAAGAAGGTGACTAATTAATTTAGTTGTTAGTACTGTATTTGTGTTATATGCAAATGCTACGAATACTACGGAGTACAATACTACGGAGTGGGTTAAAAATGATGCATTTGATAAGAGATGCTAAAATTAGTAAAATTTACAAGAGAAACGTTCTCTATAGGAACCCGAAGACTGATCAGCACATCCCAGAGATGGACTGAAGCAACACATTTCGATCATGTTCGTAAATATGGTTAAAATGAGAATATGTTCTACATTTACCAAAACGCACAGCAATCCGTAAACAACTCTCCTAGATTCGAACCTGGACCTCTCCCGGCTATCCACGCCCCGACTGCAGTGAATGATTCATTTGACCTAATAAATTGTCAGATTTCTAACATCTAATTATAATTAAAGCTCTATAGCATCTGCATGTTAATTTCTGAGTATTTCAAGGTCATTCAAGGCGTCACTTTGGCCTTATCTGCCAACACTGAAGTGCTACAGTTTTTTGTAATTTTTGACCTACCCAGATGCCCGCAGGACATTTGAAGACCACTACGGTGTTTCTTAGATACACCCTTATAACAAGCAATAGGTCATTTTGGAAATCTCCACGGGAACTTCATTGATTTCTCTTGTCAGATTACGTACACACAATTCAGCGCACTTTGAGCGACGCGCGAAACTCAAGCATCGTTTTTTATCTTAAGGTCAGACTCCCCTGGTTTTCGAAGAAGAGTGCCATTAACTTGTTAAGAGATTGATAAAGAATATTCGAATATTCGACTATTCGAATATTCGATATTCGAAGCCTTCGAATATTCGAATAAACGAATATTCGAATATTGGCCACTTTCGAATATTCGAATAAACGAATAATTCGAATATTGGACTTTCTCGAATATTCGAATAATCGAATAATTCGAATATTGGACTTTCTCGAATATTCGAATAATCGAATAATTCGAATATTGGACTTTTTTCGAATAGTCGAATATTCGAATATTCGAAATTCGAATTTATTCGAAATTCGGCTATTCGAAATTCAAAAAGGACAAAGGTATAATTTCTAGGCCAACATTTCACGGAAAATTCAACTAGTGGTCTAAATATCTCTTTTGGGGCCTTGTCTACAAGCCAACATTCTACACAGAATTCAATCACGAAGTTGATATCCTAACCTATTATGTATGTATAAAAGAAATGTATGTGTTTTTGTGGATGTCATTCAGCAGTCCGGAACTTTAGCCCTGGGGTAATCGAGGTCGCTGAACACGAATCTGAAGTTCGCTTTCAAAGTTTCGATCGTCATCACTCGATATTGATCAAATTATCGATTCTTTGTGGACGTCAATCAAGCGGTCCGAAACTTCAACCGTGGGGGTAATCGAGGTAGCTAAACGCATACGGTCTTTCATTGCCTTTCCATAAGAACTCTGGAGGCAGTGCCTCCACAGATCGAGGTCATGTTTATTAATTTGTACTTGCTTGCTGCTAGCAGGCCCTGAGGCTCGCCTCCTCCAGGGCTTGAAGTCATGATTATTAGTTCCTCCTTGTTCGCTGGTACCAAGCTCTTGGGTAGTTCATTGTCATGTTCATTAGCCAATTCTTGCTTACTGCCGTCATTACGGCCCCTGTTATACTCCCGCGCTGCACCTCGGAAGGCTGTCGTCCCGCGGAGTTCGACGCGGGAAACGCGCTCCGATGCGACGCTACCCGCCCCGGGATGAATCCGTCATCCGCATCCGCACCGTCCGTCCGCGGACGCCCCGCGGAAGCTCCCGCCCGAGTATAACAGGGGCCTACGTCTGTATGAACCATATAGTGAATTAGCACAAATTCTCTATTCCACAGTTAATACAGAGTATCGCCGAATCGCCATGCACTCCGACGATGTTTTCGAACTTCCAGTAGCACTTCATGATAACCTCTACTCCTCGAAGAAAAACCTAGAGCCAGAACTGATTCTTTTTACGGGTTTAGATATGTAGAGAGGGTTATTAGAGCGAAAGCGATAAATTGCGCAATCAATAAACTCACATGTCACGTGCCTTTCACGTACATTTTTGTCAATTTCTCAACATTAAAAGAGGCACAGCACAGGTTAGTGTGGCTAAGTAGTAACATGATTTTACAAAACAGTCAGACCTGAACAATCAATCGAGTTTGAAATGCAGGGTTTCAATCGACTGCACGGCGCAATCTTGGTCTATTTGCACGCCACAGAAATTTCGTTACCCTGTTCTTTCATATACGACACCCTGCTTTTTTCGCAAGCCGTAGTGCGTTTTTAACTTTCAAACCTTTAGAGAAGCTCACATCAATAAAAACTGCCACTTTGTGGAGAAATTATAACAAACAAGCGAAAACAATCAATCGAGTAGAAAATGCAAGGTTTCATAAGAGTGCGTGGCGCAATCCATGCCGCTCATTTATCGGAAAATTTCTAGTTTCCTAAACTTTCATATGAGCCATCAAGTTCTTCAGTATCTTTACTTTGAGGAAAGTTATCACCTTTCAAACAGTGTATAATTTCTTTGAGAAATTGTACTTGTGAAATAGAATTCGTGATTGAATTCTGCGTAGAATGTTGGCTTCTCCAACGGTGTGATACACACAATTTTTTCTTCAAAAAATGAGCTCTTATAGAAGGTATTTAGACGACATAGTTGAATTTTATGTGAAATTTTGGCCTGTAAATACGCCTTTCACAGCTTCGCCGCAGGTTTGCAAAGAATTATTTTTCAGTTTTAATTTTGAAGAATATCGCATCAACGGTAGTACTTATAAGGTTGAGGTACAGCTCATTAAATAGAGCTCGAAATTCTGATGTAGAGCTGTGTTTGTTTCACTCCATGTATCTTTACAATGTTTTTCTAAGCGCTCTGAACTTCTTATTGACGGCAGTCGCAGCAAATATGGTCGACCTTGGAGCTCCGCTCGTCCGTGGGGCCGCCGACGACGGCCTCCGTCGGGCCGTTGTCCGCCGCGCGCGCGATGGATGTCACAGTGTCAGCGGAGACGGCGAGCAGGGGGATGGCGCCACAGGTACCTGGGCGCGCGGCCGCGGCGCCTACAACCAGCCGATACGAACGCTACGCACTCCTGAGGAAGCATCCCTAGCTAGGTTTGGGCAACGTTCCCAGCGTGGTCCACCATGCACGAAGCCCGCGAAGTCGGCAAGTCGTGGCCCGCACGTCCAGTACACGGCACCGGTGAAGCCTGCGATGGTTGCGAATGAATCACATGAAATTACAGTGGAGCTTCGTCTAGGAAACGCCGCAAATTATCATATTACTATAATCTAAACTTACCAAAAACAATTCCAAAGTAATAGGCTACGGTACCTTCAAAAAACACGTCCTCAATAGCATCGCTCCTTGACGTCCTACATCGTTTAGTCTGGTGTTGTCAGCCATTTTCCTTAGTTACATTTTTCTTGGCATTCCTTTTCGGTTTCTTTCACTTCGTTTTATTCCATCTTTCCTAACGTTTTTTTTTTGCATTTCTCTTAGTAGTTCAATAGTATTTAGTTGCTGTTTTATTTTTCAGTGGATGTCCGCTATATCCCTCTCACTACTCTACATAAGTAACTACTTATGTAATAAATATCACATCTAACTTTAATTTGAGCTCCAATCCTTTTGTAGGTCACAGTGGCCCGTAGCAAAAACGAAAACATAGTTCTGTGATCCTCCTCCGATGCTCTACAAGACCACATAGATCACGTTGAGAATCTTTGGGGAAAGTTCATTGGCCTCCCTTGTAAGGCGCCTTTTATATCCCCGTCGCGGCGCGGCGCGTCAATCCGATGAGCGGCGCGCCGCGACGGGGACGCTCTGCGTGAAGAAGTTGGAAAGGGGGGGGGGGGGTGTGCGCGATGAATTGTTTTCGTGTAGCGCAGTCGGGGGAGGTGGGTGCCAGCTTTCGCGTGCACCCTTTAGCAGACTCCAGGTTCGGATTTCTCGCCCAGTCTTCCATTTCCACGGAGTCTATGAATATGTACCGATCTTGTCTGGGAAAGATAAAGCACTCGCTTGCTTATTAGCCGCCCACCGCAAGTCATTGTATAAACCAAATACGCACTCAAATTGCCTCCACAACATCCCGTAGAAGTAGGATGCGTGGCGCATCCAAAGAAAGATTCATTAGAGCCGTCCTTCGTCCTTTGTCCTTTACAAAATCTAACAGTGACCAAATACTATACTATTTCCGTCTTTGAATTCCTGGACATAGCTCAAAGCAGATTACAGCCTATGTAATCCAACCGCACAGAAAGCATGATCTTCTTTGGTGAATGTTGGCTTTGCATGTCGATTGTGGGGGCGTATCTTCCTTGACCCATGATTTCGGATTACGCTGTCGGAAACAATCCATTTTTCATCACCAATTAATATTCTTTCTACAATATGTCGCTTTGGTTACGATTCAGAAAGATTCGCATATGTTTTGGTGAGATGGATTTCCTTTAGTTCGTGAGGATCTCAAACATCTAGGATGTTTGGGATCCTCACGAACCGAGCTGCAAGTAAACGATTGAACTCGTTGAACTCGATATGTTAGGATTCTCCCTAAGGAGCCTTTTCGTTCACCTTCGCTTCGTGCACAAAGGCTCCCCCCCGCCCCCGCCACCCCGAGCCGGATATCATTACCCAAAATTCCGTCAAATGTGGTATTTTGCGGCGGCGGAGTATAGAATTGATAGCAATGCCGGCCACCAAGCCGTGCCGCGCGGCGGCGCAAGTATAAAAGACGTCTAAAGGCCTCCGCACACTTTTGCGGTGAGCGTCGGACGGCGAAGATGACGAGTTATGCCGCTCAGCGGTGGCCACAGGCGCCGCTAAGCGACATGACTCATCGAGGGGCTAGAGCGCAGACAGTCTCTGGCAATAATGATTCGCATAATCATCGCCGCTGGCGGCGAGCTCTGCGTCCCCGCCCTATAGTTAAGGATAGGGCTGCGGCGTTGCCGCAGAAGTGTGCGGGGCTTTTAACACGTTGGCGATACTGTCGCTCAATAGTGCGCGACAGTCAGTCTGTCCCGTGGGACGATGTCGCGCAATGGTGCGCGACGGCATATTACACTATAGATAACACAATATCCTCACTTTGAAGGTTGATGTAAGTGGCATTCATACTATCAATCGAATAAAAGTTGCGGCGATATTTTTGAGTGCTTAGTGCAACTTGATATTTTAATGCGCTATATGCTTGCTTGTTTGCTGTGCTTTAAAGCAAATTTTAAATTATTATTTTTTCTTAAAAATGTATAATAATAAATAGAAAATAAAAATTAAATTGTAGAATTATAGGGGGTAACCGGCCGTAACTGTTGAGAGGAACATTAGCATCGTGTTTGGCATCCCAATTTTATTCTTTGACGGAGTTTGGGTCACGGTATTTCGTGTCACAATTGTGCGGCGTGCTTCGTGCCACGGGCCAGACACGCGAAAATCGCTGTCGTCAACGTATTAAGGCAGAGCTTGCGTATTCGGATTATACCTTTGAGCAATACCGGCCAGATTCAGCCAGCCGACCCGAATTTCTTCACATACATGTAGTCGCTTTTGAAGCGATTTTACTCCCACGTTATTGTGCACGACCATACTTTTAATCTGCAAAATGGGAAACATCTTGAAGGTAAGTGTCGAAGTTGCGAGTAGCTGAAGGAGAATGCAGCTGTTATACAAATGATGAAGGTCATGTCGCTGGTGCTCCTGTGCCATCCTCGAATTGAAAAGCTAGCTGTTTGATTTCCCCAATATCCTTGTCCATGTGGTGAAACGAACTTTGAAGAAGCAGAAGCTTTTACACGCTGCCCGTATTGTGACCGCTCATTTCGTTTCAAGCACTTTGTTCCTGTGCATTCGTAGTGCTGAACGTTCATACATCATTATGTTGAATATCGTTCCCATTTCCTTGCGGTTAAAAAAGGTCAGAAACATACAAGTCGGAACAAGGTCACTTTCCACAGCATACAGCTGGAAAGTCTGCAGAAAACGCCAGAAAACTGTGTGGAGATCGGGACCCCTCAAATCTCAAACGATCAGGGGAAATGCAAAAATGCTAGAGGACACGGGAACCAAAACCCCAATCCCCATCTCGTGAAACGATCGCACTACCAGTCCACCAAACCACTTGTAGGGACTGGCATCGCGGGCATACAACTGAGCGCTCCTGAGCGCCACCGACGCGACTCTTATTAAGTTCGGAGTCCCCTACTCGTTTAATTTAACGACTTGGCAAAAACGAAACATATTTTTATACTAATTGAGAGGTGGGGATTCTTCCTATGTTACTCGTTTTTCCAGTTCAAACACGCTTCAAACCCTTCCCTTATTAGCCCCACCACCTCTAATTAAGAAGCGCAATAATCCAAAAATGCACAAGAAACAATGGAAGACACGCTGCGAAGCAATTATGTATCAAGCGCAACTCAGCAACCTTTCGTCTACTTCACGAAGTGGAAGGCACAACAAACCGTTGTGGACTTCACATGCCGTATGAGTGACTAGAAGAAACGTCCAAATCTGATCACTGTTTTTCTTGAAAGAAGGACAATGACAAACTAGCTGTGACTGCTTAAGCACCAATCGTTTAGGAATTTGCTAATCTTACGTGGGAATGAATTTTCTCGGCTATGCGAAAGCAGATGAGAAGCCCAATCGTTCATAAGGAGGAGTGCAAGAAAGGTCCCGTCATACCTGGAAGAGGGTAAAGCAGGAATGAACTGCCCTCCTCCAACGCTTTACCTGGCCCTCCCCTGAATTTTGGGATCGAGGGCATACCGATGGGATAGAATGTTATAAACGTTACACCCTATGCTTCCTCCTTACTAGAATTGATCACGAAAAGCTTGCAATTACTCTGGCCTGCGGGATCGAAATTTATGACAACAAAGGAAGTTTTCGCTAGTTCTCAGTTCTCAGTTTTACGACATAATTGATGTTGGCAATCAGCACATACGACTTTAGGGCGCTATCCGACTAATGGTGAGGTGGGTGCACCCTTATGACCATGAACTTTTCGTGTTTTTCACACTAGAGCTCACTATACGGGCACAATCCTAGTGTGGCAGTAAGCGTCCGCTAGGAAAGCGAAGTATTCTACCCTACAGCAGGCTGTGTATTGAAAATATCCAAGCCTACAAGGTATTGTACCAACTATAGTCGGATAGCGCCGAGTTTAGATATGCAAGTCGTTGTTACTTTGATTAGAGCAAGTGGAATTGGCTAGCCATACCTGACTAGGACTCCAGCCTGCTTCTTCATTAGTCAACACACTTAAAATGCTGTTGGAGCAAAAAGTTCAACGAACCTTCGCCGACTTGAAGAGCTAATTTTCGTTTCCTTAAGAACTTCATCTATTGACTCCAACAGATCAATGGTGATCATGTCCAGATGGGACATGTTTTTCTCCTGAAATGAACAGAAAGCATGGGTTCACGTAACGACATCGAGCTGATAAGGAACAGCTCGATAGTCACACAATGAAGCGACAATCTACCCAGAATGTTCAAACACGCGCACGCGAGCGATAACCGGATGCTGTGATAAGGGCGAACCCGAAAGCAGAGAAGACAAAACCCGCCTTCCTCACTCGGTTCACTGCCTCTCCTCCATTGATCGTCTCCTGGCTGACGACGATCGCCTGAACACTGCACCTTACTTTTTTTCTGCGTCGCTGACTCACGTCATCCATCACTCGTCACGCGTCGGGTGGATGGCATGCAAAGCAAAGAGCTGGACCTGAAATACTCACTTCCAGGTCGGGAACACGAGTGGAAGGACCGAACGGATCCTCAATTGGCTCTGCGAGGCAGACCACGGAATCGGAGACATCTGCGACGAAGTCTTCGACTGCCTGCATCCTCTTGCCAATAGGCTCGATCAGCTCCCACAGGGACTTCTCTGCAGTGAGTGTCATCGTAGATCCGTACACTCAGAAGGCACTAACAAGGAAAGGTTCCCAACTCAAGGTGAGCTTTTGCGATGCTATTTTGGCAGAATGTAGGGCCTGTGAGCGGAATCCAGAACCACAGTTAGCTTTTGCTAAACGCTTTTTTGAAGACCTGAAAAATAGGTCTGAAAGCATGCGCGCAGCTATCATCAACCCATGCGATACTCCATACTGTGAGCCTCGGCGGCTCAGTTGATAGGAGGGACGCCTCCTAGGAGCACACCGGAGGGGTTTTAAGTTCGAGTCCGCGTACTGCCGAAATTTCTGCACATATTAGTTTGTTGTTGTTACGCTTTCTCTTGCTCACAGGAGTCAATTTTAGGCCATAAATGCTTACAATAAACCAAGGCTGTCTATTTGCGCCTTCATATGCGCTAGTTTTTCAACAATGCCTATCTGCACCACCACCATATCATACCATATATATCACAATAATACCGTAACTGCACACAAATACGCGCACCTTATGGTTGAATATTATGAACCCGAGCCATCTCGGTACATAAGTGTGCTAAAAATATCGCTCACACCTGAGCGTGTTGTCGGGCGACTACTTTCCAATTTCACACTGGATTTCACATCTCCGACATGGAGAGAGATTGCGGTTGCGGATGCCATAAAAAGATTCCTCCTGGACGCCATATATTGAGATACCGACTGTCAGGAAGAAGAGTCGGATCAAGTTAGAGGTGGTATAATGAAAATGGGACCTTTCCATGTCTGTCATACGGGTGGGTGGCAGCTGGGTACGTCGATGTTCACCCAGAAGCTTCTCTACACCCATGGATTGCGCGATCAACGAGGAAGAAGTGGTCATTCCTTGTCAGGGCGAAGATTGTTCCTCACTGGCTTTTGAAAGATGCTGTTGGTATGACAAGCGCTTGTGTTGTTTTACTTGTTTCATAGATTTGTACCATAGCTGTTGACTAAAAAGGAAGACAAGAGAAGACTTTTTATTTCCAGAGAAATGATATGGTGCAAATAGGCATTGTTGGAAAACTAGCACACATGAAGGCGCAAATAGACAGCATTGGTTTGTTGTAAGCATTGATGGTCTAAAATTGACTCCTGTGAGGATGAAAAAGCGTAATAACAACAAACTAATATGCGCAAAAATCTTGACAGTACGCGGACTCGAACTTGAAACCCCTTTCAGTATGCTCCTATGAGGCGTCCCTCCTACCAACTGCGCCGGCGAGGCATACCTCGTGGGGTGTCGTAGGGGTTTAGTTGCACGCACGTTTCCAGACCTTTTCGGTTCTTCAAAAAAGAGCAAAAACTAACTGTGGTTCTGAACTCCGCTCACAGGACCCTACATCCTATCAAAATACCATCGCAAAAGTTCCTTGAGTTGAGAACCTTTCCTTGTAAGGCTCTTGTTGAAAAGCTCACTTTCAATCATAGCTTTATGTGTCACTCCACAAACGACGCTCTCGCTCGCCAGCAAGGCAGCCTTCGACAGGAGCACCTGGAAAGGAAACAACATGAACTTTTATCCATGCTTTGTGAGCTTGAGCAGGAGCTATAGCTATTTCAGTACCTTGTGACCATTGTGCAGTCTATCGAAAGTGCCTCCCAACACGACCTTCTTGTATTTCGGCCGAGTGATAGATACATCTTGTGGGCTCTCATCCCCGATGAGACGACTATAGTGCGGAATTTTCTGCCCAAGCAGAACTCGAACATCCAGCTGAGGGCAATGGATGGATGACTGTAGGTAGAGCGATGGTAAAATCGAATCCAACTCGGATCCTTGGACCCTGAAACGCAGCAGAATTAGGAGGCTGCATCTGTAGAACCCAACAGTACTCTGCACTTGATCGTGGCGACATGCAGTCCAAACTGCTTTCGTTTATGTAAGTCGCACTTCCTTTTTTCTGTTTGGAATTGAACCATCGTTTTTGTTTGGGTTCTTCTTAAGCCGTTACTTTGAAATAGGTCAGCCATGAATGGCAACTTCTGCGGCGATTCTTGAACTTGTCCGCTTCGTGGGTGATATCGTACTGTACAGACTGTTATTTGCAGGACAGTCGAAAATTTGTTCGCGAGACAACAAAACAAGTTTTACCGGAGAACTCGGTGAACCCCACGTCCCATTTCGTGCTCAGTCTTAATGGAGGATCAATTTTGAGACTAACATTCTGTAACCCGAGAGCACGCTGTGTAGTGGCTGATGAAAAAATAAGATACATTCTCAGTTCCCTTAGCCACCATCACCCATAGTTTGGGTGTGCCGTTAAATTGGGAATGGATGATCTGTCACTTCCCACGTTGTTGGGCACTTCACTGGCCTTCCCTGGTGCTAAGCTGGTTGACATGAGTTACTGCTTTAAAATGTTTCACATCGCTCTTCTTCCCTAAATCCACCGATGGTTCTTAAAAAGTCGATGCCTCTCCAAAAGCTGCGATCAGAACCAATCTTCAGAAGCTTCACCTGAAAACACTCGGTTCTACTTACTAGTTTCATTTCATTCTCAAATCGACTTGCGCGGTATTGACATGGAAGAGCACCTGCGGTATAACTTGGGTTCACTAACCAACAGTGATAACCGTTCATGACGAAGCATTAAACAACTACCCTAGTCGGGAGGAAAGCTGGGAGTGGCAACTGTAACGCTCCTCTACATCACCTCCACCATATGTACTAGTAGAAAGCCCTAATAGCATGCGACAGCTAGGGGAGCTGTCGGACACATAAATGTGAGGGGAGGGACATCACAAAACAGCTGTCCATCCAGATAAGGATCAGTCAGCATTTTAAACTGCAA
The DNA here is from genome assembly GCA_947396885.1 of Heligmosomoides polygyrus polygyrus. NCBI lineage: Eukaryota > Metazoa > Nematoda > Chromadorea > Rhabditida > Heligmosomidae > Heligmosomoides > Heligmosomoides polygyrus. Next base: position 57,592,500 of record OX377205.1, read on the forward strand.
GATGATACAGAGTGGGATGTGTACTCGCGAGCTTAAGTGGAGCTCCAGAATGTAGTCCACCTTACTCATCTGTGTCAAATCTGGCGACATCTTGAAGATACCTTGCTCAGTCAGATCAGCAGACTATCCCAATAATTGGCCTTGAAGGCGAAAGTGGTGCATGTAAACAAAAGCGCCTCTGACTCAGAATTATGCAGCTGATTAATGATGCAGTAGGGCTCTAGCTAGGTAGAGTTTGGATTGCTGGCGGTACCGAATGTCCTAGTAGAAAGGGTGACGCACTCATAGGCACGAGGCCTAAGGTTTCAATCCCTTCGGTCTCGTTACGTTCCGCATGCTTATAAAGGTAAAGGTAATTGGATTCACTTTAGCAAGTTTTTTTTTTATCCAGAAACTCGATTTAAAGTCAAAGCGAATTGCAACCGAGCTTCCAGTACATCGATCTGACCGAAACAGTGATTTTGTAAGTGAATTGGATCACCTCGACTTTAATAAGGATACAAAACAGAACTAGCACGATCCTGACGAAGACACCCCCGAATGGTTACCATACCTTTTAGGCGTCAGAAAAGCGCGTTCTGCAATTGCACACATTCGCTACCAGTGCTTTCGTGCCCAACACGTCGGCCTACGTGACTAGGAGTTCAATAGCCGTGTCGAACACGTCGCCAACGTGCCTAGGAGTTCAGTAGCCGTGCCGAACACGTCGGCCAACGTGCCTAGGAATTCAGTAGCCGTGCCGAACACGTCGGCCAACGTGCCTAGGAGTTCAGTAGCCGTGCCGAACACCTCGACAAGGGGACTCCGCAGCTGGATTCTGCTCGGCAGAATTAAACTAGGGAAGGGACCAAGACGTTCGTGTGGAAACTGCTTTCGTCGTTCAGGGAGACTCCGCAGCTGGATTCTGCGCTCTTCGAGCGCAGAATCAGGCTAGGGAAGGGACTCCAGGGTGGGTGTCATCTAAGATGTTCGTGTGCGAACTGCTTTCGTCGTTCAGGGAGACTCCGCAGCTGGATTCTGCGCTCTTCGAGCGCAGAATCAGGCTAGGGGAGGGACTCCAGGGTGGGTGCCATCTAAGATGTTCGTGTGCAAACTGCTTTCGTCGCTCAGAGAGACTCCGCAGCTGGATTCTGCGCTCTTCGTGCGGCGAAGCACATACGGCTGAAACAATGCGCAAAAAAAAACTCCTCAGATCTTAGATAGTCAGCTGAAATGCAAGAGTGCCACGCCGCATGGGAACCGAACCCCCACATCCTTCCCATGAAGTAAACCCGTTACCCACTGCACCGCGACCCACTTGCCAGCGGTGCCATCGCGGGCGCACAAGACATCGATCGATCAATCGACAACGCGGACGCCGACGCGCGATCTCTAAGCAGGAGGGCGCAGACAGCCGGTATACGGTAACCATTCGGGGGTGTCTTCGCCGGAATCGTTTCTCACAAAACAGAAGGACAACGCGCGGATTCAAACCCTCGACATTGTGCTCGTGAGTCTGCGACCCTGCCTACTAGGGCGCCAGATCACCGCGTTGACTGCGAAACAAATCCCTAAAAGCGAGACGCTACTACATTCCACCTTTATTGGCCGTAACTCTGCTCTTACGAAGACGATGTTCATGAGGAAGGACAAGTTTCTGATGACCCATTCTCGCTCAACGGAACGAACATCTCCGAATGCTCCAGCTACGTACATCTGCTTCGCGAAGTCAATATGGCCAACGACCAAGCGCCGGAGCTGAGCAGGAGGAAGCAAGCGGCTTGGGTAGCTTTCAGAGCGTCGAAGAAGTCGCGAAGAAGACGAAGAACGTCCGACTCCGTACCCACCTATTCGACTCTACCGTTCTTCCTGCCCTAACATACGCCTCAGAGACCTGGGCTATACGAAAGCAGGATGAACACGCGATCAGCGTCGTGCAGCGTGGAATCGAGCGGACGATGCTCGGAGTGACACGACTCACGCAAGTGAGAGAAGGCCTTCGGAGTTCCGACTTCGCCGACGTTCGAAGATCAGAGACGCTATCGCGTGGGCCAAGTTGTCGAAAATTAGGTGGGCCGGCCACGTAATGCGCTTCGCAGACACCCGCTGGACGAGAGCCGTCACCGACTGGATTCCGTGGGATGTCAAGAGAGCACCAGGACGCCCACCAACGCGTTGGTCGGACTTCTTCGTGAAAGCCCTGAACGACCGCTATGACGCTCTTCGTGTCCCTCGAGCGAGGAGGATCCATTGGAGCACTCTGGCACGCGACAGGGACGAATGGAGACGCTGCTGGCGCCCGCTCGAGCAAGTCGATGACCAACGGGACGACAGGTGATACAGGTGAACTCTGCTCTGCTCAGGACTCAGGTCGAGATACTTGAATTTTCGAGGTTCCGACGCATAAGCATTTTTGTCCACATACATACACCACTTCCGCCCTCCAGTTCGGTCATTGAGGTAGCCCTCTGTTGAGGCATTTTATGGCACTTTGGCGCGACGTACAGTCATGTCCGATCACGATAGACCATTTCTGCCATAGGTGCACCTTCACACATTTTCAGAAAAGGTGTCGGGGCTGGTTTGGAGAGGGTAACTAAGCACGCCTAAAGATATGATTTACAATTGTGTCGTCGCTACGCGCGGCATCTTGATCGGCATCGATCTAGTTTTTCATGCCGCTCAACGGCGTCGCAATGCTTTATAATTCGTCACCGCAATACACCTCAACTAACGGAATGCTACTATTTATAATCTAGCTACTCTGCGCGTCACGTTATCTGCCACAAAAGGTGGGGACCAAAGTATACTACGGCGTATTGTCTTCGAATCTAACCATGAGCAATTGCCGGAATCGGCACTCCATAACTGTTTTTGGTACACAGGAAAACAAGGAGAGAATGGATTGGATCATCCCGATTAAGAAGACGTGTCAAAGACATAGAGCAACGAGCGCCCAGATCCAGAAGACATGCCACAGACGTCATCCACTGTCCTGTTTGGAAACGCGTCTGTGTGTATGTCTGTCGGTCCATATATCGGTATATAGATGGGGAAATGGGGGCAGACACTACTCTAAGGCAACGTCGCGTCTCTGTCGTGTTCAGCGTCACACGCGGCAATGAGTAAGCGCAGCAAACACCTTCACTAGAAAGATAATCACCAGATATGACGGATTCTTTCGTCCCCAGATTCCTAAAGTGTCTACTCGAAACAGATATTTAGATCTTCACTCTTTGTCCTCTAGAAGAAGTCTGGCGGACGTTTGCTGGGTCTACAAACTTCTCGCTCGCAAAATAAGAATGAAACTTGCGAAGTTTTACAAGCTGCGTTCTTCTAAGGCATCTGTTATACTCCCGCGGGAGCATCCGCGGAAGGGCGGGAATCGCGCCGAGACTCCTCACCTGGCCAATCGCCGCGCCTCGCCACGCCCGCCTCCGCCGTGCACCATTGGTCCGCGGACGTTCCGCGGATGCTCCCGCGGGAGTATAACAGAGGCCTAAAACAAGAGGAAACCCAGTGAAAACCTGGTATCCGGAGCCTAAAAACGGCATTAGAGCACACTCCTTCCCGGCAAGGGCAGGCTCAGCATATCCAGCATTAAGAAGTGTTATAAACCCAACTCTAGACAATTATCAGCCGTTTAAAAGACTTACTGGGAGATCGCTCCTCAAATACTGATGACGTGTTTCTGTTTGTTTTTTGTTCTGACTGCTTGTTATTGTCCTTTCCCTTCCTTGAACAATTGTACCAGTTTTCCACTGCTTCGATTTTTGTCGCTATCTACTTGTTCAATTGGGTGGCGATAACATGATTGTTGTTTTATCTCACGCCCACCTTAAATGGTCGTAATAAACTATTACTACATGGTGCATCAAAATAAGTGGACAAGATTTTTTGTCATAATTATAAAACAACCAACAATTCGAAAAAACGACGACTAATTTACAACAACACAAACATTAAGGTACACCATCTTGAAGTGGTTTCAAACTGGCCTTCCTTGGAGCGGATGCAAAGGGCCAATCGTTTCGCGAAGTTTGCGGGCGATGGGCCGTAGGTCGGGACTGGGAACAGATTCTGTTCACAGATGCGAAGCTGTTCACGTGGAGCAGGCGCACAACCGCCAAAATGATGAGATCTGGTCCACAGAGGCTCCAAGCAGCTCTGCTATCGTCGAACGCCGTCAGAACCCACAATCGGCCATGGTTTCGGGCGGAATCATCCCTCTCGCAGGACCCCTCTGGTTTTCGTGGATAAACGAGTGAAAATCGAAAAATATTTATTTATTTATTTAAATGCACTCGAAGGTGCACTACAACGCCAACGAAAACCTGGAACAAATAGGTAGCCGTCAAATACAACAGCAAAATTAACATTCAAACGAACCTTTACTAAGTAATGTTTAGAACGTTAAAAGTCAAAAAAGAAGTTAATCGTAGGAATATATAAAGCTATAATAAACATATCCAGGATCGAGCATAGTTCACGAAAACAGAGCGCATATCGATATTTCAAATGACAATGTAAATAATAGAAAAAAGTGCTTTCCGTTTCCGTTATTGAAGCAGTCGTTAGATCGGAGAGGTCAGCCTAGGCAACGCAACTAACAAAAGTTATTCTGGGGCGGGCCGATAATGCAGGCGCCTCTTTGATCTGATACGAACCCCAGGCGTAAGACCTAGGCCCAAGTGACCAGTGGTAAGGCCAAGTCACTTGTTGACCTCTCCTTGCAGTAGGAGAAATAATAATTCAGGAAAATTATTAATGAAGAAAAAAGTGTATCTGCGGAAGGAAAAAAGTGTATGACAATTTCGACAGTATTGAAAGCATTGTCATTCATAAAGCCCGTTTAGACTTTCGCATAATATAGAAAATATCATTATGACGCGAGTACCAAGCAGGAGCCAGGTGGTAAGTACAAATTCCGAGAAGTCTCTAAGTAGCTATATATTCAGCAACAGCGAAGTCCTTCAGATGGAACGTAGCAGTTTTGGCAGAGGTACTTGCATAGGCAGTAGGATCACGTTAGGTTGTCCGGAATTCCTAAAATGTGCAACACATCCATTTTTTTCAATCTTTCCTTGAGAATCCCACTGCTTTCCATTTAAAACTTCTCTAGGCAGGCGTCGGATCCATCGTGCAACTCTGTAAAAAACGAAATTAAACAGCTGAGTGTAATTCTTCTTCTGAATCAGCGGGTAGTGCAGGATAAATCCATTCGATCGTAGACCAGAAGGCATGTATATCCAGTACTTGCTTGCACGAAGTTTTAAACTTAATATGTGCTTAACTTTTAATATGTGCAGCAGCAAGACATTCTCGAGTCCGTAGTTCTTATTTGGGTCCAGTAGCACTTCGGTGATGCCCATTGGACGTTCCAACAGGACTCTGCACGCGAACATAGGGCGAAGAGTACGCAAGCTTGGTGCAAGGCCAATTTCCCCGATTCGATCACGCCTTCGGAATGGCCGCAGTATTCTCCGGATTCGAATCCGATGGACTATAGTGTGCAGGCATTTTCAAGACTAGGCTCAGCGTCAAGCGCCACCGCAGTCTTCAGTCCGTGAAGGAATACTAACGCCAGGAATGGGAACGATTATTTCCTGATGACCTGCCCATCGTCCCCTCTCGAAGCGTTTGGCCCTGTGCATCCACTCCAAGGAAGGCCACTACGAAACCACTTGAACATGACCTACCTTAATGTTTGTATTATTGTAATTTAGTTGTTGTTTTCTCGATTTGTTTGTTGCTTTATAATTAAGATAAAAAATCTTGTCCACGTTGTTTTGGTTCACCCTGTATTACTATTTCTATCCCGGAGTTTTCCTCCCTTGTCTTGCGCTATCAGCGCGAAGTTGGAGCAATGCGCTGGAGTTTGGGGCACAATTTGGAGTATAAAGACGATGGAGGGTGGACAGGTACGATGGGAACTCATACCTCAGGCACCTAAAAGAAGAACTGCTGCAGTCAAGTTGCTATATCATCGGGGTTCGGGGGACGAAGCCCCTACCAGACGTTTGGCTGCTAACCGACTGGTTTTTAAATACTGCAGTTAGTGATACCTGACGTTATGGGAGTGTTCAAAAACAATGTTAAACACGTAATGCATAGCTACATACAGCGCGTCAACGGAGGAGAGCACAGATTTAAGCAGGGGAAGGGACTCCAGGGTGTGGCTCAAGTGACGCATCCGTGTTAGAATCGCCTACATCCTGGAGTTCCCTCCCTTGTCCAATTAGGAAGCACATAAGACGCGGATCTATAATCGAAACCAAGAGATAGACATTTATATTCGCTGTACGTAGCCATTCGCCACGCCGACCCGCCGCGCCATGCTGTGGTGACCCCCCCCCCCCCCGGACCCTATTTGCGCATTGCCCTGCTCTGTGTCGCCTTGTGCGTGAACAGAGGAGAGCACAGAAGCTATCCATAGCCCTGCTACTGTCTGTTTGTTTTAGTCACCACCAATGATTCTCGTTCGTCACGTTTGGTTCCATAGCAAGTGTCCACTGAAATTATGGCGACCTCCATACCGTGAACCACCTTTGCTTAATTTGAAGGAGCCCTCACTATCTGAAAAATGGATGCCAGCGCAGTCGCTCGGACACCCACTCAGTCTCGAGATGTAATGACACGCTGCTATCTGCTGTCAATGAAAGTAAGCATTTTCTCTGCTGATCGGCAGCGACAAACCGCCACCTCTTCAGCCTATCAGCTCTGTTGAGCATGAAGACGGAAAGGAAAAGAGAAACAGAGCACCGAAGTGGCATACCGAATATAGAGTCGCGACTTGACCGTCTGCGCAGCGTTGACGAGCAGAGCCTTCAGCGACGGGAAGTTCCGAGCGGACAGCACCAGCAGGCCGACCTCGGACATATCTGGCGGCATGCGGGAATCAATGCCAGGGATCGAGCACGACGGCGACGGTCATTCGGGCGACTCGGGACGGGCTGTGGGCGACGGCCGGGGCACGCGGCGACGGACGGCGGCGACCGTCCGCCTTATCGTCGACCATTCCCACCGCTCCCCCCCCCCCCCCCCCCCACCTCAGCTGACCAAGCCAGCCCACCGACCGCCGCTTCGGCCTGTCACAGTCGCGTTGCCGTTTCCAGCCGCAACCCGCTTCAAAACGGACGACACCAGGGGCCGTACGCTCGTCTGCCCCGAGTCTCCCCCGATGGGGGATCGGGGTGTGATGAGATATGCTGATATTGATTGATCTCCCCCAACGGGGGAGCACGAGCATACGGCCCCAGGAGTCGGATTCATCAACGACTAGCCCGCACTCGCGACCAAATAGCCAAGGGTAGCCTAGAATTATACGAATTTGCCCAGAGCACTCGGGCGATCGTTGCGGGACCATGCGATAGCCCACCCTGTTCAAAATAACACGCGACGCTCTTGGGCCGTATGCTGTTCTCGCCCGACTCGGGGATGGTACCCGGCGCGAAAAAGCCGGGTACCATCCCCGAGTTTCGACTCTCCCCACACCACCCGAGGGGGCCCGTTCTTCCCCCCAGCATGCGGAGGGGCGGTGCTAATTCCGCGAGGGGTGCTCGTCGCGGACGAGTTCACGCGCTCGGCAGACTGGGGGGAAGAATGATTACATGAGAACTGGTCCATGACTCATTCCGCCACGCGCGTGCGGTGTGAGTCAGATAGGAAGAGTGGGCCTCTGCGTCTTGTCTCCTTGCGAGTGCCCCGTCATCCGCCGTCTCCTCGAACAGCAGACTCACGTGAATAGAACGTGAAGATGGCCGGAACCGTAGGGAGAGTTGGTGTCGCAACGAGTCGACAATTTAACGAGTATTGGTTGTGTTACAACTGTTTTATTGATATGTAAAAGAAAAAAGGGAATTGAAATGATTTAGTCCGAGGTTTACGTGCGGTATGCGCTTGGTTCTCCCTAATTTGAAGTATGCAGTGACCGCTTACCACGTAAAGTTTATCTTCAACGTCACAATGGTAATACCAATAATACCATGGGCAGGAAAATAAAAACAAAACAAATATCACCAATGTGCTAATCTATCGGCAAGTAATCGATGTGGTCCTTGCATTCTCTTCTAGTAGGAGGCCGGCCTGCGGTTCTCAGAAATAGGAGGAACCTTAAGAGCTCGGTGAGCACTTCCACTTGTTGTTGTTGCTCATCAGTGCTGATGTGCCGTGGTTCATCTTGACGAAGTTTTATGCCTAATCCTAATACTATAAGATGGTGTGCGCTATGATTTAGCAGCTGGACTTGACTGACCTCGCACACAGCATTCGTCTCGCAGCGATGTGGTGAGATGGCAGGGTTGGTTCCAAAACGTTGCTTGGATTAGCAATTTCACCCTGCTTGGTCGTTTTGTAGCATGCAACTGCAAGGTCTGAAGTGCCTGTCACACCTCCCTTAAGCTCCCTTAAGAGAACAGTGGCACTGTGTTAAAGCTATGCACTAGATTCCATTCAGCTAGTCTCACTGCAGTCTCAACAGAGCTGTAATGGGGCTCCGAAAATATGCAGCTACATTAGATGTCCTCAATGTTTGTTACAGGTGTTTATGCTGATTTGATCAACGGCCTACTACTTATAAGACTTATTACTGGGCGCCGCCCCGGTCTCTCAGCCGTTGTCGCTATTTGACTATGCTCATTCCGTCTTTGGATCATCTCCACTACTGGTAGTCTCGCACGCAACTTGCACGCACGTGGCCTCAACGGGAGAGTTGTAGGCAGTGCGCTCATGAGTGAGAGGCCTGTCGGTTAGCCAGAAGTAGAGGCACATGTTCGGTGTGAGAAGCGGCAGACGCTAAAGACACGAGCGGGATGCATGTGAAGCGCGAGAGGGCGCGAGACATGGCAGCAGAAAACCCGCGCGCCGCGTTGCCACCTTACCCATGGACCAGTTCTCCGGCAACGGGGAAGAATGGGCCCTCCGCCTCCTCCCAGCCATCAGCTGCTGTTACCACCGATGGGATCGACAGGATATTCTGCGCTGTATTCCACCTGTTTCTCCCACTTTCATCGTCCGCTTTGTAATCACTTGCTACTTCATGAAGGATTCCTTGTGCTTCTGGCTACACAGACCCTTCTTGATAAGCAAGATGGTGCAATGTCTTCGAATGGGTGCTCATGTAACAACTGAGTGATCACCAAACTAGGGTGTAAGTTGCTTTACTTGTTTTGTCACCGTGTGGAATTTGCCTCCCTTTGTCTGTCCTAACTTTCGATGTTTTCGCGAATATATTATTTTATTTTCACATTCATCTCGAACCCCTCACCTTTCAAGTGAAATTATGACATTTTTCTAATCAGCACGATGCACGTCTAAAGCGGGAGATCCATAATGTGCCTTCTTAAACTCCTGAATGTAGTCCGAAATATCCTTCTTCTATATTTATTACTTATTTAGATGTGAATTTGGCTAACGTTCTTAATTTAAAAGCTTTTAGATAATCTCTCCTGACATTTTCTTGCTTCAAAGAAGGGGTCCCCGCTCTAGACTTGCACCCAGTGCCACATTGGTCCCTCATTTAGAAATTGGTCCCCTGTATTGGAGTAATTGCTTGGTTTCCCTTTGCTTCGCCAGATGTCCTGACCCGTTGCCCTCCTCGCACCTTTTACGGTCACTCGCACCTACATTGGCTGCCCTAAAGAGATGCTCCAGGGCAGCCAGTATAGGTGCGAATGACCGTTCCTTCGCAGATGTAGGAGGCGCCAAATGATAGGGATCAAAGTACTGCACTTGGATCGGGAAGCCGATACAGTTAGAAGCTTACACAGCCTCTCTAAGAAGATAAATAATTTTGACGTTAACCAGATATGGTATGTCCTCTCATTACTTTTAAACTACGACTTTATAATTGAAATAAACGTTCTTACAAGGGCGCCACCATTACTGTAATAACATTCGTCGCGGTGCCTGGCATGTTATAATTACGGTAATCAATAATGGAGAAGCCGAAAATGGTAAAAATCTATGAATAGATTAACTACTCGACCGCTAATCAGGGATGGTAGTTGGGCTCTAATTATTTTTAAACTACGACTTTATAGTTGACCCAAGACGTCCTTACCAGGGTATAACTTTTCAAGCTGTTACTTTAATAACAATCGTCGCGGGACCGGCGCATACTCAGATAACTGGTGGCATCATGTAAGCTTTGCGGTAATCAATAATGGGGCTGCGAAACTACGGAGTGGGAAATAGATTGTTTGAGACAATCCCGAATGGAACATTTTGAGAAGTACTATTTTATGGTGATATAGTTTCTTTCGATAATATTGCTCACGTTGCACACGTTGACAGGTCTTATAGGCCCCTGATACAAAATGCATGATGTCTTTTTGCCTTTTGCACATCTTCTGAACCCCGACGCACATTGAATGACGTCTTCGGCATGTGTTCTGAACCCCGACACAAATTGCATGACGTCTTTGACACGTCTTCTGAACCCCGACGCAACGTGGGTGACTCCGTGAAAAGTCTTCTGAATCTTTACTATATATAATCGGGAGAGGCATGAGTCACGTCTGAAGCTTCGCCGCGTTGTCCGAGGCCCGCGGCGACAGCGAGTGAGCCCTGCTGACGACAAATGAGGTGTTGACAGGAGACATTGATCGGTTCATCGCATCTACGGTGTTTACGGAGTCATCATTATCATCTTTATCATTATCATTACCATCATTACGAAGCCCACCGCGCTGTCCAAAGCCCGCCACGCTGTCCGAAGCCCGCCACGCTGCCCGAGGCCCGCGGCGACAGCGGGTGTTTACTCCCAACGACACATGACCTGTAGATGGCGCATATTGATCACATCTAGGGTGTTTATTGACCAACTACCAGAGGGATGGAAATCAAAGAACAATCCATGAGGTTTCGAATGACGTATCTGTTGGCTGTACTTCTTCGTTCAACTATCTAACATTAGCAACAGCATATAGTTATGGCCGATGGTGTTTCGATCGGGCACTCGGTTCTATTAGTCGCTCAGAAAATCAATATCGATCGATATCATCCATCGCTTGAGCGGAGCTATGGGTTCTCGCCAGACTTAATCGGGCGGGTGTTCCGTGATTATGATGACCGACGGAAGGTTGACCAGGTAATCATGTTGAAGCTTCCATCAAGCAATCAATATCAACCGATATTATTGATTGGTCAATGTCATGGTCTGGAAGACGCTTCTTTTGATTTGGAAATTGTTCACTTTGATCTCAAGAGCATATATACTTATACGATTACTAAGCTATTTCTACCTGCCCAGGTCCTCCAATTTTAAGAGACCAGCGAAGAAAGTTCGTCGGACCTACGCTCAGTTCGACTACGGTTTTAACCAAGCCTTGCTCCTTGGTCCTCAATATTCGGCAGTGCTTTGAACAGTTTCCATACTTAGATGTTTCGATTACTTCTGTGCCGAACGAGGTTGTTAGGTGGACCAGTATTTATTGAGCGGCCTAACGTTTCGACCCGTTCGTCGTCTTCGGAGGCCTAATAGTGGCTTGAGGATTCGGATGTTGCTATCTATCCGACCAAATGCCTCATCGATTCTAGCCTTTCGGATATCGTCTTGAGGCATAGCAAGAAATCCCGAACCCATGAACGATAAACTCACCCGCTGATCCACCGCTTGTGCGGAGCGACGCCGCTGCCGCAGTTAGTCGACAGATAGTGACTGAGACTCACTATACTGTTCATTCTACACTATGTATACTGTGTATACCAGTGTCATTCTTAACCACATCCTTGTCACCACCGGTCGCTCTATAACTCACAATGCGAAATAAACGGCAGAAAGTCATCGGTGACCGAAGGACACTCATTTCGATTGTTCATTCGTGGATTTCGTGAAAGAATCCAGAACGCCTCCAGCGCTTTTCTAGACGAAATATCTGTCTCGATGGTCAAAATCGTGCACTTCACATCAAAGTCGTTTCCGCCATGTTCCTCCACTTTATGCTTGCCCAGAGGATTCGTTAAGATACCCCGCCTTTTGCACGCTAGATGTTCATTAACACGAATAGCAAGTACCCTTCCGGTTTCCCCAATGTATGTCTGGCTGCATGTCCGACATTCAAGCTCATAGATTACGCCAACTTTGGCGCAATCCCCTACTTTCCCGTATGGACATACAACACAGTTCTCCGTTACGCACTCCCTGTCGTAAAGCCTATTTCGAACCAGCTGGCGTCTGATGCTGTCGTTTGGAATGTTAACTAAGACAACATCATCTTCCAACTGGGCCCGTCTTATGCCTCGTAGAGCGGAAGTGACGTTATCGGAAATGAAAGGGACACACAAGGGAGCTTTATCTCGGCGTGGTACAGCTCGCTGATCAGATAGAGATCCCCTGTGGTGATGTGGTACCGCGTATCCATTCTGCGCAGCTATTTGACATGCTAGTTGCACAGATTCACGTCGTTCTTCAGCACCAGTGCATACATCGTTCGCAGTTCTGAACATATTCTTCACCACCGCGCGTTTGACTGCGTTAGGATGCGCAGATGATGCATGGACCAAGATGTTCTTAGAACTTTCTTTGCGGTACCACTTCACTCGGATCATGCCACCGGATAATTTAACCTGTACATTCAGATAGGGGAGCCAACCGTTTTTCGGGGTTTCTCTCGTCATTTTGATGTACTGCGACTGACGATTTAGAAGATTGAAACACTCATCCATTTCGGATTGTGTTGAAGTTATAATGAAACAATCATCAATATACCTGCAATACATCAGTGGAAGACGATCTAGAACCGGCTGCTCTATTTTGCTCATAAAGCATACCGCAAGCACAGGAGCCAATCGCTGGCCCATGGCCAGGCCTCTGGTTTGTGAATAATATCTACCTGACCATTTGAAAATATTACAATTCAAGCATTCCTTGACCAGAGTCATGATGCATTCCTTACTGAGTCCAAAAGTGTTGATATTATCATGATACCGGTCAAGCATTTCTGATAAGGCTTGCAAGGCATCATTATTTTGGACGTTGGTGTAAAGTGCGGTTACATCAAATGACTCCACAATACAACCTTCATCAAAACGTCTATTGTGGAGCTGTCCAAGAAATGCTCTCGTATTAGTCAGGTGAGCAGGAACCATTACCAGCAACTGGCTGACGATTCTATTTAGAAACCAAGATATTCTGTCAGTTGGTCCCCCTACACAACTAATTATAGGCCTTATTTTAAATCTATCCGGTGACATTGACAGCGTATCCTCTGGCGCAAGTTTATGGGTCTTGATAAGGCTGTAGAACACTGGACAAGTTGCATTGTCCAGCTTGAGCCTGCTGAGCAATTTTGGATCAATTCCAGCAGATCTGCCTACGGTCATCCAAACGTGATTAAGGCGTCTGCATTGCGACGAAAACTCAGCAGCGCTAGCGAGACGGTAAACTGAGGAATCCTGCAGATGGAGCTCTGTTATGCCTCTGTCCAGTGACTGCGGCATAATCACAAACTCCCCACCTTTGTCGCTTACAGAAATACGTTCAACCATAGGTGGGTACAGCAACGCAGCGGAAGAAGCGCCGACTGTAGCGCAGGCGGAGAATCGAGATCCTTGGTTCAGGTCCCATCCATGCAAGTCAAGTATTCCATCTCTCCGCAGTCGGTGATTTAGTAACAAACTTTTCGGGGAAGCATAAAGCACTAACCTGTTGGTCAGCTGAGCACGCAAGCCATTGTGTCCTGGTTAAGAGCGTATGGTGGCGCTCTGATGCACTAGGAGTATTATGGCTCCTTTGTGCTTACCTCTGTGAGTATGATGGCTACACAAGAGGTTTATTACAGGACCGTAGTGGTCAGTGGTAGAATATGTTGATGTATATCACCAATCCTACAGACACAGGCGTGGCCTCTTTCTATCAGGCGAGGTCACGCCAAACAAACACTTATGACAGACTTCTCGTCATGGAGTGTCAGATAAGCACCCATGGAGAAGAGATAAGTACCTCTGGACTAGGATGAAGAGAGGGGACCGACAGTTCTGGCGGAATGCCAGAACACTCCGGGGCAACAAAAGGAAAGAAAAACGAGGTGAACACAATGGATATGTAATGGGGAAGCTATGGTAATATAATGGCATACAAGGAGCGAATCACTAGCTTGTAGATACATGACAAAATTAGCGAAAATTGCTATAGGCCATCGTAAAAGGTTATGGAAGGCCCATGGTCGTTCCCATGGCTTCGCTTCTGCCATTGGTTCGAGTTGATCGTCCATCGTCCTTGTTGTGTGTTCGGCTTAGAGGTGGTATGACTGGTGAGTGACGTTGATAGAATTGAGGTGTCGACTGATGGGCGATACTAGAGATAAAAATTACAGAAAACATAGTTAAGGGGAAAGCAAAGCACAGTGAGAAGTTGTGCACGGATGCGTACAACTAATCCTGTGCGAAGATGGAGTCCGTTATTGGCTTCCGTGCTCCTTGTAAAGAATTTGGACACTTTAGCACACTTGAGGGTGATTGATCTAACCCTCATTTTGAGCAGTCCCACCGGTCTGTTTTCGTGACGGATTTCAATGCACTGTTCGTTTTGAATCCTGTTGAACAGGAGTTCTCTACTGAACTCGTAGGTGCAGACACCGCCTTGGCTACAAACAATGTCAGCTGCATGTCTTGTAAACCCGTGTTGGCAGCTCTCAACCGGCCCACATGTGATAATCGCTATGCACAGTGTGATAAGGATACCACCGTTCAGTGGGGAAGGATTCCAGGAATGAAGTCCAATGTTTTCCACGTGGTCACCACTGATACAGTTTATCTGAACAGCTGGTGCAGCCACATTACTCCTGCTCTTGATAAGGTATATGATGATACCAACAAGCGTAAACATGAATAGAGCTAGCAGATACGTGATAACGGCTACGCTTGCAATTGCTCCAACCGGCCAACAGTGTGGATTTCCTAGCAATGATATGCTAAGTAACGTGTTGGATCTCGAACAGAAATCGGGATTAGCACAGATTGTGACAAATGTGCCTTTTCCATGCTTCAACTTAACGTCAGTTGTGCTGTATAGCGGGGAGATTGGAAGCTTGTAAGTCTTTCCAAGTCCATCACCTTGGAATATTTTGCACTCTTCATTGAAGCATAGTTCAAAAGTGGCATTCCTTCCAGGTATTTTCACTATGCCATTCTCACAACTAGCGTAAGTTGCGTCTGTCTTAGCTAGCAGAGCAGCAAATGTGATTATCATAAGCATTATATTTGCTTTTGCTCCTTTTATAAAGGAAAGTGGATTTCCCCTTTGCTTTGACGTCAATGTGATGATGTCAAGTGAGTCAGGCACCTGCTCGCATGCCACGAGCTGAGTGGAGCTAGGATCTTCTAAGCTGTTCTCGAAGTCTCTGATGACTTCGTATGCCTTGGTTTTTGCTGACCTGGGTGGAAGTATTCGGATTTGTTCAGATGTGTTCTCACGTGATGGGGATGCTTGTACATCATTGTCTGATGTATTTTCGCTACATCGAACTTCGAGGGCATATAGCTTGTTTAGAGGTCTCTGCAGGACATGTCCGTTTGGAGTAAGGACTTTAGCTGATCTCACCAGGCCATCGTGACTGACGGTTAGATCAACCACTTTCCCATACACCCAGCATCCTCGAGGCAACAACTCTTGTTCTATGAGGACGATTTCACCCTTTTCTGGGATCGACCTTGCTATGTGCCTACGCTGTTTTAGATAAAGCTTTTGCGATTCTCTAAGCAAGGTGAGGTACTCGCAGCTCCATTTTGCCCAAAATTTGTTGGCAATCTGTTCAGAGTAGCTTAGCGCTTCCAAGGCTTGCTGTCTTGTTTTTATGTACTCCGTCTCATATAATGGGTCATCCGGGTCATTCAATGTCTTAGAATCTTGTACGGCAAATTTTACGTTTCCTTGAAGGAAATCGACCGGTCTTAATGGGATCTCCATTAAATCGGTAGTGCTTATCTTTGTAAGTGGTCGTGTATTGATAGTTGCTTCGATAGTAGCAACGACCGTGCACATTT
Source organism: Heligmosomoides polygyrus polygyrus (assembly GCA_947396885.1). Lineage (NCBI taxonomy): Eukaryota > Metazoa > Nematoda > Chromadorea > Rhabditida > Heligmosomidae > Heligmosomoides > Heligmosomoides polygyrus. Next base: position 57,608,463 of record OX377205.1, read on the forward strand.
GGCCGAAATTTAGTTTCTTTCGGCCGATTGATTTGCGCATGCACCGTTTTACGGAACCGACCAGTCTTTCCCAGACACCGCCCATCCATGGACTAGCGGGAGGATTGAAAACCCACTGTATACCGTTATCGGCACTATAGCTCATTACGGAATGCCCTGAGCTGTTGGAACTTGATAGTTCTTCGATTATCTTTGAGCCTAATCGAAAATTGGTTCCACAATCAGAACGAATTAAGTGAGGAACACCTCTTCTAGAAATAAACCGCACGAAGCAGTTCAGAAAGGCTCCAGCGGACATGTCTTCCACTACTTCTAGGTGAACCGCTCTGGTCGTTAAGCATGTGTACAGACAGATGTACATGCTTTCGTCCGAACTTGATGTGAACGGACCGATAAAGTCACATCCCACATTTCGGAATGGTTTTGTTATCACCACCCTATCTGCCGGCAGCGATGGCATAGCGGGGGGACCAAATGGTAGTCCTTGCCATCTTTTACAGACCGTGCAATTTCTTAGGTAGGTTTTAAAGGATCCAGACCCACGAGGGATCCAGTACTGTTGCCTGGCCAGTGATAAGGTCTGATCTTTGCCACAGTGAAAGTTATCATTGTGAATGGCTGTTAATACGAGCCTTGTTGCATCTCCTCTGTTTGGGAGATAGATTGGGGACTTCGAGTCCGCTGGAATGCATGCGTGCTGCATTCGCGATATATGCCTTATAACGCCGTATTTGTCGCGGACAATTTGCATATTGCGGAACCTGTTGCTGAGTTCCTTCTCATTAATGTTCCTGTGAACATCAGCATGGAGCAGTGTTGCAGCAAAATTCATGTCATTAGCGTCAATTTCAGTTTGGAGCCCAAACTTTGCGATCACCCCGATTAGGAGTGGCGATTGCCTTTTCTCATTCACTTTCGAAATGAGGTGGTGAAGGAACTTCCCAACACGTGCTATTGAGCGTAGGGCTGTAGACAGCCGGGAGAACCGTGAAAGGTCAAAGACATGCTCAACTGTGTGAGTACTGCTAGCGTGTGGAAGGCTAATTATTACTGGCCTGTCGCATTCCTCATCACTTCCGCGAGATTGAATCACGTCTATGGAAAGTTTGGACTTGAGTTCACCTTCTAACCAACGTGGGCCTTGGAGCCAGCTGTGGTCGAGAATTTGTTCATTTGACAATCCTCTTGTGCCAGCATCAGCTGGGTTGTATGCCGTGGGTACGTGGTAAAATTGTACCATCACGTTGTTTGTCTCAAGTTGCCCCTTTAGCTTGCGTATTCGCATACACTGATTGGCAACGAATACAGGAAGCTTTCGTGAGGACTTTATCCAACACAGTGCTACTTCACTGTCTGTGACGACGTTAACTGTAGCTATTTTGGTGTTGACAGTCTTCTCAATGCTGACGGCTAATCTCATTGCTATCAGGATACCAAGAAGTTCCAAACGAGGAATTGTTTGCTCGTTCTTTTTTGGAGTCAGTCGACTCTTCCCGCACATGATTTGTGATACGGTATCACCTTCTTGTGATTGGATGAAAGCGCACGCTGATATCGCCACTTTACTTGCATCTGCAAACACCCAAAGGCGAGCGGTTCTGCTGTTATTAGTCGCCAAGAATGGTGATAACAGTCGTGGTACACTTAATACAGTGTTATTGACTTCACTGCATTGCCTATTCCATTTATCACGTAGTTCGTGAGGAACTCGGCTGTTCCAGTCAAGATTAGATGAGAGGATCTCTCTCATTGTGGACTTCAAATGGATGAGAAGCGGGCTGATAATTCCCAACGGATCATAAATGGAGTTCAGCTGGCTGACTATATCACGCTTCGTAGGATCTTGTTTTAATGGAAACGTTGCCTTCACAGTGAACCGGTCGGTTATGGTATCATAGTCCACACCAAGATATGTTATCGACCCAGAAGGTAACCGATCATAGGAGGGGATCCTTGCATTAACGAGCTCAGAGTTCGAAACGTACTCTCTGAGATTCATTCCTATCCGAGCGAATAATGCTTTGGATAGTTCATACTTCTGCAAAGTTTCCTCTACAGTGTTTGCAACTAACAAAATATTGTCAACGTAGAGATTTGAAGCTATCTCTGTTGCTAAGCTGCATTTTTGTGACTGCAGGTACGCAAAGATCGCCATGTTCAATATGCTTGGCGAAGCTGTGACTCCAAAAGGTAGTCTAGTGAAACGGTATTCCACTATGTTGCCCTGTGTAAGAGGTAGGCTGGGCTGTTTTACCCAAAGGAATCGACAAAGATCTTTGTGATGAGCAGGTATGCGAATTTGTGTAAACGCTGCTTCTATATCGCACAGCAGCACAAATTTGCTTAAACGACTTGCGATTAATATGTCGTGGATTTTGTTGACAAACGACTCGCCTTTATAAATAACGTCGTTAAGAGACTGCTCTCCTCTCTTTTTTGACGATGCGTCAAACACAATCCGGAGGGGGGTTTTCTTTGTTTCTCGCCAAACGCCTGAATGCGGCATGTAGTATTTGCCAATGGCGTTCGTGTCAAGGTCGTATGTCCTTTCGATCACACCTTGGCTTTCGTAATCACTCAGTATCTTAGAGTACCACTGTTGCTGTGCAGTGTTTGCTTGAAGCTGTTTCTGCAGCGCGGCAAGCCTTTTGATCGCGACCCCGTAGTTGTCGCTCAGGTCACTTACGCTGTCCTTTAGCGGGAATGGCGCCGTGATATACCCATTAGCAAAGGTAATCAATGAGGAGTACTCCTCAAAATACTTGAAAGTGCTATCGTCTTTCGTATTCTCCATTGGTTCGATACCTAGGCTTTCTAGTTCAAACATTCTTTGGATGTTATCACTATCCGAAATCTCCAATACAGATGTCATTGAATGCGACATGGCTGTGGAATCGGTTGTGTCCATGATACCGCGACCATAGATGGTTGGACCGAATACTGTTTTCGCAATATGCAGACCTGATGGAGTTCGTGTATCGGTCGTATTCGAAACTACTAGATCATAGTAGCGGTCTAGTCCAACAAGGATATGTGGCAGTTGGCGTTCTCCACGGACCTTTGAGTTCGCTATGAAGATCCCTTCATTTTGTAGAAATTCTTGATCAATTTCTGCTAACTTAACCGAAGGAAATCCTCCTGTTATGATTGGCTTAGTTTGAATAGCCAGGTTGATCTCTTTGCCGTGAGCGGTACATACTTTCAGAGATACTATGTGGCTTTCAAACTTCTCCGTATAACCGCCGATTCCTGACATAATGCAGGTTTCCGTAGTGGTTTTCGGAAGGCCAAGTCTTTCTGCTAGAGACTCTTGTATCACTGTCTTCTGAGCTCCAGTGTCAAAGAAAAACAGTACTTTTTCAAGACTGCTGTCTTTATTATTCCACACGTTTCCTTCAGCTGTCATGAGAACTAGCTGTTCACTTCTGTTTGACAGATCAGGAAATGTAACCTCATTTCCAGTGTTCTGATTGGAATAGAGCGGTTGGTTTCCGCTCGAATGATTACGACGTGAGTCGATACCAGCGCTAGTGCGCTCTCTATTTGGTATCTGGGGCCTTTGAGCTGCCCTGTTATTGATATTACCGTTATGGTTATCATTTCTCGGCCACCGATTTGTTTGCGGTGGGTTTAAGATTCCAGGGATCTGCCTGGACCGGTCTTGTGCCGTGCACACTGAGGGATGATGTGTGCTGCCGCACGTTGTGCAGTTGGACTTTTGACAGTGACTGCTGGAATGATTTGTTTGGAAACATTTCCAGCAAGCCCTTTTTTCCTTCAGGACTGCCCGACGCTGTTGGCGGTCGGTCATGGTTCTGCACACCATAGAATTGTGGTTTGTCTTACCACAAAATATGCAGAGGACTGATTGACAGTGGCGCTGAGCCCTGTTGTCACGCTCTTTGTACGAGTAGGTGGAACCTAGTCGTTGTTCCACATAAGCCTTGGCGCAGATTTCTTTTTCTAGCGCATCCAGGAGTTCCTCGATTTTGAGGGTATCGGTGCTTTGATTTTTAACGAGGATGTCTCGCACAATTTCGTATGGAAACTTCTGTAGTATAGTTTCACTCCACATGGGATCGCACGTGTTCCGAATGTCGTACCCAGCTGACACCATTTGGTTGACTAGGGTTTTTATTGTGTCAAAGCATTCTTGACAACTATGTCCTTGCTTTGACGCAGGTTGCAAATCGAATAGTTTTTGCACTATCGTTGATCTATTTGTTGGTTTGTTGCCAAACCTTTTGGTTACGGCATCCACCATCCACTGATAATTATCGGGTATAGGTTTTATACCTCTAATCACCTTCTCTGCTGGACCTTTGAGGCTTTCTTTGAGTAGGGCGATTTTTTCAATAGTGGAGATCTCACTATTGTCGTGTACTAGCGTTTCAAATACCGCCCAGTACTCGGGAAACTCTTCTGGGTTTCCATTAAACGCCGGTAGTTTTACTGATGGTACCGTCACTGATCGTGAGCCCCTTGTCAGTTGTGTGGCACTACTGCCTTGATCATTGATGAAGTTGGAATCTCCATCATTGAGCTGGGATGCACCTGGATGTGATGCTGGTATTCTCAGCCTTAGCTGTACCTTTTGCAGTTCACTTTTGGCATATGCTATCCGCGATTCAATGTTGCAAGCAAATGATGTCGCTTCTTTCAACACTTCCGAATATTGAGATTCTTTATCGAACTCTTCTATGTCTGCCAGGATTTCTTTTTGCTCAGATTTTGATTTCGTGGAGTGATAAAATTCCTCCATTTTGTCAATTTTGCTGTGCATAGTTTCGCTCGCCAATTTTACTTGACTTAGACATGAGCTAAGAAGCACTGAATTAGCTGTGCATTCTTCTTGACGTTTCTTATCGTCATCGGGATATACGATCTTCTGTGTATATGCTTTATACTTATCGAAAAGCCCTTTAACGGCTTCTGCGCTAGCCAATATCGCTTTCTTGTGGAAGAAGAGCGACATTTCCTCGGCTATTTTGTTTTGTTTGAACAAAACCGGATAGTTTAGGGCTGTTAGAGACCCAAGGTTTCGTTAGCCGAACCTCTTGTGCAGTTGCGGTAGAGCAAGGCACGATATTTAGGGCTGAATTAGCTCCAAGGACTGGCTAGGCCAACCTCTTGCGCAGCTGCTGTTGGGCAGGGCACGGAATTTAGGGCTGTAGAAGCACCAAGGACTGGCTAGGCCAACCTCTTGCGCAGCTGCTGTTGGGCAGGGCACGGAATTTAGGGCTTATTAGCACCAAGGTATGGAAAAATCCCAACCTCTTCTCGCACAAGTGCAAGGTGTGAAGCAAACTAGTTGCTTCGAAGAGAACAAGTTAGACTAGGCTAACTTCTTGGCTAGATTTAGCCGATGCACCAGAAATGTCCTGGTTAAGAGCGTATGGTGGCGCTCTGATGCACTAGGAGTATTATGGCTCCTTTGTGCTTACCTCTGTGAGTATGATGGCTACACAAGAGGTTTATTACAGGACCGTAGTGGTCAGTGGTAGAATATGTTGATGTATATCACCAATCCTACAGACACAGGCGTGGCCTCTTTCTATCAGGCGAGGTCACGCCAAACAAACACTTATGACAGACTTCTCGTCATGGAGTGTCAGATAAGCACCCATGGAGAAGAGATAAGTACCTCTGGACTAGGATGAAGAGAGGGGACCGACAGTTCTGGCGGAATGCCAGAACACATTGTATAGGCCAGGTATGTATTCAATTTGCGGGCATGATATCCGTAGAAGTAGGATACGTAGTGGATTAATGTAGTCATCAAATAACGTCTCATTAACGTGGTACTTTAACCTTACACTTATAGAGAGCATACCTAATTTAGAGACCCTGGGTTACGCCCGCTCCTATTTCCGTTCCACAGGTGTCAGATTTGCTCCAGTTTCAATTAATTCTGGTGCACTTTTACAGTTATTTTAGGCTTAACTGTCTCATTTAGAAGGTTTTGGGCGAATAGTCTTGACATTCTGAAGGAAAAGGATAGTACTGTCCTCTCTCTTATCCCTTTTAACCCTACAGGGACTAAACGAGTCTAAATGAGTAGTCTTAAGTGAAGCGTAAGGTAAGATACTATAAAAGGCGCGGTCATAGATTTGCCTCCTTAAAAAAACAAAATGCTATCTCTGTAAATCCACATCAGGATTGATGCATCCACCATATCTTTTAGGTTTTCCTTCACAAGAAAACCTTAGCATGCAGATTGACTAATAAGCTGCTTTTTGTAAAGTAATCTGCATGATATTACTTGCACTGGACCTTCACTAACTAGACTACTCTTGAAAACCTCAAATACAGTGCAAAGAAACCAGTTCCCTCTCATAAATCACAGCAATTCCTTCCCACTGAACTCCGAACAACGTCCTCGTTCGTCCATCTTGCCCTGAGCTCATGGGGCGCCTCTAATCACGTCAGAGCCGTGCGCCCGCCGCGTGAACTCGTCCACGACGAGCACCTCTCGCGGAATTAGCACCGCCCCTCTGCTTGCTGGGGGGGGGGGGAACACTACCCCGTCCACACCACCTTATGCACATCTCCGGGGTTCGTACGTTAGGCCGCTCCCTGGGTTACGGTAGCGGACCGCGCCGCGCGCCACCGCCCCCGACTACGGTAGCTTGGCGTGTTGTTGAGCCCGCCTCGGACGGACGGGTCCGACTGCTGCCGACAGGGACGGTTAGTGACGTCATACGCGGGCGGTCGCCGAGTCTGCTGGGCGCGCTAGGGCGCGAAAGAAGGGTGTGCCGACTGCTTTCGACTGCGTTCCTTCTACTAGCGCAGAAGAAGGGAAACAGTTAAATGGTATGGTAACAGTTAAATGTTTGTGGAACATTTGACGTCTTTTGGTAGACTGAGGAAGTGGGAGCGTTTGTTAACTACGTTCGAGTGGGATGAGATCTGCTCACTCAGAAACCTTCGTATTTCTCCAACATACATGCTGAAGCGGAGGTATTTCACTGTCTCCCTTTTCTACCAAGCCGATAGAGCGTAGCCAACAGTCGGTGGTGCATAACTTCGTGCTCTAGCGCGCCCATTGAATAGACGCGTATGACGTCACTAGCCGTCCCTGTCGGCAGCAGTCGGACCCCTCCGTCCGAGGCGGGCTCAACAACACGCCACGCTACCGTGATCGGGGGCGGTGGCGCGCGGCGCGGCTCGCTACCGTAACCCAGGGAGCGGCATAACGTAACGCACCCACATCTCCGGGGCGTCCCCCCGGGATGGCGGAGATGGCAGAGTAGGGTAGAGAAGCAGAGGATTCCGACTGGAGTACCACTATCATGGCTGTGAGCTCCTCATAGCTAGTGGATGAATTGAGTATTCTGCACCACAGCATTTACCATGCAGTGTTTAGATAGAAGTATTTTCACAGAGGGGGTCCACACTGTGTAGAACACATATAATTTATTGAACCCAAAGTGGTACAAAATCAGTTGAGCACAGAAGATTACAGCAAAAGTGTGCTCTTCGAAGATTTGCTAAGTCGAGTTTCTCCATGAATTGCGTGAAGTGGAAAGTGCTCTTTTTTCAAAGCGAGCTAGTATTTCATCCACTGAGGAAGGCATATATTTCATCCATACCCGTACCATTTTTTTTTGTCAAATTTGTAGTTAATTTCTCAGATGTCCTGTCTGTTTAGGAAAGCTTTCTGATTTGTAGTTGAATGCCTTTTCCAAAGAATTGAGAAATGATACAAAAAAGTTCATTCCAAGCTTTAAGAGCACGAGCTGAAAAGGATTTTTGAACATTTTTGAGTGCGAATTTGGCATTTGACAGAAGCCACAATTTTTTCTTACAAACGCAGATAATCATTCTGTAAAACAAACACAATATCAATTTTTTTAAAACTTCAGCACAGTTTTGCATGAAGAAAAAGGCTATTTGTTGGAAAAATCTCCATTTTAGTACCCACATATCTTTTTCCAATTTCTAAGAGATTGAACCTGTTCGCGTGAAATGAGAGTTTTACTTATATTTATTTCAGTGGCTCTCTTCCTCTTCACTGAAAAAACAATAGTTAACCCGATGCAGTGCCCTAAAAAGTTCAGCCTCCTATCACGTTTCCGTTGATTTCCGAAAGTTGTATACCAATCGCGAACTAACTACGAAAACCTGTATTATGTCCAACTAGATATTCCACACTGTTACGGGTGCACTGAAGTGCTCTCTTTATCGAGTAGTGTTCAACTCAATCTGGGAAAGCGATTATCGTAGTAAATATCCGCAACCGATGAGACGCGCCGCAGCAGCTGATCGCAAATATCACGCCCCGATGCTAGTCTCCCGCTCCAGCGTCGCATTTCCACTGCATCTCTGTCTCTCCCCGAGCAATTCTCTAGGGGGATGCCATCTCCGGGTTTTGATGACGTTAGCCGTCCCCGAGAGTGCTCGGGGAGAGATGTGCATACCGGGGAGGTGGGCGGAGACCGCCTCATACCCGGCCGTGGACGGTTGGGGCGAGAATAGCATACGGCCCTTGGATAGACCGTCATCATCCCCGAATATTGTTTTCCCTCCGCGCTTTTTGTGTTTCCGAGCCGTTTTTTTAATCACTCTGGATTGTTGGCCGGAAAGCATAATAAACGATGAAGAAATCAACAAAGAGCATTAAACACTGAGGGAATTGGAAAACTGAGAGAAAGTGTAAGGAGAAAGTGTGTATGTAATCCTATACGTGAACTGCAGCCGAACTACACTTGCGACCGCGTAGTAACATAGGAGATGAGTTTCGACTAGCACAGGTAGATGCAAGAAATATATTGCAGCGCTTTACAGCCATCATTTTTCATCCTTGAGTGACTTGCATCGAACAAATTATAAATTTGACTGCACTGTTCTTGCATGGGTCTTGTAAAGGGCATAATCCTTAGTATGTTCGCTATAAGGGCAACATAGTTTCGAGCATCTACCATTCACTTCATCACAGTGCGTAACTTGAAGCACATACTACTTCGGCTGTCGGAATTGTTCACGATGCAATGTTATCAGTAGCAAGAGAATGCTCTCAATTTTCACTGGATAGGTGAAATCACCGTCTGCTAAAGGCATTCTTTTCCTGACACCCTATTAGGTGCTGAATGTGCCAAGTAAATGACCATCACTCCGGACTGATTTCTACTTGAGAATTTAACGCTTTTGGTACTATTGTACTCAGTGTACCGCACTAAATCTTGTTCAAAATAGGTCTACTAGGGATAGTCGGCCATGGGAAGAACGAATATCGTGGTCGTTTTTTGCGGAAATGCTTTATAAGCCCGTCATGTTAAGTTCGAATCGCCCAAAGCCTTGCGAAATAGCGCGCGCTGGCAAGAGACGCAGAGACTCCGCCTCCTACCAGCACGCATTCGCGACCGTGGGAGACGGTCGCGAACGAAGTCATGAAAGCCGAGAAGAGTCTGCGTTCAGCTCACCCCGACTGGTCGGGGAGTTTCCAGTGGTACCAGTACCACGCTTTTCCACTACAATCAGGCTGCGCATATTTTTGGTGAAGTTCTTCTTACATTGTTAGTTAAGTTCTTCTTACATTGTTAGTTAAGTTCTTCTTACATTTCTTACATTGTCCAGAGCACTTGACGTTTGAAGTGGTGACTGCGTCCCATAACTTGAACCATTTCTAGGTGATGTGAGAAACTAGGTTACTCGAAGCCCACTAGATGAAGGAGAGCAGGCAGCGTTAAGAAGCTGCCTACGCCAGGTATCTCGACCCCATTACAACTCTGCGCAGAGTTATACCCCTGTTATACTCCCGCGGGAGCTTCCGCGGATGGGCGGAAATCGCGTTAGGACCCCGCGCAGGGCCACTCGTCGCGGCCCGCCACTCCCGCCGTCCGCGGATCGCCGCCGACAGACGACGAGAGGGGTGTTAAGGCCCCCGCAGACTTCTGCGGCGAGCGGTTTCGCCGTTCGGAGTTCGGCGCGGGAAACGCGCTCCAAGTTCGGCGCGGGAAACGCGCTCCAATGCGACGCTAGCCGCCCCGGGACGACGACGACCGTCCGCGGTGCACCTTCCATCCGCGGACGTCCCGCGGATGCTCCCGCGGGATTATAACATAGGCCTTAGGGACAACGCAAGCCGCGTGTTGGCGCCATGTTGATTCACGTGCTCCGCAGCTGACGGGAGCGCGCGAGATGAGGGTTCGTATCGCGACTCAGCGTGGTGTACGGAGAGCAAGTTGAACATAGGAAAGCGCGCGGCAGCCGCGGCGACTGCTGCGGCTCGCGCAACATCTACATAGTGAGTGCTGCTACATTTACGAAGTCTAACGCTCTTGTAACTGCATAAACTGCTTTGCATACCTCTGCTCAGCTATTTGAGGGTTCTCCGGTGTAATTAATTAGAAGAAATGGGTATCTTGGGTGGGAATTGGATGACCTAATCCAAGCAATAGACAATTGCTGCTATTATGGAACGAGTTTGGGTTCTTCCATGACACGAAGCTTCATTTCTGCAAGCCACATATCTAGATACAATACAGCATAACTCGGGAGTTTGTTAGAGCTCCTTTCCCCCATAACAGCCCACCCAGTCAGTGGCGATTCATCGCGCGTGCGGCAGAGGCCGCTGCGCGCGCGGCGAAAACTTGTATGCTCTTACTGCCAGCCGTGGTGTACAGGTGGCGTAGTAGGGAAGCGCTAGGGCTCTTGAGCGAGGGGTGGTGGTTTGGATCTCGCAGACTGCGTTTGTCTTGCACTTTTGCAAAATCCATGTTTATCATATAGGTAATACACCTAGGGGTATTATAGTGTGTTATAGAGCATGTTTACATATAACATATGCCTCAAGCTACAGATTAGCTAAAATGTTTGCTTCTGAAGAACCGAGGCAGTTCTCCATTCTCCATAACCAAAACAACACATGTTGAACGCTATAGTTTACCGTGGCAGACAAAGAATCTCTTTGTCGTCGCCGGGCACTACCACATGATGACATCTTGCATTACGCGCTCATTCTTTGAGAGCATTTTCGTGCCGCGTATGCCAGAGAAATGCATCTTCTTTTTTGACTCCTGGTCCGGGTTTTCCAACCATGAGGCCATTACTACTCTAGTACCAGAAGAGAAAAAGCTTATCATGCGGACCATTCCTTCTGGAACTGCGAGCCTAATCCAGCCAGCCGATGTTGACTTCTTCCGATATTTAAAATGCCCTATCAAGCGGTTCCATTCGCACATCCTGGTCCACGAACTCCCTATCGACATAAAAAAGGGATCATATTTTAAAGATGAGTTTACGTGCATCTATTCTTCTACGGTAAAATCAAGTCACAATCAAGTAAAGTAGAAGTTGTATGATTTAAGGTAGTCTCGCTGGTACACCGAAACGTATGCCATGTCAGCTTCAAGAATCTGATAAAGTTTGCTTGGTACAAGGCAGGCTACCTCAACGAGCACCCAGGGCCTTTTGAGAGTCCCATCCAATGCTTGTTCCCCAAGAATCTTGGTTCGTGTCAAGAATCAGGCTGCGAGGAACTTTTGGCTTTCATTCATTGCTTATACTGCAATCACTCGTACTGCTTTATGCACTATGTTGTGCGTACCGCTGGTTCTAAAAATCACATATAGTATCATTGTTTGCCTGTGAACGCTTGCTTATTTGTAAGCCTATTTTGTGTGGTGCTGTAGTTATGTAACGTTAAATATTTTGTAATTGATTTACTTTTTACTTCGCAGGTGGGTGCTGTGGAGAAATGCCTCGGTTCTTTAGAAGTAAACATTTTAGCTAATCTGTAGCTTGAAGCATATGTTATATGTAAACATGCTCTATAACACATTATAATACTCCTAGGTGGATTACCTATATGATAAGCATGGATTTTGCAAAAGTGCAAACAAACGCAGTCTGCGGGGTTCAAATCTCCGACCCCTCGCTCACGAGCCCGAGCGCTTTCCTACTACGCCACCTGTGCACTGCGCTGAGTCGCGATACGAGCCCTCATCTCGCGCGCGCCCGTCAGCTCCCAAGCACGAGAATCAACATGGCGCGAACACGTCCGTCTCTCTTAAGGCCGGGGCATACTTCCATGGCCGCGACGCCATCACGGCGCTCAATTCATGCCCGCTGCAAAGCCGCACACGGTTGAATTGTCAAAGGAAACTTCGCCGCGGCCGCCGCAATAGTGGCCGTCGGTATGCGCGATGGCTTCCCGCGCCCATGCGGGCATGGCATACTTTTTCGCGCCGCGCGCGGTGTTTAGCGCTGGTCCAGGACGGATCGCCGTCGCGCCCCCTTGCAGAGCGATGAGCACGGAGATGTTCAAATTCTTTCACGTCTCTCTGCAAAACACATCGCTGCGATTCCATCGCGGCGACGGGAAGTATGCACGAGGCCTAACTCTGTTCAGAGTTGTATTGGGGTCGAAATACCTGCAGTTTGTTACTTCCCAGGGAGAGGCGGTTCTGCCCATATACAACACTTGGGCCGTTCCTACCGTTGAGATAGTATCCTGGTAAGCCCTAGTTTATACCTGCGCCGCTACGCAGCGCGGCACCACGATCGCCATAGATATCGATTTTTCGCGCCGCCCGGTCGATATCCATCCCGACCATCGTGCCGCGCCGCGCAGCGGCGCAAGTGTAAACTAGGGTTAAGCGGCAGTTTTGCCATTTGCGAGGCGGTTTTGTTGCCTGCCACGTGGCCGCAAAAATGTGCGTAGGGCTTAACGGGTAGAAATACAATGAAGCATTCATCCCTAGCCCTTATCTTATTTCTACCCCTTACAAGTGCTCCGACACGCCTAATGGCGTGTCGGAGCACTTGCGCCTTTCGTGCGGCTTTGCAGCGTCACTGACCTATGGAAAGTAGTTTTTGTAAAACATAAAATCCGCTAGCATCTAGGACCTGGTGTGTACTTTATCGGCATCAAGCCGTTCACCACTTCGGTATCTTTATCTTAGATATTCTCTCCGGACGGGCCATCAACGTCATTGGTTTGTGCTGCGCAGTACTTCTGTCCCTCAAGTTGCTCCTCCGCAACCGTTCTCATTCTCAATAGCTAGCGTTTCTAGATATCGTTGACATGTCCTCCGAAGCCAGGTTCCCCTTACTCGTTTCTTCTTATTGCATCTAATTACTGGTCTTCCGTCCCGCTCTTTAGTTCCCTACCTTCCTGGTCCACCTTAGAGGTCCTCCATACAGCCCTTCTCCACCACTTCCTTAGTGGTCCTCCCATGCTCACGGCGTCGATGACACGTATCAGAATCGGGGCGCTTATTGCGCGACATTGGGGGCCCGTCTTCTGCATCCAGAAGCTCAGAAGCGCGCGCAGTCGCAGCTGTGTCGAGCATGAAGAGGCTATGCATATGGCAGTCTCCTTGTGCTCCGTATGAATTCCCTTATGGCTTCCTTCTTGTTGGTTCCCCGTCCTGGTCTCGCCACCACGTTCCTTCTTCCAGGTAGATTCCTCCCCCCTTGGGATCCTCTTACTACTCTACTCCAATTAATTAGCCCTCCCACGCTTACGGCACGACGACGGCGAGCGAGCGCCCATTGTGTGACATCGGTGTCACATCCTCTAAATCCGGTCTCTTTTAATGGTAATGGATCTCCTTGCTGATCCTCCTTACTGTCCCCCTGATTGGTAACTCTACTGGTCCCTCCTTATTGCCTAAACCCTTTTTGTGCTACCTCCTGGACTGCTTCATTGTTGCCCCTAATCGACCTCCCCCTTCCCGATGCCTCCCGCAGGTTGCCTCCTCCTGATCGCTGTCGGTTCTCCACCCTCGAAGTCTCCCTCCTACTCTTACCCCTTTAGTGGTCTTTGCATGCTATTAGTACGAAGTCGGCGGCACGGCTTCTGAATCTGGACGTTCAAAACCGCGCGTAGGTGCTGTTGTGTTAAGCAGTAGAGGGCTGCGCTTCCCCTTCTGAAGCAACATTCCACTTCAATAGCAAATTTTTCTGTAGATGATGAGGCGTATCTCACTCAGGTTAGATCCCTGTTATACTCCCGCGGGAGCTTCAGCGGATGGGCGGAAATCGCGTTGGGACCCCGCGCCGGGCCACTCGTCGCGGCCCGCCACACCCGCCGTCCGCGGATCGCTGCCGACAGACGACGAGAGGGGTGTTATACTTCCCGCCCGCGGGAAACGCGCTCCAATGCGACGCTAGCCGCCCCGGGACGACGACGACCGTCCGCGGTGCACCTTCCATCCGCGGACGTCCCGCGGATGCTCCCGCGGGAGTATAACACAGGCCTAACTTCACAAGCATGGCCGCTGTCTGGGAACGGTGTGGTATAGCTGAAGCTTAGTATGAGCTTCCCTCTAGTAGGAGAGAACTATTTCGACGAGTTCGTCAGAATACATTCCTATTCCTCGTAGTATCGGCATCTGGCATACCTCCGAGTCGCTCCAGCGATTGTCGCGCGATCGAGTTGAGCGGAGCGGGACCCTCGATCCCTTCCCTGGCCAGTCGCCGCGCCCCGCCGTCCGCGGACCGACACAGCAATCGCTGTGCAATGCGCAGCGATTTAAATCGCTCCCGCGACAATCGCTAGAGCGACTCGGAGGTATGCCAGATGCCATCCACCAGAGTATCAATTGAGCCCCAAAACCACATCCCTTCCCCTGTCCCTGCTCGAAAGGGTAGGCTGCTTATGATATATTTTCACACATCTCTTCACCTGTAGTTTCTCAGAAGGCAGTTTCGGCTGCATGAGTATCCCTCGAAAATCGTAAATTTTCGTAAATGTGATCTTTGATCGCCAGACACTCACATCTAGCGCGCTCCAGTTTGAGCATACTTAGAGTAATTTTTGATAGTAGACCCTCCCGTAGGCGTTCAGAATCTGTTTGTAGAATATTTCATGGTCTTGCTTTCATCAGCTTTTTGGAGTGTAGATGAGTGATACTGCAGAAAGGTGCTCGAGTAAGATAGTTCGATTCCTCGGCTGGCTCAACGAAGGTCTCCTTCAACCATTTCTAGGTAAATTGTTGACAGATTTGCTTACAACGGATAAAGGACAAACATATCTTTGAATGGTGCTGGAAAATGCATCACGAATACTGAAACGGCATTAAAATACCGTGAAGGTCAAATGTAGGAAAGTGAGTCTTGCATGGTGCATCTCGAGTCAACGATCGCTATCTTGTGATGAATCCGTGGAAATGCGGAAATTCCTCAAGGAGCTACGCAAAGCCAGCTCTGGTGCGCTCCGAAATTTATTTTCGATTGAAAGGCATTACTCCGCGATCATTCAAAAATTCGCGTATAGCTTGCATACCGTCGAAGATGTGACAGTTTAGAGAAAGGGTGCACAAATAGTTATTAAGCCTTTTCATAATTCATGATTCTCTGCTGCGGTTCAATGCTATGAGGCGGTTTGAGGTAGGAAATCCCCACCCATTTCAATTTTTATTTTTTATCAAAGCTTCTGCGCAAAACGGCTCAGGGGTCACCTTGTCCCGAGTGGTTATCCGCCTTAATAGGAATGCATATTGAATCCAAATTAGCCTGTTATACTTCGTTATACGCCGACGCGTCGCCGTATTATAACACAGGCCTTGCGTAAAATTTTTAGTTTCGCACAACGCAAAACGTTGTGTAGTGCTACCCTACACTGTGACCTTTTCGGGGACACTCTGTATTTATAGGTCAATATATAGTAGATTGTAGTAGCACTTCTAGTACCAAAGCTTATCTAGAACATTGGAGATTGCCATTTTTCATTTTCTTCGTGCGCACTCCCTTTATTTTTGGTTCAGCGCGGCTAGTAGTGCCAAGTATCGTTTGGTTTTACGCTTTTTGTAACATTTACACTTTAATTTTTATCAGGAAATCAGCTTTGACATCGAGTCACAACGAGTGGTATTTGCTTAATTTAGAGGTGGCAAAATGTCGAAAAGATAGGATACAGTACCGTTTTCGTACGTTAGGTGTCTCCCTGTGAGTTACGGTAGCACGCCGCCCCCCCCCCCCCCCCTCCCCCGATTACTGCAGCGTGGCGGGTTGTTGAGCCCTCCTCGGACAAGGTATAGCGGATAAACAGGACAGACTATGCGCCGCGAATCAGACTTTCTGTAATTGAAGAGTGGAGACTTTACTCCCTTTTCGCCCTTCTTTTTCATTGATATTCTAATTTTCATATGCTTTGGGAAGCTGAGTGACTCCTGCTACGCCTTATCCTTATAATACACTTTAACGAAGGCAATGAATTTCGTACTAACCACATTCACATGCAAATAAGGACTGCACTCAACTAACAAACTATGAAACAAGCAAAGGAAAAATGGCCTGAGCGAAACCTATGAAACCGACGAAGAGTAAGGAAAGGTAGAAAATCAAGGAGGGCGACATGTGGTCGGACTCTCAACTTGCTCAAAAGAAATGAGAAAATGCGAGTTCTGCTCAACTCGCCTAATTTCGTAGTGAAGTCTCGTCCGAGGCGGGCGCAGAACCCGATCAGCCTACGGTAATCGAGCACGTCGCTTCGCCTCCTACAGTAGTGGAAGGTACCTAACGTAACGCACCCTATGTCGAATCTCAGGACAAAAATTTGAAGCTACATGCTATAGAACCTTTTTGTGATGAGCTAAATATTTCGTGTGGTCGCTTGTGATTTTCTTATTCACAAGGTTAACCAATAAGCAAGAGTTTTCTTCACTGAAAGCCATGATTCAATTTATATACTGAAAAGGGCGAAGGTGTTTGTTTGGTACGAAGCACAAAAACAACGTCTCTTGCAAACATATTGGCGTAATGCAGAGACCGTTTTCTCTGAGACCAACTTTGAAGCTCTAGTCTAGTTACGATTTACGGTTTACGATTTACGATTTACGGCTGTTTTGTCGTAATTACGATTCACGATTTGCGAAATTTCGGATTTCATTTACGCACATCCCTGGTCCACATGCACAGCCGGGACGCGACACGCCGGCTCGCACCAAGCATTTCGTCCACAGCGAGCACCTCCTCTCGTCTTGCAACGCTTCTTTTTAAAGAGCAAGGGAAAGAACGCCTCTCAGCCGCTTTTGGATAATAACGGAAGTATCAACCTGCACATTTGTTCCATGAATCTTTTATCGACATGGTAAAACATCACCTGTATTACTGTCGTCCCGTTGATCATCGACTTGCTCGAGTGGGCGCCAGCAGCGTCTCCATTCGTCCCTGTCGCGTGCCAGAGTGCTCCAATGTATCCTCCTCGCTCGAAGGACATGAAGAGCGTCATAGCGGTCGTTCAGGGCTTTCACGAAGAAGTCCGACCAACTCGTTGGTGGGCGTCCTGGTGTTCCCTTGACATCCCGCGGAATCCAGTCGGTGACGGCTCTCGTCAGCGGGTGTCTGCGAAGCGCATTATGTGGCCGGCCCACCTAGTTTTCGACAACTTGGCCCACGCGACAGCGTTTCTGATCTTCGAACGTCGACGAAGCTCGGAACTCCGGAGCCCTTCTCTCACTTGCGTGAGTCGTGTCACTGCGAGCATCGTCTTCTCGATTCCACGCTGCGCGACGCTCATCGCGTGTTCATCCTGCTTTCAAATAGCCCAGGTCTCTGAGGCGTATGTTAGGGCAGGAAGAACAGTGGAGTCGAATAGGTAGGCACGGAGTCGGACGTTCTTCGTCTTCTTCGCGACTTCCTCGACGCTCTTGAAAGCTCCCCAAGCCGCTCGTTTCCTCCTGCTCAGCTCTGGCGCTAGCTCGTTGACCATATTGACTTCGAGACCCAGATAGACGTAGCTGGAGATTCGGAGATGTTGGTTCCGTTGAGCGAGAATGGGGCATCAGAAACTTGTCCGTTCCTCATGAACATCGTCTTCGTAAGATTCAGCTGCAGTCCAACGTTCCCACATACACAATCGAAGTCGGCCAGCATTCGCTCCGCCTGGCTGATGCTCCGTGTTATGAGCACGATGTCGTCAGCGAAGCGAAGATGATGTAGTTGCCGGCCGTCGACCTTCACTCCCATGTCCTCCCATACTAATTCGCTCATGACGTTTTCGAGGGTGGCGCTGAAGAGCTTCGGGGATATGGTATCCATCTGCCAAACCCCTCTCTTTACGTCGATGGGGACGTCGTTGTAGAATGGTGAGATCTTGGTCGTGAATCCACTGTACAGCTCTCGAAGGACTCTGATGTACTGAGTAGGAACGCCCTGAGTGAGAGGGCTTCGAGGACTGCTTCAGTCTCGACGGAGTCGAATGCTTTCTTCAGGTCGATGAACGTAAGGCAGAGCGGCAGCTTGTACTCTCGCGACACTACGATGAGCTTCGTAATGGTGTGTATGTGGTCGATCGTGCTGAACCCTCTCCGAAATTCTGCTTGCTCGCATGGCTGTCCTTCGTCCAGCGTTCTGCTAATCCTATTCAGGATCAGTCGAGTGAACAGCTTGTAGACTACGGACAGCAGGCAGGCGTAGAGCACTCCCGCCCGGTCAGAGGGAGGTGCGGGTTCGAGTCCCGCCTGGCGCTGGAAGTTTTGATCGCAACTAGACATCGTTGTTATTGTTACATTTTTGTTTACTCTGGCATCCCAAATTCAGCGAGAAGATTAGAAGGCGATTACTTCGTCATCGACCCAAAGTTGCTCGTTATCTAAACTGGACTACAACTGTTTTCTCATTACAATACACTTCCAACTGTAGATCGATCTCTGGTGGACTGAAATTTCGTCTTTCAGTTATCGACATCCATTACTCAGCCAACGGAAGTGCGTAATACCGTGCAGTCGATGCATTGCAATTTCTATCTATTTGGGGTAGTCCAATGTTCAACATACGGGTTAGAGTAATAGCCTTATTTATAAACCAGACGTTCAGCGGCCTAGGGGCCGCCAAACGTCTGGTTGGGGGCTTCGCCCCGAAAAGCCCAAGAATAGAACAACCCATTCCATCTGGTTGTGGGCTTCGCATCCAAACCTGGAGAATAGAACAACACCAATTTTCCTCCATTCTTCTTTCAAACAAAACTGGTTTTACTATATAGATTAGTGCAGTGGGATATGGTAGGACAGAATTTTCATTGCGCATATGAAGCTCATCCACCCTCCATCACATGCACGCGATTTATTCTCCGAAGCGCTCGTTTTCTACGTGACGAGAAACAGGTAATGAGAGTCCCAATCCGGTGCTTAATCAGCAAAATCATAATTAAAATTAATCGGTATTGGTCGACACCGCTTACTGTCCGGCGGCAATAATCTTCTTTTTCTTCAGCGTTTGTCCCGCTTCGTGGCGGGGTCCGCTATTCTGCTGTCATGACGCCACCTCTCCCGATCCAACGCTAGATAAGAGTGGACACCACCTAGTTTCAAGTCCATGTGTGACGTATCAGCCCATCGCTGCTTCGGGCGCCCTCTAGGCCGCTTTCCTATTACCTCGAAGTTAAGGCCTATCTTGCGGACGCTGTCTTCCTTTCCACGCAGAACGTGGCCGTACCATCGCAAGGGAGCTTCACGCATCTTGACAGCTATTGGCGCGATACGGCACTTCTGCCGAATGACATCCTTTCGGATGCGGTCCATGCGCGTGACTCCAGGGGCCGGATTCATCAACCACTAACCCGCCGGTGTAGGGGTAGAGATATCCACGATGAAGCCTGCGTCTCTGACTTTTGCCTTATCTCTACCTGACTCTTATCTTATCTCTACACCTTATACCCCGCATACCCACGAGTTTAATTGTTGATGAATCCGGCCCCAGCTGTCCAGCGCAGCATCTTTGTCTAAATGACGCTGAGGCGCGTTTCAACTTCCTTGGTCGCTGGCCAACACTCAGCGCCGTACATCGCTACTGGCCGGACGACTGATCTGTAGATCTTCGACTTAAAGCGCTCTGGTATCTTCTTGTCGTAGAGCACGCCACTCAACGAGCGCCACATGAACCAAGCCGCACTCACGCGTGCATTCACTTCGACCATCAGTTTGCCGTCAGATGCGACTGCTGATCCCAGGTACTTAAAGACCGCAGTGCGTGGAAGCTCGATGCCGTTAACCTTGATGGAGCTGGACTCAGTAACGTACGTCGTTAGATACTCGGTCTTCTTCACGTCCAGTTTGAGTTCAAACCGCTCCAAGCGATCACACCAAGCTTGCACCTCTCGCTCGAGTTCACCTTTATCTTCGCTAGCGGGCATCACGTCATCGGCATAAAGCAACGTCCAGGGGACGGGCTTCTGAAGATCTCGTGGTGGGATGGCATCCATGACGACAACAAAGAGGAGAGGGGAAAGCGCAGAACCCTGGTGTATTTCGACAGAGATGGGAAACTCCATCGAGGTTCCAGTTGCAGCTTGAAATTGATTCTTTGGACAAAAATAGAGAATTCGCACCCACTATATGAGCTCTTAAGGAACTCCATGTTGACGCAGGGCGTACCATATCACTTCACGCGGTACGTTGTCGAAGGCGTTCTCCAAGTCGAGAAAGGCGAAATGCACTGGCTTTTGTTTCTCGCGATGCTTCTCTATCAGGAAGCGGGCGGCATGTATGGCATCAACGGTGCCACAGCCAGCCACGAAGCCGCACTGATTGCTGGAAAGCTGGACGATGTCCCGAATTCGTCCATCGACAACTCGCTCAAAGATCTTCATGCTGTGCGAAAGCAAGCGAATCGGACGGTAACTAGAGCAGTCTGTAGGACTGCCCCTCTTTTTCCAAATCGGAATCGTCGTACTTTGGTGTCAACACTCAGGAACTTTCTTCTTCGCCACAACCTGATTAAAGAACTTCGCCAACCACTCAGCAGGGTACCATAGCTTTGACTTCCACAGATCAGCTGCCACGTCGTCGGGCCCAGGTGCGTTGCCTGGCCGCATCTTCTTCAGAGCCGCTTCAATCTCCTCCACGGTGATCTTCTGAACGGGGCCGTGGGTTGGAGCCGTAGAAGCGATGGCTGGATGAGGAAATTCTACTGTAGAGATTTCCTCAAAGTAGTCGCGTCATCGCTTCAGCGCCTTTTTGCGGTCTGTCAGAAGGTGGCCGCTCTCATTATTGATGCCAACGAACTTTTCAATGTCCTCTGTTTGGCGATGGCGGGTCTTACCAAGTCGGTACAAATACCGCTCACCATCGCGCGATTCGAATTTTCGGTAGACATCACCATAATGAGTGGCTTTCGCAACAGCCACAGCCTTCTTTGCGGCCTTCTTGGCTACTTGGTACTTCCGCCAGTTATCGGCTGTCTTTTCGCCGAGAAACACGTGATAAATGACTTCTTCTCTCGCACTTTTGCTTTCACGTCATCTGTCCACAGCCATGCCTACTTGTCGACCTTCCGTCGCCCAGGCTTCGTAATGCCGAGTTCCGACTGTGCAGTTTGACGAATCGCGTCGGTCGCCTTCTTCCAAATTTCGTCGACAGTCGTGACTGTCGGTAACCGCACGTGAGAAATCACAGCTGAACCTTTTCTCTCATTCGCCACCACTTGATTCTTGCAGCACCGCATCGCTCGACCTGCTTCAGCCTCGGAGGGGCGATCTTCAGAGTGCAGATCAGCGGTCGGTGCTGTGGAGCGGCCGTCTCATACGGCCCGACCTTCGCATCTGTGACAAGACTCCGTTCGCGATCTCTCACAAGGACAAAGTCTATCTGAGTCTTGGTACTCCCTCTGTAGTATGAGATGAGGTGGTAGACGCGTTTTCGGAAAACGGTGTTCACAATGGTGATATTATGCGATTCCGCATACTCAAGAATGCGCCCACCATCGGCGTTACGAGACCCGTATCCGAAACCACCATGACAGCTGTACCCGTCTTTCGTAGCACCTACGTGCTCATTAAGGTCACCAGCGACTATGATGACATCTTTCGGTGGTACCTCTGCTGTCTTTTCATCAAGCATGTTCCAAAACTTATCCTTGGCTTGATCGGAGCAGCCAGTCTGCGGAACCTACGCAGAGAAGAAGTGATAGAGTCGCTCCTTAGCGGCGACAACGATCTTCATCAATCGATCGTCAAAGCGCTAGTCGCTTACAATCGAGTCACGAAATCGTTCGGAGACCATTATTCCGACACTACTGGTGGCGGTGGGACTTCCACATAGGACGGCCTTGAAGCCTCGTCCTATGTCCCTTGACTTGCGGCAGGACCACCTGGTCTCGTGCACCGCACAGAAATCAACTCTTCTACGCTCCAGTGCTTCAACCAACTCGCACGAGCGGCCCGTCAACGTACCCACATTCAGCGTAGCCACGCGAGTCCTGCTTACGTTACGAGACTTTCGGACTAGCTCAGTTGTCCCCGATGCCGTCCTCGCATCAGGGAACCTCGCATACTTTCCGCACTCGCCGGGCTCTGCGAGTGCCCGTCGGTTCCCGCGGACGCCGTAGCACTATCTCGAAATACTTGAACTGTCATACACCATGCGATGTGACATGGGTGTTCGTAGGCCGGCCTGTCACAAGGGCCTGCCGTTTGCAATCGAATGTCCATGCTCGGCTTAGCTCGCAAAGCGGGCAGTTTCCAGTGGCACCACGTGGAGGAACGGACATCGCCACCATCCGACGGCAATAATACTCCTCCGAATCCCGTGGTCCCTCTCTCTACCCCTCTCCCCCCTCCCGAAATACTTCTTTTCCTATGTGCTGGCAAAGAAACGGAGTGAGAGTCAAGCACGCACATGTGACACTAAGTAGCGATTCATGTGTCACTACGTTGCCACGACGTCTATGACACTCCTTCTGCACTCTGACACACGTGCCACGACTTCTATAAACCGTCTTCAGAAATCCGACACACACTGAACGATGTTGAGGGGAAATGCTGGTCGCCCCTTATTCACGCTCCCCCTCTAATGGTTCCCCTTTGTTGGTCCTCTCCTATTGGTCGCCCTTACTCGACTCCCTGCGCACGTTAGACGATGTCTTCAGCACGTCTTCTGAATAACTACGCACGTTGGACGACATCTAGCGCAGGTCTTCTGAATCTTGACTCACGACCTCTTGCACAGGTCTTCTGAATCCCTACGCACGTTAGACGACATCATCAGCACGTCTTTTGAATCCCTACGCAAGTTGGGCGACGTCTTCAGCACGTCTTCTGAATCCATACGCACCTGAACGACTTCTAGGACACGCCTCCTGAGCCCCTACGCTCTGCACTCGATCCCTATTTATACCCTGACGCATAAACTTGGTCGATCAGCCGCCAAGGATATACTTCGCCAGCAATCGCCCATGGTTAAGCTCAAAGAGAGCCCGGCATACGCCGCACTGTCGTAGGCATCTTTTGGCTTCAGTCTCCCCTCCCCGTGACGGACACGTGACATTAGCCGATTATATATAGTAGGATATAGCCGGCTGTTCATGACAATTAGGGTCTGTGACGTGCCACCGCACACATCTGACTCATTCCCTTCATATAGTAGAAAAACATGTTTCGATTTTGATGAGTCCTTGAACAGAAGAGCTACAGGGCTCTCGAAGGCGGGGTGCAGTAGCGCACCGACAGCGCGTGTCACGTGCATGGGTGTGGGCGCGCTGTTACAGGGACGCGGCGAAAGGCTCCGCCGCAAGCGAGTCGGTGGCTCAGCAGGGTGCGTAGCTACTCCACAGGTGCTAGGTCTGATGTTCGACTCCCGTGCTATGCAGTGTTTTTGCATTTTTTCATGATTGCCGCATTCTTTACCAATTTGCTTCCTACACATCTCCTACATATTTATTTCACTCTAGATTGTTAGATAGTGATCAGATTCGTGCTCATCGCGAAGTTTGGGCAAAAACGGTGGCCATGACCTTAGAATTAATCACCTTTACCTACCGTAATTTAACATACTACCGCGTAATACGGAAAAGGGATGTCAGATTCGTGATCACCATCCCAAATAACCCCCAGCGAGAAATTTGGGCGAAATCGGTGATAATGACTTCGACGGACCTAGTCACCCGTACCTATCGTAACCTACCGTAATCGGCCGAAAATTGAAAAACGGATGTCACATTCGTAATCAGCATCCCAAATAACCACCCTGGGCAAGGTTTGGGCGAAGTCGGTGATTCGACATCTCTAGTCACCCGTACTGCTGTAACCCGTACCTGTTGTAAGGTCATTGTTTAACATTCGCTGAAGAAACAAAACATTGTATACTTCAGAAACTGAGAAAAGTGAGTGAAGCACAGCTCACAGAAACCTTTATTTGACAATTTAGAGTGAAATAAATGTGTAGGAGATGTGTAGGAAGTAAACTGATTTAGACTGCCATAAGCACGATTTTCACAACACTACTTTACGACTCCAGAGGTCGAGGAGAGGTCGAAATTTTTTTGCCCAAACCTCGCCCGGGGTGCCATTTGGGGTGCTGATCACGAATCTGACATCCGTTTTTCAAATTTGGTCGATTACGGTAGGTAATGGTAGGTGCAGGTGACGGCGCAATGCTGTACCCCAAATTTCGAGGGCCCCTGGCTCTTTGGGTTCAAGGACTCAGCAAAAACGAAACATGTTGTTCTACTTATGAAGGGTGGAGATTCTCGCAGTACTATCCATTTCCCCTATTCAGACCTACGCCTGAGACCCTTCCCTGGTTAGTTGAACGTCGGCTCTGTTCGTGAAATGAGGTGATGATTGGAACCTCTTATCCGGAGATTAGTGAGTAAAAGTGGCTCCACGTTCGGCTTTGCCTCATAGCCTTGTGTCTACTGGAGTGTCGTGGTCTTTGTTCAGGAGTTGAGACAAGGTCGTTTGCGAAGGGAGTGTTTGTGTATCCTAAGCAATCTCCATTGCTCCTAGACTGGAGCAATGGAGATAAGTTTATCAAACACTGAGCATTGAAGAGCAATACGTTCTATCCAACGTATTGCTCTCTAATGCTCAGTGTTTGATAAACTTACAACCCAAAGAAATGCTTATCCCTGTGTGCTAACCAATCGCCGCGGCTAGTGATATTTGGGTGCTTGACCGTACTGGTTGCTACCCTACTGGTCTCCCCTCACTTGATATTGAGCTTTGAGGGGGGGGGGGGTGGACTGGTATGGAGGGAATGGCGAATGGCACGAGGAGTAGCAGTAAAGATGAAACAGCAGGAGGGGTGACCAGTGAAGAGGAACCAAGAGGAGGAACGCAGATCAGAAAACAGGCCTACCGTAAGTCTAGTCAATAGACATTGTGGAACACAGCGTGAGTGCTGCTTGGAAGGATCACTATACGATATAAAACAGCAACAGAATAAGGAATAGAAGCATACTGAATTAGAAACCACATAGCTTATACATAGCCTGGGCTCAAACAAAGGAGGAGTGGATTAACCATTATCCATAATGCGATTTCCGGGGGGCTTTGGACTATCCCTTTTGTTGTTCGTTATCCGGTAACCTTTAGGCTGGGCAACGAACAACAAAATAGCTAAATCTTAGGTTTGGACCAGGGAGGAGCGGATTAGCCGTTATCCGTTACCCGGTTACCGGAGGGTTGGCCTATCCGTTTCGTTGTTCGTTATCCGGGAATTTAGGCCGGATAACGAACAACAATTGACCATCTCTCAAGATATCGACACGGTGTTTAAAGGATTAGATAGAAAATTCTTTAAAACCATAAATATGGTCGTGAACAATAATACGAGGCATATAATCTAGTAAGTTCACATGAAGTATTTCCTCACTTGGGAACATGTGACGAGGTCGGTAGATGGACTGTTTCACTTGCCACCCCAGGATCAAGAAGACATTAACCTTGGTATCCTACGTTAGTCAAAGTTCTTGTAAAACATCAAATAAATACCGCGTTGTTTAGTTATGAACTCAATCAAAAACAATCAGCAAGGAGAATAAAGGGAGAAAGCGGCGCTCATTCAACTTCTGTGAGAGGTTACAACTCTTTGAATGTGTAGGCGTACGCAATAATTTGCAGCTGCTGGCGGACAGTTGACAGAAAGCAAATGTTTTATTCTTCCGGAATAATTATAAGTCTGACTGCCGTTGCAGCTTTGGATGCAGTTGAACAGTAATAGTAGTCCTCGTCAAGGCGGAACCAAGCTTGCAAATACAAATCTTACTCGTCGGTGCAACCTTCTTCTACCAGCTTGAAAAAAACTATAGAAGCCGGAGGAATTGTTAATCCAACGACGACTTCATTTTACAACAGATGCAGAAGCTTGTGGGATACAAGGCGAAGGATGAAAACACCAAATCCTATTATATAAAGCAGAGAGGCATGAGTCGCTGACGGGTGACTTCTGTCGCCGTCTGCCGACAGTGGATACACACCCAGCCGTTCGTCGTATCGCTGCCGCCAACCGTAAACACCACAACATGGCAGCAGGGGGCTGGCAGCCATGACGACTGCCGGCTGGTCACCAAAAAACACCCACTTGATGAGATTTCGCAAGACGTCACCACGGCTATGACGAGCCACTGCTGCCGGGTTCAGAGAACACGTGAAGCGTTGCGGAAGAGGTCTGCGATGTGGCACGGCTCAGCCCCCAGGATATGTGATGGAAGACTTCGACGTGCCCCACCATTCGCTTTTGCTCCCCTCCAAGTCGCTACTGTTCCGCTACACGTTCTTGCTAACGTGTACTTCTTCCTTCAGCTCCCAACACATTAGCAACAGCATATTATGATGGCCGAAGGTGTTTCGATGGGGCAATCGATCCTATTATAGCCGCTCAGACAACCAAACCGATCCATATTGTCCATCGCTTGAGCGAAGCTATCGGTTCTCAAGACTTAATCGATGTTGGTGGGTGTTCCGTGATTATGATGGTCGACGGAAGGTCGATCAGGTAATCAGCCACCATGGTGAAACTTCGATCAGGTAATCAATGTCAACCGAATTCAGACATTTAATATCGATCATATTGCCGGCGTTACCGGTTTTCTCCCCGACCTAGCTGAACGGAGTGGGTGTTGAGTGATTAAGATGGTTTACGAGAAGGTTTCGCTGCATGGAGAAGTTTTGATCAGGCAGTCAATATCGATCGATATTATGAATAATTTGAGTGATGCTATCGGTTTTCTCTCAGACCTTCTCAGTCGGGATAGGAATTGCGTGATTGTGTTGGTCAACCAAAGCGCTTTACAGCAATTGGGGCGCTTCGATCAAGCAGTCAATATCACTCGGTGTTATCGATCTTTTGAACGCGATACTGAATTTCTTTCAGATGCATTGAAGGAAGGAAAATCAAATAGAGACGGAAAATCTCACAATATATAAAGGATGATGGCATGAGTCACTTTCTGTAGTGGTTCTTCAACAGCAAAAAAAAGCTTCCACCCTCACCCTCCCCAAATTTTTCGATCACACCAGGCTCACGAATATAATTTCTCCGGTACGTCTCCTCAAAATTGGCGGCCAATGTCATAGTCTAGAAGACGCTCTTTTTGATTTGGAAATTGTTCACTTTGGTCCCAAGAGTATACTGACTTCGCGCACTGGGTTACTAATCTATTTCTACTTTCCCAGGTCCTCCAATTTTAAGCGGTGGACCAGGATAGGTCAGCGAAGGACGTTCGTCGGACTCACGCTCGGTTCGACTACGCTCTCAACCAAGTCTTGCCCTAGGTCCAAATTTTCGGCAGTGCTTTGCCCAATTTCCATAGCACTGTATGCAGAAGAGGATAGTATTTTTGCCCTAGGTCACCTATTCCGATATTCGCCACACCTCGTGGCATGAAGCACGGCGACTGGAAGGAAACGGTCACACGTTCGGTTAGGCTTGATGAGCTGCAATAGATTGTGAACACAACCCCAGACGAAGCGGGAGTGCTGCGGGCATTTTCTTGAGTGCAATACAGGGATGTGAGTGATACTCAGCAAGGCCTCAATCTGTAGCAGGCGTACGTTTCTAAGTGTTCAACTTCGACGCTAGGGATGCTTCTTTACCCAGCGTTGGTTGCCGGCGAATCCGGCAAGCCTGTCGTGGCCCCGCACGTCCAGCGTCAGGCTTCGACGGACGGTGGGTGAGTAAGGAACCTCATATACAAAGGTTTGGGCTACGTTCCTAGCGTGGCCCGCCATACCTGAAGCCGGCAAGCCTGGCGTGGCCCCGCACGTCCAGCGTCAGTCGTCGGCGAAGCCGGCGACGGACGCTGGTGACTATCATAATACAACCCAACTGACCGTACGAAAACAGCCGAGCAACTCACTCCATGATGAAGAGAAATGTGATTTAGAAAGAGTTAAAGAGTTTGATAGCTGTCTTCGCCTGACCACGAGATTGACTTATCCGTCTTTCGACTGTTTTTACAGAGTCGATTGTTTTGTATCCCGCTTCTTCGCACTATCCCAATATCGTTTAACACTGCTGTAGTATGAAACTATTCTTGAACGAGTGACCTTTAAATGTTCCCTTGTCTTTCCAAGGCTGTGAAAAGGGGAAAATGTCAGCGGAGCAGAGTCGTGGCAAATGAATAAACAAATAAAAATAACTATAGGATCTTGCCAGTTTTCTTTCTTCTTGAAATTGGTTCCGAGAGTGCACAAAAGACCGTTCTACTGACTGCCCAAACATTCCTTGGGACATCCATAGAGCTTTCATAAAATACATAGTGACTGCAATAATGAAAGGAGGCTTTGAGGTGAATCTTTATTTAGCGTGGCCTCACGCTTCGACTTCGACTTCCAGCCTAATCCAGTTGGAACCACAGCGAGGTTGGGCGTTCGCCCTCGTTAGTTGATCAGTAGGGGCGAGAGATGAGATCAAAATCTCATATAGCACAAGTCCCACGGGGCGGCAACGATACTCATTTTGACGCGTGCGGTAAGGCGCGCGTGCGTCCGCCGGGCGGAGTTCCCGCTGCGCCGCCCGCTTATAGGGCGACTTTTAGGCCCCTATTATACTCCCGCGGGAGCTTCCGCGGGACGTCCGCGGACGGACGGTGCACCTGGCGCTTTGGCGGGCCGTGACGAGTGGCCCGGCGCAGGGTCCCGACGCGATTTCCGCCCATCCGCGGAAGCTCCCGCGGGAGTATAAGGCCTGAGTTATACTCCCGCGGAAGCGTCCGCGGATGGGCGGGAATCGCGCCGAGATCCCTCACCTGGCCAATCGCCGCGCCCCGCCACGCCCGCCGTCCGCGGTGCACCCCTAGTCCGCGGACGTTCCGCGGATGCTCCCGCGGGAGTATAACAGAGGCCTAACAGGGGCCTTAGGCCTATGTTATACTTCGGCGACGCTATTGTGGGCGACGTCGGCGACAGTGTTACGCGGGCTACTACGCAGTGCGTAGCAGCCCGCGCAACATAGCGTCGGCGACGCGTCGCCGAAGTATAACATAGGCCTTACGCTGACGCTCCTAGGCTGGGCCAGCTGAACGGATAGTATGTGTGCAGACGGATGCACTGATGGTCAAAACGTGGATAGAAAACGACAGAACGACTAAATATAGTGGCATAATGTGAGACTATAATAGTGTTCATTGATCGAGGGTCATTAAGCCACTTGACATAAGTGGAGGAGGGGAACCTTGTGAAAGTTGGACGAAGAGGAAGATCGAAAGACGAAATCTAGTAATAGGAAAATGATAAGAGGTTCTAGAGGGACAAAAGTTCAAAGTTCGATATTAAAAATTGCAAAAAGCGGATACACATACACATTTAGCAGGCATTTTGTGTCTTTAGAAGCCGAGTGCATAAAAAATTAGCCCACTTAAACAACAAGCCCGCCCCTTTAAACATTCAATTTGATATTCGTTTTTGTGAAAGCTTCAAAACTTTGTTAATTCGTGACAATTTATTGGCACCTCTCTTTTTCTCACTGGTTCAAAGTTTTAAAGGGCATGACATATTCATACAAAACTATTAATTAATAGCTGTAAGCCTAACAACTGCTTCACGATTTAGCGATTCATAATGATAAACTGGCAGGATTAAACTTGCAGGCCCAAATAGCTGCTAAATACAATCATTGAAGGATTTTGGAATTTCGGAAACACCAAAAGCCCATGAAAGTTCATTCGTATAGTATGTAATTAAAATGAATCTGATGACGGTAAAAGCACTCGAATATTAGTAGACAATGTAGTGGAGTAGGTAGCCTATAAAAACTTTTCGCACAAAAATTGGACTCTCTATGGACAAGCTAGACTCCTCTTTTCCCTCTAAAACGATTTTCACCCATTTAGGTTTCACATGTATTTTTGGACTCATACCACTCCTGAGCACTCAGGAAGCTCTTATTTCTTGGGCTTAAGAAGGCATACCCCGTTCCACCATAACCGTGTCGCATCCTGTTGCTTTCCTTATATTGCATAGGCCAAACGGTTCAGCGGTAGCTTGGGACTTACCTTCACGCTGGGCGCATCGTGCAACTCGTACGCTTCCACGTAATAGCTAGAGTACCTCTTGCTGCAGCGCGCACCGCGACCGCATGCTTGGCTGTGAGTGAGTATCGTTGCTCGCAGCCCAAGTTGTACTAACCAGCTAATGAAAGGTTTATATTCAAGGAGTCTAAACCCAGTTTTATTTTTGTTGCTTGCTCATTATCCGTTTTTCCATTATCCGGCACTCCTTTCCTCACTTGGGAACTGGTTACATAGTTTCAAAGATACCTAACTTCCATTCGCCCGAGTCGCAAACTCGTTCCACTCTCCTATGATGCCTACCAAACAAATCGTTGTTCATTCATCTCAAGTCATGTGCGAACCAAGAAAGCACACAAACTGCTATTAACGAACGTTAGAAGTGGAGGGCCTGGCGCAGTCTAGGAAGACTTTTTACCGCCAATGCTTTCGTCGTATCATTTGTGGTTCCACGAATGCAGCGTGTTCGATTTGATTGCATTTGGTAAAGGTATGCTTATAGCCATATGCTGTTGTGAATCATCAAATAAATACCGCAGCACATAAATGAATAGGAGTAAAAGGGAAGTAGATTTCATCAACATAGATAGAGGGCGACTTTTCCATTAGCCGCTTTGCAACAACTTATATTAAACGAATTTATCATCGCGAGCATTGCAAGACATACAGATTTGTTCTAATTTATGAGTTTTTTTAAACGAAACTTCTGAATTACATAGGAAACCATTCCCTTTTAGGGAACTCCTCGTTAAACGCATACCACAAAAAACTGCGGACGAGTTGTCTCGGCACGGCCACTGTGTAATACAAGACGCTCTTACTAGGGTACCACGTTCTCAAAACGGTTACCGTAACAAAAACCGTTGCGGGAGCATCACGTCTCTCGTTCAGCGCTGGCGCTATGCCAGCTGCACAGTAATTAATAATATAGCAGCGCAACGACGGAATGAGGACGGTTCATACTGTTTGAGGTCTTGGATGGAGCATTTTGGGAAGAATTACTACTAATGCTGGACTGCATGAGTGCCCACGTTGTATCTTCAAAACTCACTATGGTGTGTTCGACGGCACGTTAGGTGAAACAGATCATCATAACACTTAGCTGCAAGAGTGTGTCCGAATTCTGTAACCAATAAGAGCGAAGCAATTTGGATTCAGTCACTTTCTCCTTGAACGTCTACTAGGTCGTTGAGCATTGTAGAGCAAAGATGTTCAAGCAATACATATATTCACCACACATGTATTGTTACATCTTGTATTATATTCCTAAAGAATAAAACACACTTTCTGTGTTCTTGAAACTATGAATGATTGCGGAAGCGCCTCATTTACATTACGCCAGCTCTCCAGAATCAAACTAAGGTCTCTTCCCAGCACAAAAATATGCAGTTCTAGCAAAGGGGAAGGGCAAAGGAAAGGGAAAAAACTGTTTTAATGACTGTTTTAATGTCTACCGAGGGAACCGTTGCTGCACTGTTTTGAGAACTTCTCTCTGTGTAAACAGCAGAAGTAAGAATGATTAAACGAATGGAATGCTTTGCAAAAACATGATTACCTGATCCTGTATCATTTGCTGTTCGCTTCCTTGCAAAGGACTAATCAAAACTTATATATAAAAGAGTTTGTGCGTGGAGTGATCTAAGCCAAGTGAGCTACGCCGCATCATCCACAGCGAGAGCGGTCGAATGATCTAACCGAAGTGAGGTACGCCGCATCATCCACAGCGAGGGCGGTCGAATGATTTAACCTAAGTGAGGTACGCCGGATCATCCACAGCGAGGGCGGTCGATTGATCTAACCTAAGTGAGATATCACCATCACCACCTATATATAAAAGAGTTTGTGCGTGGAGTGATCTAAGCTAAGTGAGCTACGCCGCATCATCCACAGCGAGAGCGGTCGAATGATCTAACCGAAGTGAGGTACGCCGCATCATCCACAGCGAGGGCGGTCGAATGATCTAACCGAAGTGAGGTACGCCGCATCATCCACAGCGAGGGCGGTCGAATGATTTAACTTAAGTGAGGTACGCCGGATCATCCACAGCGAGGGCGGTCGAATGATCTAACCTAAGTGAGATATCACCATCACCACCTATATATAAAAGAGTTTGTGCGTGGAGTGATCTAAGCTAAGTGAGCTACGCCGCATCATCCACAGCGAGGGCGGTCGAATGATCTAACCTAAGTGAGATATCACCATCACCACCTATATATAAAAGAGTTTGTGCGTGGAGTGATCTAAGCCAAGTGAGCTACGCCGCATCATCCACAGCGAGAGCGGTCGAATGATCTAACCGAAGTGAGGTACGCCGCATCATTCACAGCGAGGGCGGTCGAATGATCTAACCTAAGTGAGGTACGCCGGATCATCCACAGCGAGGGCGGTCGAATGATCTAACCTAAGTGAGATATCACCATCACCACCTATATATAAAAGAGTTTGTGCGTGGAGTGATCTAAGCTAAGTGAGCTACGCCGCATCATCCACAGCGAGAGCGGTCGAATGATCTAACCGAAGTGAGGTACGCCGCATCATCCACAGCGAGGACGGTCGAATGATCTAACCTAAGTGAGATACCACCACCTATCACCATCACCACCTATCACCACCTATATATAAAAGAGTTTGTGCGTGGAGTGATCTAAGCTAAGTGAGCTACGCCGCATCATCCACAGCGAATGCGGTTGAGTGATCTAACCTGAATAAGGTGCTCCTCATCATCTACAGCGCGGGCGAAATTTGCTATTGAGGGATGTTGCTGCAGCAGGGAAAACGCAGCCCTTTACTGCTTAACACAACAGCACCTACGCGCGTTGTTGAGCGTCCAGATTCAGATGCCGACTTGCCATTAGCATGAGAGGACTACTAAAGGGGTAAGGGTAGAAGGGGGACCTTGAGGGTGGAGAACCGACGGCGATAAGGAGGCAGCGACCAGGAGGAGCATCGTGATGGTCGATGGGGAGAGCAATGAAGCAAGCCAGGAGGTGGTACCAAGAAGAGTTTAGGCAATACGAAGGGATCATTAGGGAGTTACCAATCAGGGAAGGGGAACAGTAAGGAGGATCAGCAAGGAGATCCATTACCATTAAGAGAGACCGGATTTAGAGGATGTGACACCGATGTCACACAATGGGCGCTCGCTCGCCGTCGTCGTGTCGTGAGCGTGGGAGGGCTACTTAATTGTAGTAGAGTAGTAGGGAGGATCCCGAGGGGGTGAAGAGGAATATACCTTGAAAAAGGGACCTGGAGGCGGGACCAGGACGGGGAACCAACAAGAAGGGAGCCGTAAGTGAATTCATACGGAGAAGAAGGAATCTGCCATGTGCATAGCCTCGTCACGCTCGACACAGCGGCCACTGCGCGCGCTTCTGAGTTTCCTGATCCAGAAAACGGACCCCCTACTTCGCGCAGCAAGCATCATCATTCTGAATACGTGTCACCGACCATGCCATGAGCCTGTGAGGACCACTAAGGAGATAGTGGAGAAGGGCGGTATGGGGACCTCTATGGTAGACCAGGAGGGCAACCAGGAAGGAAAGGAAGAACCTGGAGGAGAGGCCAGGACAGAGAAACCAGCAAGAAGAGACCAGTAGGTGTCAAAAGTGGAAACAAAGAAGTGGGCCAGTAGTTGGGATCAGGAAGATAGGGACTAAAGAGGGGAAGAGAGGGGAGGGAAGACCTGTAAAGGCGGACCAGCAATTGGATCCAGTAAGAAGACACGAGTAAGGGGGAACCTGGCTTCGGAAGGCATGTCAACGACAACTTGAAACGCTAGCTGTTGAGCATGAAAACGATTGCGGAAAAGCAACCTGAGGGGCAGAAGTACTGCGCAGCACAAACCAATGACGTCAATGGACGGTCCGCAGAGAATATCTATGAGGAAGGCACCGAAGTGGTGAAGGGCTTGATGCCGATAAAGTACGCATCAAGTCCTAGATGCTAGCGATTCTTATGTTTTACAAAAACTACTTTCCCTAGGTCAGTGATGCTATAAAGTCGCGCGGAGCGCATCCAAATATCTTACGACAAGTGCTCCGACACGCCTAACGGCGTGTCGGAGCACTTGTCGTAAGATATTTGGATGCAATTTTAGAGTGGCAGTCTATTATGAATCGTTAATGGTAGCTACATATCAAGAAATACAACATGCAATGCAACATATCAATGCCTTAATTTACCTGGTACCCTCCCTTGGAAATGTCCTAGATTTACGCTGACGCTGAGATATAAAAAGATTTCATAATTGAAATGTGGACAGGCTACGGTCGTGATCCAAGACTCTATTTGCTTTGGAAAGAAATCGCAAAACGCTGTCCACTATTTAAATAAGGTAATAAGGTTGCTTTAACGAATTTTCGCGGTTTATAGTATTGTAATTGTTCCAGGTTTCTATGTAATTTACGGTGTTTTCATTACTCCCTCCCCCCACCTCCAACTAGAATAGCAGTTTAGAAAACCGATTCTGGTACTGGAAGGACAGCAATTTATAAGGTAAGCATATTTATATTTATATGTTGTGGTGCATGTTGCATTTCTTTAAATATTGAACTGCCCTCCCCTCTAGGATTGCACCGATATTTGATCTGCTTTTTTATCGTTAGCAGTCTAAGCAGGAAACTATCTAAGCGGTAGGTGGGAACGGCTCAAGTGTTGTATATGGGCAGAATCGCCTCACCCTGGGAAACAACGAAATGCAAATGTCAGCACTAGTTAAAAGTTCCGACTCCACCGACAAGACTTCGGTCGAAATTTTTTTTTTCGCTGAAACTTTGTCTAGGGGGGTTATTTGGGGTGCTGATCACGAATCTGAGATCCGTTTTTCACGATTCGGCCGGAGACCACCCATGTTAACGGTATGGGTGGTCTCCGGCCGAATCGTGAAAGACGGATGTCAGATTCGTGATCAGCACCCCAAATAACCCCCCTAGACAAAGTTTCAGCGAAAAAATTTTTTTCGACCGAAGTCTTGTCGGTGAAGTCGGAACTTTTAACTAGTGCCCAAATGTCTTGATCCCAATACAACTCTGGACAGAGTTAGGGACAACGGAAGTTGGGCCGTTGGCGGCGTTAGCCCTATGCCTGCAGGCGAGCGGCGGGCTCAAGTTGACTGGAAAGAGCGATGACGAGCGAGCGATGGTGGCGCAGCGGTTGGAGCGGCAGTGTAATCCCCATAATCGCTGTTTCCAACCAACTTGAACTCGCCGTCCGCGTGCAGGCATAGGGTTAACGCCGCCAACGGCTCAACTTCGTTGAGATACATGCATTTTGTTGTTTCCCAGAGAGAGGCGATTCTGCCCATATAGAACACTTGGGCCGTTCCGACCTACCGCTGAGATAGTTTCCTGGTAAATCCGCACGACGCAACTCCTTTTTTAACATTTAGGCAATCAGCTGCTTGTAGGGCAATTCAGCATGACTTCTGCATAATCCATAAACATCGTGAAGATTGTTCTTAGGCGACAATGCTGAGCACTCTTACAAGTTAGCTGTGTAGAATCAACAAATAGCACTTTTTCACAAATTTTCTCATAGAAAACCTCTGCAAAGAGTATGAAATCCCTCCTTTCTGTAGTCCAGTAGCTCCATCATTGATTACCGTGGAGCTCTGCCAGCGCTCCATCAGAGACGTGATGGTCCCGCAACGATTGTTGTTATGGTAACCGTGTTGAAAACGTGGTACCCTACTAAGGACGTCTTGTGCCACACAGTCATCACCATAGTCTTTTGCTCTCTGCGCCCTCCTAGTTTAGAGATCGCGTCGGCGCCCCAGCTGACATTCGATCGATCATTTGTAAGCCTGCGATGACGCCTTCCCGGGCGAGTCGTGGTGCAGTGGATAAGCGGGTTGCTTCGTGCGAGGAGGATTTGTGGTTCGGTTCTTCTGCGTTGTGACGTTCTTACATTTCAGCTGACTATGTGATATTTGAGCAGTCTCGACGTCTACACGGTTCTGAAGCGTTTTTTTTTGTTGCGCATCTTCCAACCGTATACGCTTCGCCGCTTCAAGAGCGCGGAACCCAGCTCCGGACCCCTCCTCGGCGATGAGAGCAGTTTCCACACAAGCAGTTTGGCTGCACCACACCCTGAAGTTCCTTCCCTTGCCTGGTTCTGCGCTCGAAAAGCGGACTCCCCTACCGCCCGAACAACTCGTCCGAAAACTCGTCCGCAGTTTTTTGCTTGTGTGCGTTTTACGGCGAGTCTCCTTGCTGCATCTCCTGTTCCACCTAGTAGACCTCTGTTTTTTCTTCCCATAACATAATGTACGATGCCTCAGAGAAAATGACGAAGGAGATGTGCTCATTATTTAAACGTCCCTCCTTCCATCAAGCTTGCGTTGCTGTTAATTGCGAGGATTCTTGCCGGAAAATGTATTGTAATGTAATGTAATGTATATCAATCATGAATGCTATTCTCTGCCTCATCGTATGCTTTCATGTATGATTGGCTGAAAAAGGTGGCAGGCATTCCGGGTACTTAATATGTAATTTTGGTCGAGCAAGAAGAAGGAGGGAAACAATATCAAAATAATTCTTACTTCTAGTATTGGTTGCCCCTGAGAAAGTGACGGACCACTTACATGTCTATAAACACAATTCCTCAATTAGGTCTCACGATGTAGAAGTGATCCACGGAGTGGCAGCCAACTTTCCCAGCAGTAAGGGACAGCTAAGCGTAGAACACAACAAAAGTCAGTGCACTGTTTTGTTGGTAGAATATCTACGGCAACAACTCCAGGAGCGATCTCGGAAACTAGCTTTTCTGGTCTGTTCCCAGCTCTCAAACGCTTCTAGTTGAGGGTGGGAGTGGTCGTTTGTGCTTCCAGGGGCCGGATTCATCAACGACTATCCCGTGGGTATAGGGGGTAGAGATACCCACGATGGAGCCTGCGTCTCTGACTATATCTACTTAACTCTTATCCTATCTTTACCCCTTATACCCCGCATACCCACGGGTTTAAATGTTGATGAATCCAGCCCCAGCTTTCTACCGCCACTGGCTTCCAACTGCATACCGTACAGCATCCAATCGAATCCGTCCGTCCCCAAATCCGGTGCGAAGCGGAGCGCACCACAATCTCGACTGTCACCAGCGATCTCTTCTCCTGGCTAACCAATTAAGGTAAATCTCACGCCAATATGATCACTGCTTGACTGGTGCCTCACACCAAGGTGTCGACTCGACTCACTATCGAACAATGTTGTAGATTTTCTGTCCTAATCAGCATTTGAAGTGGGAATGGCATGCACACTGAACACGTTGCTCGGTGGACAGTTCGCCTTCTTCAGAAATCAGATTTGCAAAGGAAAAGCTGTCCCAGCAAACCATTGCATTGAGGAAATATACATCCAGCATGGTTCCACGATAATAGGCAGGACAGTGGAAGCAGCTTGTTGGGGAAGCAATGCTGATCTTCTCACGCTTACTTCAGAAAAATCCCAGCTACAGTCTGGAACTAGCTGGTATAGATGGGAGTACGTGCAAGAATTTCAACAACAACAACAACAACAACAACAAAGCTCAGCTCTGTGTGTGGGGAACAGGAAGGAGAACTGATGCCCAAAACGTAAAACTCCCAAAAGTTTTCCATTGTGGCGTAGATATAGGGACAAGGGTAAAGGTCGGCATTGGCCGCCATTTATGAGGTCTTGTCGGATGCGCTACGCACTCTATTTCTATGACAATTCGTGATAGAACTTTGGATATTTGATCGGGCTTATATCGATGTGTAGACAGGCAAGTAAAGTTATTCCTTCCGTTTGGAGTCAGAAATTGTTCCTTCTGGAACAAATTGACCTTCAAGTCCCCGAACCTTTAAATGGTACTTACTTTATTTTGATACTTTGATGGTCCTTTGTCGGCTGGAGGTCTTCTCAGCGGGGACCACAATTCTTCCAGACCGCTCGATCTCTGGCTGCTTGTATCCAGTGAGGCAGACTCCGCTCTCTGAAAGATCTTGAGAATGAGTCTGCCATCGCGTTGGCGGTCGTCCCAGTGGTCTCTTATGGTCTCTCGGGAGCCATTCTGTGACAAGGAGACTCCATCTATCGTCCTTCCGTCGAAGCAGGTGTCCGGCCCAGCGATATTTGGACTTCTTCATGTACTGCAGCGGCTCTGCTAATTGCGACTTCTCCCGTAGCTCCGAGCTTCGTAGGTCTTCATTGCTGACGAAGGCTTGAACCTCAGAAGACTCTCCAGTGCACGATGCGTAGTTTGCATCGCTCTGGCGATTGTCTTGTTGTCGGGCCAGGTTTCCGTCGCGTAACACATCGCAGGCAGTACAGAGGCGTAGAATATCGAGGCCCTGAGACCGGGATCCTTGACCTGATCGGTGACTTCGCGAATCGAACTGAAGGCTGCCCATGCTGCGCGTCTCCTGCGGGCGATTTCAGGAGCGAGGACGTTATCCATGTTCACCTCTCTTCCCAGATAGACGTAGGAGTCGTCCTGTTGCAGAGCGACTCCATTTAACCTTACGAGTCCCGTGTCACACCACTGGTTGACCATAAATTGTGTTTTGGACATATTCATGTCCAATCCAATCTTCATACCTGCCACATTGAGCTCGTTCAGCATTTCCTCGACTTCTCCCGTGCTGGTAGAGATGAGAACAATATCGTCGGCGAAGCGAGGGTTGCTGATCCGTTTACCGTCGACAAGATAGCCTTTAACGTCCCAGTTCAAGTCCTTCATGGCATCTTGGAGTGCCGCTGTGAATAGCTTGGGAGAAATCGTGTCTCCCTGCCGTACTCCTTTCCCGATAGGAATTTTAAGCTTTCGATCGAACAGCTGGATGGTGGTCGATGTGTTCGAGAAGCATTCGTCGAGAAGTCGGATGTAGGGCGATGGTATACCAGCATGCACAAGCGCATTCAGAACGGCGTTGATTTCTACAGAGTCGAACGCTTTCCGATAATCCACGAAGACAAGGACAAGTGGGAGGTGGTATTCGCGGCTCCTCTCGATGAGCTGTGAGACAGTCTGAATATGGTCCATGCAGGAGAAATCCTTGCGAAACCCTGCTTGCTCCACTGGCTGATACTCATCCAAGCAACACTTCATACGATTGAGCAGTATCTTGGTGAAGATCTTGTACACAACCGAGAGAAGACTGATGGGTCGATAGTTGTTGATATCCTCCTGCTGACATTTTTTGAAGATTAAAACTGTTTTCGACTCCTTCCATGAGTCCGGAATCCTACCAAGTCGAAGGTAGTGGTTGAAGTGCTTGGCAAGAAGTGAGCAGAGGGCACTGCCACCCGCACGAAGGAGATCAGCAGAAATGCCGTCCGGTCCGGGAGCAGTGCACGGCTTCATCCTTCTGATGGCATGAGCAACTTCTGATTCCAGAATGGGAGGTACTTCCTCAGCTGGTGGCATCAAGCATTTCGGGACAGTGATGGAAGAACGGAACAGATCTGTGTAGAATTCTTGAACGAGGCCCCCATCGCTCTTCGAGACGTTTGCGTTGTTCCATCCTTATCCACAAGGGCTGACATTATTGCCTTCTGATCGCAGAGATCTCGTTTGCAGCGCTTCATGCTTGAACCTTTCCCAGCCGCTTCTAACAGCTTCAATCTTCTGTAGGCTTGAATGCACTCCTTCACTGCAATTCGACAGGCCTTTGAGATGGTGACTTTTTCCAGATGGGAAGCATTAGGATCCAGTTTACCAGCTCTTCTTTGCTGCAACAGTTTAATCGCATGTGCGTTGAGTCTTGAAGCAGACGGTGATGTGGCTTCGCAAGAGCTGCTAGCACATTTCAACAGTCCTTTGGAGAGAAGGTCGTAGTCTTCCGATGGATCTTCAAGATTCCAATCATACGACTTTATCGCATATTCCAACTCCTCAGACTTGAATGTGGGGATCCTCACCGGTGCCGGTTTATGAGTGTCACGCTTGAACATCCTCTTTTTGAGAGTCAGCTTCGCACGGACAAGACGGTGATCCGAGCCGGTGTCAAATGAAGGCAGCACGGAGACGTCGAACAGACTCCAGCGTCTGTTTGTAAGAACATGGTCGATCTCCGAACGTGTTTCTCCATTTGGGCTTTCCCAGGTCCATCGTCGGTTTGAAGGCTTCTTAAACATAGAATTTCCATGGTAGAGACGGCGCGCGGATAGGAAGTCTATCAGGCGCTCTCCGTTTTCGTTTCTTGAGGAAGTTCCATGTGGTCCTTGCCTCCATTCGTCGTGATCATTCGTACCGACGATGGCGTTAAAGTCGCCAACGACAACTTTGAAGTAGCTCTTCTCGTCGTTGACAGTCCTTTCGAACAGCTTGTAGAATTCCTCCTTTTCTTCATCTGTGGCCGCAGATGTTGGAGCATATCCATTTATGATGGAGATGGTTCATTGATCTTTGGTTTCCAGACGGAGAACAGCTTCTCGCGGACTGATGATCTTGTAAGAGTCTACTAGGTGGTGCACTGTCGAATTGACGAGAAATCCAACTCCGCCAATATTCTTTCTGTCCACCTTTGCTCCGATAATGAGAAGCTCGTTGTGGTCGGTCCTTCTTATGGTTTCCGTTCTGCCTTTTGTTTCCTACAGGGCGATAACGTCGTATTTGATGTTGCGGCTTCTGTAAAGCAGTGTCCGAAGATCCTGCTCAGATGCGATCGAACGACAGTTATAAGTGCAGACGAATAGGAAATTTCCGTGTCGTGGTGGGAGGGAGTTTCCGGTAGTCCGATTTCAATGACGTCCTGATAGTTTAGCTCCGAGATTAGATGGCTCCTCGCCGGAGGTGGATGCAACCGACGTCGTAGAAGTCTTCTACTAGAGAATTTCTACTTCTACGACTTTAAATGGTAATTCTTCTTAAATGGCCTGTAGAAGCTGAGATCTGTTCGTGGTGCCCGCGAAACTCGCTTCCTGGAAAATGGCTATATACCCCAGTATCGGAAAGAACAAACCAGGGTATGGTAGAGTTGTTCATGCAAACTCCTGCTTACGCTTACACGTGATTGGTCTCTATCATATGAGTTCCATGTTGGCGCTTGTTACGCGAATGCTCGTGAGTATGTATTTCCCAACATCACCCGTTTGCAGTAAATTTGGACTCCGCACTTCTTGTGTAAGTGATACAAATAATGAAGCGCAAAACTGCTGGAGAAATTGTGCGTGGCGTCGAGAAGAACAAGTGCAGCAACTGTTTAGCTGGCATGAAAAATATACATTCGTATGGAAAACTATTGGAGTTCTGAATACCTGTAGAGGAAACGCGAAGCAGTTTTACATTTATTCATTCCGGCTATGTACATGAAAACAACGTGGGGGCCAAAGTAAAAGGAAGGTGGCGAATTGTCGTCAGAGTTCTGTCGGGGTATCGAGGCAGTCGGGTACGAAGGATCAGCAGGCGTACAGTAGAGACTCCTGCTACTGTCCCTGAATGTGGCAACCGGGCGAGCAAGTCCAGAACGAATGACCGGAGGGTGTGGAGACGACTCCACTACAAGCGGATCGTGTTGGTGAGCGCTGCGTTCAGCAGCAAGTGGTCCGATCCGCGGATGGGAAGCGGGTGCCGTCGGTAGTAGTGGACGGCCGAGGAGATCGAGCGGAAGCACGGGCCCTCGCCGATCACCCACTTGTCGCCCCTCCGCTCGAGCTTGATGTGCAGCACCCCGCTGGCGCCCCTAAGGGAGAGGGCCGCGCTGCCTTCGCCTCGCGACCTGAAGGACGGTCGGTCACGAGAGTCCATGGAAAGAGTGCTCAAAAAGTACTCACCTCAGCACGAAGTCTCCAAGTCCTCGGCTTTCGAGCAACTTCTCGGCCCCTACTCGGTCAATGTTCCTCTCCAGAAGGGTCTCCTCCTCGCTTCGATCGTCGACCCGTCGTGGTCGCTCCCATTTGAGCGAATGGCGCTTCGAATCGAGGGGCGAGTTCCCGATGTGAATCAGATGGTTCGAGAATGACGGCGAGTGGGGCAGTGACGAATCTATAACGAACGCGACCAGATGTTTTCAGTCAGCAATGGAAAACGGTCCTCAAGGCGGTACGATCTGAGCTCTCCGCCTTTCAAGGTTGCTAGCACAAGCCGATAGACCATTGTGTAAAAGGAACTACGCTACCAATTCGTGCTACACTGGACAGTCCAAACAGGGCAACAATGAGACACCTACAGATCGGTCTGCAGTGCATGATACGGGTTGTCTTCAATGTGTCCGCTAATAGCAAACCGTGCAAGAGGGCTCTGTTGTGCAAGGCGAGTTACCTTCCGTGCTCCCGATCAGCAAGAGATTAAGCTCTCTTTGCGCATAATTTCCTCCATATCTCAGTGTAGAAGGTATTTCCAACCAGAATGCTACAGTGGGAAGCACAAAAACGAACGCTAGCGAGTCTTCAAAATAAAGGTGCCCCGTTGGGCGTGCTTTAGCGCCATGCCCAACCACTTTCATCGTACACCTTTTACTGCTGTACCATTGGCTGTGCGAAGATTAACAGCGCTGTAAATGCCAGAAGGCTTACCATGAGGTAAATCCGACGCTGCGGGACTTTTGGCGAATACTGCGTCGGCAGAGGAAAGTCGCACCGAGGTGGGCCTGGCAAGGAACTCCCAGGGAGTGTCGTAGTGGTCCTCGTCCATCAGTCGCTGGTCATCATCTGCAATGCAACACGTCTAATTAGCGACCATGACAGGGTCAGTCGTCGCAAATGAATTATGCACAGACGGCTACGGACGGACTAAGGGAATAAGAGACGCTCTGTTGACAATTCAAACACAGCTGGTTGACTGGTAGTGTCGCGCTGGAGGAAGAAGCTTCTAGGGAAGTATAGGAGGCAGATGAGTGCAGTCCACTAGAACAAACAGTAGAGGAGGGTGAAATGAGAAACGCCCGAGGAGCATAGGACGATCGATGCAGCGGGCAGAGGTGTATTGAATTCACTGCTGGACATTACTGGGGTCGAAACCAATCCCGTGCCCTCTTCTCTGCTTCCGCTCACTCTCGGCGCCGTCATCGTAAGCTCGGCAAAGAGGAACGCGGTCGGGAGGCGGAGAAGTTCGCTGCTCGCTGTTTCCGCGGGAGTTTCATTTGGAGAAGCCAACAATCTTTTGTTTCTTGTATTGTTTTGCTTTTCGACGGCTTCCACGAATCGCTGCACAAGTGGAATTCGCGTTCGCTGTATTTCTACTACACTAAGTAGAGGTTTGATCAGCCCAGCATCCCACATGAACTAGCTATCGCTACCGTTTATTCTTCACACTTTTCACTACAAGGTATGTATACCCATAGCAGGTTCTAGGTGTAGCGTGAGCATTTATTTAGAAGATTAACGATTACGTTCTCGTTTTG
Source organism: Heligmosomoides polygyrus polygyrus (assembly GCA_947396885.1). NCBI lineage: Eukaryota > Metazoa > Nematoda > Chromadorea > Rhabditida > Heligmosomidae > Heligmosomoides > Heligmosomoides polygyrus. The sequence continues at coordinate 57,651,934 of OX377205.1, forward strand.
TGTTCATAACCAGGTTTACCTAAACCAGTGCTACCACGACGCCTGCTTTCGAAAGTGACTTTTCCGGTTCATCCAAAAAGTAGTCATCGCCTTGCGGAAGAAAACGTGCGAGCTTCAGGGCAAAAATCCGCGATACGAGGGAGCTTTTGAACTAATGCCGTACAAGAGTCATTGATTGCAGAGAGAACCACAAGAACTCAGGTTATTCACCTCAACCTCACCTACATAATTTGGGTAGCTACAGTACTTCTCCCATGCACAAATACAGAGGAATGATTCTGCTTCGTGATACCCTGCACTACCACCTGTGCCCGCTCTCGATTTGTTGCCCCTTAGGTTGTCCCCTTTGGAGAAAGAAGACATCACTTTCGCAGACTTTTAATGAAAAACCCATTTAACACGCTGACGGACATCCAAGAGTTGCCTCTGTAGTTCTAACGTCTCTATACTTACCGTAATTTCTAGGGATTCTTGAACAACTGACGATGGCTCAGCCGCGGGCTAAGCTAGGACCATCGCATGCATTCCCTTTCCTTCGCGAAGCGAGTTTCTCCGATAATGGCGCTCACGTTGCCCCTTCCAACTTATTTACATCAAGACAAAGTTGCACCGGTGGAGCCTTATGCGGACTGCACGCAGGTGATAGTTGTTCAATTCTTTCCAACTTTAGAATCAGGGGTGTGAGTAATTACGATTTACGATTTTACGATTTACGGCTATTTTTATCAATTTCTTTACGATTTACGATTTGCGACGCTTTGGGTCGTAAATCGTAAATTTTCGTAAATGTGATCTTTGATCGACAAAACTGGCGACCAAATTTATGTGGACTGGGTTATGAAGATGTGTCCACTCTAATGGTCCCTCTTATAGCTCATTCCCACTTTCATTAAGAGTTGATTTTTGATGATTTGATATATTACTGTGTTACACAATACTGTCCTGTTCACAGGCTTCTCGAATCCGACTTCTCTCTTCGCTTGACTAACTTTTCCATTTCTCTAACAGTGTAAGGGCTGCTGTTTATTAATAGAACCTGAAAGGTTCAAGAGGAGAAACAAGTGCAATACAATGTTTAGAAAAATGAGCTCCTGCCTAGGAGGCTGAGGAGGCTGGGCACCTCCGTTTCCGGTCCAGAGCTAGCAAGGAACATCTCCTACTGCCGAAGATTGTTCCATTTCAGCCCACAATCTGTTTTGTTTGTATTTATTTTTCTCATGACTGCCTTATGCAGCGTATTGAATAAATAAATGACTAAATAACAAAAGGACACTGGAAGCAGTTTCTTAGAGAAAGAGAGACGAGTATTCGAGCTCCACGTCCTGTTTAGTAATAACGTCGAGTCACTCTGTTTGTAACAGATGCCTGCTGACCCTACCGAATAGAATTGACGCAAATCCACGATCGAACATCATTCGTGACTGGAAGCGGCGTCTAGAAAGTTGCTACACTCATGTGGAAAGGATAACCCACTAATGTCTCGGTATATGTCGCGAAGACGGGCAGCATTGTGAGATGGGAACGCCCCATCCAATCAGACCGCATTGAATCGGCATGTCATTCAGAAAGGGCGTGTACAGTCGGTACCCTGATCGGTTGGCGTATGTGCGGTCTGTGCTCTGCTTGGTTATTACTGCCTGGCGCGCTCCACCTACCAATGCTGCTCACATTCGCGACATGTACCAATGTTTCTATCGTTTTGCATTGTGCTTTATAGGGCTGAACAAAATGGTATAAAAAGTGCGGCAAAATCGAGCGCGTAGCTTTCCAAGAAAAGGTTGAACTGGTATTGACAGTTTTGATCTCCATTTCCGGTGGCGTGATTGAGCTTATCGTATTCGCCCTATCTAATCCGCTTACGATGCGGCAGGTTCTCGGAAAGAAGACGGAGCAGGCGAAGGGTAGCCCGAGCGAGCGCAGGGAGTTATTAAATAGTGGAGCAATATTATAAAGTTCTCGAAATCTTACAAGGCTGCAGGCTTGAGCAGGAAACCGGCGCATTGGTCAGTAGTGAAACGATTTTTTAATTTTTAGTTCTGACAGCGAATTTTTCGCAGTTTCTGCTAATTTCATGACTAATACGCAAGCTAAAAAAGTGGTAGTAAGTTAGAAATTTAATGAATATTCAAACGATACAAGCTTTCTGTTGGAATGCCAGGCATATGCTTAAGTATAGTTTTTGAATTTAGTTTTTTTTTTTACTTTCTTGAGACCTGTTTAATTTGGTCTGAAAGATGTTTTACTAGCAAAAAGCCGTGAAGAAAGAAATAACTTGGTAAGAAAACAGTTCAGCTTAAGCTAAATATAACACAACAGTTAAATAAATATTGAATCACATCTGCATTAGCAGAAAAAGCTTCAGGAAATTTAGTTGTACTGCACGACAGTTCAGGTGACTCTTACGACTTACGACGGTTTTTTTCGTAATTACGATTTACGAAATTTCGAATTTCATTCACGCATACCCCTGCTTAGAATGTGAGACTTTAAGGGAAGTCAAATTGATGCCTTTGGAAGCCTGCGCCTATCCCTCTACGACCACTTACTCGGGTAATCCTAAATGCTGGATTAAGATAATTTTAATGGTAAGACTGCAACTGCTACACCATCTCGCATAACCGCGGCACATATTAGGACTAGTCGAACGGATCTCGAATACCTCGGCTTCCTTAGCAGAAGTTTCTGTACCTTGTTCTGATGGTCAACTGTGGTGCAACACTGGACCATAATTTAAACATTGAATAGTTCAGTAAGATACTCGATATAAAAATATAAAAAGGATAATTATTTTTTTAAATTATAAAATAATACTCGTACAAAAACCATCTGATAACCAAATTGAATAAAATATTTTAGATATAAAAATAACACATAGAATGGTGCCACCGTACAAGGAATGTCGGAAGAAATAAAATGACTTGCACTGTAGTATGATATACGCTATCCATTCTGATACAATATAATATAACAAGTGCTCCGACACGCCTAACGGTGTGTCTCGCACTTGCGCGCTTCGCGCGACATTGTAGCATCACTGGCCTACGGAAAGTAGTTTTTGTAAAACATAAGAATCGCTAGCATCTAGGACTTGGTGCGTACTTTATCGGCATCAAGCCCTTCACCACTTCGGTGCCTTCCTCATAGATATTCTCTCCGGACCGTCCATTGACGTCATTGGTTTGTGCTGCGCATACTTCTGCCCCTCAGGTTGCTCTTCCGCAATCGTTCTCATGCTCAACAGCTAGCGTTTCAAGTTGTCGTTGACATGTCTTCCGAAGCCAGGTTCCGCCTTACTCGTGTCTTCTTACTGGATCCAATTGCTGGTCCGCCTTTACAGGTCTTCCCTCCCCTCTCTTCCCCTCTTTAGTCCCCATCTTCCTGATCCCAACTACTGGCCCACTTCTTTGTTTCCACTTCTGACACCTACTGGTCTCTTCTTGCTGGTTTCTCTGTCCTGGCCTCTCCTCCAGGTTCTTCCTTTCCTTCCTGGTTACCCTCCTGGTCTACCATAGAGGTCCCCATACCGCCCTTCTCCACTATCTCCTTAGTGGTCCTCACAGGCTCATGGCATGGTCGGTGACACGTATTCAGAATGAGGATGCTTGCTGCGCGAAGTAGGGGGTCCGTTTTCTGGATCAGGAAACTCAGAAGCGCGCGCAGTGGCCGCTGTGTCGAGCATGACGAGGCTATGCACATGGCAGATTCCTTCTTCTCCGTATGAATTCCCTTACGGCTCCCTTCTTGTTGGTTCCCCGTCCTGGTCCCACCTCCAGGTCCCTTTTTCAAGGTATATTCCTCTTCACCCCCTCGGGATCCTCCCTACTACTCTACTACAATTAAGTAGCCCTCCCAAGCTCACGACACGACGACGGCGAGCGAGCGCCCATTGTGTGACATCGGTGTCACATCCTCTAAATCCGGTCTCTCTTAATGGTAATGGATCTCCTTGCTGATCCTCCTTACTGTCCCCTTTCCCTGATTGGTAACTCCCTAATGATCCCTTCGTATTGCCTAAAGTCTTCTTGGTACCACCTCCTGGCTTGCTTCATTGCTCTCCCCATCGACCGTCACGATGCTCCTCCTGGTCGCTGCCTCCTTATCGCCGTCGGTTCTCCACCCTCAAGGTCCCCCTTCTACCCTTACCCCTTTAGTAGTCCTCTCATGCTAATAGCAAGTCGGCATCTGAATCTGGACGCTCAACAACGCGCGTAGGTGCTGCTTGTTAAGCAGTAAAGGGCTGCGTTTTCCCTGCTGTAGCAACATCCCACGCTCAATAGCAAATTTCGCCCGCGCTGTAGATGAGGAGGAGCACCTTATTCAGGTTAGATCACTCAACCGCTTTCGCTGTGGATGATGCGGCGTAGCTCACTTAGCTTAGATCACTCCACGCACAAACTCTTTTGTATATAAGTGGTGATAGGTGGTGATGGTGATAGGTGGTGGTATCTCACTTAGGTTAGATCATTCGACCGCCCTCGCTGTGGATGATGCGGCGTACCTCACTTAGGCTTGATCATTCGACCGCTTTCGCTGTGGATGATGCGGCGTAGCTCACTTAGCTTAGATCACTCCACGCACAAACTCTTTTATATATAGGTGGTGATATTGAAGTTTTTAAACAATTTTTAAAAAAATAAGTCTAATAATTTCTACACTTCTAAAAAAGTTATAAAGCCTCCCTCTTCACTGACGAGCCACCGGGGAGGTGTTATAACTAAAAAGGTTCGGCTGGAGATAGTTGGCGAAAAGAACCGCATTGAGAGAAATCAAAAATTTTCTAGTTTAATACTCTCCAATTCACTTTATTAGCATGCTTGCAAGCGCATTGTTGCGATGGATGTTTTGTAGGCTTTCAAATAGACTTCGTTCAAGCGGCTGGAGACCCTCCAGAAGATGAGTCTGTTAGATCGTAAACTTGGTAGATATCTGATGAAGACTGCCTCCACAATGGAAACATCTAGAGGGCAAAATTCGAAGAGATCTCGGAAAAGCAATTGTTTCACAGCTTCGACCGTATCATATATCAGTATGCAGAGTGCTTCGAGCATCTTAACCAGGGATAGGGATAGGTCTGCCACATTTACCTTTAATAGAGATGCACTGCGCGTGATGGTAGCTTTTGCATCAGGCACCAAGCTCTTATTTTCTGTGCTTAATGCCAGAAATGGAGTCCAGGGCGTTTTCGAGTATTCCGCGAGGTTCTCTAGAGGTGTTTGTGGATCAGGGATGGGTTGAAATTTTGAAAATTTTCCCAGAAAACAGAAAAGCCAAAAACGCCAGAAAACAGAAAATTTGGAAATTATCATATGAACCAATTATTCTACCCAAAGCTCCATTTTTCCAGTAGCAAATGCTTTTGTATGACTAGAAATGTAGTGGTAAACCAGCGTTTTAAATTGCAAGCGTTTATAAAAAATTCTATTACACTAGAAATTCAATACAATCTGCAAATTATAAATCTTGACACATTGGTCCAAGGGGTCTCGACATCTGAAGTACGCAACATTACTCAACAGCTCTGCTTCACAACTAACGCCCCAATTAATGGTCCCACTAGTAAGAAACTGGTCTTTCTGAGTAACGAACACGATGAAGGCTCATTTACCACCGTTTGCATGTTTCAACTCCACTGCTTGAATTTATAGACACCCTCGCAACATACTCTAGAGCGTTCAAAGATTCGCTGAGTATTAGTTGAGTATCACTGGGACCGCTGGAATCTATATTCACAGTTCGTCTCGTTCTTCGAGAATACCTTTCCTTGTAGGTGGCCTAGTTTCCGCGTAGCTGAAAATTTTCAGGACAACTCACCAATGCTCTTTGCGTTTTTTGCATTCCTTAGACGACTAAAGATGTTGTGTACTACTTGATATTTCATAGAACAGTACGAAATTGTAACTGAATGGGCTGTCAACACAACAGGTTTTGGTGAAAATGCTTCCTTGAATGGGTAGAAATTATACATAGAATAGGGTCAAGCATATATCGTACTACATCATATTATTATTATTATTACTATTTCTCCTAATATTTACAATACCGCCCGCGTCGCGCGGTCAAAAAGACGGTTTGCGACGGAAAAATCCGTCGCAAACCGTCGCATGCTCATAACTCCTTTAAATTTGAGTTGTTTCAGAAACTCTTGGTACTATTCGATTCGTCTCCTCGAGTTCTATAAAACAGTGTATAAAACTTTACCAGGCCACCGCGTTTTTGCTGTGGGTGGCCTAAAAAATAACTGCAGCAGGCCTTTGCGATTGGAGCACATTATTTTCCAGGACGTGCAGTGTTTTCGAAGTATCTCAAGCATGGCGGCGTTGTCATGCCCACTGGGTTTCTATCTTCATTTAACGGAAAATGTAAAGTCTTCAAGACCATCTTGCACCGTTTGGAGAGTTTTATTTGCAATTCCCGGCCGTCCTACTTAGGATTTGCTCCAGGCAGTCCGACGAGCCTTTGGAGTGTGCCGTACACAATGCGCGTAGGATCGAGCCTATCAATCGAGTGAGCGGAAGCGGTTCAAACGTCGTGCTAAACAGCAACGCCTACCCTCTTTAGGTGCTTTAGTGCACACACTGACAGCAGGTTATACAAATGAAGAGGTTTTAAGAAGCGAGAAGAGAGTGCGCCGTGCTAAATGCTAATACGTGCCGTACTAATACGATAGGACCGTTTGAAAATAGATTCGATTAGAAATTTCCGCCCGCCCTACTCAGGAATTGCTGTACTCTGTTCCGACGAGACTTTAGAATACGCTGTGAACAATGCATATAGAATAGAGATTATCAATGGAGTGGGGCGACCGCTCGCAAATGCACGCGCGGGCGAGTTCGTAGCTTCAATAACTCTATGAAGATCAAATCGTTTCGGCTGCAACTCGAGGACTTTGTAGGCAGTACAAGGTTCTTGACGTGTTCTAAAGCAGAACGGTGTAGCTCATGAATGGACTAAATTACAGCGCTGCGAAAATGCAGGTGAGGCTTGTGCGACCCAATTTTTTTCCGATTTCGGTCGACCATTGCCGAAGACACGACGAGCCAAGGGCATACAAATGCGTAGGCGAGCGGAACACCTCAGGTGCTTTAAGACGATATGCTCGCAACTCCCCAGCTACCTAAACTGCCTTAGCCCCATCTGCCATTTTAGGGCGGCGGACTTTGCGATTGAAGTTTCCTGCTTTTTTACTCGCCCACATTTGGGTTTTCGACACTCCCAATAACACCATTTTGTTCACCACGAAAACCTCTATCGAATGGTGTCACTCTCGATCAATTTCAAAGAAATCGATTTTTTGACAATTTCCCATCGAGGACGTGGGCGCCCTGGCCAAGCCGGCACGGACGATGACGTCATCGAAAACCGATATTTTCGAAATTGGCCAAATTTCCTCGTGGAAACTTCGTCCAAAATCATCTAGGCGGTTATTTGGGGAGCTGATTACGAATCCGACGTCCGTTTTTGAAAATTCCGCCGATTTCAGTAGGTTTCTTCTCGTTTGAGGGTGGTCGTGTCAGGACCACCGATCACCCTCAGTTATCGGTATGGGCGGTCTCCTGCCGCAAGCGTCCGAATGAACTTCGGCAACGTGTTCGGTACCCCGAATAAGTCCCCGCCCCTATACGAAGCTTGAGCAAAATCGGTGATCCTGATCCGACCACCTCCAATTATCCTGAAAAATATCCAAAACCTACCGAAGTTGGCGGAATTTTTGAAAACGGACGTCGGGTTCGTTATCAGCGCCCCAAATAACCCCTGGATGATTTTGGACGAGAAAGTTTGGCCAATTTCGAAAATATCGTTTTTCGATGACGTCATCGACCTTCTGCCGCGCCTTTGAGCAGCCTCGCCTTTGATGCGAAATTGTCAAAAAACCGATAATCCCAGAATCGGTCGAAATTGATACCATTCGATAGCGCTTTTTATGCTGAACAGAACGGTACCACTGATAGTGTCGAACAATCAAACCTGGGCGAGTAAGAGCGCAAGAAACTCCAACCGCTATCTTCTGCCGCTTTAAACTGGCAGCTGAGGCTAAGAAAGTTTAGGAAGCTGAGGAGTTCTGAGCATGTCTTTGTGAAGCACCTGAAGCTCTCTGTTTGTCTGCACGTTTCAAGGCCGTTTGCTCGTCGGATTCTCCCGCAGTGGCCCACCGAAATCGGAAAAAAATGCGTCACACAAGCCTCACCTGCCTTTTCGCACCCCTGTAACATTGCCTCTTTTCAAGCTACAATATTCTACTTTAGTGTGCTACTACAACGTTTTACTGCCTATAAGACCCACGAGTTGCAGTCGAAACGATTTTAACTCTAAAGAGTTATAGCGCTCCGAACACGCCTGCGCGTGCAATCTATATGCATTGTTCACGACGCACTCTAAAGGCTAGCTGGACAGCATTAGAGCAATTCCTTAGTAGGGCTGCTGAAAAATTTATGATAGAATTCTCCAAACGCTCACTCTACCAGTTGTCGAACCCACTCGATTGATACAGATCTCTACACGCATTGCACGCGGTGCACTCATAAGTCTCGCCGGGACAGATTGAAGCAATTCCCAAGTAGAGCGTCTGGAAATTTCTGAAAATTTTTTCTTAAAGTTTCGAAATATTCTTGGAGGGTCCACAAATCAAGGAAGTACCAATCGCTCGCTGACCATAGAGAGCGGAAAACATGACCGGTGTAGGCGGGTTCCGAGACAGATTTTTTTCGTAGTGCACCCAACAGCCGGCGCTTTTCAGACCACTCTCAAGCGCCTTTCCCAATAATCGGGATTTAAATGGTAGCCGGGGATCGAGAGCTCCCAAAGATCGAGCGTGTGGAGGAAGTTGAAAGATTTGCCCAGGTTCGACCTTCCATAATTCTTTGCATAACGTTGTTCAACTATAATGTGACCTATAACCTGCTGACCGACATATTTTAGCCGACCTTACTCAGACTGACATTATGGAGAAGGCGGAAATATTCCCAAACACAAACGCACACAAGCAACATTCCATCTTATGAGCAATTCTTGTAAAGAAAACAGAAACAGAATCAGTGATGGGAGCTGCAAGGGGCGCCTGACCTGACAGGTGGCTTCGAGGACCACCGTTCACCTGTAGTTGGAAGTAACGTGGGTGAATGAGCTTCTGTCCGGGACCACTCAACTTAAATACCCCGTAAGTCAGGTCAGATATATTGGAACCTGCAGGGATCTAAGAAAGGCGCTCGTTCTTGGATTACCGCTAGCCACTCCTTCCGGAAGACTCCAGGAATCCAATGTAGCTGTGATCCCCGCGTGTCCTGCGCGCCTAGATGTCGCGTTCTCCGGCTAACAAGATTGTAAGATCGACGCAAACACCCGCATCATCGCGTCTGCACTGTAGCGAACCATGGGTTCTCCCAAAGAAGTCAAGAAGTTACATTTTCAAAGGTTCCTTAATCCTTGCGAGTAGGCGTCAGTCAGTTTCCCCTATGCATTAGGTTGCCCATAAGTCCCCGCCGTTTTTTTTGAACGATTCATTGCGGATTTCGCCGGCGGTCTCTTGCATAGCGCTCTACAGCTTCCGAAAGAGAATGATTTGCTCTATCAGAACATATATTGCATTTCTTTTTCATCCTGAATTTTGTCAATTTTTAGGTCGTTAAAGTGAAAAGTGGCCATCTGCCCAGTTGTTCTCTCCGCTTAGGTTTGGAATTTTTTGCGCAGTTTTTCATAGCATTTGGAAGACAATGTTCGGTACTACAAGAATACGTGTTGTCCTATTTGCTCACTTGAACTGTATTGATTTTTAGGCCATCAAATTGGGACGTCCGAAGGAGAAGATTTATTTTTGCCGACAGCTCCTTCTCTGTGGCTGGACTTTTTTGGCTGATGTTATATTTATTTATGAATACACCCATAAGGATGTGCCTAAACATCATGCGTGTAAGCAAACGTAAAAACCAAGACAACAATGAAAGAGAAAACCAAAGAAAATATGAAAAATCTTAGTGCGTTCTAAACAGAGCAAGCGCGTCGAGAAGAAGAATCGCCATCAGTGAGCGTGGACTTCAAGGGAATAGGGCCCAGGTAGGGCAGGAACACCAACACACAAGCAACACGTCCACTACAAAAACGACCAAACGGAAACTTGCCCACAGTATGCTCAGGAGTCATGTCGCACCGCAAAAAGGAAGGACCTGTGTAATAAATGCTACTTAGTGCCAACGAAGACAATTATCCTAAGCCAGCTGTATGCATATATGTGATAGACCATACGCCCGATAGACACATAATGGGGGCGGCTGTAAGAACTGGCAGTAATTTTGATAATCATCCTGAGGCACTAGAGATGTAGCAAAAATGAAGCAAAGTGAAAGTGATAGTGCTCCAGACTTCAAATTGTAGAAACCATGGCAAGATGACTAATACTGAGGAAAAGTGGCGGACATGTAACTAGCATGTTGTAAAAGAACCCATCCTAGGCACGGCCATCCCGCGCACACGCCAACGACGGTATCGCCCTCACTCTCTCAGCATCCAGAAACGGAATACACTTAAGAAACAAAGAAACAGAGAACACAAAGCTAAAAAGAAACATTTTCGTTAGAAAAGGAAAAAGGACAAATGTTATATGTCATTCGAAAGAGAATGTCTTGCTCTATAAGAATATGTGTCGCGTTTATCGATTTCTGTCGAATATCAACAAAATGCCAAAAAGAGAAAAATCTTTTTCACCCAGTTTTATATGACACTCGAAAGTGGATGTCTCGTTCTACCAGCTTATATGATTTGTTCTTCGGCCATTTAAGTTTTTGCTAGTTTTCAGGTCATCAAAATGGAGCAGTGGCAGGTCGACAAGGATGAGCACTTTTAGCACCTCCTTCTCTTTGCTTTCAACTAGCGTTCTAGTGCGACTAAAGCACTAGAACCGTCGTTGACCGTGCAAACCTATTTTTCATCGCCAGTTACAATTCTGTGCAAAAATCGTTGAATAAATTAGAATCAAAAATTTAAATGGCCGAAGAACAAATCATATAATCTGGTAGAACAAGACATCCACTTTCGAGTGTCATATAAAACTGAACAAGGCAGTCTGAACGACGAGGAGTTGTTGGTGAAGATGATTTTTCTTTTTTTTGGCATTGATGTTCGACAGAAATCAATAAACGCGACAAAGATTCTTTTAGAGCAAGAAATTCTTTTTCGAACGACATATAGCATCAACCAAAATAGTCCAACCACAGAGCAGGAGCTGTGGTTGGACTTTTTTTGCAACAACACCAAGGTGGTGGGCGGCGTACCTCAATGTTCCACTTCGGTTACCGTATCGCTAACAAGCAAATTGTGAGATCGCTCTAGTTCCGCTACTGTTCCAGCCCCAAACCTTTTGCAAGATACTTTCTAACCACGACATGACAGTTCCAGGCGTCAGTTTTGCTCTATCGGCCCGCACTGAAATGCAACGGTTTTTTGCAATTTTTGACCTACCCAGGGGTGCGCAGGAAATTTGAAAATCACTATAGGTCACTTTTAAACTTGCCACGGGAAGTTCATTGACCTCCCTTGTTAGTTCTCAGGACATAGAGCTAAAAACTGGTAAAGCGCATGTGAAAACAGAGGAAAAGTCTCTTTACAAGGATTACCTGGGTGGAAAATTAACGGAAGGCCGTATAATGTGATGTGAGCAGCAGTATTTGATGGCTGGTGGAGTAATTCCTGGTAATTCCGCGCGGAAACGCACGATATGATTTCTAAGATTAAAGGACAACTGAAGCTTGGAATACGTAGCAAAGAAAGCTGAGAGAGTGCCGAGGAAGCGCCTAGCGAGGAAAAGTAATCCTGGTGGAGTTCCGCACGGGAGTCGCTCCCAGTAATTGACGCCAGTTGTGGTGAGGGCGGGGGATCCAAGCGGACCTCGCTGCCTCGGCTTGGCAAATACGGCATAATGCGAGAGCAATAACTGGCAGGGTCTCTCATCTGTCCACCCAGCGAGCGGCCGACCGCCACTGCTCACCGAAACGGCAGAAGCGCCTTAGAAGGTGACGACAGTTTCTCGCCTACCTCAGGAGTAGACGAGCGATGGGTTTGCGAAGAGGTCGCGATGCAGTTTCAACCCTTTGGAGTGCGCAGTAAGCCCCACAAACCCCAAAGGGTTAGCACTGCATCGCGACTGTTCATTGTACTCTGCTCTGTTCTGCTTTCCGAACCCTCGCGCTCCTTTGCACATCTCCCACCCATCCAGAAGATTAACAACCTGGTGCAAGCGTTGACGCGGAAACCGTTCGTCTACTGAAGGAGTCCGGTCCGTTGAACAGGCAGACAAACACTAGCGGATAAGCTATCCTGTGGTCAACGACAGCGAGCGTCTCGGGACCGTTCTCCTAGGCAAGATGAGTGCAAAGCTATCGGAGATTCTGAAGTATCATGGGTGGAAGCTTTAGAAAACGCCGAAAATGAATGAAAGAGACCAACTTGGTTGGGGTAGGTAGGAGGTAGAAGGGCGAACTCCAAACTACTAAAGCAGGATGGGATGGATGGTCGCATTCCTACGGGCTACGGCGGCACAAAATGCAATGTGGATGCATTGATTCGGGGACTGAAGCACTGGCGGTTGAACGATGCGGCTCTGAGACGGAATAGGCGGCTCAGAGGGCGATCCCTGCCACTTGAAGGGCTCAGAGTGTTACAACCGGACATTTTCAACAAGCGGAACGGAAGCATCAAGAAAGATCTGGAACCACATCTCACTCCGTCTTTGTGGAAATATGCTGAGAAAGACTAGCAATAACATCTCGTTACAACACTTCTCGCTGGAATATACGCAAACACGCATTCCGACTTTACTTTGTGGGCAGCGTTTCTGTCACTGTCTCACTATTTACAATGTTCGGCATTTGGAACCGTCAGTCGTGAAATGAAAAGCAAACAGCATAGATCCATGGTTCGAGCGGCAAGCCACACGGGCTCTACGCGGATCACGCACACATTTCAATGGCATGCAACGAGCGCCTATTGGGGTTTCGCACCTTTTATTAGGGGGGGGCCAAAAGTAATGAGACAAAATGAAAAAAAATTTTTATCTCCTTATAACTCAATTACAACTCAACTATGCTGAGGAATGTATTTGCCATTAAGGGCAATGACCTTGCTGCCATCGCTCAGTCAACTTCCTGATCCCATCCTTACAGAACTGCTTGAGCCTGGTGTTGATCAACTGCTCGATATGGTTGTCAAGGACTGCTCGGGTTCTTGTGTCCCTTCCGACTAGGAAGTCCTGTAGGCTCAAGTAGTAGTGGTAGTTGCATGGAGAGATGTCCAGCGAATACGGTGGGTGAGGCATGTGAACGTAGCCCAGCTGACCAAGCTTATCCGTGCTTACTTGTTCCCGATGGGGTGCGGCGTTGTCGAAGAGGAGAACATTCTTGAAGCGCTGCGAATGAATGAGAGCGAGTCGCCGGCTCATCTCCTCTATTTCGTTCACCATGGCCTTGGAGTTCATCGCGGTGCTCTTGGGAGACAGCCTCCGGTAAACCGATCCATGGGCGCAGACCCAAAAGCTCCAAGGATGCTTCTCGCCGTGAACATCTCGCCGAACGAAGGTCGGTAACAATTCACCAGACCTCACCCAGACTCGCTGCTTGGCAGGGTTAAGGTAGAAGACGTGCTTCTCATCTTGCGTGAATATTGAGCCCAGGCTGCTCGGGGTTGGTAATTGGGGAAGATTTGCGCGACACAGGTCGACTCGTCAGACTGGGGTTTCGGCATGAGACAGGCTGGGGTTTTTGGCATGCTTCTGGAAAGGGCGGAAGTGGTAACTTTTCAGATGGGCTTCAGTAAGTAGCATACAAACATACAAATACAACAAGTACGAATCCAGACTCCAGCCACGAGATATATGGACACGGCATGGGGTGTCTCATTACTTTTGGCCCCCCCTAATATATCTCGAATAGTTAGGATTCATTTTGGAACCTGGATTTAGGAAGTTTTGTTTCGATAGGGCGAGGCGCATTAAGTAACGCACACACAACAATCAGCAAATGGGCGGGGGGGGGGGGAGACAAACAGTATAGGCGGAGGACATACCAAAGGAGCAAATGATTCCTGGAATGTTGTTATCACCAGTTATCAGGAAGGCAAAAAGGGAAGTGAAGCCAAATGCAGTTACCGAGACTCATCTTAGAAATTTGGCTCTGAAAAGGACAGCAATACAGCAACGGCAATGCACCCTTGACACTTGCTCGTAGCGAAAACTCGACTTCTATAATAGAAAGTCAACGAATTCTAGCCTCCATCCGTTCCACTGTTAGACAGCAGGATTCGGTAAATTTGTTTTATACAAAAGCGCTCAAATTCTTTGCAAAAAAAAAACGCTTTGCGACGGATTAATCCGTCACAAAGCGTCTTTTTTGCAAAGAATTTGAGCGGTATTGTAGCATTAATACCTGGTTAGAAAGACGTGTAGCGGAAAGAGGCAATCGTTGGAAAGCTTCGCCTTTAGGTAGTGTATAGAAAAACATTAACGGTTTATTGTTTGTTGATGTTGGTTAGCCACACGAGATTGGTAAATCCATTTATTTGCCGACGTTTCGGCAAAATCGCCTTCTTCAAGGGCCTTAGATGGATCAAGGGAAGTGGATGGATAAAGAGACCACAAGCTAGGCAGTCGGTATTTTAAGTCGGCTTATTCCAGAAATCGCTGAGTGTTCAAGAAAGCAATTACAAGGGAAGGGTCTGAAGCGTGTGTCTGAACGGGGAGAGCGAGTCATATAGGGAGAATCCTCACCCCTCAATTAGTATAAAAATATGTTTATTTTTTGCCAAGTCGTTAAACCCAAGGAGTAGGGGGTCCTTGAAGTCACAATGGAATACGGCGCATCATAAGTTTGCGGGTGTTGTACGCCCGCGATGCCTCTGCCGTCAAGCGACTCGGAACGCAGTGGAAGTGGGGTTGCTTCATGCGAGGGAAGTCGGGGCTTGGTTCTTGTGCACGGCTGCAGCTTTGCATTTCGACTGACTGGTTGAGATTTGGGGGATTCTGACGTCTATACCATTTTCAGACGTTTTGATGCCTAATTCTCCAGTTGGTTGAATGCTGTGGTACTCAACATGATGATTAGAAATGCTCAACATCAGTGATACGCAGGTACAAAGTGCATGAAGCACCACTGGGCACAATACAGAGTATAAAGGCTACAGGCTCCTTACAGTCTGTTTCCATACACGGACCAATGACCTCGGGAAAACCATCCTGCTCGGATTTTCAAAAGAGACGAGGATGTGACCTCGGAGATGGTTCAAATGAGAAACTAGGTCTGTAGATCCCGCAAATTAACCTAAACGGCATCGATACACTCTTTCCCTCATATTTGCCTGTCACCTGGAAATCAGAGGTCTGTTGAAGATTTTCTAAAACCTAATACAACAATGTCTGAAAATGCTCGTGCAGTGATCTACCTGCTCCCGCTGAAGTGTGGCCCACCTTTAGACAAGGAACCTTTGAGTTAAGGAATCAAGCTGGCCGAACGGACGGCCAGCATACTAAAGGGCTTCGAAGCACATCAAGTTGAAGTTGACGAAGACGTTGTGGTTAAAATCCGGTCAGTAATAAACAAGTCGCAAGAAAGGTACTCTGCACAGCTGACAGCTAGAAAATGCGCAGAAGACGTCTGAAAATGGTATAGACGTCAGAATTCACCAAATCTCAACCAGTCAGTCGAAATGCAAAAATGCAGCCGCGCACAAGAACCAAACCATCGACCTTCCTCGCGGCTGAAGAGTTCGACCGGAAGGTTCAAGCCCGAAATTCTCCATTATTTATAACTGCGCCTGTTTGGTCAAGCTTATGGTGGCGTACAACTTGCTTCAACCAAGAAATGGCAGCCCCTCCTTCGTAGGAGTAAAGAGAGGAGGCGACCTCAAATGAGAAATAAGTAGAATTACAACTGTGTTTAGGTAGGATGATAACACCAGGATTGAAACCACCAAGTACTTTTATGGATGCTCAGCAGAGGAACGTGGTAGTGGTGCAGCATTTTACAAAACTCGAAAGACATTTGCGCGGCATTTTGTTCGAGTACGTTACAGTTCAATGCGATCTTGCTTCTTAATGCAAGGATTCAGTCCATAGGAGCTCATTCCCGATCCAGGAAAAATCCTATTTCCCGCCGCGTCAAGAATGACTGGCAGTGGAGAAAGATGGGAAGAGATCTTCTATGAGAAGCGACAGCTATCAAATACATAAATACATCACCGAGTCGGGCTGCCATGGGCACTAGCGACATGAGGACCGGTCTGATTGTGAGTGTAAAGGGTCGCGGGCACTGCCGAGTGTCTGCGGGCTGATCGTTGCAGCTGCCGGAGGAAAAAGCCGGCGACAGGAATCCTCCCGCGAACGCCACACAGCCACCCCCAAATAGGCGCTGATCGGGGGAGCAGCCCTCCACGGCTGCTGCTGAGCAGCCAGAAGCTGCGCGTTGGCGTAGAAGGGGCGGCGGGGTTGTGGTGGCAGGGGAGGTGATCAGCGCTGGATCGATGGGCGCCGGCCAATTAGCCGCAGCTCCACGGCGCGTCCGTTGCGCAATCGCTCCGCCTAGTGGCCGTCCGGAATTTGCATATCTGGTCGTGCGGCCACAGTAGCGGGGATGAGCTGGTGGGATTCCCCGGGCCCAAGCACGGGAACGGTCAACTGTCGCGTGCGAAATCTGCTCAGCGAGACGTCGGATGGACTTCAGGGGCCGGGTTCATCAACCGCTTACCGCCCTCTAACGGTGAAAATACCGCCACGCCCCTGACATGGCCTTCATCAGCATCAGGTTTGGCGGTATTTTCATCGCTAGAGGGCGGTAAGCGGTTGATGAATCTGGCCCCTGATGGGCGACGCCAGGCGGTGGTCGCATCACGAAACAGCTGCTCCACCGTTCGCCTCGCTCCCGCGGCGGGTGGAGGAGACAGTGTCATGGAGAAGGGCAGGTGACTCGCGTTCTCGTCAATCACGCGAGAACTGGCTATCAGTCAAACTGACGAAGTGCAGCGATAAGCGAGCGCCAACTACTGGTTCGGGCCGGAGAGCGAAGGCGCCTAAGAAGTCGGCTCAGAGAGCTGGAAGTGTGGTGCGCCAAGTGGGAGCATAGTGATTCTCAATAAACCACTACAACTTCATAGATCATTGAGAGAACACTGTCCGGCGCCAATGAGACCTGTGTGGGTAATTCGATTGCTGGGTCAGAAGTTCGCGGAATCTCTCCTTCCACCCGCTTTCATGAAGAAGCCCTTGCGCTGGTGCTGGCTGTAGACGTTTTGAGTCCGATTGTCCTCCAGCAATGAAGAAAGGAAAAAATTCTGCTCGAGAGATGAACACGAGATGAAGACGTAACGTAAAAGTGGAAGAGAGAACAAACCATAGGATGGCGTTTTGCAGATATGCCTAGCAGACCATTCACTCCTTCGGGACACTAGATGTGTCCAAGAAGGACGAAATATTGGCTTGGCTTTGGACAGTAACCGCAAGAAGCAATTTTACGAACAAAATGCGCATACAGGCCGTCTCCGTCTTACCGAGTGTCGTGTAAGGAGGAGAATGCGTGGTGCACCTCTAGGGAATGTCACTATGTACTGCCTGTATCCTTTATTTTGCAAGAGAAGTTTTAAATGGTCTGCGAATTACTTTGTATCGGCACCAGTGTTGGGTGGACCGTTATGGCGACCGGACCGATTCTGCCAACGATACACTCAGATGAGTGTACTGGGCAGTCGAGTCTCCGTAGGGTCGTTTGCCATGTCTGAGTCGCGCAACTGACAAGGGAGCTCAACGAACGTCCCGTGGCAGTTTTCAAAGAGACCCATTTAGGGGGCTCCAGGACCTAACTCCAACGCGACGTCGCGCGCTAGCCGCGTGCGACGTCGCAGCGCTGAAACGCGAACGTGCGCTCGGTGACGCATGGTTAGCAGCGGGGCATGAAGTGTTCTCAGAGCTTAAGCTCCCAGACCACATTTCTAGCAAGGAACTTAAGATCTCACAGAATGTGGTAGGCAACAGTCTGCAGTAGGACAATTGATCCGAGAATGGGTGATAGTGACCAATTTCCGTGGTATAACCGTAATCACGGGTAAAAATTGACCGAAGAAGTTGTAGATGGCAAATACCGACGCTAGAAACCATCTACCTGACCAGGATTCCTTATAAACTGTCACTGATCGTCCTATTGAAGCCACATTCATATACCATCTCCAAGAAACGTTAAAATAAGGCAAAGGCGTGCTGCATGTCCCTGTAGGAAGCATTTCGAGCCCGAAGCATCGGACCGCGACAACTCGTTCAATTTCGTCGCGCACCGTGCGCGACGCCAGGGGGGTTCATGCGGCGTTGGAGCTATGTCTGCCCCCGCATTTAGGGTTGTAGGGGATTGTGTGAGAAGCACCGCAGTGGTTTTCAAATTTCCTGCGGACACCATAGGGATACACTGACCGAAGCGGAACATTGAGGTACGCCGCTCATGATCAGCGAGGTAGCGACTCTATGGCCGAATGGGTGTGGGGGCGGACTTGCAGGGAGAAGGTCAGGGGTTCGGATCCGGATGTTGGAGCCCTGCATTGCTGGACTTGCTCACTGCTCTTTTGCCGATGTAAAGTGTGACTGAACACTGTAGTGTACTGATGTTATATCCTTATTTTAACCCGTGAGATACGGTTTAACCACGACGCTGCTGATTTTCCCCTACCCATTTCTCTGCTAATCGAAGGTGTAGAGACTTGTACTCCCACGACTCTGGAGATCGAAAGCAATTTTCGCCCATACTTCATCCTGTAGGCTGATTGAGGCGCTGATCACAAATCTGATAAGCGTTTGCACGTGAGCGCGTGATCCCACATTTCCATGAGTGATCAAGGTCGTCAATGTCAGTACATAGAATCTTTTTCTTCAGCTATGCGACCAGACTTACCCTCCAGTCTTCTACTTTGAGATGGAAAGTAGTGCAAGAAGAATAGATAATTGGAAAAAGGAATGACAGATTCGCGGTCAGCAGCTTAAATAGTTTCCGTAGGCGAGGAAAGGGCGAAATCAGTGATTATGACCCCACCATCCCTACACACGACACCCACAGAAACCTACAGTGGTCGGCCAAATTTTCAAAAATGGATACCGTATTCGTGCTCAGCATCCATAATAACAGTACTCGGCAATGTTTGGGCGAAAAAAATTTCGTCGACTTTTGGAGTCGCGATGGTACGTACAATCATGTAATGACCTTGTAATGCTCAGAAATTAACCAGCAATAGCTATGGAGCTTTATTTGTAGTTATAAATTAGAAATCTGAGCAATTTGTTAGGTTTACTCAAGGAGGCTGGATAGTACGTTTAGGTGTATCTTTCACAGCAGGTTGGGCAGCGACTGGAAATTCGGTCGACCAGGGTAGGTTATGTGTGTGTCGTGTGTAGTAGGGATGGCGGGGTCATAATCACTGATTTCGCCCTTTTCTCGCCTACGGAAACTATTTAACCTGCTGATCGCGAATCTGTCATTCCTTTTTTCCAATTACCTATTCTTCTTGCACTACTTTCCATCTCAAAGTAGAAGACTGGAGGGTAAGTCTGGTCGCATAGCTGAAGAAAAAGATTCTATGTACTGACATTGACAACCTTGACCACTCATGGAAATGTGGGATCACGCGCTCACGTGCAAACGCTTATCAGATTTGTGATCAGCGCCTCAATCAGCCTACAAGACGGAGTGTGAGCGAAAATTGCTTTCGATCTCTAGAGTCGTGGGAGTACAAGTCTCTACACTTTCGATTAGCAGAGAGTGGTGGGGGAAAATAGGCAGCATCGTGATTAAACCGTATCATACGGGTTAAAATAAGGTTATAACATCAGTATGGTACACTTCAGTGTTCAGATACACTTTACATCGGCAGAAGAGCAGTGAGCAAGTCCAGCAATGCAGGGCTCCAACCTCCGGATCCGAACCCCTGACCTTCTCCCAGCAAGTCCGCCCCCACACCCGTTCGGCCATAGAGTCGCTACCTCGTGTATCGTGAGCGGCGTACCTCAATCTTCCGCTTCAGTCAGCGTATTGCTAACAAGCAAACTGAGAGTTTGCTGTAAATCCGCTACTGTTGCAGCCCCAGACCAGGATAAATTCTAATCACGACATGACATTTCCAGACGTCTGTTTTGCTTTATCGGCCCGCACTGAAGCGATACGGATTTCCCAACTTTTGACCTACCCAGATGTCCGCAGGAACTTTGAAGACCACTACGGTGCTTCTCAGACAATCCCCAACAACCCCCAATAGATCACTTTGAAAATTGCCACGGGACGTTCATTGACCTCCTTTGTGAGAGGTCGTTGCAGCAAGTCTGATGCAAGAGCGCTTCCTCGTTCCTCACCCGTTAGAAATTGGGAGCACGGCTCGGAGGTAGGACGCACCGCAACGCGCATCGCTGAGTTAGACTGCGGATCCGGTTCCATTAAGCCATGCATTGTCATTCTGTTGGAGAACTTCTAGCACGCATAAGTTCTAGTGTGTCGGCTCGGTGTTGCAGGGGCTAAATAGTTCGGTAGCCAGACCCATTCGTAGTCTTACTGGAACCGCGGATTATGGACCACCCTATCTTCTTGTGCTCGTTTAGAATGGTTTACCAAGGGGTAATTATCGTTCACTGACCTGCTGCACAACGAAGGGCGGGGCGAAGTAAAGACATTAGAGGGAAACTTGAGCATGTCGAGAGGAGTGCTAGACAGCAGTCGACGCACGTGTTTTGAAGCGCGAAGGTTTGCTTGAGAAGCTTGAGTTTCTTTTCTGCCATGGCCACAGATAATTGCTGCGTTCTGCAATGTCTTCACCTTCCTAAATATAAGATGTAGGGTGCTTAAGCTGCTCATCGCGAGGGTCGCTTCGAATCCTTAGGAGAGTCCTCGATTTGTCGACGCTCTCGTCCGGGAGTGTCAGTGCTAGAAGCAATTGACCCTCGAGGTCAGCGTTCTTATGGGCTATTTATTTATTTATTTATTTATTTATTGCACTCAAGGGTGCACATAACATTGTGCACGTCATAAAGTAAGACAAAAAGACAGATCTAGTTCTGAACAAAAAAAAAACACAACGGAAAAAGAACAAAAAGTAAGCAGCTCTATAACAAGATACCAAAGTGAAGAGCAACAGAAGAACTCACAAAAGTAGAAAGGTGAAATACTAAGATGTACGTTGAATACCTACGATATAAAACAGTAGAAATAGTGATGTCGTTTCCCTTTGCATTGCCTTCATTTTAAGCTTGACAACTGTGAAATATACGGTACAATAAGAAGGTGTGGTTAAGGAGTACCGCTGATAGGATTGAAGGAATCCTTATAGAGTTGATATCCTCTGGTGTTGTACTTATTCACCTAAAAGAGTAGTGGGTGAGGCGAGATGTAGTGTTACTGATGCTCAAGTAGAAACCAGCATCAGTCTGCTGTAATGCCGTATCTGACTCATAATTATGCCACAAAATGTGCTGTGTTGAAACATTCATATTGTTGGTGGGCAATGGCAGTTATAATGCCATATGACCGACTTATCAGTGGCAGTGGTAATCGCCTAATTTTGCTGAATACATTTCACTACTCAATGCTATTGCAAAACCCCACCTACAGATGTACAGTACTGGACATGTCTTTTGGTCTTTAGCCACAAAGACCGCGCAGATCAACATAGGCCGCTTTGGAACGATCCAAAGCGGCCTTTTTGAATAACTTCTTTAGAAATTTAATATTCCTGAAAAAAAGCAACATAGCTGAGCTCAGCTGCTCGAGCTCCATCCATGGGTATGAAAACTGCCGGTACTTGATTAACCTTTTTCTCATCGACTTTTTTGCCGATCCCTCTGATAGCAGCTGGTTCCTTGTCGTTTGCCTTCATTCACACACGAATGATGACCGATTTCTCCCAAAGTCTGGATGCAACGGTTTTTTGGGTGCTAGAATTTGATGTTCTTTTTTTTATTGATATTTTACCCGCACGTGGTAGGTTCACACAAGTAATGGAGGTCGGTTACGAAACGCAGACTTTGCCCAAAATCTGCGAACACAGGGCTTTAAGGGCACTGATAACGGATGTGATGTTCTCTTTCGATGTCTCGTTCAACAAGGTACAAGGCGCTGTTTTGAATAGACGCCACAAAACCGCGACTTCACGGTTTTTGCGTCCTTTAGACAAAAATCGTCTAAAAGTCACCCTTTTGAAAAAACCAATGGCATATTTGAGCCAGGAGCTAGAGTTCTATCGTATGGCATGCATATTTCATATGAAGCCATGAAAATATCCAAAATTGAAAACTTGCGTTCCACTGCGAAGGGCGGTCGCGGACGAGTTGTCGGTCGCAATCCGTCGAGAACTATTCCCTGTTCGCAATTCCTCTAATTTGAGGTTTTTGAGAAACGTCCGATTCGTCTCTTCGAGATCTACACAAACATGAATACAGCTTTACCAGACCACCGCATTTTCGCAGTGGGTGACTAAAACGAATGACTGGAGCAGGCTCTGCGATTGGAGCAGCTTGTTTCCCAGGACTTGCTTGCATGTTTTCGGAGTATCTCAAGTATGGCGTACATCACCAGTGCTCTGTCATGCCAGGAATCCTTCGAGAGTGCGCCGTACACAATGTATATAGGGTCGAATCTACCAATCGAGTGGACACGACCGCTCGCAAATTGCGGGCATGTTCTGAGCTCAATAGTGCTTTGGCCCCATCTGCCATCTTAGAGCGGAGGAGGGCAGCGGTGAAGTTTCTTCTGCCCTTACTCGTCTACGTTTGCGTTTTCGACACTCGCAAGAACACCATTCTGGACAGTGCGAAAAGCTCTATCGAAGGTGTCAATCTCGACCAATTCTGGGAATATCGTTTTTCTGACAATTCCGCATCAAAGGCGAGGCTGCTCAAAGCAGCGGCAGAAGGACGATGACGTAATCGAAATCGATATTTTAGAAATTGGCCAAATTTCCTCATCCAAAATCGTCTAGGGGTTATTTGGTGCGCTGATTACGAATCCGACGTCCGCTTTTGAAAATTCCGCCGACTTCGGTAGGTTACCTGCCGTTTGAGGATGGTCGGGTTAGGATCACCCTCAGTTATCGGTATGGGTCCCGCCATAATGGGCCAAATAGACTTCGGCACCGTGCTCGGCACCCCGAATAAGACCCTGCCTCTTACGAAGTTTGAGCAAAATCGGTGATCCTGACCCGACCACCCTCAGTTATCCAGAAGAAAATCCAATACCTACCGAAATCAGCAGAATTTTCGAAAACAGAAGTCGGATTCGTTATTAGCGCACCAAATAGCCCCCTAGACGATCTTGGACGAGGAAATTTGGCCAATGTTGAAAAATCGTGTTTCGATGACGTTATCGTCCGTGCAGGCTCAACCTAGGGCACCCACGTTCTCGATGGGAAATTGTCAAAAAATCGATGTTCCCTGAATTGGTCAAGATTGACACCATTCGATAGAGCCTTTCATGCTGAACAGAATAGTGTTCTTACGGGTGTCGAAAACTCAAACTTGGGCGAGCAAGGGCGGAAGAAACTTCACCGCTGCCCTCCGCCGCTTTAAAATGGCAGATGGGGCTAAAGCACTATTGCGCTCAGAACATGCCCGCAATTTTCGAGCGGTCGCGTCCACTCGATTGGTAGGTTTGATCCTATATACATTATGTACGGCGCACTCTCGGAGGATTCCTGGCATGACAGAGCACTGGCAACATACGCCATGCTTGGATATTCCGAAAATATGCAAGTCCTGAGAAATAAGTTGCTCCAATCGCAAAGAACCTCCTCCCGTCACTCGTTTTGAATAGAGGCCAGTACTAGACGCGTCTTTTGAATAGACGCCACAAGACCGCGATTTTGCGGTTTTTGCGTCTTTTAGACAAAACTCGCCCAAAAGTCACCCTTTTGAAAAACCAAGGGCATATTTGATCCAGGAGCTAGAGTTATAGACTTTTAGATAAGCTCGCCTAAAAGTCACCCTTCTGAAAAACTCGGCTTTCCGGCTGCAACTTGTGGATTACAAAATCCACAAGTTGCAGCGGGAAAGATTCAAACTTCACAGAGGTAATGCGCTCAGAACATGGCTTGCGAGCGGTCGCGCCCACTCGATTGATAGGTTCGATTCTATATACATTGTGCACGGCGCAGTCTCGGAGATTCCTGGCATGACAGAGCACTAGCGACATACGCCATGCTTGAGATACTCCGAAAACATGCAAGTCCTGGGAAACAAGCTGCTCCAGTCGCAAAGAGCCTGCCCGCGTCATTCGTTTTGGTCACCCACTGAAAATGCGGTGGTCTGGTAAAGCTGTATACATGTTTGTGTCGATCTAGAAGAAACGAATCGGACGGTGCCAACCATTTCTCAAAAACCCCAAATTAGAGGAAATGTGAGCATGCAACGGTTCTCGACTGCTTGCGACCGACAACTCGTCAAGACCGCCCTTCGAAATGGAGCGCAAGTTTTCAATTTCGATCATTTTCATGGGTCCATATGAAATATGCATACCATACGATACAGCTCGAGTTTCTGATCTCAAATATGTCATTGGTTTTTCAAGCGGGTGACTTTCAGGCGAGTTTTATCAAAAAGACTCGTCCGGTACTGTCGCTACAGGACCCACTTCGCATGGCACCGCGCAATGGCCCATATTGGGCAAAATCTGCGTTTCCGGTGCGGCTAAAATTACTTTTGTGAACCTTCCATGACGTACCTTATTGAATGAAACATTAAAAGAGAACATCACATGTGTTATAAGCGCCCTAAAAACCCTCTGTACACAGGGACCAGCTGCGATTAGATGGATCGGCAAAAAAGTCGATGAGAAAAAGGTTCATCAAGTAACGGCAGTTTGCATACCAATGGATGGAGCTCGAGCAGCTGAGCTCAGCTATGTTGCTTTTTTTCAGGAATATTCAATTTCTGAGAAGTTATTCAAAAAGGCCGCTTTGAACCGTTCCAAAGCGGCCTGTGTTGACCTGCGCGGTCTTTGCGGCTAATGTCCAGAAGACATGTCTGGGGGAGGGGGGTCGAGCGTTCTACCCCCTCGTCCCCCTGGCCCGCCCACCTCCTCCACCCTTGGGCTTGCTCGAAAGTCTAATGGCTGCCTTACGAGGTAGTGGAAACGCAGACATTTTCCACGCCTCTGTTTAAAGGGTGGGGGATAGAACGCCACTCCGCCCATGTCTGGTACTGTACCGCGTCTCCCCAACATCATTCAACTTCTGTGCATCTCTGCTATTTTTTCCACGGTTTTTAAAAAGAAATGGCAGACTTTGAAAGTGAGTGGATCTCAATATAAAAAACGGCCTTCAATCTATGTTAATTTTCAACTAGGCTGGCTAGGTTAATTCGAGCCAGTATAATTGGAAAAGCTTTTCTTCTCTGGCGAAAACTGTACCATTTCGTGTTTACACGATGAAAGGTCCTAGAAAAAGGAAAACACAGGCAAATTGGCCTAAGAATTCCTCACGCAAACAAAAACTGTCTTCCAGATAACGAGATAACACTTGGTTCCTAGAAGTGTCAGTAGGTGTCGGGAGATTTCGGGATAAAGCAATCTCCGGCCTGTGGCAATTTGGCGGAAAGCGAGAAAGCATAGTGCTGGAGCTTCGCGGCCAGTCACCGAGAGCACACGCGCTCTGGACAGAGGACGTTTTCTTGCTGCTGATCTTCGAGCGTTGCGTGGCACGGAATACGACAAGGTTGAGGGAGAGCAGGAATGCGAGCGCATATGAGCTTCTGCGGGCAGAACGCGACCGGAGGTAGTTCTGAGCACTGGCGGGGCAGTGCAGGCGGCGACGGGTCGTTCGGGCTGCAACTCGTGTGGCACAGTTCGTAGGGCGGAACCGGACACAGTGGCTAGGGTCTCGGCAGAAGCCAGTTCGACGACGCTGTGAGTACAGCCCTGCGCCCTGTAACTAGAGGTCGAGCGGGCGACTGGTTCCGAAGTTACCAGTAGCTCCGGCGTTCTGATTTTATCAGGAGCATTGATTTTTCAAGGGAACAGAACGCTGTCCGTGAGGAAGTGTGCACCTAAGCCAGTCTGCGAAGGTTGCTGCCTAGGTAGTGTGGCTCTGATAAGGCGGTTCTGCAGACGCTCTTGCCCTTCTTTCCCACATCTCGCCCAGAAGCTCTAAATGATAGAGCCAGGAGGGGAAGCTTGCAAAGCGACTGCTGCTACCCCTTCGCTAGCATATACGTTAAGAGCCGCTCAAGTCGAAATAGCGATGTGCCTCGAGTTTATAGGTGACTGTGATAGTGATCAGACAGCGACTGATCAAAGAAGGGTCTGTCCAACATACACATTCCGGATTGCTTCGAAACGGTATGAAAGCAGGTTGTGTGCTTATATAACGTATTCCGGCTCATATCAGAAGGGTTTGTTGGAGAATAGAACGAACATAGGTTCTGAGAAGCCACACAACCGTTGCAGAAATCGCACACGTTTCCTAGAAAGAAGCACAGGAAGGGTGATCGATTTTGGTAAAGTCGATATGGCGCGGTGCGGCATCATCCCCGTGGAGATGACTATCTCCTTCCGTCTGGTTGGGGTAGCAGAGGTCAGCCATCGGTGGTAGTTCTTTAGCGGGAAGAGGTTTTCCGACTACCAAAGATGCCTGATTTTAGCAGGCAATGAAGGGATCATTGTTCTAACCCCAACCGGGGCATCTGAGATCCTGTCAGGCAACTGATTTTGGAACCCTTTGCATTTGATGAACTTTATTTTTTCCCGTCATACGTATATAACCGTTGCTTTAGTGGGTAGGATGAAGTTAGAAAGAACAGTCGCAATTCTTTCGGCATTCTTGTTTTCTCGTGTTCTTCCCATATGGCAATATAGTTGTCATCTGCGGGTTCTTTTCCTACATATAATATTTGCGAAGGCCATCAAACTCTCCATGTCGGAGCCACTAATCAGTATCGTCGTATTCGAATGGCCAGTTATCGATGTATCTAGTTTTATGGCTAGACTGCAATAAGCAGTGCACGGGAACTATCAGAGCAAGCTTCATCGGAAAATAACGTGCGTGTATAATATAGAGGTCGGCAGAAGAGGTCTGCCAAATTGGGAGATGGAGTAGAAGACGGGTACACGAATACAACCCAAATATCAGTACTTAGGAAATCTTACTTTCCTCCCCCTATGAGGAACACTTATGTTGCAGATTATTGTTAGTGGGAAGACTTCACCTCAAGCGTTGTTCTCGGAAAATTTTGCAAAGAAATTTGTAGTGAAGTGTGTGAAGTTTCGAGATCCTACCATGTATATAGTAGAGGAGGGTTATTTTGCTTCAACGTGAGCGTTCGTAAACTTTGCTGGCCCAATGGTTTAATCACCCAAGTTTGAGGCATGATCTCGACTTCACTCTCCGAAGGGGAGCGCCGGGAGGTCAGCAATCGCCGCTGCCGAGGAGGACTCGTGAGGCATTGCGAAATATGTAGGCCGTCGCCGCGGCTCTGTTTGCGCACGTGTTGGGTGGCTATTATACTTATGCTCGAATGACCCAGTCGAATAGGTATTCGAATGATTTCCATTCGAATTTGAATGGTCAAATTCGAATATTCGAAAAATCGCGTTTTTCGAATGTACTCAAATTCGAGGTTCAAAAAATCGCGTTTTTCGAATGTATTCGAATTCGAGTATTCAAAAAATTGCGTTTTTCGAATGTACTCGAATGCGAAAATTTAAAGAATCGCGTTTTCCGAATGTATTCGAATTCGTGTATTCAAAAAATTGCGTTTTTCGAATGTACTCGAATGCGAATATTTAAAGAATCGCGTTTTTCGAATGTATTCGAATTCGTGTATTCAAAAAATCCCGTTTTTCGTTTTTTTTTTGCTGCGATAGTGGCTCGGTGCCGGGATACTGAGCGCCTCATCGATTCCGATTACTTCCCGAAAAGCCTTTCTGTCAAAAGGGAGAACTTCCACAACGTTCACAATGTTGAGCAGCAAGGATTTTTCCACGCAGAATCACTGCAGTGGTGAATGACCAATCAGAGACGCCTAATCGTCATCGGCGGAAAATCTATCTAATGATCGCCTGGTCGATATCTGACACGTCTTCTGATTTGCATCTGCGGCGGGGCTTCTGAATCCAGACGTGGGTTGGACAACATCTGTAGCTTGATTTCTGAATCACAACGCGCACAGAATGCCTTCAAAACGTCAGTAATATCAATCAATAGTGATTGTCTGATCGAGAAATCCCCTGCTGCGAGGCCTTTCCTTCGGCCGTCATAACCATGTGACTCCCACTCCGTTCAGTTAACTCTGAAAGAAAACCGATACATACCACCGATAAAGGCATCGATAATATCGATCGACATCGATTGCCTGATCGATCCGAAACACTGTTTTCTGGATGATGCGGATGTTGCGTTTGATGAAACGGCGCCGGTGGTGTAAAAGCGTAGAGCACTCCCGCCCGGTCAGAGGGAGGTGCGGGTTCGAGTCCCGCCTGGCACTAGAAGTTTTGATCGCAACAAAACATCGTTGTGACAGCTTACTACCTCGATACCAGCCACTTGAGGCTTAAAGAAACTGATTTGAATTGTCTCTATTAAGACCGTCAGCTTAACTGGTTCCATGCTGATATCAGCGACCAGCTCATCCCGGATACGGGTGAGTGGTGATCGGTCCCATGTTTCGTGTTGTGTTGGATGTTGTGTTCGATCAAACGGCGCCGGTGGTGTAAAGGCGCAGAGCATTCCCGCCCAGTCAGAGGGAGGTGCGGGTTCGAATCCCGCCTGGCGCCAGAAGTTTTGATCGCAACAAAACATCGTTGTGACAGCTTACTACCCCGATACCAGCCACTTGAGGCTTAAAGAAACTGATTTGAATTGTTTCTATCAAGACCATCAGCTTAATTGGTTCCATGTCTTCTGGATTCCGGCGCTCGCTGGAAACGTTTGGGTATTTTCCAGTGTTTTGTCTACATCTTTTACGCTATTTTCATCACCTGTTTTCTGCCAGTAATTTCTGACGCAGCGACGGTCGACAGCGCGCCCTTATATACAGGGTGTCTGAAAACATTGTATACACTGTTCGAAAAATGGTAGCTTTGCTCACAGTGAAGGTATTGAAGAAGTCACTGGGTCATATAACAGCTTAAAAAATGGAAATTTTCTGACATATGAGCGGTACGGATTGTGCCATGCACTCGTTCCAGTTCTTGCATTTTACATTCAATTGATTGTTTTTCTGACCTCATGAATGCTTGTTTTAATTTCTCCATAAAAAGGACGTGTCGATAGATCTGTGCTTCTTCTGAGGTTGGAAACTTAAAGCACTATGGTTCGCGAAAGATACTGGATATTCTAAAATATGCAGATACTAATTAAAAGGTTCTAATAGTGCTGCTAGCGAAGCTTTGGAAGATGTTTGTGTAGGCTTGGCAACAGCGTAGGCTAACGAGATTTCTAGGGCGTACATTTAATCAAGATTGTGCCATTCACGCGCCTGAAATCTTGCATCTCACACTCGGTCGATTGTGCATGGGCTGAAGGCTTGTTAAAATCTGGTTACTACTTGGCCGGTTAACGTGTGCCGTGCTTCTTTTAACGTTTACAACTTGGCAATCATGTGAAAACATCTATTGATTGCATATCGCTCTCACTATCGCTCTAATAACGCTCTCTACATATCTGAGCTTACAATAAGGGTCATGCCCGGCTCTAAGCTTTCCTTCGAGGAGAAGAAGTTTGTCCTGAAGTGCTACTGGAAGTTCGAAAACATCATCGAAATGCAGAGGCGATTTGCCGCAAAATCAGACGTGCGGTTCTTCAACAATCAATCGAGACTGAAATGCAAGGCTTCACGCGGGCATGGCTCAATCTTGACAATTCGCACGCCCCAGAAATCTCGTTATTCTGCGCTTGCGTATGAGTCTAAAACATCTTCAAAAGCTTCATTAGCAGCAATGTTAAAACCTTTCAAATAGCACCTGCATTATTTAGGACATTTTGTATTTTTTTGCAAGCCATTGTGTGTTTTTAACTTTTCAACTTCAAAACTAACAAAAATCAATCGATACGGCTACTTTGTGGAGAAAGTTTGGATGAGCGAAACAGAATCAATCGCGTGTAAAATGCTAAGTATCATACGAGTGCATGGCGCATTCCATGTTGCTCATGTGCCAGAAAATTTCTATTTTCTCAGGCTTTCATATGAGCACTTAACTTCTTCAGTCCCTTTACTGTGAGCAACGTTATCACTTTTCAAACAGTGTTTAAATTCTTTAAGACATCCTGTGTGACTGTATGTAGTATAAGAGACCAGCGTCGGTCGCCGGCTCCGCCGGCGCCGACGCTGGAGTGTGCGGGCCACGCCAGGCTAGCCGGCTTCGCCGGCATCGGGTATGGCGGGTCACGCTAGGGACGTAGCCAAACCTAGCTACGGATGCTTCCTCACCCAGCGTCGGTCGCCGGCTCCGCCAACGTGTTGTCGAAAACTGGGGTGGGACGGGAACTTGGTTTCCGCTGTTGATGAACCACTACAGACAATGACTTATGCCTCCCTCCTTTATATATGGTGCGATTTTGTGTCTCTGATTTCTCTACCTCCAATGTGTCAGATAGAAATCGTGGTCGGCTCGGTTTGAGAGAAAACCGATAGCTCCACTCAAATGATCCATAATATCAATCGATATCGACTGCCTGATCAAAACTCCCAATCTACTGTGGAACGCTCCCGTCTGCCAACATGATCAGGCAACTCCAATCCCGATCGGTTAGGTATGAGAGAAACCGATAGCATCACTGGTTATTTGATTGATAGCGTAAATGCCTCTTAATTGGATCACCAAAGTGGGGTATGTGTGCTCCTCACTGTTGTATTTGTTGTTCAACTTCTGCCATCAATCGAATGAAAATCGCTCAGCCGAAATAACTTCGAATGGGAGGGTCTTACAGCCCGCAGCTAAGAAGCAAACATATAGCGCATTAAAAGATGAGATCGCGCCATGCACTCCAAAAATGCCACCTAATTGATCCACCAAAAGTGGGGATATGTGTGTTCCTCACTGTTGTATTTGTTGTTAAACTTACGCTATTAATAAATATCGTAACCTCTTAGGAGGCCCAAGCGATAAATAGGAATCATGAGTGGGGCGGGGGGGGGGGGAGAAACTGTTGCATGCGCTCGACACAACGAACTTCGAATGGGAGAATCTTACTTACAGCCTATGAGCAAGCATATAGCGCAATTAGTGTAAAAGCCACTTAATCACAAAGGTGCGATATGCATGTTTCTCACCGTTGTGTTTGTTGTTCAACTTCTGCTATCACACGAATAAAAATCCAACAGCTTGGAAGGGTGTAGAAAGTAGGAAGTTTATGTGGGCGGGAGAAACTGATGGGCTCAGTCCAACCAACTTAGAATGGGAGAATCTTACTTACAGCCTACAGAATCAGGCGCAAAACGGCTCGGGTGGACAGAGCTCATCGTGTTAAGTGGTTGTCAGCCTCTTTAAGAAGCACACGAGTGGATATAAGTGGTACAACTAGCAGTGGGGATCAAATAAGCTGGGGCGGGAGGCCCACGATATAGGAACGCCCAATCCGTCGTTTTGTGTTGTATGAATTTCAAAATTATCAGCAGCACTGGTGGGTTCTAGCCCTATGGTGAACCAAGTTAGTTCACTTCTGCTGTGAACGGGCATACATGTGCCTTCCTACCAATGGGCATACTCTAACGTGTAGAGCGAGGAGCACTAGAATAGGGCCGCAAATTCTCACCACAACACTGACATCAAATTAAAAGGCTCTCGAAGAGAAACAAAGTGAAACGGTGACAAAGGCAGTAACGAAGAGCGGCAGTATGGATTAACACAACAGGAGCTGCTCTTAGAAAAGTGAAGGCGGAAGCTCGTAGACATCAGAAGGTTATGCCCGAACACAGAGAAGGTAGCAAGAACAGGAATGAGCAGTGACCTCGGCCATGCACACAGGCGGCCGAGTTGTACCCTGCGGTAACACAAATGTAGCAGCACCTAATTGCAATCACTAATTGACCGGTAGCAAGGACAGGAGCCTTCAAGGGGGTCAGTTCGAAGCAGTAGCCACTCAACACGTGCGCGGGCAGAGCCGCGGCGCCGGCCTATTTCGCAACGGCTCGCGTGTCCTCCTCGGCAGCGGCGATTGCTCACCTCCCTGCGCTTCCCTTCGGAGAGAGAAGTCGAGAACCTGCCTCAAACTTGGGTGATTAAACCATCGAGCCCGCGGAGTTTACGAAGTTTCCCACGGTCACGTTGAGACAAAAAAACCCTCCTCTATTATATATGGTGGGTTTTTTCAGATCACCTTAGAGTATGGTCATAAATGTTAATTTGATCTGACCAATTTTACAATCCACTCAAGCTGTCTTGAAAGCTATTTTCGCTGTAAACATATAAACATATAGCAAGCAGGGCAGCAGAAGGAAGGATAAAGATAAATTCTTATTTGGGAGGTGGCAAGCATTCCACTTTTATTACTGCGCATGTGCAAAGCGGCCGAGGAAGAGTAGTAACATGAACTTAAATGCGAAAAAAAGACTTGTAAGTGATTATTCGAACGGTGTTCCAAACGGAAGATATTTGTTCTTCACCCTGCAGTTAGGAGTCTGAGACCATAGGCCACCAAATGTGTGCAGGATGCGCGTGAGGGTCAAGAGGGGTGCGCTTCGGTCTTGTTGCAGAACATGCCTCATGGAGCCGTTCCTGTGATTTTGATCACGCTGCTCGTTATGCTCTCCGCAATCGCACAATGCTTTAGTTGTCGTTTCTACAACAACTACGGTTCCGCAAAAGACATATTGTAAGGGAAACGACGATGTCAGCCAGTCGTTCTTGAGATTCGGCACGCATTCTACCTCTGCGGATAGCGTGGATGCAATTTGGATGCGTATTTGGCATAAAGAATTAGTTGCGTTGGCCAGCCAGGAACAGGTCACTGTTTTATCCTTCAGAAAGAAATCTAATAGGCTATGGCTATGTCTTGTCTTCGGCTTGGATATGTCGGCCGTATGCCAGACTTCACAAAAGGGAGGCACTGTAGATCGGCCGGCTGTTATTTAACGATCGATTTTTGTTACGTTTACCGCTTAGTCAATATGTTGGCTGGAATAGTTACATTCACAAGTTTATCACAAATAAGAAATATCTGTTTCTATCACTTACTTGGTCGAATCACCAGAAAGAAATGAAACCGGCCGTCATGGCTGACCTATTCCTAGCTACCTGTAATACATTTTGTGGCCGCAAAATTGACAGTGTGATATATCACGGTTTTAGATGAGCAGGGCAGATCTGCTACAGATTTACTTATAACACTTCGTCGTCAGTCCGTCATTAGCTGCTGCTTGCCGAACGCATTCTTTCACGAAAGTTCTTAAACAGTCAGTCAGCCACCAATTCCAAAAATGATCGCTGGAAGTGACATAGAAGCTCACAGTGGCTCAAGCAGATTGTGCCCTCTTCAAATTACTGGTAGCCCTTTCTTTGTTCTTCATGAGCAGCACTTTACAACACACGAGCACTTCTTTAATAATTGTTCGCATTCCTGTAAACAAAACAAGGAAATTGTATGCTTCCATAAGCACTTTGATCCCGCTATGTGTAAGTTCTCCACCTCATTTTTACGATATATAAGAGAGTTTATAAGAGGCTTGTTGATTAAAACCTCGTGCTTAACTAGGAAGGAATCCGTTATGTATTGCTTTCCGTTTTCTTCCAGGCCGTCGTCTATCCTGTCTATCATAGAGCCCGACTTTTCATTCGAATTCGAATATTCGAATCGAGTATTCGAATTCGAATATTCATACAATCGCGTTTTTCGAATGTGTTCGCATTCGAATATTTAGAAAATCGCGTTTTTCGATTGTATTCGAATTCGAATATTCAGAAAAATCACATTTTTCGAATATATTCGATTTCGAATGCTCACAAATTTTCGATATTCGAAACCATTCGAATATTCGAAATTTTTGCGAGAGCATAAATATAGTGGCTACTGCCTCGAACTGGTCCCCTTGAAGGCCCCTGTCCTCGCTACCGTTCAAATAGTGGACCTGCAGTACCCTGCAGTGCTGCTGCAGTTGCGTTGCTGAGAGGTACGGCTCTGCCGCCTGTGTGCTCCGGCCGAGGTCACACTTCATTCCTGTTGCTGCTACCTCCGCTGTGTTCGGGATTCTCCTGTTCGACGTTCGTTGTGTTGAGCACATGCATCAGCTTCTCTCGCCCACTCATGCTTCCTACTTATCGCTTAGATCTCTACTTTGGTTGTTCATGTAGGTGGCATTTACACTCTTGATCAAATAAAAGCTATTAATCGAATAAAAGCTGAGGTGAACTTTTGCAGTGCACGGCGGGATCTCGTCATTTATTGGGCTGTATGCATGCTTTCTAGCTGTGGGCTGTAAGTAAAATTCTCCCATTCGAAGTTCGTTGAGCTGAGCTCATGCATCTAATTCTCCCGCCCACTCATGCTTCCTATTTATCGCTTAGACACTCTTCCAAGACGTTGCGATTTTTATTCGATTGTTTGCAGAAGTTGAACAACAAACACAACAGTGAGGAACACACATATCTCCACTTTGGTGGTTCATGTAAGTAGCACTTACACTATCAATCGAATGAAACGTGCGGTGAACTTTTGGAGTGCATGGCGCGATTTCATCTTTTATTCCACTACATGCTTGCTTTGTGGATGTGGGCTGTCTTCATTGAAACGACTCTTTTCCATTTTCATGTGGAATTAGAGGACTTCAAATCAAACTGCACACTTCTAAACTAGTCTACGACTTTGAAATCAATGCGAATGTTCCCATTTGGTGGTTCACGAACGGATGCGTCTGTAGCGAATTGTAATAAGTGTTTATTACTTTACAACTATCAGAGCACAACACAAACAATAACTCACAGCGATTTATATAAGGAATTCCTAGAGGAGGAGCCTAGAAGTATGACATATATTGGTCAGGGAGGCTGATAACCTCTAGTCTTAAAAGGGTGTACCGCGGCTAGAGTGTAGTATTTGTGCATTATCTTATTTACCTTCTTGCGGTATCGTTAGGTCATACCTGTGGATGCTATGCAACGATGCTTATCTTATATTGTTAACCTAAACGTGTTATCATTCATTCCTATTTGTTCTATATTATGATGTAATAATACTACACATTTATAGATGTAAACCCTAGTTGGGTATTCACAACACCCAAGTCAAAATGACCTTCAGGCAGGTTTAACTAGAGACTCAACAAAATGTCTAACATAATATTTTGTTCAAGGAAAATTTGGTATATAACATTCTTTAAAGCTTCTTAGTTTACCTGCCCCAATAAGTGTAATAATTCTTAAAAACTTTTATTTATTAGAAACAATAATAAATTAAAATTTGCCTTAAACTACGGCTAAGAAGCAAGCATATAGCGCATTAAAAGTTCAGATCGTGTCATGCATTCCAAAAGTTCACCGCAGCTTTTATTTGATTGATAGTGTAACTGTGCCACTAGTGCCACTTACATGAACCAACAAAGTGGGATATGTGTATTCCTTACACTTCTATTTGTTGTTTAACTTCTGGTATCAATCGATTCAAAAGCGCAACGTCTTGGAAGGGTGCCCTATTCGGCGTGAACAGTTCAAATGCATTGGATGCTTATTATCCCGACAGCAGAACGTAGCAGCGTGCAAGTGAATCAATATTTAATGGAACTATGCATTATTCGCGAACTTATTTATTGTGTTTCTACACGACTATAACAACAATTCATAATACTGATGTGAGACGGAGCGGAGACAATTGTTAGAAGACTGAGCTGTGTCAAATATTAAGATCAGAACGAGACCAACTTTATGGTCGAAGCATACGCAAGTGATTATGAATACAAATAGAGATCTATAGCTCACGCGAATCACTAATACGCGTACCACAAATAAATACTGTTTTCACTTAGGGGTATTTAGTCTTCATCTTAATTTAATTTAACCATATGCCTGTAGAGGTTACAGGACAATACTTCTTTCAGACAATATCTGCACTGCTCCGATGTTTCGTTCGCATCTGTAACAAATCCCGCTACACCTGATCTCCAAGCTTACGTTTTGAAACATTTCCTAGCTAACGTTTATGGGGAAACGTGTTTCTACGTTCGTAGTAACCGATGTTAACGCTCTATTTCTTGCTGGAGGTGATCTACTTACGGCATATCTCTCATTTATTTCCTTCTCCGAATCCAGGAATGCATTTCTTCTCGGCTGAGTTAGCGTTAAAACCCATGCTGATACCTTCCGACCCCTATTCAATGTTCATTGTTCAGGTCTCGCTCATTTTAAGCAAAATTTCCATCCCCCGGTGTTAAAGACCGTTTCTCCTTCTCCCCTTCACCATGCCATAATCACATCTAATACCTAACACCTTTCCAACGCCTTCTCCCCGTTTCACTCCATCTACAATCGCGGACTCACGCTGCCACCGAACCTCAACTGCGAACTGTGGGTTCCACCTCCGCCGTTGCATTTCTGTTTTTCATCTCCTTTTCCCACAACTCCTGCTTCCCCTACTTACCTCCTTTCACGTATACCTTCAGTTCTGCTCCTCCACATACCCTCGCCCTCCACAGCCTCTCGCGCTGAACCACCCACGCTGCCATCGGTGCCCTTTCCATTACATTTGCCTCGTGTTGCCCACGCAGCCGACGCCGGCTAGCCTGGCGTGGCCCGCACACTGCAGCGACCGACGCTGTTTCTGATAGTCGCTGTGAAATTAGTGTCTCGACACGATTATAACTGAAGCGACTGTACGACTGTCGGTGATCGCGACGTCCCTCGTCATCACCGTCCCTCCTGGCAGCTGTCAACGAGGGTATCATCAGTCGCTGAACAACTATTTCGCTTTCAGGAAGGCAATGAGTGATGACGAGTGCGACCGTCTTCGCGGATTGCTGCGGCTCTCACCAGAGCCTGGCGTTCCTGACGGCAGGCAGGTAAGTGCGTCACCACTTCTACTGTAATCAGAAACTATGAGGTGCCGTTTGAAGGACGCAGGAGTTCTGATCCTTCTCGACGGCACACCGCAGGAATATCGAGTATTTCTGTGTATTCGGTCCGAGGAGCTGAGACGACATCCAGGAGAGGTGTGCTTTCCCGGTGGAATGCGAGATGCCGACGAGAACCTTCAGGAGACAGCCGTCAGGGAAGCGGAAGAGGTGAGCCAAGGGAGCAACGCCGGCGCAAGTTTTGCAACTGATATAGCTTCTCACTTACTTCGCGTTAGTGCAGTAAGCTTCTCACTTACTTCGCGTTAGTGCATGCGACGCAGGAAGTGCTCTCGGGCGGATTCTCGTCTCATTTGTTGGAGATTGGTGAAGAAGGTGCTGCTCAGGAGGTTAAATGCGCTTCGTGTTCACTGGATCCTTACAGGGTGGGCATTAATTATGGACCTCAAATCATCGAAGTGTCATAATCACACAATTCGAAACGGATAAAAACACTACACAATCCTTGATAAGCTTCTTAACAATCACAAGTCACAATCGTCACTCAAAATGCCCTCCTCTTACGTGTATGCAGCTTCCCAGACGAGTCAGGTGGCACGCAGATAGTCCTCATTGAGATCATTCCGCGCTTTCGTAAGTGCAGCTTTGAGCAAATCCAAGCTGTTTATTCTGCAGCTGAGGTCTTGTGCCCTAAAACGGACCAAATCGAAAAGTCAGGTGATTCAAATCTGGTGAATTTGAGGGTAGTTATTCGTGGGTGACGAGATCTGGAAACTCGCGTTGACACCCGTGCTGGACGACACTCGATATGTCTGCAGGTGCCGAGTCTTGCTGAAAGCACCATGGTTTGTCTCCGGAGTGAGAAATGGCCCACGGCTTCAAAACTCTCTCCAGGACCGATGTAAAGTATATTGTCGTCTTCCTATCTGAGGTTATCACACCCGAAACCATAAAAGAGCTTGGAAGTGCAGTTTCCCGGTGACTTTTCCTCAAGAATTGGCCTGCTTTTTATCTGCTGCGAGGATCTGATTGTTTTCTGGATTGGCAATAGGTTCTGTTATGGAGTTAGGTTCTTTTTCTCGTCACTAAAAGCGATGTTCCGGTGTGTGCTAAATGTGGCGCCTTCGGGACTCGTCTGGTAGTGAGAAACTGCATACGCGCAGGAGGAAGGCACTTTAGATGAAGATTGTAATTTTTGATTGTTAAGGACCTTATTAATGACTGTGGTGTGTTTTTCTCCGTTTTGAATTGCTTTAGTTACTACGGTTCTTCGATTATTTGAGGTCCATCATAATTAATGCGCACACTGAACATTATGTGCCCTTCAATAAAGACGAGTCACCGCCGAACCCCAGGGTCGATGGCAGTTGTGCGAATGCGGACCCGGCCGGGAATCTGTCGATCCTAGGTCACAGCGGTTGTGACGATGATGAACACTAGAGGACTGAGGGCTTTTACGAGGCTTCAGCTTTAGCTTTTAATTGGTGCTGAGGAACGGCCGCTTGAGTCGCGTCCACATCCAACTCATCATGGCGATGGAAACTGGGCTGTTCCTCTAAGCTATTGAGCTTAGCGCAGTGGTTCTGATGGGCTAATCGAATCAAGTCCACTAATGGATGCGGCCCCGAGAAGCCGGTGGAAGCTTCGGGTACGAAGTTCTCCCAACATTTGAGAGTAGAAGGGGCTGGACGCTATGATGTTACTTGTTGTATGTCGCAAAGAGGAACCTCTAAAGAGTTCTTTTAAGACGCAATGCTTTATTCAACCTAAGACCTTGAAATTTTACAGCTAAAAAAGCGGTTGAAGGAAGAGGAATCGAATGACAGGGTGAAGCCGAAAAACTCTGGGAAAACATCATCAGATGAATTAATCGCCATAACAGTTTTTTTGGGACACCATTGATGCTAACGGTGCTAGGCTCAGTGTGTGACAGCATCAGCGCCCCTCCCCCCCCCAAACAAATTGGGCAGAACGTCAGTGGGTTGCACGCGTAGCGTCTCCTCCGCTTTCATTTCACTTCACGTTCCCGTTACAAGCCGGGTAGCAGGACTATTCGAGCTAACCAATTAGGATTCCTAGTTTTTTACCCGACCAATTAGGACGAAACATATTCATAGCGGAAATGTTGAAATACGGATGGAATTAAAGGAAGCAGATAAAGGATGACGGTAGTTATCTGTTTGGGATCGGACGCCACGCATGCTTCTTCTACAGGATATTGTAGAGAAAATTTAAGTGCATATGTGGCGCGTGCAGCGACTTGTGATGGGCAGCCGACGATCAAACCACAAGTCTTGTCCTTCCTTGGCAAGCCCGCGGTTCCTCCGATTGCGCTAGCTCGCTTCTATGTATGGATGGAAAAGATGGAATAGAATAATCGCGGCATCTTCAAAAGCAGGGGTGCAACCGTAGATATTCGACTCGCTTGAAACTACGATTCAGCTTTTCGTTTTTGAACAAAAGAAACTCGGCTTGTCACGCAGATAAGTAGCACAGTGTGGTCGAGACATCGAATCAAGGTGCTTGTCTCTAGTGAGCAGCATCGAAAATGGCAAGCATGGCTTGCCTGGCAAGGTTTTCTTATTTTATCCTTTATGTAATACTGCGTGGAGATGATCGGTAGAGTGAGGGGCTGTTTCGTGTGAAGCGATAGTGTAGTCGGCAAGAGCAGAGAGGGAGTTCACAGAGTCAAGAGAGGGGAGCCCTTTCCCACTCTAAAGCTCCGGAGTTGGTTGCGAGGTCACAAAGCATCTCTGAGATCGAAGTGAAGAGAAGAGGAATAACGACCGCGGTGGAGAGCGGCGCGTCTCCTCACCCGTCGCTGTTCGTGGTGAATTATGAGGGGACGATAAATCACGTCGCCTTAGCGGTGCCGTCTTGAGGACTAGTTCTGCGGGTGGAGGAGCACCAGGTGGGACAGCCGCACTCACAGATGGTTCCAAGGCGCAGTGTCTCTGCCGACTAAGCGGATCGCGCCACAGTCATGGGGCAAATGGCTAGCCAATGTCCACCTATCCACAAAGTCGGGTCCTAACCCAACGTGGTCGGTGCAACGCGCAACTGCTCCTTTAACAAGTTGCACGCAAGGCTCGTGATGACTGCTGTCGATGCCCAATGATTTCTGCCTGATCGAGCTTAACTTGAACTGGTAGAGCTACTATTTCAGGACGACTGAGTCGGAAGCAACGCTGGGAAGTGTAAATGATGCCCCATGTAAGCCGTTCAGTGCTGTAGAAGAGAACTGCCAGGCAGAGTCTGGGCTACTTACGTTGAATTGGGGTTTACGAATTAAAACGTATGTTGAGGACGTGTGACCGTGGTTAAACTTAGTTTTTCCAAAAGCTGTATGGTCCTCGTCGTGCAGTTCACAGTGGGTGAAATTGTTCACAAAATATTAACCAACAATTACTAGCCAGAGACTTTTGGCGAGAACATTCATTAAGAACGTTCTGGGCACCCGAGCACCCCTTCTGAACATGCGCGACATCGGTGACATGCCTTCCAAACCTGAGCGACATTGGTGACACCTCTTTTGATCCTGCGCGACAATGCGCGACATGGAAGCAGTGTATGACGCCATAAAACAATTCAAGGAGCTTCGGACTTGGTCGGGGAGAACTGAAGGAGGTGGTAATCGACTACTGTAACTACAATAGCTTTGTCAACGGAAACTCCCGAAATGATCAAAAAAGTTTTTGAGCGAATTCGTCACTGTTCCTTGCAAAAGAGCTCAATATTTCTGCTACCAGTGCTAGAACCGTAGTCAGGAAAAAGCTTGAGATTTATTTATTTATTTATTCATAACGCGGATACATGGCACACACGCGTGAAACAGAATAAGGAAAAAATTAAAGCAGTACTGGACAACAGTAGAATACGGAACATAAAACAAGTTCTATAAGATACAGAAGAAGGTATACCTGTGAAAGCAACTACTACAACAACTTAGTCAACGGAAATTTCTGGAATTTAGGCAAAGGTAAGGATAGAAGGTGCTCATTGTCCGCAAGCAGCAAGTTGAGCTGGAGTAAGGTTTTGTATGTCAAAAATGTAGATCTTGCCGTGAACCTTGCAACAGGAACATGTAGGCGGAGTTTACTTCTTCTTATCCTAAGTACTTTGCCTCGAAAAAAATGGGAAGGATTTATGTAAAGTTTTCCAGTGAGAATCTTAAAAAGCACTTTCAGGTCAGCGACCTTCATTCTATATAGCAGGGA
The DNA here is from genome assembly GCA_947396885.1 of Heligmosomoides polygyrus polygyrus. Lineage (NCBI taxonomy): Eukaryota > Metazoa > Nematoda > Chromadorea > Rhabditida > Heligmosomidae > Heligmosomoides > Heligmosomoides polygyrus. Next base: position 57,693,121 of record OX377205.1, read on the forward strand.
TTTTAGACCGAGCATCCTATTTCTTTCTCGTCCGTTTGGGATGTGCGAGGCAAGGCAAAGCACCGCATTACTAATTTTCGTGTGAAATTGTTTTGAACGCTTTCCAACATGTCGATATCGCTCTTCTCGGAAGGAGTGAAAGTTGTCGTTCCAGACTCAACTACGGGGGCGTACGTATGTTACGTAGGCTCGCAGAAGCGTCTGAGGATTTTTCTTCTTAAGAACCTTTAAGAGAGTATATGTGCGAAAGTTCGCGATTTTCACCACAGAATTGTAATGCTCATCAAAATTGAGCTTCTTATTTATTAAGAAACCGAAGTCTCGAACATCCTCAACCACTTTGAGATCAGTGTCTTGCCACTTATAAACAGGTAATCTTTCCGTATTATTCGCCCAATAGGTAAGCAACAGGATTTCTCCGGTGCAAGTGGGAGTTCCCACTGGTTAGCCCAACTACCTAGGTAGTCAAGCGTCGGTTAGATGCTGTGAATGTCCTCGTCTTTCTTGATTGTTTTGTATATTTTTACATCACCAGCGTACATTTTGTAAGTCACCCCAATCCGACGATAGTATCTGGAGGCTCATAAGTGTATAGAAGGAAAAGTAGAAGAGAGAGCACTCATCCCTGCGCTTCGACCTTGACCCGGTATGTTCTCCCGGTAAGTAAATCGCGAATCCATTCGGTCATCATAGGATGAATACCAAGAATGTCCATCTTGTGCAATAATTTGCGAAATCCGGTCTGTGACGGCTCTGGTCCAGAGTGTGTCTGCAAAGCGCATTGTACGTAGCCGGCTGACCTTATTTTCGACGTCTTACCTCATGCCACAGCGCCTCCTATCTTCGAACGTCGACGAAGATCGGAGCTTTGGGATCTCACTTGCGTGAGTCGTGTCACTCCGAGCATCGTTCTCTCGATTCCATGCTGCGCGACGTTGATCGCGTCCATCCTGTTTTCGTATAGCCCAGGTCTCAAGGCGTATAGTGGGGCAGGGAGAACGGTGAAGTCGAATAGGTGGGCACAGAGTCGGACGTTCTTCGTCTTCTTCGCGACTTCCTCGACGCTCTTGAAAGCTCCCCAAGCCTCTCGTTTCCTCCTGCTCAGCTCTGGCACTCGATCGTTGGCCGTATTAACTTCGCCACCCAGATACACGTAGCTGGAGCATTCGGAGATGTTCTTTCCATTGAGCGAGAATGGGGCATCAGAAACTTGTCCATTCCTCATGAACATCGTCTTCGTAAGATTCAGCTGCAGTCCAACGTTCCCACATACACGATCGAAGTCGGCCAGCATTCGCTCCGCCTGGCTGGTGATCGGTGTTATGAGCACCTCAGACATTCGCGCACCACTAACCGGCGCACGAACTTGCCAGTGATCGAGTGACAGATCGAATACAAACCCTCATGTGTGGCTTTCGTGCGGCAGCGTGGAGTCAGAACGCAGCACAATAGCTTCTAGAGCGCTATTGTGCTGCAAATTCAACGGCGCAGGCTTGCAGCAGTGGTGCGATTGTGCTGCAAGGGGAGGTCTCCTCCTATCCCCAATTAGGGGATAGGAGGTAGGGACTTGCAGCAGTGGTGCTATTGTGCTGCAAGGGGAGCTCTTGCAGAGAGGGCTGTGGCGGGCGGCGGGCAATGCCTTAGGGATAGGAGGGTGCCGTGCATAAGGGGACGCGGCCCTGTCGTGATAAGGCCGCTTCCCCTTCTGCGCGGGACCCTCCTATCCCTAAGGCATTGCCCGCCGCCCGCCACAGCCCTCTCTGCAAGGGACTTATTTCCCCCTTCTGAAAAATCGATAAACATTGAAATCAATAAGTATTTACTTCAGTTTTCAACATTTACAACGAACATCATGTGAACATTTAGAAAGAGCAGTTTCTTGAAGAAAATCGAAGAGCAGCAATAACAGTACAGGAACTTCTCAACAAAAGTTCTAACTTGACAACCGGGAGTTCAGAAATTGAGCAGACTTCACAAAAATAATTCACTACATTAACTTCACACCAAAAGTTGTAACTTCACAAGCGGAAGTTCACAAATCGACAAGACTCCACAAAAAAACATCAGAAGCGAAATCCTTCTCACAAATTCAGGAAACTTCAAAGTTGACATGGAGAGAATCTCTGAAGTCTGAAATCTTTCTCACAAATTCAGGAAACTTCAAGGTTCTCATGGGAGACAATCTCTCACGTCTGAAATGTTTCTCATAGATTCGGGAAAGTTCAATGTTCTCATGGGAGACAATCTCTCACGTCTGAAATGTTTCTCATAGATTCGGGAAAGTTCAAGGTTCTCATGGGAGACTTCAGAGACTTCAGAGATTCCTAAAACTACTCAGGAATGAAACAGTATTTTCATAAAAATATCAATCATTAGCGTTCCTGCTGTTCTTCTTCTTCTGAAAAATTAAATAATAAGATGTGTGTGTGTTTAATATACAGATATAATTAGCTTACAGTGTAGTAAGTCAAAAGATCACTTACGGAACAAGCGCACTGCCTTTCTTAATGTACTGGCGCACGTTGTTCCTGAAAGTGTTGTAAAATGTATTAATTAAAGTGGTTTATGAGGTGTGAGTGTGAAGTTTGGATAAGAGAAGTTGAGACCTACAGAGCCCTTCCCAGCGCAGATTTCAGTGCGCTGGTCCACGCATCTCGTGCGGCCTGCCTTTCGAGGAGCTTAGCTGCTCTAGTTTCATTTGTCGGGCCGAGATCCAACCAGAATCTGTAATTCTGTTTTCTGCGGCGAAGACACAGTTAATAACTAATTAAGTAATTTTTGACTAGTCGAATTATACTTACTGAGTGGGCTGGGCCGCCAACTCATATGGCATTCGGTCGAGCTCAGGCTGCCCCATTTTGAGGCCGTCCAAGAAGCACTCTTAATATTATCAGTTGAAATCGGCTGGTCTGTTTTCTATGAACGCAGTAGACTTACTGATTAATGTGTCTCTTATATCGGCGGGCAAATCCATCTTCCTCGGATCTTTAGCGTGCTTTCCCGACACGCGGACCGCGTACTTCTTAACGTCTTCGACAGGGTCGCAAGCCTATAAAAGTGTCAAACCAGGATTCGCAGTGCGAAAGCAGGTAGAGATGCTTTGTGGAAATCACTTACTGTGGCGAAATACATGCGTGCGAAATCTGTGCAGTGTGTCACGTGATCACGTTTGTCGGCTCTCGCGGGTATTTTCCAGTGAGTCATCAAGGATTTCAAGTCCTTTTCCTACAATTTGTGTAATCTGTGAACGTTGCTCTACGAGACGGAAGGGAACGCACAAGAAGAACCACCTTGAAGGGAGGGCTCGCGGCAATGGTCCATCTTTTCGTCAAATTTAAATGAGAGAGCACCGTGTCGTCGGGAAGCTTTAAACGCGCGAGCACGTGCGTGTGGGCTGACGTCTGGGCAATGTCGGTTCTCAAAGAGGCAGTGTTCACGAGCACATGATCGAGCTGCAAGGCAAATTTGAATTACTGGAGCTAGCTGAGGGTAGGGGTATATAATTGCGACCGAAGTCCTACCACCATGGCCAGTCCTGTCGCGATCGAACACGTCTTCAGAAGCAATTCTTGCATCGACTGCACGACAGTATCGGATGACGGGGGCAGGTGTTTTACGGCCATCTGGATGTCTTTCAGCTCGCTGAGGCTGACGCGAGGGTCCTTCAACCGATTTGCCACGATCTGCTAAAGTTTATAAACTCTTCGAAGATTATCGGTATTGAAAGGAGGGGTAAAGCTTTCAAGCCACATGCCTCGCATTCGAAATCGCTGCTTCTCAACGCGAGCTCTCCCACATCAGCCAGAGAGAGGGGCTTCGTGCGAAGAATGGCGTTCGCGTAATCTAGAGAATGTGCAAGATTGGTTTCTTAACGGAATGTTCAAATCAGGAGCCGAAGTGTACCGCTGGCAGAACTTGTTTCGACATTTGAACCTCCTTCGAAAGTCGGTGAAGGACTTCCACAAGCATAAATGTAGGTCTGCTCACCCCTGAAGAGGTCGCATGAGACACCTTCCGACAAAGCGTGAAGAGCATCGACTCTGCAACGCTCCATTGTGAAGAAATCCATCATCTGCGTGAGACCTACAGAGAATCGTTTCGTGTAGGAGTCATACAAAATGTAGTCCAGTGATCACCTCCTAAGCCGTTTTGATTCGCCTCAGCGTCTCGGAGGATGCTGGCATGCGTTCGCTTGTTCCATATCGACGGCGCCGTTATACACCAGGAGACAGAACGTCCCATGCGCTCTCCTTTGGCTATGCAAAGGTGACAGCCCTGGTCCGACAGCCAGCGAGGACATTTGTAAATAGTCCGCATACCCTAGGGTGGAGAAGTTATACCTACCCTACTTTGCTATAGATGCAAATGGCGACCTACAGCGAAATCGATAACTCCATTTAAAATCTGAGGGTAGCACGTCCACACAGTTCGTGTCGAATCTTGGACTCTGACACCACCCTCCTTCAGGGTGCGGAGTTCCTCCTTCAGTCTAAAAATCGTTCCATGTAGGCCTCCTTACATACTTACGAATGCAACAGGGTGGACAATACCGAGAGAATAAACTGCGCAGAAGCTCCTCCGTCGGGGTTTCTCTCAAGAAAGTTATCGCAGGCAATATCATGTTCTCGGGGTCGTTCTTCTTGTTAAACGGGAGCCCTTCCAAGCGGATATATATTGGCCATGCTTGAGATCTGCAACCGAAGCCAAATCAAGAAGTTTGAGTTCTCCGCTGTAGTGGCAATGCCAAACCTCGTCAGCTTATTGAACAGAACACCGTCGAAATTCATAGTGAGAACAACTCGTATTTTCTTGGACGCAAACTCTTCGTCAGATTCGATGTCCCTTTCATGAGCCGGAAAGTCGGAGACGTTGTGACGTACAGAGCCGGTAGAACGCTAGAAGGGATGTCATTGTTTATGAAATCCCTTTACTAACGTGAATATCTAACTTACGTACATTGTGAATTCTGCGATGAACTGAGATGAGACTGTCTATAACCCGCTTCAGTATGATATCAAATTGTGGAGCTATACTTATACTGTGCACGCTAATTCGCTTGAGGTCCTGCGCTCTCTTGGGAGTTACTCTGAAAGAGATGGTGCAGAAACTAACGCATCGTGAATTCACCAAAACAATGAATACCCTCTAAGCCGACACTCCTCGTGGGAGCAGATCGCTCTGTGATTTGCCAGAAGTCTATCACACAGACAACAGAAGTAGGATTTCTGGTAATCGTACGCTCGCCAGATATCGTCGCACAGTTTCTTAGACTCGGCCCACACCTCAACTATTGCTAATTAAATTTTCTTGTGTTCAATTTCTGTTAAGTGCTTGTGTTAAATTTTTGTTAAGTGTTTGTGTTAAATTTTTGTTAAGTGTTTGTGTTGAGTTTTTGTTAACCACACGAATTCGATTAAATAAAGAAACCAAATCGAAATAAAAACGAGAATTTATTAGGTTGTAAACCTTTGAGTATTTTTCCACAGCAGCTTCATGTCCCAAAGTCACATGTCAAAAAACTCTCCTTTCTCCTTTCCAACGTTCCTATAAGAACATTGGAAAGGAGAAAATTCGAAATTCGAAAAACACGATAGGCATGCCGGCGCTAATTGGGTCGGGGGGGGGGGGGGGGGGAGGGGGTCACCCTGCATTGAATGGTGCACAAATAGGAGGGGGGCTTACGAATGGAGAACCACTCAGTGGTTCTCCATTCGTAAGCCCCCCCCATTGGCGCCGAAATGTCCCTCAAAGGTTTACAACCCGATAAAATTAAAAAACTAAATTAAGAAACGGCTAACTGTTCGTCCTGTAGATATGCCAGTTTGGATCGCACAAAAATCAGCAAAATAAGGCTCCCCATCTGACGGAACTCCGAAATGTAGCTTAAACGCTGCACAGTACACAGCCTTTTGGTTCGGTCCTAGAACAAAAAGCTGGATGGCACTAGTAGCTCTTCTAGCCGACAAATGAACCACCTTAACGGCCCATTTTTCGGCTAAAGGAACAGGAAGACAGAAGTAACTCTTCTAACCGACAAATGAACCACCTTAACGGCCCATTTTTCGGCTAAAAGAACAGGACGAAACAGTGATAGCCGTTCTGATAACGTACCGGGAGCTTGTCGATTCTCCAAATCAGTCCTCTCAGGCGAATGTGTCGAAGGAGAGCCGTTCCCTCCTCTTGATTCCTCGTAGTGCCGATCGTCAGCGTCTGAGTGATCAGCCGATCGCTCACTGCTCCGTCTTGAAGTTGTCGGCACGTCCAGACGAGGCGCTTTTGGAAGCGGAGGCAAACTTGCTGAAAGTCGAGAGTACCAGCAGCAGCACCAGCACCGACAGCAAAGACTACCTGTGAGCGCATTCATAGACCAGCGATCCCTGTGTCTCTCCTGGTGCCCGGCGCTTACTGAACGCTTACTGAAGGTCTTATTTATAAATATAGCCGACTGTGCGCGTCAGTATGGTATGTTATGTGCAAACACACAAAGCAATACGGGTTGGCGGGCTGGGGGGGGGGGGGCGTGGAGTTGGATTGTTGACCATTTCTCGTATTTGGGTTTTCTATCCTTCCAGCAGAATCCCAGTGTAGGGGTGGAAAAACAAAATGAAAAACGAAGAAAACACTATTGAATCAAATAGTACTTAAATTAGGCGTAGAGTACGGTGTCATGAGGCAGCTGTGTGCAGTGGCACATTACACACCCTAATTTACGCGCACAGACAGCCGGCTTTATAAATAAGGCCTTGAATAAGCGACGCGCTCAAAATACGGAATCGCATCGCACATAGACCAACAACAACAATGTTATGTTGGTCTGTGTGCCATTCACGAGCGAGCCGTACAAGAGCGACGTCGACTCGAAACCGGTTAATTCAGAATTTCTTCTGACATATGTACAGATCTGATAGAAGAATAATGCATGGCGCATACGTGGTATGCGCTACGCATTATTCTTCTACGTGAGGCAATCTGCCATGAAGGCAGTTTGAAGGGCTATTTGGTCTAAACAATGGCATGAGGTGCCCAGACAATCGATAAGACAGTCTACACAATGCAGTAAGACAGTGTAATTCGCGGAACCATTTCAAGAGACTGCAACGGACACAGCTGAACGCCTTCCATCGAAATTGCTAATAGTGTTCTTGAAGGGCTAATTTTATTTGCTGGGAGTTTCGAAGCTGCAGCGTTCCCTGGGAAAACCTAGTTCCCTGGGAAAACCTAGGACAAATGGTGCAATCCCTTTCGGGGGGGGGGGGGGGGCTAGTCCATTATGAATTGTTAATGGTAGCTACGCATCAACACATACAATGCACCACAATATATAAATATATATGCTTACCTTACAAATTGCTATCCTTCTAATACAAGAATCGGTTTTCTAAATTGCTATTCTAGTTGGGGGGGGAGGGAGTAATGAAACACAGTAAATTGACCAGAAACCTGGAACAATTACAATACTATAAAGCTGCGAAAATTCATTAATGCAACGTTACTACCTTAATCAATTAGTGGGTAGCGTTTTGCGATCTATTTCCAAAGCAAATAGAGTTTTGGATCACTACCGTAGCCTGCCCATAGTTCCGTAGTAAAACTTTTTAATATTTCAGCGTAATGCTCGGGCATTTCAAAGGGAGGGTACAGGTAAGTCAAGGCATTCATATGTTATATTGGGTGTTGTATGTATTGATGCGTAGCTACCGTTAACAGTTCATAATGGAGTGCCCCCCCCCCCCCCCCCCCGACAGGGATTCCACCGTTACCCCTTCCAGACGAAAAAGTTGCAATGAAATGCACTCGTTGCATTCGCTGCATGTATACATGCAACGAATGTAAGTGCACTCGCCGCCGCAGGCCACGGCAGGCCACCCCCCCCCCCCCCGGCCCGATTTGCAGCCAAATGCTACTGTAATACTTCCACGTCACTCTAGGACTCGACCGAATCTGTCCCCGAATCCTCTAGAGAGAGGAGGCACACCGAACGGAAAAGCGAAAAGAAACCACGAGACCGCTGACGCGGAGGAGAGGACAGATTTCGGCAGGGAAGGGACTCCAGGGTGTCCCTCGACTGACGCGTCCGTGTTAAAATTGCCTGCACCCTGGAGTTTCTTCCCTTCCCCAACCCGGAATCATATCACACACGGATATGTAATCGAGACAATGATATAAGACTGCATTTACATTCGCTGCATGTACATGCAGCGAATGTAAATGCACTCGCCGCCGCAGGCCACGGCAGGCCATGTTCACCCCCCCCCGGCCCGATTTGCAGCCAAATCCTTCTGTAATACTTCCACGTCACTCTGGGCCCTCAACTCGACCGAATCTGTCCCCAAATCCTCTAGAGAGGGAGCAGGCACACCGAAGGAAAAACGAAAAGTAACACGATACCGCGCTGACTGGCGGGGAACTACAAATGGCGGTTCGAAATCCTGCCGCGCACGCGCCGGCGCGCGACTGCGCACGCGCGCGCATTGGAGCGCAGTTGCCACTGGAAAACTGCACCACTACTCGAACACTAAAGGGGCACCACTACTGCTGCCCGATAGCACCACTAACGGCCCGAGAGAGACTTTGCAGCACAATAGCGCACCGTGCTGCAAGGCGCTCATGGATCGATCGATGCGCTTTGCAGCGCAATAGCATCACTGCTGCACGCTCTGCAGTAGTGGTGCTACAGAGCGCATCACTATCCCACCACTTCTTGGCGCTTTGCTGCACAATAGCGTCACTGCTGCACGATGCAGCACGTGGTGCTATTGTGCAGCAAGGCCTCCTTCGGGCCGTTAGTGGTGCTATTGGTTATGCTTTAGTGGTGCGCGAATGTCTGAGACGATGTCGTCAGCGAAGCGCAGTTGGTGCAGCTGCCGGCCGTCGACCTGCACTCCCATGTCTTCCCATTCTAGTTCGCGCATGCCGTCTTCTTGGGTGGCGCTGAAGAGCTTCGGGGACATGGTATCCCCCTGTCGAACCCCTCTCTTCACGTCGATGACGACGTCATTGTAGAATGGTGAGATCTTGGTCGTGAATCCACTGTACAGCTCTGGAAGTACTCTGATGTACTGAGTAGGAACCCCCTGAGCGAGCAGAGCGTTGACGACCGCTTCAGTTTTTTCAGTTTCGACGGAGTCGAATGCCTTCTTCAGGTCCACGAACGTAAGGGACAGCGGCAGCTTGTACTCTCGCGACACTTCGATGAGCTTCGTAATGGTGCGCATGTGGTCGATCGTGCTGAATCCTCTCCGAAATTCTGCTTGCTCGCATAGCTGTCCTTCGTCCAGCGTTCTGCTGATCCTATTCAGGATAACTCGAGTGAACAGCTTGTAGACTACGGACAGCAGACAGATCGGGCGATAGTAGCCAATGTTGTGCACGTCTCCCTTCTTGTACAGCAAGACGGTCCTGCTGATCTTCCACTGAGATGGAACCTTGCACTCCGACAGGTAGCGTACGAAGAGCTGCGCCATGGTGTTGATGAACGTTGGCAGGAGGTTCTTCAGGTTTTCGGGTCTGATTCTGTCGGGACCGGATGCTGTATGTTTCTTCACCAATGAGATGGCGTGTCGGATCTCGGAAGGGAAAACAGAGGCAACGACGTATCCAGGAAGATGGCATGGGACAGGTGGACGTGGCTATCGAAGAGATCGGAGTAAAAGTTGTGGATGACCTTCTCCATGGTCCTTCTGGAAGAGGTGACGGTTCCGTAGGAGTTCGGAGAGCGGTCATAAGCTGTCGCAGTTCCAGCGGGCATTGCGGATGCTCAAACCTGCCTCTGCAGCTTCAACCAACACTTCCACCCTTCTCTCCTTAAAATCCTCCTTAATCGCCGCTTTCTATAGCTTCGAAAGCTCAGACGTCAGTTGATAGTTGCCTGATGCTCTTGCTGCTCCACTCCTTGGCGTATCAGCTCGAGAGTGACCGGAGACAGTCGTCTCTTAGTTGTTTTCAAACTGTCGGCTCCTTTAGCACTATCGCGGAGATGGTGCATGAAGCGGTCGTATTCTTCGTCAATGTTGTCCATGACGACATCTTCGCAAAAGCCGGCAATTGAGGTGTAGAGGTTCCAGTTGATGTTCCTTCTGGGATTCCTCTTCTTGAACTGTACGACCTTCTCTCCTTGACGAGAAAGCTGAAACCTCGCGCGAAGGAGGCGGTTGTCCGATCCCGTGTAGAACATGGGAACAACGGATACGTCGGTCAGGCGATAATTGCAGTTGAACATTATGTGGTCGATCTTGCTGTGAAACTGGTCACCTGGGGATTCCCAGCTCCATCGTTGGGCGGGGGGCTTCTGGAACATGAATGGTCTTGGTCGTATGAGAACTCAGACAGTTTTCGCCTTGCTCATCCCATTCAAACCGTGGGTTCCGATGTGAAGTTCTTCCGGCGACCTTCTTTACCCGATCTTGGCGTTGTAGTCGCTGAGATCACGTTGTAGAAGATGTGGTCTTCTTTATAGAACTTCTTCAGCTCCACGTAAAAGGCTTTCCTCAATGCCCAATCGAACTATGTATTACCAACGTCGGTCGCCGGCTTCGCCGGCAACTAATGCTGGGTAAGGAAGCATCCGTAGCGTAGAGCACGTTGAAGCTTGCGCCTACTCCCCTTGATTCCTAGCTTGGTACCGCTCACATCTCAGTATAACACGCAGAAGAATGTCCTCAGCACTCCGTCTAGCGTTGTGGTCACAGCCTATTGCAGCTCGTCAAGCCTGAAGAAATGTTAGACATTTCTATCCAGTCATCGTGCTTCGAGCCGCTAGGTGTGGCGAATTACGGAGAAGGTGACTTCATTAGCCACTAAATTTGAGGGAACGTGCGGGAAGAATTATTCCGAGAGCCTAGTGTAGGGAAAGACTGGGGGTGAGGCGGGAATTTGGTTTCCGGTGTTGACGAACCACTACAGACAGTGAGTTACGCTTCCCTCCTTTATATGCGGTGCGATTTTCTGTCTCTGATTTCCCGACCTCCAATGCGTCAGAGAGAAATCCCAGTCGGTCCTATTTGAGAGAAAACCGATAGCACCTCTCAAATTATCGAAGATATCGATCGATATCGACTGCCTGATCAAAACGCCCAATCTACTAATCTACCGAACTCTCCCGTCGGCCAACCCAATCAGGCAACTCCAATCCCGATCGGTTAGGCCTCAAAGAAAACCGATAGCGCCACTGATTATTTGATTGATAGTGTAAATGCTTCTTACTTAAACCACCAACGTGGGGATATATGTGCTCCTCACTGTTGTATTTGTTGTTCAACTTCTGCTATCAATCGAATAAAAACCGCTCAGCCCAAGTAACTTCGAATGGGAGAATCTTACAGCCCACAGCTAAGAAACAAGCATATAGCGCATTAAAAGATGAGACCGCGCCATGCCCTCATAAAGTTCACCGCAGTTTTTATTTGATTGATAGTGTAAAAGCCACTTAACCACAAAAGTGGGATATGTATGTTCCTCACCGTTGTGTTTGTTGTTCAACTTCTGCTATCAATCGAATAAAAATCGCAACAGCTTGGAAGAGTGTAAGAACTAGGAAGTTTGTGTGGGCTTGAAAAACTGATGGGCTCAATCCAACGAATGGGAGAATCTTACTTACAGCCTGCAGAACAGGCGCAAGACGGCTCGGGTGGACAGGGCTCATCATGCTAAGTGGTTGTCAGCCTCTTTAAGAAGCACACGAGTGTGGATATAAGTACTACGACTACCAATGAGGTGCAAATAGGCTCGGGCGGGAGGGACACGATGTAGGAACGCCCAATCCGTCGTTTTGTGTCGTATGGAATTCTAAATTTCTTGGTGAACCGAGTTAGGTCACTTTTGCTGTGAATGGCCATACATGTGCCTTCCTACCAAAGCACATACTCTAACGTGTAGAGTGACGAGCACTAGAATAGAGCCGCAAGTTCTCACCACAACACTTACATCAGAGTAAAAGGCTCTCGAAGAGAAACAAACAAAGTGAAACGGTGGTATAGGCAGTAACGAAGAGCGGCAAGATGGATGAACACAGCAGGAGCTGTTCTCAGAAAAGTGAAGGCGGAAGCTCGTGCACATCAGGTTATTGGGCGCGTGAAATAAAACATTAAAGAAAATTATATTAAAATTTTCCTCGAACAAAAATTATACTAATTTTCTTTCTTGGAGAGTTTCTGTTTAATGTAGAAAGAGCCCACTTCGATTCAGAAGAATTTGCTTTGATTTCAACTGTCTTGGGCTAACATAGAGAAGAACGTAAAACAGTAGCCATAGCTTCTTCTTCTTCTTCTTCTTCTTCTTCTTCTTCAGCGTTTGTCCCGCTTCATAGCGGGGTCCGCTCTTCTGCTGTCGTGACTTTCTTGATCCTGCGCTTCATCAGGGTGGACGCCAGTTACTTTCGTGTCCATGTGTAACGTATCGGACCAACGCTGCTTCGTACGTCCTCTAGGCCGCTTTCCTGACACTTCCAACTCAAGGCCTATCTTGCGGACGCTGTCTTCTTTCCCACGCAGTACGTGACCGTACCATCGCAAGCGAGCTTCACGCATCTTATCCGCTATCGGCGCAACACCGAACTTCTGCTGAATAGCATCATTTCTGATGCGGTCCATGCGGGTGACTCCAGCCGTCCAGCGCAGCATCTTCGTCTCCATGACGCTGAGGCGCGTTTCAGCTTCCTTAGTGGCAGGCCAACACTCAGCGCCGTACATCGCTACAGGCCGGACGACTGATCTGTAGATCTTCGACTTCAGGTGCTCTGGTATCTTTCTATCGCAGAGCACATCAGTCAGCGAAGGCCACTTGGACCAATCTGCACTCACGCGTGAGTTCACTTCAACCATCAGGCTGCCGTCAGAGGCTATTGCTGATCCCAGGTATTTAAACACCGAAGTGCGTGCAAGCTCAGTGCCGTCAATCTTAATGGAGCCGGACTCGTCTACGTCAGTCGTTAGGTACTCGGTCTTCTTGACGTTCAATTTGAGTCCGAACATTGCCAGGCGGTCGCACCAAGCTTGCACCTGCCGCTCGAGATCATCTTTATCTTCGCTAGCGAGCATTACGTCATCAACCTAAAGCAACGTCTATGGGACAGGCTTCTGAAGGTCTCTCGTAATGGCATCCATGACGACAACAAAGAGGAGCGGAGAAAGCGCAGAACCTTGGCGCACTCCAACAGAGATGGGAAACTCCATTGGGGTTCAAGCTGCAGCTTGCACTCTACTCTTTGGGCAAGAATGGAGCATACGCACCAGGGGTGTGCGTTAAATTTTTTCGGTGAATTTTTAACGACTATTTTTTAACAAAAAAATTTCGTTAAATTCGATAAAATCGTTAAATAAAATTTCACTTAGCTGCAGTCGGTTTGGTTGTGTTTTAATATGTGACAAGCGAAATGACTGTCATCATTATCACAAAAATGACATCAATTCGTCTATCGTAAACACAAATCGCTGAAGGAGAAGAGTCATCAAGATTCCAAAACACAGTAACAACAGTACTTCTAAAATAACAAGTTTCTTGCTATGCATAGTTCGTTGAGCACGTGGAAAGTCCAACTTCTGGAATGAGCGAAAGTGCAATGCACCATAGCACGGTTGAGCGTTTGTGAGCGTTTTCGTTTGTGCTGACAAATCTTTTTGAAAAACTTGCGCTCTCTGGGTAGATTCTTACAACCCAACATTGCTCTATGCTGTCATAACTGTTTCGGAAAACTACAGAATGTTTTGATGAAGTATTCAGGTTGGGCAGTGACCACAGCGAATTCTTTGTTATAGTTCGTCCTTAGAAGATATTTACGAAGTCCATAGATCTCCCTGTCTCACAGAATGCTCCCCTTTGTCCTAAGAGGTTCTGTGCTTACTGCAGACGACAGCAGAGAAAAAAAAATAAGCAGCCACGGACCGCTGACCAAATTTTAATCGAATCGAATTTTTCTGCATAGAGCATTCTCCTCTTTGCCAACAAAGTAACGTAGATTTTATCTTGAAAAGAGCATTTATCGGCATATATTAAAGTGGTCCGTCTTGTCTTTTTTCTTTCCTAATTCCTCCATACAGAATTCGCCACTGTCTGTCATTCTTTAACAACTTTAAAGCAATTGACCACCTTGATTTTCTTCTTGAAGCACCTGGTAACATACTATAGAGCAAGCTGGTTTGAAGTTCGATTGCGTTTTGGGTTTCTAAATTTTTCTTGCTCCATTAGAGCATATTTTGGATTGGTGAACAGCGTTATAGTAAATTCACAAATTGGACGCAAAAATCTACAGACATAATCGAAATTTCTTGCTAGAGCTATACCTGTGCCTTCAAAGATATACCTTCTTCGTAGAACATTAAAAAAATCTTCGTGCAATAGACTGCATGTAAAGTACGATTTTGGAGTAAACTCATTATACAGGATGTCTCAAAAGAATATATGCACTGTTTGAAAGGTAACAACTTTGCTCACAGTACAGTTACTGAGGAAGTTAAAGGTTCATATGAAAGCCTAAAAGGAGTGCAATAGACTGCATGTAAAGTACGCTTTTGGAGTAAACTCATACAGGATGTCTCAAAAGAATATATGCACTGTTTGAAAGGTAACAACTTTGCTCACAGTACAGTTACTGAGGAAGTTAAAGGTTCATATGAAAGCCTAAAAGGAGAAGTTTTTTGGCATGTGAGCGCAATGGAATGCGCCATGCTCTTGTCTGAAATTTTGCATTTTACACTCGATTGATTGTTTCGCTTGAATACATGTAATAATTTCCTCACACTGTGGCCGTTTCGATCGACTTGTGCTTTTTAAGGTCTAGAACTTAAAAACACTATGGCTTGCGTAAAATGCAGGGGTCCTAAAAAATGCAGGTATTATTTGAAACGTTCTAACACTGCTGCTAGTAAAGCTTTTGGAGATATTTGGGGCTCTTATGAAAGCACAGGGTAACGATTCCTTTGACATGCAAACACTCGCAAGTTTGGGCCTTCCCCCCGTCTGAAACCTTGCCTTTCAGACTCGATTGACTGTGCATGAGCTGAATGCTTGTCACAGAGTTGCTACTATTTGGTCACATTAACCTGTGTTGCACTTCTTTTAACGTTTTCCGCTGCGCAGTAGCTGCAATTATGCCGATTAACCTCTCCATACAGCTTGAATGTTGCTTCATCATCCCACAGAATCCGTCTTGGAAGTTCGGGCTCCTGCTCACATTTTAATTGTATAATCAATAAACTTGTATGTCACTTGTCTTTCACGTGATTGACAAACTCTAAACGTCAAAAGAAGCACAGCACAGATTAATGTGGCCAAGTGGTAACAAGATTGTAACCAGCATTCATCGCATGCATAATCAATCGGGTGTAAAATGCATGGTTTTAGGCGGGGACATGGCGCAATCTTAATGACTTGCACGTTACACTAATACCGCTTTCCTGTGCTTTCGTAAGACTCTCAAACATTTTAACAGCTTTAGCAGCAATGTTAGAACCCTTCAAATAGTACCTGCATTTTTTAAAGATGTCGTGCATTTTTTGCAAGCCGTAGTTTTTTAAAGTTTTAAACCATAAAAAACCACAAATTAATCGATTCGGCCATATTGTGGAGAAATTATAATTACATATTCAAGCGAAAAACAATCAATCGAGTGCAAAATGCAAGAATTCAGACGAATGCATGGCGCAATCCATACCGTTCATATTTCAGAAAATTTCAAATTTCTCAAGCATTCGTATGAACCGTTAACCTTTTTAGTACCTATGCTCCGAACAAAGTATCACCTTTTAAACGGTGAATGCATTTTTTGAGACACCCTGTGTAGGAACTAACGAAAACATTAACTTCTCCTTTTTATTTAATTTTGTTGCTTTCATGCACGTATGCTCACTGTTTCACGTGTATACTGACTGTACTTTTCACAAAGAATACTGCCAAGAGAGCTCTCGAAAAAGACGATAGGGTTAAGCAAAATTGTTGAAATGCACGGCATGAAATCAGTAAAAGCGAAACAATTACAGTGCCAGCAGCCATGCACTTTCAATTAGGCGGGGCTCAACGTGGCCGTAACCTTGTCCTGCAATCATCGTCATCATCGTCAGGTGCTGCACGAAGCACCCGTCCGACTTTCCTGAAAACTTGCGAAAAAAAAAGGAGAAGAGCTTTTTCCTTCCGTTATTCGCTTCTTGTCCTTGTTCTATCGCATTATTTAGGTTTCGTAGCGTTTACCGCATTTTCTACGTCTTTTCGACCCAACCTATGAAACACAAAACACTGTGGAAAACAATGTTATATATCAAGAATTAATATGTAGCAATCAAACGCGAGAAACGTACTAGGAAGTCGAAAAACTCAAAACTACGACAGAGAGGACCGGGCACGCACGCAAATAATTTGGTCAAGGAGCACGAAAAATGCACAAACAATTTTCGAAATACCATGACGATATCGATTGCCTATTTCCACCTATTTCCACTAATAAGTAGAGGGTTCCCCGGTATCGCAACGATACCGCGAAAGTTCATTCAATAAAGTCGTCCAAATTCCTTTACATGAAGAAGAAGTAAAATTTCAAAACTGGTATGTAAAATGCCGTTAATGCAATTTAACGGAAATTTTTGTCGTTAAATTTCTTTAAAACTTTTTAACGAAAAACGCCGGAAAATACGGTAAATCGGTAAATCGTTAATCGTTAAACACACACCCCTGATGTCGGAGAGCTTGACGATTTCACGAATTCGTCTGTCGAGGATTCGCTCGAAGATCTTCATGCTGTGCGAAAGCAAGCAAATCGGGCGGTAATTATAGCAGTCTGCAGGACTGCCCTTCTTCTTCCAAATCGGAATCGTCGTACTGTTGTGCCAATACTCCGGTACTTTCCTCTCCTTTATACCTGGTTGAAGAATTCAGCCAACCACTCAGCAGGATACCAGAGCTTCGACTTCCAAACATCGGCTGCCAAATCATCCGGTCCTGTCGCCTTGCATGGCTTCATCTTCTTCTGAGCCGCTTCTGTATCCTCCACGGTGATCTTGTGAACGGGACCGTGAACAGAACCCACAAAAGGGATGGCCGGGTGAGGAAATTCCATAGTGGAAACTTTCTCAAAGTAATCACGCCATCGCTTCAGCGCCTTTTTGCGGTCTGTCAGAAGATGGCCGCTCTCATCATTGATGCCAAAGAACTTTTCAATATCCTCGGTTTGGCGATGGCAAATTTAGCAAGTCGGTACAAATACCGTTCACCATCGCGCGACTCGAACTTTTCGTTGACATCACTATAATGAGTGGCTTTCGCAACGGCAACAGCTTTCTTGGCAGCTTTCTTCGCCTTCTGATACTTCTGCCAGTTGTCGGCTGTTTTATCGCCGAGAAACACGTTATAGAGCGTTGTTTTATCGCGGAGAAACACGTTATAGAGCGTCTTCTTCTCTCGAACTTTGACTTTCACGTCATCTGTCCACAGCCATGCCTGCTTGTCGACCTTCCGTCGCCCAGGCTTCGTAATGCCGAGTTCCGACTGTGCAGCTTGACGTATCGCATCGGTCGCCTTCTTCCACCGGTCGATGCTGTGGGGCGACCGTCTCATACGGCAAGATCTTCGCGTCTGTAACAATGCTCCGGTCGCGATCCTTCACAAGGACAAAGTCTGAGACTTGGAGCTCCCACTATAGTATGCGATGAGGTGGGAGTCGCGTTTTCGGAAAACGGTGTTCACAATGGTGAGATTATGCGATTCCGCATACTCAAGAATCACCATCGGCGTTACGAGACCCGTATGCGAAACCACAATGACAGCTGTACTCTTCCTTCGTAGCACCTACGTGCCCATTAAGGTCACCAGCGACTATGAGGGCACCTTTCGGCGGTACATCTGCTGTCTGCTGTCTTCTCATCAGGCAGGCTCCAAAACTCATCCTTGGCTTGATCGGAGCAGCCACTCTGCGGAGCATACGCAGAGAAGAAGTGATAGAGTCGCTCCTTCGCGGCGACAACGATCTTCATCAACAGATAGTCATAGCGTTCGACACTTACAATCGAGTCACGAAATCGTTCGGAGACGATTATTCCGACACCACTGGTGGTCTTGGGACTTCCACATAGAACGGCCTTGAAGCCACGTCCTATGTCCCTTTACTTGCGGCAGGACCACCTCGTCTTCTGCACCGCACACAGATCAACTCTTCTACGCTCCAGTGTTTCAACCGACTCGCACGAGCGGCCCGTCAACGTACTCACATTCAGCGTTGCTACGCGGGTCCTGCTTACGTTACGGGACTTTCGAGCTAGCTCAGTTGCCTCGATGCCGTCCTCGCATCAGGGACCCTCGCATACTTTCCACACTCGCCGGGCTCTGCGAGTGCGCGTCGGCCCTCGCGGACGCCGCAGCACAATCTCGAAAAACATGGCTCTTCATACACCATGTGATGTGACATGGGTCTTAGGTCGGCCTGTCACAAGGGCCTGTCGCCTGCATTCGAGTGTCCGTGTTTAGCTTAGCTTACAAAGAGAGCAGTTTCCAGTTGCACCACGAGGAGGAACGGACATCGCCACTAAACCCAGCAGCCATAGCACTTGCATAAATCGAGTAAATTTGCAGTAAAACGCGAACTCTGATCCAGCTGAAAGCGCACTGTTCCCAAAAAACTGTGCCTTCACTACTTTGCTCTTCGCTGTTCTTGAAGAATTGAAAATGTTGACACTTAGCAATTTTACTCGAATATTGAGCTTTTAAGCACTTCTTTCATTGACCTGCGTCATAGCTGCGAAAGAGGATCCAATGGCAACTTTAATTGATCTGCTCATCAACAACGAGTAATTCTTTAAAAAAAAAGTTCTTTAGTACCGCTGTATAGGTAAAGGATAGAGCTTTGTGCTAATCACTCCACCAACCATTCTACGGGTTGAGGAGTCTGAAAAAAAGAAGGGATATTTGGACGTAAGAAGGACCTGCGGCGGTTGGCTAATGGGAAGCCGAGTTTTGAACTTCCCAGAAAACTTTGATGCCATTTCAGTGGAAGTCTGGAAGGATGGAGGACTTGTTTTGCCTGCGCGAGGCCCGTACAAACAACCTCGATTCGGTGTGAACGCGACGCGCGACGCTTCTTCCGACCGCGCTATCACGAAAACCCCTCCCCTCAAGCCTCCAATTGACCACGCCCTCCGTCGGGTCTTATCCGCAGCTCCTGGCACTGCGGGCGAGAGCCGCCGTGAATTACGGCAGCCCTCGGGTACCTCTGCGAGCGGCGGCTCCGCGAGAACTCGTCCGCGCCGCGGCTTCCACCACAGTACCAGTGTGGGTTTCACTGCGGCGGGTGCGATATGGACGAGTTGTCGGGGTGCTGCCTGAGACTCTGTAGAGGCCCTTTGTCCTTCTCAATTTGCGCGGCCTGATTAGGTCCTGAGATTTTAACAGCCTCTCCGTACTCGTCCTTCCCACCGCTGCAGAAATGGGGTCTTTCGGGGTCAAGGGAATGAGGAACTTTAGTGCTGAAGTGTTTGACTGGAGTACACATTGGTAGCTAATCAGACTCCGTCGTACGGGCAAAGAACTCCGTGCAGCCAGCCCGACGGATCGAATGGACGGGCCGAGACTTTTAAGGCTCCCTCAGGTCGCCTTACATGTCTACCAAGTGTCCAGTCTACCGAGTGCCAGCTTTTGGCTGGGCCGACACAGTGACAATTCGAGTAGGCGCGAACATTCACGCACACTTGGCATGAACATGCCGCTCTGACACATAACGAACGAGTCAATCCGATGCAGCAGGGGAAAGAAGTCCATCATCTGCTGCCCACGTGCATCTCTGGGTACTACACGGTCGCATTTGGTTCGCTTTCATTCGTTTTTCCTCCACCAGGGGAAGCGCACTTTGCCCTGGGACAAGCGGCCTGAGATCCGTTTTAACAAGGGAGGCCGAAGGCTCTCTATCGAGAGAGACCGTGGGTATAGTTCCTTGGTCTCCACGATCAGCTGGAGCCCAGATAGAAATTGTCGGCAGCAAAGCGGCTGCAGCTGCAATAATGTCTTGATGTATTACTGCCGCTGCCTCGTTTGCGGCAGCTACTGCCGCTTTGGCGGCACATCAGCGACTGGGGTAGTTTTGCCTCGCGCGGCGATTCTGCGTCTCTGCCCTATGCTTAAAGATAGGGCTGCCGCGTTGCGCAAAAGTGTGCGTAGGGCTTTAGCTCCAACAGGTTTTCACCCTGTCACCGCGATGGGGTGATGCATGAAGACGGATAAGAAATAAGACTGTTCTGGGGCCGGATTCATCAACAATTAAACCGTGGGTATGCGGGGTATAAGGAGCAGAGATAAGATAATAGCTGACGCTGCGGGTGGTTTTCTTTTATCGTTCAGCATTTGGAAACCAACCTGATAACACAGATCTGGGATTATAAGCGGTAAGGGTTAAGTATTAGGGGCAGGTCTTAACGGCCGTTAATTCGAAATGAGTGTTAAAGGTGTGGCGAGATGCAAGATGTGTTATTCCTTCAATGTTTCATACAAGATTGCTCACTGGGCATGAACAAATAGTATAATGGAGAGGAAAAGCAAAATGAGGAGAATAAGGAAGCTGCCATTTATGGGGAAGATCTGATGATTTGGCCCTGTTGAAGCATCACGTTTTGCTGTATATCCCAGAAATGCAGAACGTTCATTCTCTACGTCGAATACAGCGGCACAAGCTTGTGGTTCTGCCATTGGAGCGGTGGAGAGTATGGAATATACGGGCGGAATATCAGTTACAATCGCATTGAGAAGTTTATTTGCCTAAAATTTAAATTTTGCAACGGTTACAACGGGTTCGAACAATCTGTTTGCGGCAATGTCATAACGTTAGCCAAACCAAAAAGAACTTCATGGATTGGACGACAGAATTTATCCCAGTGAGGGTGATCTTATCCGTATCTTAGTGAAACGAAAGTCGGACATCAAGCGAGGCGGGAAAGTGCGAAGCCCACGTACATGTGGGTCAGGGCACTTGTCATAAATACATTTGCTTTGATGAAATGGTCTTCCCTCCCAAAGCGCTAGTAGCGCTCTAATGAATATTCGACCATTTGAATTCGAATGCTCGAAAAAACACGTTTTTCGAACGATTAGATTATCGGATATTCGAAAATCGTCGCTGTTAGAATATATTCGGTTATTCAAGTTTTTGGGAGAGCACAACTATACTCCGTAGCCCTCGCAAAGGGTTCGGACGGGCCTTTGCCGGTTGACGGTTAAGCCTTTTTGCTGAATTTGTAGAGACGTCAGTCGATCTATCAACCAGGACCAAAAGCTTGAACCGTTGCGATTTTTCAATTTTTGTAAGACATGGCGTGCCAGTCAACTTTGATCCTTTGATCCTTTGTGTATGTAGCACACCATTCAACCAACTCGTCTTTGAGCAGTTGACCACGACAGTGATAAGTGGAGGAACTGCTCAGCTACTTGGGGAGGGGGACGTTCGGCCTGAAAGCGGCGCGGGCAAAGGCGCAGAACAGTGCCTGCGGAGACAATTAGCGTCGACTCGCGCAGTGACACCCGCCGCTTCGCACTCAGCCAGACAGCTCTCGCCCGGACGCGATGCTGACCCTGTCAACTACAGGAGCCTGCAGGTCGACCAGATTTGGAGTAATTACATTCGATAGAGGGATAGGAGGCTCACCAGGATACTATCTCAACGGTAGGTCGGAACGGCGCAAATGTTGTATATGGGCAGAACCGCCTCTCCCTGGGAAGTAACAAACCGCAGGTATCTCGACTCCAATACAACTCTGCGCAAAGTTAGGGGCGACGGAAGTCGCCTATTGGCACCCTGTTGATACACGTGCCCCACAGCTGACGGACGCGCGCGGGATGAGGGCTGGTATCGCGGATCAGCGCAGTGCACAGGTGGCGTAGTAGGGAAGAGCTCGGGCTCGTGAGCGAGGGGTCGGGGGTTTGGATCCCGCAGACTGTGTTTCCTTTGCACTCTTGCAAAATCCATGTTTATCATATAGGTAGTCCACCTAGGGGTATTATAGTGTGTTATAGAGGATGTTTACATATAACATATGCTTCAAACTACAGATTAGCTAAAATGTTCACTTCTGTGTATCACTTATTTTAGGCCTATTCTGTGTGAAGCTGTAGTGTGTAACGATAGATATTTTGTGGCACTAGTTAAAAGTTCCGACTCCACCAACAAGACTTCAGTCAAAATTTTTTTTGCTGAAACTTCGTCTGGGGAGTTATTTGGGGTGCTGATCACGAATCTGATATCCGTTCTTCAGGATTCCGTCGGAGGCCACCCATACCGTTAACAAGAGTGGTCCAGGCAGGGTTACCGACTTCGCTGAAACTTCGTCTAGGGGGGTTATTTGGAGTGCTGATCACGAATCTGATATCTTTTCTTCACGACTTTCTCTACCTGCCGTCACCGGCAGCAACTTTAGGAATGTAATCCTGTGCCTTCCTGTATTTATATTATCCAGCCGAATCGTGAAGAATGGATATCAGATTCATGATCAGCACTCCAAATAACCCCCTAGACGAAGTTTCAGCGAAATCGGTAACCCTGCCTGGACCATCCTTGTTAACGGTATGGGTGGCCTCCGACGGAATCGTGAAGAACGGATATCAGATTCGTGATCACCACCCCGAATAACCCCCTAAACGAAGTTTCAGCGAAATCGGTGACCCTGCCTGGACCACCATTTTTAACGGTATGCGTGATATATGTATACGTAAACATGCTCTATAACACACTATAATACCCTAGGTGGATTACCTACATGATGAATATGGATTTTGGAAAAGTGCAAAACAAACGCAGTCTGCCGGATCCAAACCTATGACCCCTTGCTCACGATCCCGAGCGCTTCCCTACTATGCCACCTGTGCACTGTGCTGGTCCGCGATACGAGCCCTCATCCCGCGCGCGCCCGTCAGCTGTGGAGCACGTGAATCAACAGGGCGCCAACAGGCGACTTCCGTCGCCCCTAACTTTGCGCAGAGTTGTATTGGGGTCGAGATACCTGCAGTTTGTTACTTCCCAGGGAGAGGCGGTTCTGCACATATACAACATTTCCGCCGTTCCGACCTATTGTTGAGATAGTATCCTGGTCAGACGGCTTGCATGGCAGTCCAGAATATGGGAATGATCTGAACCCTACCATCTTTTATACCAGAATTTCAAGCTCTATCGAATGAGCCAGGAAGTATTATTGTCTCAATAACCCTTAAACAATTTTTTTTTCAGGCGCCGTTAATTTTCGGTAAATTTCAGTTTTTATTTATATCAGAATTAACTACGAGGCATGCTTCCAGGTACTAATTTGAACTCAACCACTTCCTATACTAGATTTTCG
The DNA here is from genome assembly GCA_947396885.1 of Heligmosomoides polygyrus polygyrus. Taxonomy (NCBI): domain Eukaryota; kingdom Metazoa; phylum Nematoda; class Chromadorea; order Rhabditida; family Heligmosomidae; genus Heligmosomoides; species Heligmosomoides polygyrus. The sequence goes on from OX377205.1 coordinate 57,716,409, forward strand.
ATCTCTATCAAATGAGCTAGAAATCATGCTGTCTAAAAAATCCTTAAGGCGGCTTTTAGGCGTTGTTTTTTTTTCCTTAAATATCATTTTTATTTATATCAGAATCAATTGTGGCATGCTTCCAGGCTGAAATTGTGCGAGAAATACAGTTAGATAGACGAGAGACCTTCTAAGAGCACGCTAAATGCTCCACCTTTTTGAAAACAACATTATGATCCTTCAGTGCGTAGAGCACGTTCACAGTCTGAAATTGCCCAACGAGTTCAATTTGATAGCCGGTGGACCTCCTAAGAACACCGAAGTACTCCAGTTTTTTCAAAGCAATTCACCAGTGTTTCCTAACTGGTTAATTGGTGGAGGAGACATTGGCTATGCAGCTATTGACTGTGGAACGCGAGGTCAAAAAAACTGACAGAAGCCACAAACGACTGGACGAGCAATTTGAAGCACTATGTGATGAAATTTATTCTCGGTGAACATTAGTTTTCAGAACCACCTATCCAGTCTTAGTCTCGATATACATATATGGTGTGTGCATTATAAAGTTCCATAGAAAAATCAGTTACAAAATTATAAAGAGATGTAATGTTGAAACTAGTGCTTTGAACTTCTGTTAAAAGATCTCTCGTCTATCTAATTGGAATCCTTGTGCAATTTTAGCCTGGAAGCAAGTCTCGCGTTTAATCCTGATATTTGTGAGTAAAAACCGATATTTAGCGAAAAATAAATAACGCCTGAAAAAAATCGCTCTAAGGGTTGTTAAGGAAGGATTCTTTTCTGGATCATTCGAAATTCCTCGAAATTCTAGTAAAGGAGATGGTATGGTTTACATCAGTAGTATGGAAGCATGCCTCGCAATTAATCATGGTATAAATAGAATCTGCTATTTAACGAAAATAAACAACGCCTAAAAATCGCATTAAGGGTTATCTAGACAGGATGTAATGAAGAAGATGGTGGAGTTCACATCAGTAGCCTGGAAGCATGCCTGGTACTTAGTTCTGATATAAATAAGACATTTACCGAAAGTGAACTGCGCCTGAAAAAAATGTTGTAAGGGTTATTAGACAAGATTCTTTCCTGGCTCATTCGATAGAGCTTGAAATTCTGGTACAGAAGATGGTAGGGTTCAGATCAATCACATATTCTGGACTGCCAATGCAAGCCGTCTGAGCCTCCTATCTCTCTATCGACTGTAATCACTCCAAATCTGGTCGACCTACAGGCTCTCGTGGTTGGCTGGGTCACCATCGCCTCCGCAACGAGGGCTGGCTGGCTGAGTGTGAAGCGGAGGGTGTCACGGCGCGAGTCGACGCTAATTGTCTCCGCAGGCACTGTCCCGCGCCACTTTCAGGCAGAACGTCCCTTACCGAACTACTTGCAACTAACGGACCAGTATTCCATTAGATTCCTAGGTAATCATTGCTCGGAACCCCTGAGCTCCTGAACAGAAAACCCGAAAATTAAATGCCCAAAGCGGTTCACTCGTTTCAAGGTTCATTTTCCAACAAACTGATTTGTTTGTGAAAGTACATAGAGCATGTCAATGTGCAGTCCTCATTCTCCTTCCTCCAGGAGTTTTTTTCGGAGTGGGAATTCGAATGAATCTCGCATATCCCTTGCATAGGAGTTCACTGCTAATTTCGACGACCTCGTGAGAGTCGAAAATCCAAACACAGTTACCATGAAACGATATCTCTCACTTCTTTATCGAGCAGGAGAAAAGGGAAAATAGCATTTTCAGGAAGTGGGCTTGCATCGTGATGACATCATCCTTTTGGGCAGCCTTCCGTCATTTCGAGCTCGATTCGGAGTGCTGATTCATCCGACAGTGGCTTTACTGAGGTATGTCTATACACCTTACTTGAGCCTATTGAACCGTCTTTTGGCAGTTCCTCCTCAAGGGCGAATAGATGTTGAGGAGGCTCTTGGCAACTTTCCTCCAAGCTGCACATTCTAATCTAGGTATGGATCAACTAGCAGCTCGATGTCGTTTAAAGCACGATCCTTTGGGGCGCTTGGCCATTATAAATACACAAGTTCTCCGCGTTCTCCGTCACGCCTACCGGCGTGCCTCGCACTTGTGCGCTCCGTGCGATGTTGCAGCCCCCACTAATCTAGTGTCATCCACTTAAAGCTGGCTGTTCTACTTTGTGTTCTACCAGCCTTCTTTCTTTTCTAGCAGTGAAAAAGGAAATATTTGGGAACCCTACTATGATCCACCCCTGCTCTACTTTTCCTAATAACTTAAGAGCACGTGAGTAGTTTTGCGATGTTAAGTCATTCACACCTCTTCCTCACCACTACGTTCAACATGGGTATCATCTCCAGTCGGTACAGTGACATTTTGCTTGTGCTAATCACCGCCTTCATTCCTTATGTTGTGCGACCACCCTCTTGCTCAACAGCCTGGTTGAACAGAATTTTTTCCACGGCGGGACGGCTACAGCAGTGACGAATTGCCTAACCGTCATCCACAGACAAACGAAGGGACGTCACTTTCAAGCTACAATCATCAATGTAGCTCGATCTTTGCCTTCCGATCGATACTTTCCACCTGCTGTGAAGCAGTCTCGTCGATCATATATCCGTTTGTCTTCCATACTGAAATCACCGGTGAGGAAATCGACAAAATCGTCTGACTCGATCTCCCGATCGAAACTTCTTACCTGCTGTGAAGGCCTTCCGCCGACGACCATAATCACTTAACTCCGATCCTGGTTAAATCTGAGAGAAATTGATAATATCGATCGATATTTATTGTCTGATCTGTCTGTGACACCTTGTCTGGTACTGAAAGTGAGTACTAACCCCTTTTACTGATTCACGTTACAAGGGAACTAACTGAACGGTACACCGGAACGGCAAGAACGAGTACTAGAAGGAGAATCTCCGTCCTCCAAATAGTAACAGAACACGTTTTGTTATTGTCGAACCCTTCAGGCAAACGAATGTGAGGGTGTAACGTTTAAGCGTCCGCAGAGCGAGCTTACCACGGCAGCGCAAGATGCTGGTGCCGTGAACTGGGGTGGCGCAGTGGTGTAGGTAGGGCTGCCTCATGTTCGTGAGGTCAAGGATTCGGTTCCCATGCTACTGTGCGTTTTTGCACTTTTACCATAGTATCGGATTTCCATAGAGATTTCCATATCTGAACTTGTTTTTGGACTTTGCTACGGTAAGATGTTTTTACTACTTATTATTTGTCGACATCTCGTAATTCACCAGCGATGTCCGAAATATACCAAATGCGATTTGTATGAAACTTTTACTCCATTAATTGTTCTCATTGTCAATGTATGAAATTTGGACGCAGGAACAACATGAAACAACGGCAGAAGGCTAGAAAAATGCTTAAAATGCTAAATGCTATGGAAATCCGATACTATGGTAAAAGTACAAAAGCTCACTGTAGCATGGGAATTGAACCCTCGACTTCACGAACATGAGGCAGTCCCTCTACCACTGCGCCACCCAGTCGACGGCACTGGCGTCTTGCGCTGCCGTGGTAAACTCGCTCTGCGGACCCTTAACCATTACACCCTCCTACTCGTTTGCCTCAAGGATTCGACCAAAACAAAACGTGCTCTGTTACTATTTGGAGGACGGAAGTTCTCCCTATAGTGCTTGTTCTTCCCGTTCCGGCGTACCGTTCAGACAGTTCCCCTGTTAGTTGCCCTTCATTGGTCTCCTTTATTTCCTTTAGTCGCCGTTACTGTTCCCCTGGTTTATGATCAAAGATGACATTTACGAAAATTTACGATTTACCATCCAAAATGTCGTAAATCATAAAGTGTAAAATAATTGGGCAAAAATAACTGTAAATCATAACATCCTAAATCCTAGTTACGCACATCCCTGATTCCGAGTTCCCGTACACGTTAGGCGACATCTGCGGCACGTGTTCTGAATCAGGGCGCTCAAAAGCGGGCACTGTTGCTGCTATGTCAAGCACCAGCAGCTTATGCTTCATCTGCTGACACTGGTTCACATGTTGAACTGAAAATCTTGCCTGCGCGAGGTACACTGAGCAGTTCCCACATAAGCTAAACGTCATCAACACGCAAACTATTTTAATATAGGTAAACAGACGTTGAGCGGCCCAGCGGCGTTGATGACTCTATTCTGTTCTTGAGCTTGGGGCGAAGCCCCCGTCCGGTTAGGGGTTTCGCCCCCAAACCACGAGAACAGAACAACCCCAATCTTCCTCCTTTCTTCTTTAGGCCTTCTCACTTTTATTAAGTAAAAACCGGTATCTACCACTATATAATTGAGTTAGCTCCCTGCCCTGTGGATGATGAGGCGTATCTCACTCAGGTTGGAAACCTGGCTGGGAAACGCCTTGTGGAACCACGCGCAATCTCATGGAACCCCTTGCGACGCCTCCGCGTACCTCACGCGGGCAACATCTGTCGTTCAACATGGGATGTTGTTACAGCAGAGGACGCGTAGCCTCCTCCTGCTTGACCCCTTCGTCACACCACAACCTTCTGGAGTCAGAAGAGGAGACACCGTCGTCCTACGACGAAGGATCGCATTCAGAATTGAGCATGAGATGCTGCTGCAGCAGAGGAAGCGCAGCCTCCTCCTGTTTGACACAACGGCGTCTGCGCGCGTTTCTGAGTCCCTGAATCCAGAAGGCGGGTTCCCTTCGTTGCACCACAACCGTCTCTATTCAGAAGATCAGAAAGAAAGGAAGTAAAGGTCTCGTCGTCGTCGTACGACGACCGGCCGCATGCAGAACTCAGCATTATCCCATGTTGAACGGAAAACTTTACCCGCACCAGGTACGCCTCCGCGTACATCGCGCGGGCAATGTTTGCCGTTCTACATGGGATGTTGTTACAGCAGAGGACGCGTAGCCTCCTCCTGCTTGACAAAACGGCGTCTGCGCGCGTTTCTGAATGCCTGAATCCAGAAGACGAGTCCCCTTCATCGCGTAATAAGGACCTGGAGTCAAAAGAGGTGACACCGTCGTCGTACGACCTTCTGGAGTCAGAAGAGGAGATACCGTTGACCTGCAACGAAGGATCGCATTCAGAATTGAGCATGAGATGCTGCTGCAGCAGAGGAAGCGCAGCCTCCTCTTGCTCTACACAGTGACAACTGCGCGCCCTTCTGAGCCTCTGAATCCAGAATACGGGTCCCCTTCGTCGCGCAATAAGCATCTGGAGTCAAAAGAGGTGACACCGTCGTCGTACGACGAGCGGCCGCATCCAGAATTCAGGGGTGAGGGACGTTCTGCCTGAAAGCGGCACGGGCAAAGGCGCGGGACAGTGCCTGCGGAGACAATTAGCGTCGACTCGCGCAGTGACACCCACCACTTCGCACTCGGCCAGACAGCTCTCGCCGCGGAGGCGATGGTGACCCTGCCAACTACAGGAGCCTGTAGGTCGACCAGATTTGGTGTGATTACTGTCGATAGAGGGATAGGAGGCTCAGACGGCTTGCATTGGCAGTCCAAAAATTCGGATTCATGTGAACCCTACCATCTTCTATATCAGAATTTCGAGCTCTATCGAATGAGCCAGGAAAGAATCTTGCATCAATAAGCCTTTTAATGATTTTTTTCAGGCGCTGTTTAACTTTCGTTGAATATCAGATTTTACTCACATACATATATCAGGATTAAATGCGATGCATGCTTCCAGGCTAAAATTGCATGAGGATTCCAATTAGATAGACGAGAGATCTCTTAACATAAGTTTAAAGCATTGGTTTCAACATTACATCTCTTTAGCATTTCGTAACTGATTTTTCTATAGAACTTTATAGTGCACACATCATATATTTCGAGACTAGGACTGGATAGGTGGTTCATCGAATCGAATGTTCACAGAGAATAAAATTCATCATACAATATTTCAAATTGCTCGTCCAGTGACGTGCCTTGACATCTTGCTGAAAAATTTTCTTATTACTGTAGTACAGACTCCTACAGCTTTACAGAAGCAGCAGCGATACACATCTGAGCTCTTGTTTTTTTCTTTGGAAGGAGAACGCGTACACAACGCGGGTTTCTGAATGGAGTACTCCAGCAGCAATGTCTTTCTTTCTAATTTGAGCAAAGCATTACCTGGACTGCTATAGAGAAGTCCACTATTGAATCCGTATTTTGAGCATATTCTTCTCCCTTTATATTGTTGCGGAGAAGCTGCTGCGGAGACAGCACCAACAGGCTGCGGTGCAGGTGTTGAATGAGCGAGATCTTCTAGAGGGGACTGCCAAAAGAATGGTGCCGGAGGTCCAGAAAAAAACCGTGGAGCTCTGGGGAATAAACTGAAGTTCAACGCTGGTTGGGGAGTTGAGGTGCTCTGAACGGATATTAACGGTAGGGATATTACACAAGGGAAGCCCTTGACTGAAAGAGAATAGCTGTGCGCTATCGGGTTGGTTAGAATACCCTAAATCAACGTCATCAAAAACCTAATACATATATCATGAATAGCATTATTATTAAATTATTATATAATATTACCTTGGATATTCAGTTGCGAGTGATGAGATCCGATAGCATAGTAGCTCTCAAGAGAACTATTGGCATAGTCGTTGTTGAATGTGTACATTGCACAAGATTAGTAAGGTTAGAATATGTTCCACGTATCACATCCCTTTTATAACTCATTTCTTGCTCCTCCCAGAAATGTTCGCTTGTGGCCTCTAGCGGTATTTTGACCTCGGGTCACGCAGGCAATGTACTTGCATGACCAAGGTCACCTCCACCAATTAACGACTTAGGAAACACTCATGAAATTCTTTGAGAAAACTAAAGTACTTAACTGTTCCTAGGAGGTCTACCGACTATCAAATCGAACACCATGAAATTTTAATCTGGGAACGTGATCTACGCACTGAGGGATCATAATGTTGTTTTCAAAAAGGTTGAGCACTTCAGGTTCTCTTAGAAGGCTTCTCGTCTACCTAATTACATAGATTTCTCGTGCAATTTCAGCCTGAAAGCATGCCTTGCAATTAATTCTGACGTAAATAAAATCTGATATTTAAGGAAATTAAACAACGCCTAAAAGGTCGCCTTAAGGGTTATCTAGGCAGAATTTCTGGCTCATTCGAAAGAGGTCGATATTCTAATATAGGAGATGGTAGAGTTCACATCAGTATCCTGGAAGCATGCACCGCATCTAATCGTGATATATGTGAAAAACCTGATATTTAACGAAAGTTAAGCAGCACCTAAAAAATCGTTGTAAGGCTTATTGGGGCAAGATTCTTTACTAGCTCATTCGATAGAGCTCGAAATTCTGATATAGAAGATGGTAGGGTTCACATGAATCCAAATTTCTGGACTGCCTATGCAAGCCGTCTGAGCCTCCTATCACTCTATCGTCTGTAATCACACAAAATCTGGTCGACCTGCAGGCTCTCGTGGTCGGCCAGGTCAGAATCGCTCCGCGGCGAGGGCCGTCTGGGCTCAGCGCCAAGCGGCGGGTGTCACCGCGCGAGTCGACGCTAATTGGCTCCGCAGGCACTGTCCCGCGCCTTTGCCCGTGCCGCTTTCAGGCAGAACGTCCCTCACCCAGAATTCAGCATAGGATGCTCCTCCAGCCGAGGAAGCACAGCCTCCTCTTAATTGACACAGCAGCATCTGCGCGCGTTTCTGAGCATATGGATTTAGAATACAGGTGCCATACGTCGCGCAACAAACTGTCTAGAGCGAAAAGCGGTTCACCGACGTCGTGTGACGAGTGGCCGCATTCAGAATTCAGCATTATCCCGCTTTGAACGGAAAATTTTACCCGCGCGAGGTACGCCCTTGCGTACCTCTCACGGGCAACGTTTGCCGTTTAACATGGGATGTTGCAGCAGAGGAAGCGCAGCCCTCTCCTGCTTGACTCAGCGGCGTCTGAGCGTTTGATTCTGAATACGTGTCACTGACGTCTGCCTTGAGCATGGGAGGACCATTAAGGGGTGGTTTAGAAGGGAAGTAAGGGGCCTTTAGAGTGGACCAGGTGAGCGTCCAGGAAGGAAAGGAACAACATGAAGGAGGGACCAGGGAGGGGAAGCCAGCAAGAAGAGACCAGTAGGAGTCAATAATGAAAACAAGGAAGTGGGCCAGGGGTTGGGATCAGGAAGGTGGGGGGGAGGGAAGACCAGTAAAGGCGGACCAGCAATTAGATCTAGAAAGAAGAAACGAGTGAGGCAGAAGCTGGCGCCCGGATTCGGAAGACGTATCAACAGTGGAGGGGCTGAAGTATTGCGCAGCACAAACCAATGATGTTACTGGACAGTGTGGAGAAAATGTCTATGATTAAAGGTACCAAGTGGTGAACGGCTTGATGCCGATGAAGTACGCAGCAGGTCCTAGATGTTAGCGAATTTTAAGTTTGACAAAAGCTACATTCCTTAGGTCAGTGATGGTGCAAAGTCGCGCGAAGCGCGCAAGTGCGAGACACGCCGTTAGGCGTGTTGGAGCACTTGTTACTATATAATGGATTAGTGCAGCGGGATATGGTGGGACAGAATCTTCACTGTTCCTATGAAGCCCATCACCCTCTATCGCATGTACGCGATTTATTCTCCGAATTGCCCGTTACGTGGCATGAAGCAGATCATGAAAGTTCCAATCCGAAGTGCCTAATCTGCAGAAACATGATTAAAATTAATCGGTACTGGACGACAGGTCGACACCTTTTACTGTAAGACAGACTGTCGACACCGTTAACAGTAAGACAATAATACTCCTCCGAATCCCACAGTCATTCTCTCTACCTCTTCCTCCCCACCCCCTCCCCGCCTATACTTCCTTACCCCAAAAACACTTACCACTTCATTACCTATGTGCTGGCAGAGAACCGGAGTGAGAGTGAAGCACGTACATACATGTGACACTGAATGCCGGCTCACGTGTCACCACATTGCCACGACGTGACGACACTCCTTCCGCACCCCGACACATGTGTCACGACTTCTGTGACCCATCTTTAGAAACCGGACGCACATTGGACAAAATTGAGGGAAAACATTGGTCCCCTTTGTTCCCCCTCCCCCCTCTAGTGGTCGCAACCTTGTGAACATTGTGCACTTCCCTTGTTTGTGACCTACGTGCGTATTCCTCCTCACTCATCACGTTCTGTTAGCGAGGATAGGATAAATCGGCTACATGTAACCCAAGAATTCATGTTCGGCCTCTATGCCGGAAAGGTTTAATATGGCGAAGCAATGTTGTCTATTAATGACCTCGAAGCGAAGTTGAAGTTGCGGAGTAAAGGACCAGTTCCACTTTGTCCTGATTCCGCTCTACAAAAGTGGACACCCTCGAAAGCTGGGCACTGGTGGCGCAGTGGAAGTGCAGTGGTGATAGGGTTGTTCTCTTGACTCTTCAGTAAAAGAGCTATTGCGGTTCTTCGATTCAGTTTTTTGCGCTTCGCAAAAAACTGAATCGAAGCTCTCCATGATAAATCGCAACGGGGAACTTCGGCAGGAAGGAAATCAAATTCATTAACAATATTTGTCACGACTTTGCGGTTGACCAGAATTTTTGCCCAAACGCTGCCGAGGAATGCTATTTAAAGTGCTTTGAATATGACATCTGTAAGCATAATTGGGGCCAATACGAAAGGTCACCGTAGTTATGCGTCATTGTATTTAGGTCGAGTCAGGAGAGTTGATTTCGCTCAAAGTTCGCCCGGGCGGAATGTTTGAGGCGGTGGTCACGAATATGGTACCTGTTTTGTTTATTGTGCTGAAGCACGGTGGCTACTGGAAATTGCAGTGACTGATATCTGGGATCATCGCTTCAAATAATCCCTTTAGGCAGGTGTTTTGGGTGAAATCGGTGATCCTGACCCCAGCACCCTTGCTGTTCCCACACCTAGCGCAACGCGTCGTAGTCGACCGTGATGCGCTGTGTTTATTCATTTCTGCATCACAAGTAATCCTCCTCGACGAAGCGAAAAATGTTTCGATCTCCGGAATAATGGGAGCACACTTGTGTCACTGAGTCTCCCTTTCCCGGTGAAGTTCTTCGCTGCGGTTTCACATTGAGAGCTTCGCATGGGCGTTTCAGATCATTACACGAGCAGCAAAAGAGTTGCTTTACCGGAGAGTCGAGACACGAACCCCATTATCCCGTCCAGGCTCAAGCGTGGGCTGCGATGTCTGCCAAAAATTTACGACTCCCCCCCCCCCCCCCCCTCCAGAGAGGTCCTGGTACCATCCCCCCTACCTCCGAGAAAATCGATGGATTTCAATGTTAAGTTGTCACGTGTGTCGCCAACAATTTTAGAAAATATGAAAAAACAAAGAATAATTATTAATATTTAATTAACAAAGTTTTGACGCAAACAAATTAATGAAGAGATTTTTCAGGCATGGCAACGACATGGTAACATCCTGAGCATAGCTTCTTTTATGGAAAGCAGACGTCATTTGGACTTGCAGATTATTGCATTAGATAATAATTTTTTAAACCATTTTTCGAAACATCTGAAGTGGATCGATTGCTGCTCAATCTTCGCAGTGACGGTGCGACGCAGAGATGTAACTACTGAAGCTGAAAATGGATCTTACCGAAATTTAACCTTCAATTTGTAGCAGGACGAAAATCAGGCCTCTCCAAAGCCACCTTTCATCCCATCAGGTGGAGTGCTTTTCTTATATTGGATTTTTCCAAAAACAAATATTTCCTGAGCAAGGCTACCACTGGAGCTAAGACTGGAGTTCATAACAGCACAGCTTTTATTTAGCACTTCTTCAAGAAATCAAGTCTTTCCTAAGCGATGCTCCTCGCTACCAGGTGAGGTCATGCAAATCTTTTCTTTTTTTTCAAAATTGAAGATTTTTCTTTCTGAAAGGAACTATGTCTAGAGCTGAAATGGAGCTTCAGAAAAGCACAGTCTTTGGCTGATACATGACAAAAAACCCAGCTCATCAGGAGCTATTTTCGATGTGATTAAAAAGGATGAATCACTGGTCGATCGCTCGTCGATGTGATTGGAAGGTGCTATACTCGCACATTGTTCAACCTATCGTAACTTGTTCACTTTTGAGAACTATTCAGAAGCGGATGGCACTCAAAATACTTGAGGAAATTCTTTTTCTAGTGAGCATAACCACTTTTCAAAAAAGGCATCTTCGTGTTGAGGTTGCATTTTTGTTCGAAAAAATTGGAGTAATTTTACAAAAATGGAAATAATTCACTTATTTTTGAGTGATGTGCAAACGCGGGTGGCATTTAGAAAACCAGAAGAAATTCTCTATCTGACGATCACAACACCGCTCCTTAGAAAAGGCATCTTCATGTGCGCCCGAGGGGGCTGCGATTTTTGCGGAAATGCTTGCCGAAAATCGCAGAACCCGCGCCGCGCATGAAGATGCCTTTTCTTGAAAAGCAGTTTTAAGATCATCAGAAAGCGCATTTTCTCTTGCTTTTTGAATGCTGCTTGCATTTGTACATCTCTCAAATTAAGTGAGTTATGGTCGTTTAACTGCGTAAGACCTCCCCTTTCTGCGAGGTCACAACTTGCAGATGCCTGCACTTAAACGATCATAATTCACTTACTTTTGAAAGATGTGCAAATGCGGGCGGCATTCAGAAAATTAGAAAAACTGCACTTTCTGATGATTACAACATTTACATTAATAATATATTATTTATATTAATATATAACATATTACATTTACGTTTATTTAAAAGGCATCTTCATGCGCGGCCGGGGGCCTGCGATTTTCGGCAAGTATTTTCGCAAAAATCGCAGGGAAATCGCTCCCTCGGCCGCGCATGAAGGTCATTTACTTCAAAATTTTATTTCGCATCCATAAGTTACAGCACTTCTTCTAGTTTTCTGAGTGCCGCTCGCACTTGCACAGCTCTTAGAAGTAAGCGAGTTATGTCCGTTTTTCCAATTTTTTCGAGCAAAAATCACACTCTCCCTGCTGCGCATGAAGATGCCTTTTTTAGAAGGTAGTTTTATGCTCACAAGAGAATAAATCCCGAAACTAAACGAGTTACGATCGTTTGAACAAAGTGTGAGTATAGCACCTTCCAATCACATCAACGAGCAATCGACCAGTGATCCATCCTTCTTGATCACATCGAAAATAGCTCTTGATGAGCTGCGCTTTTGTCATGTATCAGCCAAAGACAGTGCTTTTCTAAAGCTACATTTCAGTTCTAGACATCGTTCCTTTCAGGAAGAAAATCTTTGATTTTGAAAAAAAGAAAAGATTTGAGCATGACCTCACCTGATCACTAGGAAGGATAAAGGATAAAGGTCGGCGTTACTCAATCCCTTTTGGGATGCGCCACACATTCTACTTCTACGGGGTGTCGTGGAGGCGATTTGAATGCGTATTTGGCCTTACAATGACTTGCGGTGGCCAGCCGATGAACAAGTCAGCGCTCTATCCTTCCCAGACGAGTCTGGTACCATTTCACCGACCCCAGAGGGATGGAAGGCTTGGTTGAGCTGGACTGGAAATCCGAACCAGGAACCTAGTATTGGGTTCACGCGACAGTCGCGCCTCCTCCGACTGCGCTACACGCGCCCATCACAAGGAAGATCGCTGACAAAAGACTAGATTTTTTGAACAAGTAACTAAATACAGTACCGCCGCTAAACATTCAACCAAACGACGTTTGCGACGCAAAAACGCGTTTTTTGCGTCGCATCATGATAACTTTGTTCAAAATAAAGGCTTTCTCACCAAAATTTACAAGGGCTCCTAGCATCATCCTACCTACCAATGGGCATGCAACCGCCATTAAAAAGTGGATGGAAGCCTGAAAACCAACGCCGCAATTAAGGAGGGTCCTAATTGCTGTGACCCGACCCAGCACCGTCGCCGAGTCTCGCTTAATTATGTCCCCAGGCGCAATAATGCTGCCCAGTTGAATTTTAAAATTTTTAAACCTAATTAAATTGTATTTTATTGCTGTTTATGACCTTCTCCTGGCTGCGACAATTCATTTGGTACCAAATTTAGCAGGAAATTGTCTGCAGCTGCTTCAACTGATTTTGTTTATTTCAACGGAGGCATCCTCAGTTCAAACCTGTTATTGTAGCTTGCAATCTACTCATCTTTAAGGATGGAAAATGACATAGAAAATTTACGTTTCGAGCTCACTTTGGGCATTTGTGTGTTGGTTGCAATTCGTCAAAACTGCAAGTGAACATTGGTAAAGAGCACTTCCTGTCGTCGATTTTGGCTGCGAATATCTATGTCCTAAGAAAATGAGTTTGTCCAAAAATTTGTTGGCTAACCGCACGCAATGTAGAGACTTCAAATATCAAATATCGAGAAGTCAGGTAATCAGATGCCCGAATTTCAGCTGGTTAAAGTGAAGACTTCTTTCAAAAGTGCGGCTGAGCTTCTACAGCGTTTCATGCTCAGTCTTTGCAGAATGAATGCTGGGAAGCCCAGAATTCATATTAAGTATTTTTTCGCTCAACATTTTCAACCAGTCCAGACGCCAATATTTTGACGCACCAGATCGAGCGTCGACGTAGAGGTCTTCTTCGACCATAATTGCACTGACCTGACATGCCCTACAGAGACATTGCACTCGGCTGCATGACCAACGAATCCCTCACTTCTCTTTCTCGTAACTACGTGCCTGTTCGACCTTATGCAGCTCACCAATATCGATCCATGCCGCCAAATCTTGAGGACCTTTTGGGTTTTCCGGATTGCGGAGATCCCACAGATTCTATAATTCTCAAAATTGTGTGCCTAGCCACAATGTAAAATATGTATTTATCATTTTCACGTCGAGCTGGACACGTTTCGAATTAAATTGGAATTAAACATCTTTCAAATTGAAACGAGCTTCTTACAGGTTAAAATACAAATACTTCAAGAAGGGTAGAATATTTTTTCTCCAAGGAAAATTTGGTATAACTTTCTTGAATTTTTTTAGGTTCAGCTGCCCGAACGAGTGTAATAATTTTACACAAGTTTTGTTTCTTTTGAAAAAATAATAAACTAACTTTTGTCTTAAAGCTCAACAAGGTAGCAATCATTTAGTGCATCAAAGAGCAGATTGCGCCCTGCACTTGGAAAGCTCACCCCGAATTTTATTTGAATTATATTAGGGGGGGGGGGGACCAAAAGTAATGAGACTCTCCATGCCGTGTCCATATATCTCGTGACTGCACTCTGGTTTCGTGCTTATCGTATTTGCATGTTTGTATGCTACCTACTGAAGGCCACCTGAAAAGTTACCACTTCCGCCCTTTCCAGAAGCATGCCAAAACCCCAGTCTGTCTCATGCCGAAACCCCAGTCTGACGAGTCGACCTGTGTCGCGCAAATCTCACCCAATTCCCAACCCCGAGCAGCCTGGACTCAATAGTTACGCAAGATGAGAAGTACGTCTTCTACCTTAGCCCTGCCAAGCAGCCAGTCTGGGTGAGGCCTGTTGACCCGTTATCGACCTTCGTTCGGCGGGTTGTTCACGCCGAGAAGCACCTTGTGAGCCTTTGATTCTGCGCCCAGGGACCGGTATACTGGAAGCTGTTTTCCAAAAGCACGACGATGGACTCCAAGGCCATGGTGAATGAAATAGAAGAGATGGACCTGCGACTCGAACTTATTCAGTCGTAGTGCGTCAAGAAGGTCCTCCTCTTCGACAACGCCGCACCCCTTCGGGAACAAGTGACCATGGGTAAGCTTGCCCAGCTGGGCTACGTTCACATACTTCACCCACCGTATTCGCCGTACATCTCTCCATGCGACTACCACCACTTCTTGGGCCTACGGGACTTCATGGTCGGAAGGAACACAAGGACCCAAGCAGACCTCGACAACAATAACGAGCAGTGGATCAGCACCAGGCCTAAGCAGTTCTGGAAGGATGGGATCAGGAAGTTGGCTGATCGATGGCAGCAAAGTCACTGACCTTAATGGCATACATATTCCTTAGCATCGTTGATTTGTAATTGAGTTATAAAGGGATAAAGAATTTTTTTCAATTTGTCTCATTACTTTTGCCCCCCCCCCCCTAACAGTGTGAACGCTGCTTACATGAAGTATCAAGGTGAGAATATGTGTTTTTTTACAATTTTCTTTGTTATGTCGTTAAGAAGCGTAAAATTCTACGCAAACAGCAATTTGCTATCAATCGAATAAAAACAGCGAAGTCTTGGACAAATGCATGGCGCAATCCCTTTTTGGCGCTAAAACTGCCGCTGTTCTGCTCTTTAGAACAGGACATCAACCATTATTTTCTATAAAAAAAATGAGAATTTTATAAAACTTCAAACGAAGTGTTCAGTTTTTGAGTAAGTGAATGAAAGCATGAAAGAAATCGTACCAAAATTTTCAGCCAACAAACTCATGTTATTAGGTTGTCCGAAAAGTTCTCAGCGTTTTGCGTTGCTATCTTTCATTCGTCTATTATGAAGTAAAAATTCAACTTGTATTGCGCATTATATTTCTGTTCTTGAAGGGCTTATTGGAGTATGTCGGAAGAGCAATTCCGAGCGATATTTTTTTTTCAACTTCAAACTGGGACAATCCGCAGTCGATCAAGTGTGGGGCCTAATAGAGTTGGAGAAGGCACTGCGCGCCAGTGCTTCAGTAAAATCCGGACTGGAGATTTCATCCTCGAAGATGATCCCGTAGCAGTCGACCCAGAGCAATCCTGAAAGAAGAGTTGAAGGAACTGGTGGAAACTGAACCATCCCAAACAGTTCGCGGTATCGCGGAAGAGCTAGACGTCAGTAAAACTGCTATTGCAGATGCTTTGATACGCCTTTGGAAGGTGGTTGCACGCCGATGAACCCCTAGGCATTTTCCGAAGGCGAATCTCCACCAAAAGAGGTAATGGTCACTGTGTGGTGGTCAGCGGCTGGTGTACAACTTTTGTGCTAGGCTAAACGATCACAGCAAAGTCCCACTGTAAGGAATTCGACAAAATTCACCGAAAATTGCATCTACTTCAGCCGGAACTGGTCAACAGAAGAGGCCCGATTGTTTTGCACGATAGCGCCCGCCACACGTTTCGCTAATCACCACATGAACATTAAACGAACTAAGGGTTGAAATTCTGCCTCACCCGTCATATTCTCCAGGCTTCTCACCAACGGACTGCCGTTTTTTTAACATTTTCAGAACTTTCTCGCTGGTAAAACCTTCACCAGTTAACACCAAGCCAAAACAGTTTTCGTAAATTTTATCGAATCTCGACCATCTAATTCTTTCGTTGATGGAATAAATCGATTCGTTCCCCGTTGGGAAAAGTGTGCTGACTCGAGCGGTGCTTACTTCGTCTAAACCCGATAAGATTTGAGAAAGTTATGTTTTGTTTAAAGTGAAGCATTTAAAACGCGAAAACGCTGAGAACTTCCCAGACAACCTAATATGATGTACGCAATCCGGAAAACCCAAAAGGTCCTCAAGATTTGGCGGCATGGATCGATATTGGTGAGCTGCATAAGGTTGAACAGGCCCGTAATTACGAGAAAGAGAAGTGAGGGATTCGTTGGTCATGCAGCCGAGTGCAATGTCTCTGTAGGGCATGTCAGGTCAGTGCAATTATGGTCGAAGAAGACCTCTACGTCGACGCTCGATCTGGTGCGTCAAAATATTGGCGTCTGGACTGGTTGAAAATGTTGAGCGAAAAAATACTTAATATGAATTCTGGGCTTCCCAGCATTCATTCTGCAAAGACTGAGCATGAAACGCTGTAGAAGCTCAGCCGCACTTTTGAAAGAAGTCTTCACTTTAACCAGCTGAAATTCGGGCATCTGATTACCTGACTTCTCGATATTTGATATTTGAAGTCTCTACATTGCGTGCGGTTAGCCAACAAATTTTTGGACAAACTCATTTTCTTAGGACATAGATATTCGCAGCCAAAATCGACGACAGGAAGTGCTCTTTACCAATGTTCACTTGCAGTTTTGACGAATTGCAACCAACACACAAATGCCCAAAGTGAGCTCGAAACGTAAATTTTCTATGTCATTTTCCATCCTTAAAGATGAGTAGATTGCAAGCTACAATAACAGGTTTGAACTGAGGATGCCTCCGTTGAAATAAACAAAATCAGTTGAAGCAGCTGCAGACAATTTCCTGCTAAATTTGGTACCAAATGAATTGTCGCAGCCAGGAGAAGGTCATAAACAGCAATAAAATACAATTTAATTAAGTTTAAAAATTTTAAAATTCAACTGGGCAGCATTATTGCGCCTGGGGACATAATTAAGCGAGACTCGGCGACGGTGCTGGGTCGGGTCACAGCAATTAGGACCATCCTTAATTGCGGCGTTGGTTTTCAGGCTTCCATCCACTTTTTAATGGCGGTTGCATGCCCATTGGTAGGTAGGATGATGCTAGGAGCCCTTGTAAATTTTGGTGAGAAAGCCTTTATTTTGAACAAAGTTATCATGATGCGACGCAAAAAACGCGTTTTTGCGTCGCAAACGTCGTTTGGTTGAACGTTTAGCGGCGGTACTGTAAAAGCTGTGCTGTTATGAACTCCAGTCTTAGCTCCAGTGGTAGCCTTCCTCAGGAAATATTTGTTTTTGGAAAAATCCATTATGGGAAAAGCACTCCACCTGATCGGATGAAAGGTTGCTTAGGAGAGGGCTGATTTTTTCCTGCTACAAATTGAAGGTTAGCCTCCGGTAATATCCATTTTCAACTTCAGTAGTTAGACCTCTTGACTGGTAAATGCGTCGCGCCGTCTCAGCGAAACTGAGCAGCAATCTGTTCACTTCAGCTACTTTGAAGACTGATTTAAAAATTTTATTATCTATTATAACGACTATTTCAGCTGAGAGCAACTTACGGAACGACTATTTCAATTCTTATTAGATACAAATCGAAATGACTTCTTCTTTCAGTTCAAATCCAAATGACGTCTTCTTTCCGTAAAAAAAGCGGTGCTCAGGATGTTGCCATGTCGTTGCCATGCCTAAAAAATCATCATTTAATTGACTTATTTACTCAAAACTTTATTAGTTGATTATTAATAAACATTTTTCCTTTCTTTCACATTTTCTAAAATTGTGTGCAACATAATAGACAACTTAACAATGAAATCCATCAATTTTGTGGAAGCGAGGGGGGGGGGGTACCAAGACCCTTCTGGGGGGGGGGGTCGTAAATTTTTGAGAGAAATTGCAGCCCAGGCTTGAGCCTCGGCACGCCCTTTCCTGGGAGTTCGTTGCTGTTACAACTTTTGTGAACTCGCAGGTTTCTATGGTATAAACTTATAGTGGCCTTTACTCAAGTACTGTTGAATATCGTCAGTTCTAAAAAGATAAAACAATAGTTAAATTAGAATGACCTACCTAGAGGCTAATTTTCTTGTGAGGTAATTTAAAACGCTGAAGATTCCTCCACTAGAAATTTTTGAGCGCTCAGAATGATTTTTATCAAATCTAGACATTTATAATGTTAACATTCCTGTTTCAGTTGAGTTGTAATTGTAGTTCAAGTAACTATTTTGATATTTTTCTTTCTTTTGTTTTCTGATTTTTCTGTTTTCTGTTTTCTGACGATCTTGTGCTTTCTGAGGGATTTTTAAAATTCCCGCTCATCCCTGATTGCAAGCGGAGTATAGCGGAGAGGGAAGAAAAGGAAAGAAAGAACCGGAAGCTAGGGACGGAAAATAGTGGATGCAAAAATACCGGAAATTACCCAGGCGTCGTCCAACTTGCGTCGTAATTTAGGAGATCTGTCGCAGATGTCAATCAGAAAACGTTCACAGATCGATCAGCTAATCGATATTGATCGATAGTGTCGAACTATTGAAAGTGGTATCGATTTTCTCTCAGGTTTAAAGGATCGCGGTGAGAATGACGTGATTATGATTGCCGGCGCGAGTGCTTCACAGTAGGCGGAAGACTTTGAGCAGGCAATTACTATTTAACGATATTATCGATCTTTTGTTCGGTGATATCGATTGTACTTTGCTGAACTTAGAGAAGGTAGTGCAAGGTCCGGACGTATTAATGTTTAAAAACCTTGGCATTTAGCTCTGCTAGGAAGGGAGAGAACTGCACAAGTAGAGCAGCGACCTTGGAGTGAGCTCAGCGTGATCATACCGCAGGTTCTCGCGAAGCGCGAGTTCGGTGCACTTGATTTGGAAATTCGAATTCGAAGGAATTGAAAGAGCAGGGCTTTTTGAATATTCGAATTCGAATATTCAAATTCGAAAAAACATTGGAATACCGATTCGAATCGGTCGTTCGAACTACACACTATATAATAGCGCGCTAAGCGATGAGCCATACCATCGATCGGCGATGAGTCATAAAATAGCAGGGGAAATAGGGAGGGGGAATCGGGGGAAATTAGGGGGCGCGAAAACAGCGGAAAATACCCAGACGTCATCTAACTGCTTGGAAACTTCAGCACTGGAGCAATCGAGGTCGCTGAACACGAATCTGAAGTTCGTTTTTAAAGTATCGATCGCCATCAGTCGATATTGATCATATAGTGGACTTTTCTGTGGATGACGTTAAACCGGTCCGAAACTACTGGGCACAAAACAAGAAGGGGTGCGAAAATAGTGGCAAATACCTAGACCTCTTCTGCGTGCCAGGGGATGCAGAAAACGTACCTAATACGTCGCGCAACGTGCCTGGGGATTCAGAAGACGTGCCAAAGACGTCGTCCGCTAAGAGGGATTATTGAGAGGAACCAGTGGCAGTAAGGGGGAGTTGTTGCGGTAAGCTGTCACAGATAGATCACGCAATGAATATCGATCGATATTATTGGTTTGCTTCGGTTTGGGAGACACACGGATATAATGGTCGAAAAAAACAGCTTCACAGCAGGTGGAAAGCTTTGATCGGAAGGCAAATATCGAGCTACATTGTTGATTGTAGCTTGAAAGTGACGTCCCTTTGTTTGTCTGTGGATGACGATTAGGCAATTCTTCACTGCTGTAGCCGTCCCGCCTGGAAAATTCTGTGTTCGTCATAGTATCCAGATGTTAGAAGAGGTGGGATCCTCCGTTCTGATAAAAAGGCTTTTCGTCGTACGACTAAAATCTATCAGACGCTCAGTACCTATCAAAAATTTCGATTTTTGCCTGAGGTTGACCGTTTGAGGACGAGGAGTGAAGGTGCCTGCAGTCGACTTGGCGCTAAAGTGAAGTGGGGGACGCGCTGTGGGCATCAGGAAGGTTGTCCAAGAACCTAGGGGACGAGGGCACTGATTAGCACAGCCGTTTGGAGATGATGCCGATGTTAAGCGTAGTAGTGGTGGTGGTGGTGGTGGTGGGGGGGGGGGGGGTTAGATGACGTGATACCGCAAAACTACTCACCTGGGGCGAGATTCATCAACGACACCGCCGATATCATCTCACAGCATTCATCATATCGGCCTGCGTAGTAAGTGATATAGAGAGATACAGATGTGCAGATACGGTAGTCGACATACCTTACCGGCCGGTAAACGGTTGATAAATCTGGCCCTGATCTTAAGGAAAAAAGGTAGAGCAAGGTTCGAATATAATAGGCTGCATAAGCACAGCAGCTAACTGGATGCGATTGTCCCTAGCTTAGTGATACACGTCGCGCGAAGCGCGCAAGTACGAGGCACGACGCCGACGGGGGGCGTGACGGAGCACTTGTAATAGAGATAAATGAGCGCTGCACAACGGTCGTACTGTCCTACACGTCTCCACGAAATGGGGGAGAGGTGCATAGAGTTCGAGGAATGTAACAAACAGTTGACCGTGCAATAGCGGATCGGTCGACATATTGGCCACAGTCACCTATTTAGGCGCCCCTTCTTCCCTCGCCTCAATGTCCACGAGGTTCACGGAACGTTCTGGATACCGCTACAACGTTTCCTAGACGACTCCCTGCACATGTCGTTCGTCATCGACAACAAATACGCTGTACATAGCTTCTCGGTCAGTTTCCTTGTACACATTCGATGATGTTATTGTCAGGTTTTCCGGTTGTTGAGAGCGAGGATGCTAACGCTGTTGTAGTTCGGCAACACTACGTATATACATCTGTAAAACCTCAGTTGCAAACAAAATTCACTGCAGTGGCCTTTTTAGCGGTACCTGATGGTAACGGTACCTATAGGTAAGATGAGGATAAAAGCACATGAAGCATATTAGCGAAATAATTGCACCGACATGCATAAAGGCTTGTTGGAGCAGTAGCGTAGTCTGTGAGGCTTTTTGAAACTTTACTCTCTCACATTTGAGATAAGTGTAAATTAAATAAACTCCCACTCGTGGGCAGAAAAGACGTGGTTCATTGAAACGTCTCGGCAAGCAGTTGCTTTGGGTCGTAATGACTGTTATATGTAGTTCGAAGTTCGGCCCTCTGTTGAACTCAAGAGCGCTCTTTATGCAGTGGAGGAATTTTGCGGCTCGCTTCTTTAAGACATATTGACATATTTTCGACAACTCGCTCGCGTTGTTAAACAACACAAGCTTCATCAGGTTGTCCAATGCTGTTGCTTCCGCACTGCTGAACACCTACACGGCCCTCAGCGCGCCAATAAGTTTAAGTTAGGTCCCAGCGTGTCTTTTTCTATTCTCAATACTGGCTATTAACCAGCACTCGGAGTGATCTTTTTTGTTACAGGCCGATTTCTTTTCTTTTGCTTTCTGGCCGCTGCTGAGGTGCGTACCAGTATAATGAGGTCTCTGAAAGACAGGATCCACCTGGCGGTGCGTGCCCTGAGAGCTGTGAACTGGAACACAGCACGGTCAAATAAATAATTGATTTAAATATTAATATTCTACTATAGTTATTCCTTCTATGGAAAAATGCTCTTCTATTAAAGCCCACTCAGTTGTTTCAAATTTGTGCTGGGGGAGTGACACATATGTTATGAAACCTGCCTTTCTTATTGTCCAGTTGGTTACGAAGGATTCTGTCATTCCGCTCTTTCCTTTATCTAGCCGATTCGATGCCGATTCGATTCGATGTGCACGCCGTCTAGCGGCGTATGAAATAAAAAAATACAGTTCCCTCTCGTTATAGCGAGTTTGAAGGGACCGGAGAAAATCCGCGTTATAACGGCGTCGCGTCCTAACCAGAGCTGACCTTTTTTTACACTATTTTGTGCACAGATTTATCCTAAATTGCATACAATGGAGAAATAGTCAGCAAATAAGTAATAGGAAGGCATAGCTAGGTATAAAACTTCTGGAAAGATGATTTAACTCTATCCTGAGAGATGTTCTCTTAGCAGTAAACAGAGCAGAGCAGCACTAAAAATATAAAAAGATGTGACGAATTAATGAGGTAAGATTCAAAATAGAGAATCAAGATTCATCTGAAAAACTGTGTAATCTGAGTTTGAACCGACTTCTTCTGTTGCTCATGATAGAGTAAATCTTCTAGCTTTCGACAGCTTCTAATAACTTCCGGATCTTTTGCATTGTGCTTGACATACTGCCGCAACTTGTCGAAGCTCTTGTACGCTGTTTGACGAGATATTGGCTCGGGTGGCGGCACGTCTATCTCGTCAGGTTCTTCTTCATCCGGCTCGTTTGTATGAGGAAGCGTGCTGAAAGAATTAAATCACTTGTTGATATAATTGACTCATAGCAGGAACATGTGTCCTTACCTACAAGATGCTACAATTTCCTCCAGTGAAAGAGCTCCTGACGTGATCGAAGCCTCGTCTGCATTCAAGAACTCTGTGAGACTGATAGTTCGTTCTACTTCTCCGTAATGCTGCAGTTGCTGCCAAAGCGGTTCAAGGTGTACTTCTGCCTCCTCGAAAATTTGGCTTGCGCCCTAAAGAACAAAATTGTAGTCTTAGTCTAAAGAATCAAATTCAACAAAACCCTCACCGTTAATGAAGAAGCTCGCTTTTCTGAAGCAGTTCTTCAACGTTTCAGGTTTAACCTCATTCCAGGCTTGATCCAGCAAGTTGATTGCACTGAGGAGGTCAAAACTAAACTCAGCACTACTGTCGATGGAGGCAATTCGATGGCGAAGAAATAGGCGGCGGTAGTGAATTTTGAGATTCTGGATGATTCCCTGATCCATAGGTTGAACTTCTGCCGTTGCATTCGGTAGAAAGAAACGGAGTGCAATGTTTGTCAGTGTGACCTTCGGATGCGCTGGACAATTGTCAACAAAAAGCAAAATCTTCCGATTCTCATTTCCAAATCTTCGGTCCCACTTTTTTATCCAGCGCTCGAAAATCTCCGCTGAAATGACATTTCCTTAAAAGTGAAGGAAAGCCTTCAAAATTAAGAAAATCTGAAATTGAAATTAAAGATTTAGTCATGCTCACCTGTCACCCATGCTTTTTGATTAGCTTCGTAGTCGACAGGCACGCTGGCGTTTTTAAAGCAACGCGAGCTCCTTGACTTGCCGATAAGGAGCAGTGGCACTTTTTTAGTTCCGCTCATATTGCTGCCCACCAGAACTGTGATTCGTTTTTTGCTACGCTTACCAGATATGCACCGATCTCCTTTGAAAGCCAGACTTTTGCTGAGAAGAAGTCTCAAAAAAAAACCAGTCTCGTCGACATTAAACACATTTTTCCCGGAGAACTGCTCCAGCTCCTTGTTAAGAACAGTTTGGTGCCAATCGTTGACAGCTTCCATATCGACATCTCCAGCTTCTCCCTGTACTTGTTTGAATACAATTCCATGGCGGCTTTTGAATCTGGAACCCCATCCTTCACTAGCATTGAAATCTCCAATGTCCAACATCCTTGCCAATTCTACGGCCTTTGCCTGAAAAAATTTGATTGAAGCTCAAATGTTCAGAATTCTACGAATGATTAACCCACCTTCTAAGTGTGCGTGTCCACTGGAATATTCTGACTTCGAACATCTTTGAACGCAGAAGAGCTTCATCCAGATCTGAGTGTTTCGCAGCTCTTATTCTCGCCCTTTTGCTCTCCGCTCCTTCTTCTACTGCTTTGAGAATCTTCTCCTTGTTCTTGAGAATTGTCCTGATTGTCGATTCGGGATACTTCCTGTTGAAATGCACGGCTACTTCAGGAACTGACTTTGTCCGTGCCTCCTCGATTATGGCCTTCTTCTCATCCAGTGAGATTGGCTGTCGTTTTCGAATAGAGCAATTTGGCACAGGAATTTTAGTAGAAAGAAAGTCGGAATAGTCGAGAGTAGAGATACAGAAGATAGACGTCCTCCTTATAAATGAACTGAGCCAGCGCAAAGCACGTGGATGATGCGTATCGATCTGCGCGACCGAACGGTAGCGCCGATTACAAAATACGGCATGCAGTCGCTCTTCAAATTCCACGTGAGACCAGCATTTTACCCTGAGCGCGTTATAACGGGAGTCAATTTGAATGCAGAGTTTCTCTCAAAACCGCGCTATAACGGGAGTAGCGTTGTATCCGACGAGTCCTAAGCGTAGTTGATTTGTATTGGCGTAAAGGTAAGCTGGCCGGGACCAGAGAAAATCTACGTTATATCGAGAGTCGCGAGCGTTATAACGAGAGGGGACTGTAAGTAAATAAATCCTTACAAGAGGGCTGTGCGTGATTTATCCATTCATTATTAACACCTAAGAGGGCAGTTTGACAAGGCTCCACATCTTACTCGGGGTGCACTTTGTGTCTGATGGTCATCGCTCGCACGGTGAAGGAAAAAACGCATTGTGACGGATTAATTCGTCGCGGACGGTCGCATGCAACTCCTCCAAATCAAGAATATGTGAGAAAAGGTGATCAACGTTGGATTAGTCTTTTCGAGGACTACCCAACATTTATGCATGGCTGTTGTACGTATTGAGCTCCACACGAGGTTGATAGACGGATTTATTAACTGGCCAACGTTTCGGCGAGATCGCCTTCTTCAGTGCCTGAAAGGGGTCAAATCAACTAGAAATTATCCCGCCAAATGCCGCCTCATCCCTAGAAGGTTGATTTGGCCCCTTTCAGGCTTTGAAGAAGGCGATCTCGCCGAAGAGTTGGTCTGAAAATAGATCCGTCTATCAACCTCGGGTAGAGCTCAATGCGTGAAACAGCAACTCACAATGCCGAGGTTCATTGAAAGTCGGTCATGGCGACTATTTATGCATCCATACCAGATCGACGGAATTTCGCTGTGGGCGGTTGAGCAGTGTTTGAGCAGGCTTTTTGCGATTAAAACAGCTTACTTTTGAGAACAAGCTTACTTTTGGAGTCTCTCATGCATGGTTTTGTCGGTAACACAAGTAATAAAATCTCAGGGGAGATCAATGAACTTCCCGT
Source organism: Heligmosomoides polygyrus polygyrus (assembly GCA_947396885.1). Taxonomy (NCBI): domain Eukaryota; kingdom Metazoa; phylum Nematoda; class Chromadorea; order Rhabditida; family Heligmosomidae; genus Heligmosomoides; species Heligmosomoides polygyrus. The sequence goes on from OX377205.1 coordinate 57,741,536, forward strand.
GGCAGTTTTAAAAGTGAGGGTTGTAGGGGATTGTATGTGAAGCGCCGTTGTGGTTGGAACAGCAGCGGAATTACAGCGAACTCGCAATTTGCCTGTTAGCGGTACAGTAGCCCAGGTGGAACATTGAGGTGCGCCGCTCACCAGAAATGCAGCAGCGATTGGATGGTCGAGTGGGTGAGAGGGCGGACTTGCAGGAATAGGGTCACGGGTTAGGGTCTGTACGTTGGGGGACTGCATTGCTGGGCTTTTCTTTTGTCGATGCAAAGTGTATCTTCAACACCGTAGTGTACCATACTGATACCAGAACATCATTTTAAACAGGATGATGCGATTTAAAAACGAAGTTGCTATCTATCCCCACCACTCTCTGCTAATCGAAGGGGTAGGAACTTGTACTCCCACGAATCCGGGTTCGAAAGCCAGTTTCGCCCAAACTTCGCCCTTCGAAAATAGAAAATTCAGAAAATGAATGGCAAATTATAGTAACCTACCGTGGTTGGCCAAATTTTCAAAAATCGATACTATATTCGTACTCAGCATCCGAAATAATACTACTGGACGATCTTTGGGCGAAATTTTTTTGACCTCTCCTCGACTTTTGAAGTCAGGATAGTACATACAACACGCCGTTTATTCTGTATCCACCTCTTTACTTGCATCTACTCACCGTCACCTATTGGGGTCGACCGTAACACCGATAGCGTTTGTCGGATTCGTGATCAACACCACAATTAATCCTCAAGACAAAATTTGGACGAAATTTTATCCTCTACCTAAGAAGTCGTGAGGCTCACTTCAAGTACCTACGTTTGCAATGCCCTCCCCCTGCAATAAGGCTAATATTACGGATCCCTAGCTTAGTGATATTTTCGCTTCGCGCGATGTGATGAATACGCTGTGAGATGACAGCGGCGGTGTCGTTGATGAATCTCGCCCCTGGTGAGCACTTTTGGTGTATGAAGTCATCCAGACCCCCACCCAGGGTCAAGATTGAGGTTCGCGAATCGAAGGGAGGTCGTACTGTGGCCTCGTCTGGAGGGGCGTCGTACTCTTCCGATTTTGGCAGAGGATTCTCTCTTATTCTTCAGGTTTTTAGGCGATGTTTTTAATTCTTAATAAGTTGTTTTTTCCAGGAATATCCACAAAGGCATGGAGTCTCTCTTTCGTCCCGCGAAGTTGTAAAAATTAATATAAAAAAGTTTCAAATAATGACCGTATTACTTGTTAAAGTTAAAGATTTTCTGCACCCAGATTTGGAGTCAATGAGAAGTTTCCATTTTTAATTTTTTTTTAGGAAGTCATTGGCGCGACAGTTTTCTGCCTCAATGAGCGACATCTACGTCCTAAATTGCAGTCTATAAAATTTGAAGTGTTAATTGCTAAGAAAAATTAAGTGCTTTCCCTACAAGATTTTTGAAAGCGCTCTTAGAAGCGATGACTGAATGGCAACCGGAGGATAGACTTGTCACGGAAATAATATTCCCTCTTCTGCATGAAACAGCATCAAAAAGTGGAGTTGTAGACAATAAAGTTTTAATCCACAGCTCGACACAACGTAATAAAACCTGTTTTTCTGAAGCGATCCTCTGTATGAACAGACGCTTCGATTTGTATGATTTGCCGAAATTTTTCGACATTGTTAATTACATGGAGGTCGCTATTTTTACAGCCTGCTTTTTAAAGCGTAGGATCCACACTTCTTATAATTTTTAATGTTATGTGAATTTTCAGGGACGTCGAACAAAGTCCGAAATATGGTAGGCTACATGGAGCCATTGCGTTCTCCGATATCAACGATCGACACTGAGGATGGTCTTCTCGCGTAAAAATCTTCTATCTTCTGAAGAAAAGAACACAAGAGAGTGAAATTGTGCTTCATGGAATTCTAAGTCATGAATATTACATAGTAAAAAGCTAGGCTTCTTCGCAGCGATGTCCAATGATTAGGGCGGATCGTATTTGAATTTTCCGTTTTTCAAGAAAAATTCATTAATTTTTAACTGGAGAAGATCACCCACACAGTTGAAATCGGCCACAAAGAGTTTTAAGTCTTGTTCAATGCACAATGTGAAAATCGTAGTTTTCTGAAACAAATAAATTGGATCGACCCCTGATCGATATGGCACCGACGTCATAGGAGCGACGAAATTCGACGTTCACAAAAATGACTATAACTTGGTAAGTTTTTGAAAATTTGAAAAAGCCTTTAGTTTTTTAGAAATTAGAAGAAAAATTCTTTCATACAGTAAAAAATTTGTTTTCAAAAGCTAGATCTTCATACGGGGCGGAGGCCTTCGATTTTTGTGCAAAAAAAATTGAAGAGATTTTGTATAAATAATTATATCCCGGTATGTGTTATCGAATTTTAAAAGGGTTAATAGTTTTTTTAAAAACTTGAGAAAGAGAGCATTCGAACCATGTGGGAACTAGTTTTCAATAGGGAGGTTTTCTTAGGGGGCGGTGGGGGTTCGATTTCTGGTCCGTTGGTGCAGAAATACATACCAAAAATCGAACCCCCGCCCCGTATAAGACCCCTTTTTTGAAAACTGGTTTTTATATGGTAAGAAAACGTCTTTCCTTTATTTTTCAAAAAGCAATTGGGATTTTTTAATTTCAAAACATGAACCGAGTTATGATCAAATTTGTGAAGAACTCGTAGATCTGCACCGTCGACATTGGAGTGATTTCATAAAATTGATCATAACTCGGTTCATTTTTTGAAATTTAAAAATTCCTATCGCTTTTTGAGAAATAGAAGAAATATGCTAACTGAACATGTATGAATCGTTTTTCAATAGGGAGGTACTCATAGAGGGCGGGGAGTTCGAGTTCTGGTCGACTTTTGGCAAAAATCGACCGGAAATCGAACCTCCCCGCCTCCCTGTTAAAAACTAATTCTTACATGGTTTGAAAGCGCTTTTTCTCTAGTTTTAAAAAAGCTATTAACTCTTTTAAAATTCGATAAAACTTATCGGGATATAATTTTTTATACAAAATCTTCATTTTTTCGCACAAAAATCGAAGGCCTCCGCCCCGTATGAAGATCTAGTTTTTGAAAACAGATTATCATACAGAAAGAACTTTTTTCTAGTTTCTATTTTTCAAATTTTTAAAAACTTTACGAGTTATAGTCATTTTTGTGAACGTCGAATTTCGTCGCTCCTATGACGTCGGTGCCATGTCGGCCAGGGGTCGATCCAATCTACTCGTTTCAGAAAACTATGATTCTTACACTGTACATTGAACAAGATTTTAAACTCTGTGGCCAGATTTCAACTGTTTGGGTGATCTTCTTCAGGTAAAAATTATTGATTTTTTTGAAAAATGAAAAATTCGAATACGATCCGTCCTAATCAACGGATATCGCTGCGAAGAAGCTTAGCTTTTTATTATGTAATATTTATGGCTTACATGAAGCACAATTTCACTCCCGTGTGTTCTTTTCTTGAGAAGATAGATTTTTCCACGAGAAGACCATCCTCAGTGTCGATCGATGATATCGGAGAACGCAATGGCTCCACGTAACCTACCATAATTCGGAGTTTGTTCGACGTCTCTGAAAAATTTGCAGAGCTTTTAAAAATATAATAAGTGTGGATCCTACCCTTTAAAAAGCAGGCTGTAAAAATAGCGACCTCCATGTAATTAACGGTGTCGAAAACTGTCGACAAATCATATAAATCGGAACGTCTGTTCATATAGTGGATCGTTCAGAAAAACAGGTTTTATTACGGTGTGTCAAGTTGTGGATTAAAACTTTATTGTCTACAACTCCACTTTCTGATGCTGTTTCATGCAGAAGAGAGATGATTATTTCCATGACAAGTCCATCCTCCGGTTGCCACTCAGTCATCGCTTCCAAGCGTGTCTAAAAAATGTTGTGGATAAACTAACGTGGATAATTTAAGTCAGCTTTAGAAATTAACACTCGGCATTGTGTAGAGTACAATTTCGAATGCAGATGTTGCTCCTTCACGTTCAAAAACGTGCCGTGTCCAGAGGTGCTCGGAAAGCCTGAAAAGTTGAACTAGTTGTTTACACAAACGGAAGGCAATCTTAAATCCCTGTCCCAGATTCGAACGCTATACTCTCACTTGTAAGTCTGCGTCGCTATCCACACGCCATCCCAGTCGCCGCCCGGCCTGCAGTGAAAAATTCACTTGAATGTTCTCTGCAACTTCCTTCACGAGACCTAACAAATTGTCAGATCTCTACCATCTAACCATAACTAAAGCTCCGTAGCTTTTGAAGGTCAATTTATGAGTATTAGAAGGTCATTCAAGGTTGGTCGTGTTGTACTATCCAAAAGTCGAGGAGAGGTCAAAAAATTTCTTCCAAACATCGCACAGTACTGTTGTTTTGGATACTGAGCACGAATATGGTATTCATTTTGAAAAATTCGGCCGAGCACGGTTGGGTTTGTGTGGATGTTCGTGAGTAAGGATGGCGGGTCATGATCACTGATTGCGCCCTTTCCTCGCCTGCGGAAACTATTTAAGCTGCTGACCGCGAATCTGTCATTCCCTTTTCTAAATTATCTATTCTCCGTGCACTACCTTCCATCTCAAAGTTGAAGATTGGAAAGCAAGTCTGATCACATAGATGAGAAAGCGATTCTATTTACTAATATTGGTATTTATGGTCACTCATGAAAGTGCGATCACGCGAAAACGTTTGCCGGATTTGTGGTTGGCGTCCCAGTTAGTCGTCTAAACGAAGATTGGGCGTAACTTGCTTTCGAATTCCCGACTCGTGGGAGTACAAGTCCTACCCCTTCGATTAGCAGATAGTGGTGGGGATGGAGGACAGCATTGTTTTTAAATCGTATCATCCACTTTAAAACGATGTTTTAATATCAGTATGGTACAATACGGTTTTGAAGATACACTTCACACGGACAAAAGTGGAGCGAGCAAGCTCAGCAATGCAGAACCCCAACCTCGGGACACGAACGAAGCAATATCATTCCTACTCCTGAGTCTTTTAGTTCTTTCGAACGAGTCGCAAAAGATACTCTCCTACAGTACTAGTGAGGTTGCTGTTTCAAGTTTCCGAGTTACAGTTACATGTTTTATCCCTTTTCGTTATGTTTCACAAACATGTTTAAGTTTGGTTAATGCTATGTTGGATTTCTCACGACTGTCTTTTATGGTCGTAATAAATTGAATTGAATTGAACACCCGACCCCTTCCCTGTTCGCCGTAATTCCGCTACTGTTCCAACCCAAACCTTTTGCAGGTTAGACTCTAACCGCGACATGGCAATTCCAGACGTTGGTTTTGCTTTATCGGCCCGCACTAAAGTGGTACTGTTTTTTGCAATTTTTGACCTACCCAGGTGTCCGCAGAAAATTTGAAAACCACTAAGGTGCTTCTCAGTCAATCCCCTACAATCCTCAATAGGCCACCTTCAAAATTGCCACGGGAGGTTCATTAACCCCCTTGTTAGTTCTCAGGACATAGAGCTAAAAACTGGTAAAGCGTTTGTGAAAACAGAGGAAAAGTCTCTTTACAAGGATTACCTGGGTGGAAAATTAACGGAAGGCCGTATAATGTGATGTGAGCAGCAGTATTTGATGGCTGGTGAAGTAATTCCTGGTAATTCCGCGCGGAAACGCACGATAAAGTTGGGTGCCAGGCGCTAACCCTGTAGAACCGAAAGGAACAATCAGGTGCATGAAAGCGCTATTGAACGACATCAACTTTTGCCAGTACGGACTTCCACACCCTGCGCAATAGTGTCGGACAATCAGTCACCTCCGTTTTGGCAGAAGGGGTTGTCGTTTAACCTTCGCAAAAGCTTTCACGCACCCGATTATTCCTGTCGGTTCTACGAGCCTGGTGCCAGGCGCACTATACGGCGATGCCTGACACTGTAGCTTTCCGACATAGTAAGCGATCCATGAGAGAGTCCAAAAGTAAGTTTGTTCTCAAAAGTAAGCTGTCCTAATCTGCTCAATCATTGTTTAGCCATCCACAGCGAAGCTCCGCCGATCTGGTAATATTCTGAGAAGTTTTGTTCTAAGACCTCGGCATAGAGTGAGCATTAAACAATGCGTGATCCATGGATTAGAGGTGATTGCACTCAGTTATTTGTGTTTCACCGTTTGCAGGTGTGAAACTGCATGCAAACAGAAATTTTGCTTTCAATCGAATGAAAATCGCCAAGTTTAGGACGGGGCACGGCGCAGTCTCTGTTCTGACAATATAAAATGGTCCGTTTCCTGCTCTTCAAAACCAGCCTTAATTTATTGTTTTTTCTCAACAAATAAAATTTTTAGAAAATCTCAAACTACGTGTTCTCTCATTGGAAACTAAATTAAAACTTCAAAGAAAGTTATACTAAAATTTCCCTTGACAGTCAGTATCGATTGATATTATTCATCGCTTGAGCGGAGCTATTGGTTCTCTCAAGACTTAATCGATCTGGGTGGCTGTTCCGTGATTATGATGGCCGACGGAAGGTCGATCAGGTAAGGGGTGTTTGGATCGGGCAGTCGATCCTATTGTAATCGCTCAGACAATCAATATCGGTCGATATTGTTCATTATTGAGCGGTGCTATCGGTTCTCTCCAGACTTGATCGATCTGGGTGGGTGCTCCGTGATTATGATGGGCGACGGAAGGTCGATCAGGAAATCAACACCGCGACGAAGTTTCGCACAGGCAAGCAATATCGACCGATATTATTGATATTTTGGGCGCTGACATCGTTTTCTCTCAGACCGGTTTCCTCTCAGATCGCTATTATCGTTTTACCTGTTCTCTCTCAGACTTAATCGATCGGGGTCGGTGCTCTGTGACTATGATGGCAGACGGAAGGTCGACCAGGTAATCAGCCATGGTGAAGCTTCCATCAGACAATCAATCTCAACCGATATTATTGATTGGTCAATGTCATTGTCTGGAAGACGCTTTTGATTTGGAAATTGTTCACCTTGATCTCAAGAGCATACCTCGCGCGCTGGGTTACTATTTCTACCTCCCCAGGACCTCCAATTTTCAGCGGTGGACCAGGGCAAGTCAATGAAGAAAGTTGGAAGGACCAACGCTCGACCCGACTACGCTTTCAACCAAGTCTTGCTCCTTCGTCCTCAGTTTTCGGCAGTGCTTTAACCAGTTTCCATACTACGGTATGCAGAGGAGGGTAGTATTTTTTGTCCCAAATCACATTTTCCGAAACTCATCACATCACGTGGCTTAAAACACGGCGACTGGATAGAAACGTCAGAAATTCGGTCAGGTATGACGAGCTGCAATAGGTTGTGAATAGAACCCTAGACGGAGCAGGAATGTTGCGGACATTTTCCTAACGATAAGTGCGTACTGGAATGTGACTGATACTCAGCAGAGCATCAGTTGATCTGTAGTAGGCGCTCGTTTCAACGTGTTCGACTTCGACGCTAGGGATGCTTCCTTACCCATTGTAGGTTGCCGGCGAAGCCGGCGACGGACGCTGATAATTTCATAATCAAAGCCACACTAGGTTGGTGCAGAATTTCGTGAACGAGAAAAACATCAAACACTTTGCGCTGTGACACGAGAGATGGAGATTCAAAATGTCTATTTCTGAACACTGCTTTAGGGATGTTGGAGTAGAAAAAGCCTCCCATGCGGATAAACAATTTCGGAGTAAAATTATTTTGAACTTTCTCAATTCTGCAGACATCTTTTATCCTGCGAAGGTTGAATACTGTAAACGGATTGCGTTCATTCCAACTAATGGACGTATACAGGCCTTGTAAGCCTCGACCAAAAGAATTCTGCTCCTTGTAGAAAGACCTTCGAACATATTAGTTGTACGCGAAAGCACTATCCTCCAACGATTTCTAACATGCTCAGAAAACTCTAATGTTTTGCTATATGTAAAGCCAAGATCTCTAATGAAATTCATCGATGTGATGTGGAGACCATCCACTTCATATGCATGTTGTGGATTAGAGGACTGTTGTTAATGCGCATGAAACTCGTTCTGTGCGGAGCCAATGGCAGTTGCCATTGCTTATACCAGACAACTAATAAGTTGACTCCCCTTTGAAAGCATAACTCATTATCATCACTATTGATAACCTTGTATAATTTTAAATCATAACATACATGGCACAATCGCAAACATTCAGCAACATTTCTGGTATTTCCGAGGTAAAAATGTAGAACAGTATAGGACTCTTCTTTGTGGCATGCCCAATTTCGACTTGAAACGTTCTTTCATTTAGGAAACCAGCAATCCACTTCGTACGCATGGGATGAGTTTAAGTTTTCCTGTTTGAACAACAACGTTTCATGAGGTACCCTGTCAAACGCCTTCGCAAGGTCAAAATAAACAACATCACAGCAGCGCTTACTACCAAGCGTTTCTATCCAGTCATCCATGCATTTAACTAAACTCGTTTCTGCAGATCCTTCTGATACAATGCTGTTGTTTAGGAATCATCCTAAAGATAGAGAGATGGTGAATTAGATGCTGCTTAACTACCTTCTCAAAAACGATGTAATGCTAATGGTCTATAGCTTTCTGGATATTCATAAGGTTCTTTCTTCAAAATAAGAGTGTCAAACGAGCGTTTCCACCTTGACGGTACTTCCACATTCATGCATTCTAAGGTCGGATTAGGTCGTAAATATTAGGGGGGGGGGGCCAAAAGTAATGAGACACCCCATGCCGTGTCCATATATCTCGTGGCTGGAGTCTGGATTGGTACTTGTTGTATTTGTACGTTTGTATGCTACTTACCGAAGCCCATCTGAGAAGCTACCATTTCCGCCCTTTCCAGAAGCATGCCAAAAACCCCAGCCTGTCTCATGCCGAAACCCCAGTCTGACGAGTCGACCTGTGTCGCGCAAATCTCCCCCAATTCCCAACCCCGAGCAGCCTGGGCTCAATATTCACGCAGGATGAGAAGTACGTCTTCTACCTTAACCCTGCCAAGCAGCGAGTCTGGGTGAGGCCTGGTGAATTGTTACCGACCTTCGTTCGGCGAGATGTTCACGGCGAGAAGCATCTTTGGAGCTTTTGGGTCTGCGCCCATGAACCAGTTTACCGGAGGCTGTTTCCCAAGAGCACCGCGATGAACTCCGAGGCCATGGTGAACGAAATAGAGGAGATGGACCGGCGAGTCGCTCTTATTCATTCGCAGCGCTTCAAGAAGGTTCTCCTCTTCGACAACGCCGCACCCCATCGGGAACAAGTAAGCACGGATAAGCTTGGCCAGCTGGGCTACGTTCACATGCCTCACCCACCGTATTCGCTGGACATCTCTCCATGCAACTACCACTACTACTTGAGCCTACAGGACTTCCTAGTCGGAAGGGACACAAGAACCCAAGCAGTCCTTGACAACCATATCGAGCAGTTGATCAACACCAGGCTCAAGCAGTTCTGGAAGGATGGGATCAGGAAGTTGGCTGAGCGATGGCAGCAAGGTCCTTGCCCTTAATGGCAAATACACTCCTCAGCATCGTTGAGTTGTAATGGAGTTATAAAGAGATAAAGATTTTTTTTCATTTTGTCTCATTACTTTTGCCCCCCTTCCCCCCTAATACGTATTTGTACACCGCGACAGCATTATCCTTCCATCCGTAGATTCTCTAAAAATTAGATCGCTCTGAAAGTTGCAATTTGTTATGTTGGGTCTGAGGGTGCATTTCAAAAGCACCAAGGTTTCAAGTGTTTCATTCTAGTTCCTAAATATTTCAGGAAATAGTCAGGTTATAATAAAAGATAAAGGATAAAGGACGGCGTTACTCAATCTCTTCTGGGATTCGCCAGCGCATTCTACTTCTACGGGATGTCGTGGAGGCGACATGAATGCGTATTTGGACATACAATGACTTGCGGTGGCCAGCCGATGAACAAGTCAGCGCTTTATCCTTTCCAGGCACGTCTGCTACCAATTCACCAACCCCGGATGGATGGAAGGCTTGGTTGGCCTGGGCGGGAAATCCGAACCAGGAACCTGGTATCGGGTGCACGCGACAGTCGCCCCTCCTCCGACTGCGCTACACGCGCCCATCAGGTCATAACAGGGCTAGGAATTTTCTCATTGTGGATTCCTCCAGTACCCGAACTGGAAATCGGAAACACGACAAGGATATCTGCTTAAGTCATGTTGTTGGACGAAAAGTTTTTCGCTCGTCGATTGTGAAGAAGACTTGAATCCGTTGAGAAGTCGAAGTTGAGAGGTCCGCATTGGAGAAGAATTGCACATCTTGCACTTATTCCACATTCAGCACCTATTCCAGGGTAACTATGAAGGCATCAATTCCGCTAGCAACACTTAGTGCTGGTTCAAGGGTATCCTTCCGAAATACTGTGCAATAAGAGAGTTAGCCGCTAATCCGAACCATAGTCTAGCTGAAGAATATACCAGTTACACCGCTTTTCCAATCGTCTTGTATTCGGCATAACACTACATGTATTTCTCAAGACTATTAGCTCGCGGAGGAACATATTTGTTTTTGGCAATATTAGGAGAAGCTTCGCAAGTTCGAAAAAGAAACAGGTTTGGTGGATGGAGGCACAGTGCATGAAGGCACAGTGGAAGTGTGCACCCTCTCGGGTAGAGACAAGCGAGTCTTCTTTGCGCAGCATAGTAAAGCACCACGAAACATGGATCAGATGGGCGTCGACCTATTCGTATACCTCGACTTCCTACTACTCTTCTAGTGTTTTCAGTGGCGTTTATTTATTGATCCATTTATTTATTTATTCATGTATATGTGTATTTATTGCTCATCTGTGACGCAATCTTATCGCCAAAAGAGCAAATTACGTATATCCAAAAGTACACCGCTCTCTTGGATCTTGAGCAGTTTTAGTACTATTTTTGCTTACCATTGACTTATTCAATCTGACTTTTCTTTGGACGGTTGTCCATTATTCCTTCTCTTGATGAGATTCATGGTCGAAAAGCGAGCCCTTATTTAATCAATCATCGAAAGCAAGAGTTTTTATTGTTGTTTACGAGCTCACATTCATGTCAAGGAAGCTGTACAATTATACTCTGAATTCTACGTCCTATAATGCTCTCTTCACCGTGCGTGTAACTGTGGCACTACGTTGAATTTACTTTTTTTGTAACCTCTGAAGAAGCTCCTGTGGCAATTTTTTGAGCCTGCTTGCCTATCCACAGTTCAGAGTCTCTTAGGAATGCTAACCGTTGAGAGAATTGTCATAATGTGCATGATTGCAGTTTGAAGAGGCGCACACGTACGGCGTGACCGCGTTGATGTGCATCGTGACGGCGATGGGTGTACTGCAGAAGATGCCTCCGTTCGACATCGCACCCCTACTGCCTGTCTCACGCCTGGTCACCATGACGCCGGCGCAGGTGATCTTCGAAGTCTGCGAGTACGCCGGACAGCCGTTCGTCACTCTCTCCAAGCTCTGACTTCTTGTACTCAAGTAACGGCGGCAGACGGCTGCCATCTCAACAAACCTCCCCTCTTCGGAGCGACTGCTGCAGCAGCTCTCTTGATCTTCTGTGATATACGAAATTCCTTCCAATAAATGGTGTCGTATAGACAGGTCACGTACAAAAACATGATGGAGCTTGCCGAGGCTACCACCACGATATTACCGTAGGCAAGCACCTTGATGGTAGCACGGCGAGTAGCTCCATAGATTTCTTGCAGCGCTCATAATTAATATCGCGGATCCAGCGCGATCATGAGAATGGAAACATTCAGACATGCGCCGAGATATGCGAGCAGATATCGCAAAATATCAAAACATTAGCCTCAACTGACAAGGGTCCGGCATAAATACCCAAGAATGCTTGGGGAAAGGCTTAACTCCGCTCCCCGTCCGGCCGCCGCTCATCCATCTGGCAGCACCTTGCCGCCTTGCCGCTGCCTTTTTCGCTCTTGCCGCCATCGCCTTTCCGCCGAGACGCCGCCTTGCCTCCTTGTCATCGCCTTCCGCCCAATCACTTTCGCCGCCGTCTTAGCTCTTGATCAATGCCTCTCTGGCTCGCCGCTACTCTTATGCCTTAGCATCGCCTTCTGATTTACCGCCGCTTACTGCACCTTTGCCGTCTACAGTAGTCACCTTCCTTTTGAGGGTCTTGGGTTGCTCTTAGACCGTTAGAGATTTTAGCTGATTGGATATAGACTAAACGTTGTAGATGACCACAATGCACCGCAGCCCAACTCCTATGCGCCTTCGAGTTCCTATGCGCCTTCAAGTTCTCATGCGCCTTCATTAGTTTCATGTGCCTTAGGAATTGTTTCTTACAATTCGTACATGTCGAGGTTGTGAGCCATCCATTATTCTTGGTTTAATAACCCAAGTTTGAGGCACAATAAAGTGATTTGGATTGGACGTACTGGTCGATCTTATTATTACCACGTGGCAGCGAAATCTCTAGACGACCTGAGCTACTATTTTAATTAATACGAAGAGGCTGCCAATACAGACTGGTTTACAGTACCGCGCATGTCCTTTGGTCAATTGCCGAAAAGGACGCTTTGGAGTGTTCTAAAGCGCCTTTTCGAATAACTTTTTAAAAATCAAATACCTGTGAAAATAAACATACATTTGAGTTCCTCAGCTCGAGCTCTATCTTTTGACATATAAATCTCATTGGAGTTGAACAATGGCCCGCCGACAGAATCAATCGAGTAGGCGCGACGACCTGTAGAGTGAGCGTTTGGGGAGTTTTATCAGAAATTCTCGGCCGCCCCTCTCAGGAATTGCTCTAAGACTGTCCAGACTGTAGTTATCCAGGACTCTGCACCTCGCGCGACCGGTTGAAGACATGAGGTACGCCACCCAATTGCAGCGCTTATTTATCGCCGAAAACTATTATGCACCAGCCTCTACACACTAGGAATTATGTTCCTGTCAAGAGACTCAAGAGATGCATCAAAATTGCAGCATTAGTCTCGACCTAGGTGGAGGATGGGACATACTCTTCCTATTAGTGAGAGGTTGAAGTTCTCCAGCAAAATAATCTCACCGCTCCTTTCCTGCAAAGACCACTTGTGAAGTCGATAAATTCGGAAAATGCAGATAACGTACGAGGGGGATCGCAGCAATTAAGCTGTAGAAGGATGTTTCGACCCGCCGCATTTATTTGGAAACCTAGTTCTTGAATAAGTTCATGGAAGTCCTTAATGAAAATGAAAGTGTGGGAGATTTATTAATCAAGGCCACCACTCCACCGTCGACTTTCAGTTATCAGTAAAGCATCTAGTTTATAATGGAGAGAGAAATGAAGGCCAGGGGCCGAATTCATCAACGACATACAGCAATTTAACAGAGAAGATTGCAGCCGAAATCCCTGATAGCGCAGCTCATCAAGCGATATGGCGCGCGATAAGCCGTGTTATCTGAGTTTTTTGCTGTGAATTCTCCGTTAATGTTGTGTAAGTCGTTGATGAATCCGACCTCAGGTAGTTTGTTAACATTGGATCTGGAGTTAAATATGAGAAATCTAACTGAAAAATTTAAAGAACTGCCACATGTTCACGCTTCCCTTCCAACGGTAACACGAACCACCCATTCTCTAGATGAATGGCGTACAGAGGAAGCGCTTCAACCTCCTTCTTGAAGTTGTTCCGTCACTTTGCTAGCTCGCTAAGCTTCAAATGTATCACCTGTATCACCTGCCCTCCCGTTGATCATCGACATGCTCGAGCGGGCGCCAGCAGCGCCTTCATTCGTCCCTCTCGCGTGCCAGAGTGCTTCTGGATCCTCCTCGCTCGAGGGACACGAAGAGCGTCATATCGGTCGCTTAGGGCTTTCACGAAGAAGTCCGACAAACGCGTTGGTGGGCGCCCTGGTGTTCCTTGACATCCCGCCGAATCCAATCGGTAAGGGCTTTCGTCCAGCGCGTGTCTTCGAAGCGCATTACGTGGCCGGCCCTCCTAATTTTTGACAACTTGGCCCACGCGACAGCGTCTCTGATCTTCGAACGTCGGCGAAGCTCGGAACTCCGGAGGCCTTCTCTCACTTGAGTGAGTCGTGTCACTCCGAGCATCGTCCTTTCGATTCCACGCTGCGCGACGCTGATCGCGTGTTCATCTTGCTTTCGTACAGCCCAGGTCTCTGAGGCGTAGGTTAGGGCAGGAAGATCAGTGGAGTCGAATAGGTGGGCACAGAGTCGGACGTTCTTCGTCTTCTTCGCGACTTCTTCGACGCTCTTGAAAGCTCCCCAAGCCGCTCGCTTAGTCCTGCTCAGCTCCGGTGCTAGGTCGTTGGATGTATTGATTTCGCCACCCAGATAGACGTAGCTGGAGCATTCGGAGATGTTCGTTCCGTTGAGCGAAAATGGGGTATCAGAAACTTGTCCGTTCCTCATGAACATCGTCTTCGTAAGATTCAGCTGCAGTCCAACGTTCCCACATACACGATCGAAGTCGGCCAGCATTCGCTCTGCCTGACTGATTCTCGGTGTTATGAGCACGATGTCGTCAGCGAAGTGAAGATGGTGCAGTTGCCGGCCGTCGAATTTCAACCCCATGTGCTCCCATTCTTGTTCGCGCATGACGTTTCCGAGGGTGGCGCTGAAGAGCTTCGGGGATATGGTATCACCCTGCCGAACCCCTCTCTTCACGTCGATGACGACGTCGTTGTAGAATGGTGAGATCTTGGTCGTGAATCCACTGTGCAGCTCCCGAAGTACTCTGATGTACTGCGTAGGAACCCCCTGAGCGAACAGGGCGTTGACGACCGCTTCAGTTTCGACGGAGTCGAATGCCTTCTTCATGTCGACGAACGTAAGGGACAGCGGCAGCTTGTACTCTCGCGACACTTCGATGAGCTTCGTAATGGTGTGTATATGGTCGATCGTGCTGAATCCTCTCCGAAATCCTGCTTGCTCGCATGGCTGTCCTTCGTCTAGCGTTCTGATTCAGGATGACTCGAGTGAACAGCTTGTAGACTACGGACAGCAGGCAGATCGGGTGATAGTTGCCAATGTCGTGCATGTCTCCCTTCTTGTAGAGCAAGACGGTCCTGCTGGTCTTCCACTGAGATGGAACCTTGCACTCCGACAGGTAGCGCGTGAAGAGCCCAGGGTGTTGATGAGCGCTGACGGGAGGTTCTTTAGGTGTTCGGTCTGATCCTGTCGGGACCGGGTGCTGTACGTTTCTTCAACGAGATGGCGTGACGGATCTCGGAAGGGGGAACAGAGGGGACGACGTATCCATCCTGCAGAAGATGGCGTGGGGGCAGGTGGACGTGGCTATCAAAGAGATCGGAGTAGAAGTCTTCTCCGTGGTCCTTCTGGAAGAGGTGATGGTTCCGTCAGGACGTCGGAGAGCGGTCATCTTGGTCTTGAAGTTGGCGAAGTTCCGGCGGGCATTGCGGATGCTCAAACCTGCCTCTGCAGCTTCAGTCAAATCTTCCGCCCTTCTCTCCTTAAGATCCTCCTTTATCGCCGCTCTGCATAGCTTCGCAAGCTCGGACGTCGGTTGGTAGTTGCCTGACGCTCGTGCTGCTCCACGCTGGCGTATCAGCTCGAGAGTTTCCGGAGACAGGCGTCTCTTAGTGGTCTTCAAGCTCTCGGCTCCCTTAGCACTATCGCGGAGATGGTGCACGAAGTGGTCGTATTCTTCGTCGATATTGCCCATGGCGTCTTCCCAAAAGCCAGTAAGAGAAGTGTAGAAATTCCAGTTTATGGTTGTTCTGGGACTCCTCTTCTTGAACTTTACGGCCTTCTCTCCTTGACGCGAAAAGCGAAACCTTGCGCGAAGGAGGCGGTGGTCCGATCCCGTGTAGAACTTGGGGACAACGGAGACGTCGGTCAGGCAATACTTGCGATTGAAGATGAAGTGGTCGATCTCGTTGTGGAACTGGCCACCAGGGGATTCCCAGGTCCATCGTAGGGAGGGAGGGTTTTTTCTTCTGGAACTGTGAGTTTCCATGGATAGTCTTGGTAGACATGATAAACTCAGACAGCTTTTCACCTTGCTCGTTCCACTCCAAACCGTGGGTTCCGATGTGAAGTTCTTCCGGCGACCTTCGTGGCCCAATCTTGGTGTTGAAGTCGCCGACGACCACCTTGTAGAAGGTGTGATCTTCCTTGTAGAACTTCTCCGGCTCCACGTAGAAGGCTTCGACCTCTTCGTCGTCGTAGTCGGATGTTGGGGCATACGCGACGAATACAGTCAAAGGTGGCACGGATCCACATCGCTTCAGGTGCAGACGTCCGATTCGGGTGGTCAGAGACTCGTACGAATCGATGTTCATGGCCAAGTGCGTGTTGACGAGGACACCAACGCCGCCTACTCCCCTGTTGTCGCATATTCCGAGGAACAGTTCTTCTCCGGAGTCGTAGGCGGCGTGTAGGGGGTGGTGTCTTCTCATCTCGGTCAGTCCGATGACGTCGTACTTGATCTTCCTGGCTTGCCTCATCAGGTCCTCGACGGAAGCTTCCGATGCAAGCGTGCGGGCGTTGTAAGTACAGATCATCATCCTAGTCCTTCCCTGAGATTTTAGCAGCCTCTCCGTACTCGTCCTTCCCATCGCTGCAGAAATAGCTGCTCTTTCGGGGTCAGGGGAATGAGGCCCTTTAGTGCTGCTGTTTTTGACTGGAGTACACACGGGTAGCTAGTCGGCCTCTGTCGTGCGGACGAAGAACTCCGGGCAGCCAGCCAGACTGCCCGAAGGAACGGGGCGAGACTTTTGAGGCGGCCTCGAATCGCCCCTCATGTTCTCCCAGTCTATCGAGTGCATGCTTTTGGCCGAGCCGACACAGTTACAATCCGCACAGTCACGGACACATCCGCGCACACTGTGAACGAACATGCCGCTTCCACGCACAAGGAACGCGTCGACTCGGCACAGCAGGAGCAAGGAGTCTATGCCCTGCATCCCACTTGCGTCTCTGGGCAGTACACGGTTGCATTTGGTTCGCATTTCGTTCCCCTATCCACCACCCGGGGACGCGCCACGTGGCCCTGCGAAGAGCAGCCCGAGATCCCTTTTAACAAGAAAGTCCAAGGCTCTCTATCCGTGATCGCTTAGCTTAGTTTGGCATATTGGTTAGTCCATCTGTAAGCTGATTATTTTGGAGATCGTTCTATACTCTTAGCCATACATCATACATCATGACCGGTCACCAACTAATTAACAAATATTCCTTTTCTCTTTCCCTGCTGAGGCCACTCAGAAAATTTTTTTAGGCGAATGCTTGTCCTGCTATCATAAACGGACCGCTCGCGCTCACAAAACGATCCCCGATTTACTTTGTACTCAAGAAGACAAACGAACACCACTCCGCCACCAATGTCGCTTGTGAGCCGTTTTGCTAGACGCAAGAGCTCGAGAAGATTTTATACCTACCGCCGAAATAAGCTCAAACCTAGTAAAAGCATACCGATCCTTCAATCTCACAACGAAAGTTCAGTTACGAACGATCAAGCCAAGGCTGAACTGTTCGCAGATTGCTTTAAATCAATGTATGAAAAGTACACCAACTGCGATTAAGCATATTTGAGTTGAATGACATGTGATATGTGAGACTGGGTGGATATTTCCAGTGACATTGTGTACGGTGCTTTGTGAAAACGTCCCAAGAGAGTTTCAACTTGACCAAACAATTTGACTTATATCTTCCTACAGAAAGCAATTATTGGGTTAACGTGCCCATTAAACACTGTTATTTCACGGATGTTTACTTCCTTGAGCAGTACCATGCCCAGGGATGTAACAGAAATTGCAAGAAGTATTTTTATTTATTTATTTATTCAAAGACGTCTCATACAATACACGTGGATTAAAATAAAGAAAAGGAAATCAAATGAAATCAGGACATATCAAACTTATGACTCAAGAAATGGTCGCCAAACAAATTACAACACTAAATTAGCTTAAAAAGTGAAATATACGTGTTATAAATGGCCTAAAAGCCGGGAGTGACATCTGTGAGACATTTTCGGATTCACCAAGCTAGCAGTTGAACTCCTTGAGATTCCTATAGGTGAGGAAGCTTGACCTAGCTTGCGTCCTTGCGACAGAGACATAGAGTCTAAGTTTTTATTTCTGGATAATGGGGACTTGAAGAATAGCAGCGGGCCAACTGCAACGGTTTTAGTCAGAATTTTTAACAACACGAGCAAATCAGCCTTTTTTCTTCTGAAACACAGACTAGGAAGACCAAGCAACTTTGCTGTAGTGGATCCATTCGGCAAATCACAATATTTATTTATTTATTTATTTATTTATTTATTTATTTATTTATTTATTTATTTATAACTGTGCCTTAAGTGCAGTTGGAGATGCTCTAAAACGGCTTCTCCAGGAGGCAATGTATCGCGATATCGAGTGCATGGAGAAGGACGAAAAGATGCAGGCTAGAATTTATACAATTAGTTCCGGTCCGGAGCAATAAAAATGCGACGCCTTTTTTTTTTTGTTTCACAAACTTCTCTATATTCTATAGTTCTACATCATAATTGTTGATTATTATTGTCAGCAATAAACACAGTTACTTCACGTGAGCAAGATAATCTTTTATGTTACCGATCCAATAAAATGATACAATGCAAATATGATCCATTGGGACAAAAACTCAAAAACTCAAATAACTCAAACTCATAACTCAAATAAAAGCCTAAAAGGCTAGGTTTAAATACTAACAGCATTAACCGTGTACAAATTGACTGATCACGATCCTGTGATCACGCAAGTCCATAATAATAACGATCCGAGGTGTGCAAAAACACACGTGACATCGGGGACCGAACCATCAAACCCACGCGATGCATCCTTGAGGCGAACCCGCTTCCACTACGCCAACCGACCACATCGGCACTGCTGGCAGCAGGGCGCCATGATCTTCGCGCTCGCGCATCCACACAGTTTTTTCGACCAAAGAAGAGCATTCCGAAAAAAGTATGTAGCTATAGTTTTGGACTCCCCACACTGGACCCTATATCCTGTAGAAATCGCATCGCAAAAGCTCCGGAGGCTCTCCTTGTGAGAACCAGCCGTATAGTGATCCTGAAAATTATAGACCTATTAGTATTACGTCAATTTTTGCGAGACCCTTCGAGAAAATAATGAAAAAACGCGTTTCAGAATACATCGAAAAAAGTGGAGTAATTTCTGGTTTATGTGTTTGTGTGCATTTACAGTATCGTTGCTGATATCATACAGTGCAAATACGATCGATTGAGAGGCAACTCAAATGAAAGCCCAAAAAGGTCATGTTTAAATACTAAAAGCATTAGTCGAGTACAATTTGACTCCTGTGATAATAATAATCAAGCCCATAATAATAAATATCCGATGTGTGCAAAATCCTGGCGACACCGGGATCGAACCATCAAACCCGCCTGGTGCATTCGAGAGGCAACCCCGCTACCACTACGCCAACCGGCCACATCATCGTGTGTGGCAGTAGGGCGCCATGAACTTCGTGCTCGCGCGTCAACACAGTCTTTTTTGACCAAAGAAGAGCATTCCGAAAAAGGTAACTATGGTTTTGGTTTCCCCACACGGGACCCTACATCCTGTAAAAATTGCATCGCAAAAGCTCACCGCCACTCCGGAGGCCCTCATTGTTAGGGATTGGGGTAACTAAGGCATGCTCCACCTTTGAGGGTGGTGTAAACTTTTTTTTTCAAAAATTCTAAACTGAAGGAGGTATGGGCATGCGACGGTTCGCGATGGATTTTTTCGTCACAAATCACCGTTTTGACTGCTCGACGCGAGCGGTATTGTACTGGTGAACTTTCATTGCAGTTTCCTAGCCAGAACAGGTCACACGGTTTGTGTTTTTGTGTGGCTTTCCTCCCGTCGTCCTTCTCCGACTAGGGTAGATCTAAAAATATCTCCTAGATTTTAGTCAATACCTAGAAACAGTTTGTCAGCCGCGTTCTAGTGCTGTGACAGGAAACGAATTCTGTGAGGCAGTAGTGACACATATGCGGTTTCAAGACCGAGAATGCTGAAAGTACCTGATCACAACGCCGAAGTAGTAGGTCGCTAAAGACTTCAGGAGGTCCAGATATTTGGTTCGAGACATTTGAGATATATTTCTCACATATTGTGCATTCGTATTTGCAGCGAACTGTCGTTGTCGTCAACAGCTTTTGAAAGCGAATGGTGGCAAATATTCAGGCTGTGGAACAGCTCACTGGACAGTTATGTACCTGTTGAGGTTCTGTAAGTGGCAGTACAGGATCAGTGGTCCACGTCTTCTTCTGTCTCAGTCTCCGAAGGAGTGAGGAAGAGATGACATTCTGGGAACAAAAAAGTCTGCAACTTTCCGCGAGCTCTACTACTAGGCTGACTACCCACGTGTTCCTATTTTTGCGTCTAGCCTGACCGAGTTCTTATTAGTTTACTATCGAATTTAACGACAACAACTGAATTCTTTTATTCACAAGATCTTTCCATCACAATCGAAGCACTCCATCTACTGCTCGCAACTTGAAGCAGAATTGCCGAATGGTGAATGGAAGCATTTGCAAGGATGTTGATGCCTAGCCCCATAAACTCGATCAATTACATTCACATTAACGTTAGCAAATGTGGCACGACAGCCTTTCAATACACAATACCGCCGAGGGTGACTGGATAGTAGGAACACTTCGGTTAGGCTTCCATGCGTCAACAACAGAATTGTGGGGATTAAAGTAAGCATGGACAAAATGATCCAGAAAAGGAGACGATTCTTAGCAAACAGAGCAAAAGCATGAAAAAGTGCGATATGAAGTCCTAAAAAATTTAATCTCCTAGAACTTACAGGCTTTAGTGTATAAAATAGAGAAAAGTATAGATGAACTCAAGGTAGAAAGCTGATCCGAATAATGAATAACTCTCAGAAGCAGGTGTTCAAATGCGTCCTATTCTATGCCGGCCTCCTACAGGTGAGTGCATGCCATTCAGAATAACTGTTCGCAGGATTTGTGTGTTGGCAAAAACAACAGTAATGTACACTTTTGAAGAACACATGCTCATATTAAAAAGGTAGCTTTCTACTAGGAGGAGGAATGAAATTAAGAAGTATGAGTTTGCTCCTCGGGGGCCGAAATATTCGATGAAAAGTGTGGGATCAATCTACGGAAGAAAATTCGGGGCGTTGTATTCTAGCCAGAGAAGGGTTTCAGGCGTAGGTCTAAATAGGGATAGTACTGTGAGAATCTCTACTCTTCATGTAGTAGAAGAGCATGTTTCTGCTGAGTTCATAAACCTGAGGAGGCCCTCGAAATTGGGTACAAATGCACTGTCAGCGCGTGCCCGCGGCACACGTGTTAGACTGACGGCTATGGATGAGCTCAAAGGGCTGCGGAGCATCGAAGTTATGTACAACTGCATCATCAGCGCGCCATGTCCATGGCATACATGCGCGCGAGTTGATGTATGGGACGTGGCGAAAGGCTCGCGACAAGCGAGTCGGTGGCTCAGCATGGTGTGACGCTGCTTCACAGATAATAGGTAACAGGCCAGATGTCGACTCCCCTACCATGCGTTGTTTTTGCATTTTTCATCACCGCTGCCTCCTTTATCGTTTGCTTCCTACACATCTCCTACATATTTATTTTACTCTAGATTGTCAAATAAGGGTAAGAATCATAATCAACACCCCAGATAGTTCCCATAGACGAAGTTTGGGCTAAAACGGTGATCATGACCTTACCATTAGTCACCCATACCGACTGCAACTTACCGTACTCCGGCGTAATACGAAAAAACGGATATCAGATTCGTGATCAGCACCACCAAATAACCCCCCTGAAAGAACTTTGGGCAAAATCGGTGATTATGACCTCCACAGCTGACAGTAAACCCTTATTTGACAATTTAGAGTGAAATAAATATGCAGGAGATGTGTAGGAAGTAAGCTGGTTCAAACTGCCATTAAGGCCCAATTGTACTTTTTCTTCTCCAGAGGTCGAGGAGATGTCGAAAAAATTTTTCGCCAAAACCTCGCTCCGGGGGAGGGAGGTTGCTGGGGTGCTGATCACGAATCTGACATCCGGTTTTGAATTTCTGGTCGACCACGGTGGTTCGGGTTGCAGGTTACAGCAGGTTCGGGTGATTAGAGTTGTCGAGGTCATAATCACTGATTTCGCCCGAAGTTCTCCCTGGGTGGTTACTGGGGTGCTGATCACAAATCTCGCATATGCTTTTTGTATTACGCTGAGTACGGTAAGTTTCAGTTGGTAGGGGTGAGTAATGGTGAGGTCATGGTCACCTTTTTGGCCCAAACTTCGTCTGAATCACGATTCTCATCCTTATTTGACAGTTTAGAATGAAATAAATGTGCAGGAGATGTGTAGCAAATATCTAAAGGAGGCAGCGGACATGAAAAATGCAGAAACAGTGCAAAGCACGGGAGTCGAACATCTGGACTATCACCTATGAAGCAGCGTCGCACCATGCTGAGCCACCGACTCGCTTGTCGCGAGCCTTTCGCCACGTCCCATACATCAACGCGCGCGCATGTATGCCATGGGCATGGCGCGCTGATGATGCAGTTGAACATAACTTCGATGCTCCGTAGCCCTTTGAGCTCATCCATAGCAGTCAGTCTAACACGATCTACGATAGGAGTCTGCACGCTACTATCAGTTGCATAATGCTCCGTAGCGATCACAGGTGCAAGCCACTTGTCGTACATAATCACCTTTCACTGCTGCGGTAAGCCGACGGATACTGCACAATGTCCAAGACTGAGGAAGTCTTGCAACCAGGGCTCGAAGTGCATTTGAGGGAAGAGTGAGGCTAGACATGGAGACCTCAAGGAACACGACTAGCAGCTCCAACATTGGTAGCAAAATGACGACCACAGACAAGTTCGTGGGTTCGTCAACAGGCTCAAAGCTGTTCGGCCGGAAATGGTAGATAGTTTGGAATGATGGGTTTTCAAAATAAGCAAAACTGTTCGAAACTTAAGGTGGCAAGTAGCAGGCGACTAGAAAGGCTTCTAGAAACTGCTTTTATCAATGGTGCTTTTAAACGCTGGAATTTTGAAGGCAGCCTTCAAACTCTCAAGCGGTCATTACATTAAAGGGTAAAAGTTATAGTATAATACGTAGGGTTTAATCCCTTTAGGGATGCGACACGCAGGATGTCGTGGAGGCGTATTTGGCGTATAGGTTGCGGTGGCCAGCCGATAAACAAGCCAGCGTTTTCCCCATTCCACACAACCCTGGAACCAAGTTATCGACGCCGGAGCGATGGAAGGCTTGGACGGCCTGTCCGGGAAACCCAACAACCTGGAATCAGGAGCACGCAATAGTTGGTCCCTTCTCCGGCTGCGCTACATCGCTGTTCTGTAATATTACTGGTCGAGCATGCATACATGTGAAGTCACATGAAAAAGCTGTTCGGATTTCAAACTCAAGCTGATGTGGAACACGTGCATACATAACACTTAACAAGAAATCCGTGCTGTGTCTAGTTTTCGAGCACTCTCATCCAGGGTTAACTATGAACTACTAACGAAAGAGGTACCCTGTCAACCTCCGAAATTTTGCTTGTTTTGCATATGACGGACCATATTTTTTCACAGTTTAAAAGGGTACCGCCAGTGTTAGAAACATTCAAAACTGGAAGTATTACAAAAATCACCGCCGAAACGGCTGAAGCACCTTTTGAGAAAGCACCACAGCACTAGAAAGTTCATTTTACCTTACGTTGGTTTGAACCCTCAGCAAGCTTTCGACAGCATCTGAGAAAAACGCGCGTAGAAGTTCAAAAAGCCAGAGCACTTGGTTCGTACGATCAGTCGCAGAGGAATAGCTTCCTAAATTGTAGTTCAAGCAGAATTGATTAGGCCAGCAAGACCAGGAAATCCAGATCTATTCAACACCAAGTCCCATTTTCCTGCGTCGCTGGTTCCAGTGAGAATGGAAAACTTTGCGGGGACGATTCACTGCGTTAATGTCTTATTTAAATCGAGCACATGAGCAAAGTCTCACTTCTGGAAATAAAACATTTGAGAAAGGCTTAGATTATCTTATTGAAACATTTGAGAGCGAGTCAAATTCGGTTCTGGAAGGCAACACGAGGTTTGGTTTTTTTTTTCACGAGGGAAGACTCTTTGCTCTGGCGAAGGCGAGCAATTTACAAAATGGCGGAAAACATGGATGGTTGCGTTGCAAAATCGACGGATTAGTGGGGCGACATTAGGAGTAGTTGTTTAGGAGAATGCTATAGGAGGGGATACGGAACGGACGCTGCTCTAGTCAGTAGACGGTATGCCCTGATGTATTCCGGCGACGCCGCCTCCAGAAGCGAACTCCAGCAAACGCCATTCCGACCAGCGTCAGCGAAACGCAGAAGCCAACTGCAAGCACGTTGATGAAGTAGGAAATGAAGGCACTCTGCTAAAACACAAACACCTTATGAGCGGCTGAAGGACATCTTCTCACCACACCGTATTCGAAGATACACTCCCTTATCCTCTCTATCTTCATCAAGCGGAGATTTACCCGCTTCTGGGATAAATGCGAAGTTTCAGATCGCCGTGGCATTTAGAAGCGAGATAAGTAGACGGCAGAAATATATGCGCTTCCAATGGCAGCCATCCTCCTTACAAAGTGTTCCTTCTCCTTTTTGTGCTCCACACTTTAATTCTGCACAGTCGGTTTGAGTACCGCTACGTAGGAGAGGAAAAAATGGGCGCAAGTTTAAAATGAGGGTCCACCCCATCTTCCTCCATGAAATCCTAGCGATTTGTCCAGAATCTTTTAAAGTGAAAACCACAGGTACGGATACATATATACATATTATAGCCGAAGGATGAGATCTATGCCTTCTCTGACTTGGGCAAGAAAGTGGAACAGCGCAGAACCCACTTTCTAAACTTGCAAAGAAGAATGTTCAAACAGTTTGACATCCAAGGTTCGTAAAACGTAGTCCCCTAACCTAGATTACGCGATTCCAAAGCATAATCAACAAAGCCTCCAGCTCTCTCTTCCTGAGACCTCGACATATGTAGTTTGTTGTTCTCACGTGAATATTGAGCGAACACGATGTTTGTTGAAGTAGTAGATCCTTATTTTGGCCTACGTTTCGACGGAATCTTCGTCTTTAGAGGCCGGAATGTTCTGCAAGGTCCTCGACATGTAATTTGCATCACCAAGCGCTTTGTCTGCTCTTGTGGTTTTGACGTCAATCTATGGCCATTCGTGAAAAGCAGTCACTTGTAGATTCACCACTATCAGTACATAATACCCCCTATTAGTAAGCCAAGTAGATGTAGGCACGTGAAACGTATCATCTATTTATTAGTTGTACAGACACATGATGTATTCTAAAAACTGAATAGTTTAACCTGATTTTCGTTACTGTTACTGTTGGACCTTGATGTCATGTGTCCTTATAGCTTGGATCTCCGTAACACTGTCTGAGGTCGAAGTGTAGCATGAGGAACTCACCAGTAAAGTAGTGACGAGGAGCGTTTTGGCAATGAGAAGCGAAGCTTCATCGTTAGCATGATGGAGGCAGGGGTGGGCCTCTGATGAATAACGATTTAGCGATCTACCGGCATTTTCACAACCTTTTAAGAAAATTTAAGGATAAATAAAGGATATAGGATATACAGGATATAGGATAAAGGATATACAAAAACATTGTGATGAGGAAGATCACAATGCCCTTCAATAAATTCAATTGCTGATTGGTCAGCTAAATGGAATCTTCCATTATCCGGTCAAAAGTCTAAGGTATTTCACATTGGAGAGCACGTCAATAGAAAGGTCTATCATCTTGATCATCAGCCACTCAGTAGTGCACCTACTGTGCGGGACCTAGGTTTCATTCTAGACACAAAGCTTTCTTTCAGGCAACATTGCGAAGATGCGGCTAAGAAAGCTGACGGAATCGTGCATAATATCTTTAAATCATTGAAAACAAATTCGGTCGTTCACATGGTGCTTTCATACCAAACACATATCAGGCCTGTACTTGAATATGGTACCACAGTATTTAGTCCTAAATGCAAGCGTAAAATCTCTAGATTGGAATCTGTACAAAATAGCTTTACAAGAAAGCTCTGGATAAGAGTACATGGGTGTAATTATGCTAACATTCCATCGGCTCTTGAAAGAAACAAACTCTTCAATTTACGCACCCTTGCTTTTCGTATGAAACGATATGATCTAATCACCATATATAAGCTGATCAATGGCATGTTGGATCTTCCTCTTCAGGAATTTTATTCACTATCTTGCTCTAATACTAGAGGTGGTCAGATGAAGATCCAGATTCCAAAAGCTAGAAATATTAGGGGGGGGGCAAAAGTAATGAGACACCCCTCGCCGTGTCCATATATCTCGTGGCTGGAGTCTGGATTCGTCTACAGGACTTCCTAGTCGGAAGGGACACAAAAACCCAAGCAGTCCTTGACAACCATATCGAGCAGTTGATCAACACCAGGCTCAAGCAGTTCTGGAAGGATGGGATCAGGAAGTTGGCTGAGCGATGGCAGCAAGGTCCTTGCCCTTAATGGCAAATACACTCCTCAGCATCGTTGAGTTGTAATTGAGTTATAAGGAGATAAAGATTTTTTTCATTTTGTCTCATTACTTTTGCCCCCCCCCCCCTAATAATATAAGGTCTACATTTTTCACAGACCGAGCTGGAACCGAATTTCAAAAGTTTTCGAAGAAAAACATTTTACCAAAATCGCTAAGGCAATACAAAAGACTTATTAACAGGTATCTCCAGGATGTTCCTTAATAGTTTGCTTCTAACTGTTGCCGCTGTCTGTCGCTTATACCTGGCAGTATATTTTTACTCGCTCTGTTCTGGTTCTTAATGTGCATGTCCTGTTTGTTCTATTTTTTGCGTGGATATCCACGTATAAATAAATAAATAAATAAATAAATAAAGGACGGCGTTACCCAATCCCTTCTGGGATGCGCCAGCGCATTCTACTTCTACGGGATGTCGTGGAGGCGACATGAATGCGTATTTGGCCATACAATGACTTGCGGTGCACAGCCGATGAACAAGTCAGCGCTTTATCCTTCCCAGACGAGTCTGGTACCAATTCACCGACCCCGAGGGATGAAAGGCTTGGTTGGCCTGGGCGGGAAATCCGAACCAGGAACCTGGTACTGGGTGCACGCGGCAGTCGCGCCTCCTCCGACTGCGCTACACGCGCCCTAAGGAAATTTAGCGAGCAAAAATTTCGTTAAACTGCAATAACGACATTTTATTTTTTCATCTGAAGTTTTGTTTCTTCTTCATGTAAATGCGTCTTGGACGAGCTTTTGGATGAGCCTTCGCAGTATCGTTGCGATACCGAGGAAACCTTCTGCTTCCTTGAGTCAGTGTAGACAATCGATATCGTCCTCGTGTTTCTAGAATCGCTGGCATTTTCCTAGCTCCTTGAGCAATTTATTTGCATGCGCCACCTCTTTTTTGCCGAGGTTTCGCGTTTTTGAACTTTCTAGCCGGTTTCTAGCGCTTGGTCGCTACACAATAATTCTTCATATTTGCCAACCGGTCAGTTCTTTCAGAGTTTCTCGTGATACTTGTTTCATGAGAGTGGTTGAAAACGCGAAGAAAGCGCTACTAAATACGAATCATGCCAGAAAACAGGGACATGAAACGAAGCAAGAGGACAGACTGGCTCCTTCCCTCGTCTCCGCAAATTTTCCTGAAAGTTGCGCACCATTATCCGGCGAGTGTAGGACTACGCTAGAGCAACGGTGAGCCCGCTCAACTGATGGAGCGCGGCTGCTGGTACTGTCATCGCCCCGTTTTTATTGAATTTCGCGCCATGCATGCAAACCATTTTACTCACCATTTTCGTCGGTCTCTCTCTACACATTTCTTTGGGAGAACTACAGTCAGTATACGCGTGAAATAGTGAACATGTGTGCATGAAGGCGAAAAAGTTTCATAAAAAAGTAAGAACCCGATGGCCACTCTTCGCCAGTCCATCATGCTTTACGATTTTAAATTGGGACATTCTGTGGCAGAGGCATCCCGTAACCTTAGCAGCGCCTTTGGGACGGACTGGCCTTGCGAGCGAGCGTTGAGGCTCTGCTTCGAAAAATTCGCTTCTGGCGATTTTGATCTCGAAGAGAAACCGGGTCGCGGGCGCAGGTCGTCGCTTGGCGATGAAGTATCAAGGAGAGCCGTCGAAGCAAACCCGGAGACGAAGATACCTACATCATAATACGGTTGCAAGACAATAGGCCAGAATGGGCAAGGTGAAGAAGATGTCGAACTGGGTGCCTCACGAGCTGAGCGATGAGCAGCGTCTGGCACGATTCGACACTTGCTGCAACCTGCTAGTTCGCTTCAGAGATGAGCCTTTTGTAAGCCGCATTATTACTGTAGATGAAGAATGGGTACACTCGTCTGAATTCGCGCATTCCGCATTCGATTGATTGTGTTGCGCTTGAATACTTATCATACTTTCCCCGTAATGTGTAATCCATTACAGCCTTTTACAAGGTCAGGCAGTCACAGGAGAGTACTGCTGTGATTTAGACCAAATGCATGAGAAGTTGCAAAAACTGTGGCCGGCAGCGGCGAATAGACGAGGGCCGCTCTTGTTGCATAATCGAACGAGTGGGGGGGGGGGGGGGTGGGCGGGGTTCCTAAAGTTCAATGTGGAGTCGCCGGCGGTGGCGCTCCGAGAGGTGACGGGGTGCTTGTATGCCCATGGTGCCAGTCATGGAAAACGGTTGCCATATGTCACGGGAGGGAGCTCGGGGCGTCGGTTCTCGTGCGTAACAGCACCTTTCCCTTTCAACTGACCGGTCGAGTTTGGAAGGTTGCTGACGTCCATACATTTTCGGGCGTTTTCTTCACATTTCCCAGCTGTATGCAGTGGAAAGCAACCTTGCGGCGATTTCTTTGTTACTGATCGGTTTCTAACCGGTTTCTAACAAGGCGATGTGGAGGATATTCAGTATAATGATGTATGAGCGTTCAACACCACTAGTACATGTAGTGAAGAGCCGTGGCCTTCATACGCTGCTCGTGCTGTGTCCAGTCCTTCTCTTTAAAGCATTGTGCCCGCGTATCAGCGAAGTTGAATGTTCATACAACATAATCTTGAATATCCTTCTCATTGCGTTGTGGTTAAATACCGGTCAGTAACAAACAAATCGCAACAAGATTGCTTTACACAGCACACAGCTGCAATATGTGCAGAAAAAGCCTGAAAATTGCGGGGATGTCCTCTCTCGTCCCTTTCTCATGTTCGCGTGCTGGCTTTCTCTTTCCGCACACAGAAAGATAGCAGCGTCGATCTATGTGTTGGCCAGCTTAAAAGTTCGCACGCTAAAAAGCCATCGAAAGGTCACTAACCAGGGAATGCCGTCAGCTTCCCATGGAACTTCGGATTGAGACCTATATCACGTGAAAGAGCTCGAGACGCAGATCACAGATATGTAGACCAAATTCGCTAAATGGATCTTCTAAGCGAGTTATGGCCGGCGATAGCCGCGATGTCTTCCATGTGTTAGCCGCGCTCAAACAGCGTTGGGCGCAGTATTACGCGGAAATAGGTGGTTCGGCTATCACCGCCGTCAGCACCGCCGGCGGCGCAGTGGTAGAGTGCTCTCTCCAAAGGTTGGGCTCATTGATTCGGTTCCCGCCGCTAACGGCTTTTTTTTCATTTTGTGACCTATCTTCGACGAGGACCTATAACCTCATTTTTAGCACATTTTTGAGCGCACGGCTTATGGCGACTATTTGAAGACGGAAACGTGTTTCAGGTAAAATGTTTTATTGGTGACGTGAAGCTAGTCAGAAATTCAAAAAAAGTAAAATAAAATCAAATATCAACAAAACTTAATAAACATAAAGGATAAAGGATAAAGGACGGCGTTACTCAATCCCTTTTGGGATGCGCCAGCGCACTCTACTTCTACGGGATGTCGTGGAGGCGACATAAATGCGTATTTGGCCATACAATGACTTGCGGTGGCCAGCCGATGAACAAGTCAGCGCTCTATCCTTCCCAGACAAGTCTGGTACCAATTCACCGACCCCGGAGGGATGGAAGGCTTGGTTTGCCTGGGCGGGAAATCCGAACCAGGAACCTGGTATCGGGTGCACGCGACAGTCGCACCTCCTCCGACTGCGCTACACGCGCCCTTAAATAAACAATAAACAATAAACATAATAAGTAATTTGTGACCTTTTGGGATGCGCCAGCGTAATTAAATACTAATTAAAAGTTCGACTCCACCGACACGACTTCGGTAGAAAAAATTTTTTTCGCTGAAACTTCGTATAGGGGGGGGGGGGTTATTTGGGGTGCTGATCACGAATCTGACATCCGTTTTTCACGATTCGGTAGGAGCCCAGCCATACCTTTAACAAGGGTGGTCCAAGCAGAGTCACCGATTTCGCTGGGCATTAGTTAGAAGTTCCGACTCCACCGGCACGATTTCGTCCAACAGTTGTAGCAACGGTATGGGTGGTCTCCGACCGAATCGTGAAAAATGGACGTCAGATTCGTGATCAGCACCCCAAAACCCCTAGACGAAGTTTCAGCGAAAAAATTTTTTCGACCGAAGTCGTGTCGGTGGAGTCGGAACTTTAACTAGTGCCTTTACTTTTTATTTATTATGTTTATTAAGTTTTGTTGATTTTCGATTTTATTTTTACTTTTTACTTTGTTTTGATTTGAATTTCTGACTTGCTTCACGTCATGAATAAAACATTTTACCTGAAACACGTTTCCGTCTTCAAATAGACGTAAATGCAAATCGGCATAAGCCGTGCTCTCAAAAATGTGCTAAAAATGAGATTATAGGTCCTCGTGGAAGATAGGTCACAAAATGCAAAGAAACCCGTCAGCGGCGGGAACCGAACCAATGAACCCAACCCCTTGGAGCGAGCGCTCTACCACTGCGCCACCGCCGCTGCTGACGGGTCTGATAGCCAAGTCGCTGATTACCGCGCAATACTGCGTCCAATGCTGATTGAGCGCGCCTAACACATGGAAGACATCGCGGCTTCCGCCGGCCATAACTCGCTTAGGAGATCCATTTAGCAAATTTGGTCTACATACCTGTGATCAGCGTCTCGAGCTCTTTCACGCGATATAGGTCTCAATCCGAAGTTCCATGGGAAGCTAACGGCATTCCCTGGTAAGGCTTAGTTGAACTGAGCTTCATTCATCTGCTTCCGCAACCCATGGAACCGTGATGCTCACGGTTCATTCTGTTTGCAACTGAACGCTGAGCATTGCCCATATTCTAGAGCAGGTAAAGACTATTGTTCTCATTCCTGCACAGCATAAAAACTACAATCGTAGGCTCCATGAGCGTCCGTCGTTCCTCCACCCTCCGGTTGGTGAGCATCCTACAGTCCCCAACGTGGCTACTTAGAGATAAGCTTGGAGTTGTCAGCCAAGAAGTGCATTACTACCACTACCTGGAATTTCGCGCATTACTAGGTACTGCTGGAAATGTGCTTTCACGAAGTTGAAGGTGGCATCGCGGCTTCGCGCAGCTATGCATCGCAGAATCATCGCAGAATCTTAGCTTCGCACACGGCCCTTACTATGGTTGATTTTGAAGCCCTTTGAAATGAATGTTCAACAGGGCGTTGCCGCTGAACAACGCCTGCTCTGTAGTACTACCCACACTATTTTATGAAGCGCTCTTTGACTGATCCAGCAATATGATAGGTAAACGGGTGGCGCGCAGTGAAGTCTCGTGGCAGCGAATCTCTAACAGTTTCGATTGGTGCATCACTGAAAAGAGAGAGGCCCGAAGAGCACATTTGAACGGGAAAAGCGACTCATGCAGAACGAATTTACACCCGTCTGATGTGTGAAAGTGTGTGTGCTTCCCTTTTGCCACGTTGCCAAACTAAACGAGTAAGAGGTCCCCAAAAAGGAAGTATGGGGTCGCGGCGGTGGTGCTCATAACAGCTGACAGGAGTCACTTGTATGCCCATGATGCCAGCTATGGCAAGCGGATCGGAACGCAGATCGGTTAGTGGCGTTGCTCCACGGGGAGGGCACTCAGGGTTTTGATTGCTCTGACGTCCCCGCAATTTTCAGGCTTTTCTGCACGTATTCCAACTGCATGCTGTGTAAAGCAATCTTGCTGCGATTCGTTTGTTACCGACCGGCTTTTAACAACAACGCTATGAGAGCGATATTCAATACCAGACGTTCAACGGCCTGCCGGCCGCTAAACGTCTGGTTGGGGCTTCGCCCCAAACCCGAAGAACAGAACACCCCGTACGTCTTCTTGTCCTCTTTAGGCCTTCTCGCATTCATTACAGTAAAAAACTGGTTTTGCTATATAGAATGGTATAGCAGAATACGGTAGGGCAAAATCTTCAGAACTGCTCCCATGGTGCCTCACCGTCTATTGCACGCACGCGATTCATACTCTGAAGCACTCATTCTATTTATTAATTATGGTCTCTCTTTAATGGTTCTATTACTGAACCCTTTATTGAACATCCTTAACTGGTGTTCCCTTTATTGGTTCCCTTACTGGTCCCACCTTGACTGGTCCTTCACTGGTACCCTATTTATTGGTCCCCTTCACTGGAGCCCCAACCCCTTCACCGCTCCTCATTACTAGCCCCACCTTCACTGGACCCACCTCCTTCACATTTCCCACCCTCACTGGTTCCCCTTTATAAGTAAACCCTTTACAGCCCCTGGTCCCACCCTCACTGGTCCCCCTTCAGTGGGCCCCCTTTATTGCCACCCTTTTCCGGTTTACCTTCACTGGTCCTCCCCCCCCCCCAACTCATCTTCGGCCCCTACTACTGCTCTCACCTCGACATCAGTGCCACCTCTTCTGAACCCAGGCCCCTGATGAACGACGTCGGTGATATGTGTTCTCAATCCGGACGTGCTTCGAGCGAAATCGTTAACACGTCGTGTGAATTCGGAACCCGTGGCGCGACAACTGTGACACGTCGTCTCAATACGAACACCCCTTGCACGACACCGGTGACACCTCATCTCAACCTGGATTTCCTTTGTGCGACATTGGTGACATGGCTTCTAAACCCAGACGCCTGCTGAACGACGTCGATGACACCTCTTCTGTACTCGGACGCCCTTTGCGTGACATTGGCGAAACGTCTTCTGACCCCTCTTAACACGACGTAGGTGACACCACACAACTACAACCCCTCCCCCATCCCAAACTTTCCCACAACACACTCCTCCAGCAATTCAGTGAAAACAAACAAACGCACAGACAGACAGACAGACAGACAGACAGAC
Organism: Heligmosomoides polygyrus polygyrus; assembly: GCA_947396885.1. Taxonomy (NCBI): domain Eukaryota; kingdom Metazoa; phylum Nematoda; class Chromadorea; order Rhabditida; family Heligmosomidae; genus Heligmosomoides; species Heligmosomoides polygyrus. Next base: position 57,774,675 of record OX377205.1, read on the forward strand.
AGACAGACAGACAGACAAACGACCGTTCTCGCTTATACATAGTAGGATTATGCTGTATGAACGTTCAACATCGCTGATACGCAGGCACAATGCTCGAAAGAGAAGGACTGGACACAGTACGAGAAGCGTGTGAAGGCTACGGCTCTTCACAGCTTGTTCTCTACATGGATTAGTTGGACGCTCATACATCATTATATTGAATATCCTCCGCATCGCCTGTGGTTACAGACCGATCAGTAACAGAGAAATCGCCGCAAGGTTAGTTTCCACTGCATACAGCTGGGAAATGTGAAGAAAACGCCCGAAAATGTATGGACGTCAGCAACCTTCCAAACTCGACCGGGCAATTGAAAGGCAAAGATGTTGCTACGCATGAGAACCGCGCCCCCGAACTCCCTCCCGCGACACATGCGAACCGTTTTCCATGGCTGGCATCATGGACATACAAGTACGCTGTCAGTGCTCGGAGCGCCACCGCCGCGACTCACAGTGAACTTTGGGACTCATTCGGTTTAGCGACTTGGCAAAAAGGAAATACATTTTTATACTGATTGACAGATGGAGATTCTTTCCATACGACTCGTTTTATCAGTTCGGAAATACGCTCCAGACCCTGCCCTGGCGAGGGAAGCGCCAGTGTTGAGCGCGCTCACAGGTGCAAGAAATGGATAGTGCATCCCCGCCCCATCATGCGTCTTCGCAGCTCATTCGCACACCGACCTCTGTTAGCCACAGATGAGGTGATTTCCTTAGGAAGCCAGTGATTGTGTGTTTTCCGCACAGAGGGAGGGCATGACTCCGTGTAAAATGCAACTTACTGAAGAATGAACCGGCAGTAAAGTTCGGAGCTCTCGGAATCCCAGGACCGATTGGCGTGGGTGGCAATGGTAGAATAGATGCAGGTGGAGCGTGGCTAACAGGATCCACTGTCAACCGCTCTGGAGGCTGTACGGTGAGAGCACTACTTGCGCTTCCATCCTGCGCTCCTTTCGAAGTTTCGCCTGCAGGTGGCGTATTTCCATTTACGATCTCGCCGATTTTCTGCCTCTGGAATGTCGATTAGTTGCCGTTCCTGCTTAGCTTCATATCACTGAGACAAGCGACTTTAGAGAATGACGGTCAAGTAAGATCCACCCACTGTCGGATTCTCCTCCGAGTCACCATCTCTGCTCTGCCCAACCATCTCGGGAGCTGCGAGTAGTCCCTGAGCCGCGTTGAGGAGGAGGAAGGATGTGAAAATAGCCTGACTAAGCGAGGCCATGTCTGGCAAACGCGAAGCTTCCTACAGCAGACAGTGACACGAAGGGCGAGGTGGTGCCGGTGCTCAGCGGGAATCAATGGAACGGTGTGAGTGCAGCTGCACAACGAAACAAAGCCGAGCTCGATATCGACATCACCAGGCGGCGTTGTGGGAGTGTTCCGGCTGCCAGACAGGCGACTCGCATCCAAATCCAGAAACCAACCCACACGAAGCTGGACGAAGAACGCTTGTGAATTCGTCCGGATGTTCTGGGTTCCCTCATTATGAGTGGTCCTTTAGGAGATTTTTTGTCGGCTGGTAAATTGGCCATTCGTCTACTGTAGAAACAGAGAAGGCTTTAGTTTCGCAAGGAGTAGTAAAACACAGTGTTATGTGTATATTCGCTAATTTTAGCACAAAATAAGCTACAAACTTCCTATCTCGATTTATGAAATGGAGCAAAGTTAGAGTTTAGCAAAATTAGGCAGATACTGTTATCAACAATTACTCGACCAGTGCAACGAACTGCACTAAATATGAAGTTAGTTTAAGATCACGCAACGTGACGTACTGTTTACTTATTCACGAGATAGTAAAGATAACAACTGACTGTGTTGTGTTAGGGGCTCTATAGTCTCGCGGCACCACCGCGAGACTATAGAGCCAACTCGTTCATAACTCTCCCGCCGCAGTAGGGACCAGGGGTGTGCGTAAATGAAATCCGAAATTTCGTAAATCGTAAATCGTAATTACGACAAAACAGCCGTAAATCGTAAATCGTAAACCGTAAATCGTAACTAGACTAGAGCTTCAAAGCTGGTCTCAGAGAAAACGGTCTCTGCAATACGCCACCATGCTTGCAAAATACGTTGTTTTTGTGCTTCGTGCCAAACAATATACCTTCGCCCTTTTTCAGTATATAAATTGAATCATGACTTTCAGTGAAGAAAATTCTTGCTTATTGGTTAACATTGTGAATAAGAGAATCACAAGCGACCACACGAAATATTTAGCTCATCACAAAAAGGTTCTATAGCATGTAGCTTCAAATTTTTGTCCTGAGATTCGACATAGGGTGCGTTACGTTAGGTACCTTCCACTACTGTAGGAGGCGAAGCGACGCGCTCGATTACCGTAGGCCGACAGGGTTCAGGGCCCGCCTCGGACGAGATTTCACTACGAAATTAGGCAAGTTGAGCAGAACTCGCATTCTCTCATTTCTTTTGTGCAAGTTGAGGGTCCGACCACATGCCGTCTTCCTTGATTTTCTACATTTCCCTACTCTTCGACGGTTTCATAGGTTCCGCTCAGGCCATTTTTCCTTGCTTGTTTCATAGTTTGTTAGTTGAGTGCAGTCCTTATTTGCATGTGAATGTGGTTAGTACGAAATTTATTGCCTTCGTTAAAGTGTATTATAAGGATAAGGCGTAGCAGGAGTCACTCAGCTTCCCAAAGTATATGAAAATTAGAATATCAACGAGAAAGAAGGGCGAAAAACGAGTAAAGTCTTCACTCTTCAATTACAGAAAGTCTGCTTCGCGGCGCATAGATCATACAAGTGCGGTTGGTCTGATTTCAGTTCCTGTGGAAGCATCATAGAGAGGTAGCGTAATGTAGCAAGTGCTCGCCTAGGTATGACCGAAATACGGCCGGACTCATGGGTGCTATCCTCTCTTCAGGTTGCTCGAGAGTGACTTCCGCATACTGGAACTCACACCATAGGTAATCTGAATGCCAACGGCTGCACTTTTACTGGATATGTCAAAACATTTTTTTTGTCAACCCTAGTTAAACATTTCGACATTATAATTTATTTCGCCATACCGGCACTTTCTTTTTACTTAAATATTTTTCAAGCCTTTGCACTGGCTCTTCTAAAAGATCTGCAGAAATAATTTTGTTAATCCAGATGCAGTTCATAGTTTCGTCCAAAACGCTCACAACAATTTGTTGGTGTTAGTTGTTTTAAAGCCGATTACTGTTTTTTATTGTCTCTTTTTCTGTGTTTTTAATGGCGCACTCTGGGTGCAATAATGAATGAATGAATGAATAGTCTGTCCTGTTTATCCGCTATACCTTGTCCGAGGAGGGCTTAACAACCCGCCACGCTACAGTGATCAGGGGGGGGGGGGCAGCGTGCTACCGTAACTCAGGGAGACACCTAACGTACGAAAACGGTACTGTATCCTATCTTTTCGACATTTTGCCACCTCTAAATTAAGCAAATACCACTCGTTGTGACTCGATGTCAAAGCTGATTTACTGATAAAAATTAAAGTGCAAATGCTGCAAAAAGCGTAAAACCAAACGATACTTGGCACTACTAGCCGCGCTGAACCAAAAATAAAGGGAGTGCGCACGAAGAAAATGAAAAATGGCAATCTCCAATGTTCTTGATAAGCTTTGGTACTAGAAGTGCTACTACAATCTACTATATATTGACCTATAAATACAGAGTGTCCCCGAAAAGGTCACAGGTCTAAGGCAGTCCTACAAAACGTTTTGCGTTGTGCGAAACTAAAAATTTTACGCAAGGCCTATGTTATAATACGACGCGTCGGCGTATAACGAAGTATAACAGGCTAATTTGGATTCAATATACATTCCTATCAGGGCGGATAACCACTCAGTACAAGGTGACCCCTGAGCCGTTTTGCGCAGAGGCTTTGATAAAAAATAAAAATTGAAATGGATGGGGGTTTCCTACCTCAAACCGCCTCATAGTATTGAACCGCAGCAGAGAATCATGAATTATGCAAAGGCTTAATAACTATTTTTGCACCCTCTCTTTAAACTGTCACATCTTCGACGGTATGCAAGTTATACGCGAATTTTTGATCGCGAAGTAATGCCTTTCAATCGAAACTAAATTTCGGAGCGTACCAGAGCTGGCTTTGCGCAGCTCCTTGAGGAATTTCCGTATTTCCACGGATTCATCACAAGATAGCGATCGTTGACTCGTGATGCACCATGCAAGACACACTTTCCTACATTTGACCTTCACGGTATTTTAATGCCGTTTCAGCATTCGTGATACATTTTCCCGCACCATTCAAAGACATGTTTGTCCTTTATCCGTTGTAAGCAAATCTGTCAACAGTTTACCTAGAAATGGTTGAAGGAGACGTTCGTTGGGCCAGCTGAGGAATCGAGCTATCTTGCTCGAGAACCTTTCTGCAGTATCACTCATCTAGACTCCAAAAAGCTGATGAAAGCAAGACCATGAAATATTCTATACACAGATTCTGAACGCCTACGGGAGGGTCTACTGTCAAAAATTACTCTAAGTATGCTCAAACTGGAGCGCGCTAGATGGTCTGGTGATCAAAGATCACATTTACGAAAATTTACGATTTACGACCCCAAATGTCGTAAATCGTAAATCGTAAAAAATTCCTCCAAAATCGCCGTAAATCGTAAAATCGTAAATCGTAAATCGTAATTACGCACACCCCTGGTAGGGACCCACGCTGCCACTGTGGTGGAAGCCGTGGCGCGGATGAGTTATCGCGGAGCCACTGGACGCAAAGGTCTCCGAGGGCTGCCGTAGTTCATGGCGGCTCTCAGCCGCAGTGCCAGTAGCCGCGGGTGAGACTCCCACGGGGGAGGGAGATGGGTGTCGATTATGGTTCATCTACATATTTGGGAACATTTTCTTAACGAATCTACATGCTAGGAATATAGTAGGTTGGTGCAAAAATTCTGTCCATAAAGGAGCTTGACAACCAACAATGTAATCACCGTTAGTGCCGACAAATGGAGGTGTATGGAATCCTGCACTCAAAACACAACGCAAACATACCTTAGCACGATATTAGGTATCCTTAATTGCGCTGCAAATCTTCGTGGCTTTAGGGCGACAAGTTAGCCGTAAGAGGTTTAGGGAAAATCCTTGCACAGAAATGCAACAACAAAGCAGACTGTTCTTATAGTATGAGCTATAGCTGCATCGGACAGACCTCCCGCACTCAACAGCGCATCGGAGGGAATGCTATCATCACAACGGCTACCACATTATCTTGGAGCTGAGCGTCAACCGAGGAACTTTTAGTGGAGGTAGAACGACAAAAGTGGGAGCAAGCGCAAAATGGTACAGAAGTATTGAGTTATAAGGAGTGTTCTATTAGATTTCGTGGCCTACATTCAAGAACTCCTAACTTGGTTAGGAAACGCTTCTTCACAAAACAAAAAGCGTTTTGCTTACTGCATCTCTGACATTCTTACAAGGAGAGCATCCAAACTGGTGGTGAACTTTTGCGATGCAATTTTTACAGGATGTAGGATGTCGTGTGGGGAGTTCAAAACCATAGTTGCTTTTTTCAGAATGTTCTTCTGTGGTCGAAAAAAGGCGTGTGGACGAGTGAGCGCGAAGTTCATGACGTCCTGCTGCCAGCCAGCCAAATGTGGTCGGTTGGCATAGAGGTAGCGTTGCAGCATCACAGGAGCATGGTTGCGAGTTCAATTTCCCCTGTACTGGTGTTTTGCATTTTGCGATTTATTGTCAGTGGGATTCTTTATCACCATTTCCAATACATTTTTGAACAAAAACATGGCAACGAATGTTGTTCGAGCTCTTTGAAAGTGGAAAGGTGAGAATTTTCGATTTTTCTCCTGATTAAGCAAGTTAAAAACTGATGCCAGATTCGTGATCAGCACCCAAATATCAACCCCCCCCAAACCCAAAGTTTGGGCGATGTTGGTGCTTCTGATCTCATCACCCTCACTCGAGCCTGACCTAGAGCGAGTTTTGCACCTCGGTCTTCATTGGCAAAAAAGGGCGGTCATTATTAAGGTATAAAGGCATTCGAGGTTGAGGCCAATTGAATACGTTGAACGGTGGAGGGCTACACAGAAAGCAAAATACCGGTGCTACCACGTCCTTTTTTGGACGGGTGGTAGAGAGAAGGGTAGATGTTCCGTTTGTGAGAAGTGTATTTCGCTCTTACACGTCTTTTTGCATTCTTCAATTATTGTTGAAGAAGGTTGGTACATTACAAGCTATTCTTGTCAGTTGGTTACTACGTTTTTGACTCCATCCATGTAAATAATATAATAAAATTTGTTATTTACAACATCTCGTCTTAAAACAGCTTGACTGTTCGAAAACCAAAAGGTGCCGTGCACTGTACAGGGTGCGTCAAAATTACGGCGACAGCACATGCGGAAACCTTTTATTTGGAGCATCTGCTTTTTTTCGTGCTCTTATTGTTTTTAATGAGTCAATTAGTTTATGTTTACCTCAGTCAAACAAAACAATAAGTCGTTTTTCAAAATAGTGAAACGTTCGTGCCACCGTTCTTAAATCATTGAGCTTTACCGTCAAGGCTTCTCGGCACGCGACATTCACCACCGTCTTGGAGTTCAATAAGATATTATGAATAGGTCCATCAGACGCTAAGAAGATCTGGGAACCGAGGATGATAGATTCGGACGGGAAAGACACGTATCTGTAACAACTACGGACAACATTAGGAAGGTACGTGAACGAATTCGCAGCAAGCCGGCGCTCTCGGTCCGCCGGTTGTCGGCAAAATGGGCATCATGGAGACGTCGTTGAAAAGAATCTTCCGTAAAATGGGACTTATGGCCTACAAGAAGACCCGCGTGCACCCTCCTGGACCTTCAAATAGGAAGGAGTCCCAACTCACAGAGCAAGAATGCTGCAAGACTGGTGCAAAGGCAATTTTCCGCAATTCATCAGCTTCCACGAGTGGCCAGCCAACTCTCCGGATTTGAATTCGATGGATTACACGGTCTGGCCAGCTCTGGAAGCCAAAGCCTGCTGGAAACCTCACCGCCCCTTGGATCCTTTGAAGAAAGGCGTGGGATGAGCTCAAGGCGCCTTACTTGCGTGCCGCCGTCGACGCCTTCCCAAAGCGCCAGAGTCTGTATCGACGCCAATGGAGATATCTTCGAATCTCAATGTTGCGTATAGTTTACAATAGACTGATAAACATTATCGCATCATTGGTTTCTCGAAAGTACCGCATTTTCTCTCTCGGCGAATTGAATACCTTGTCGCTATAATTTTGGCGCATCCTGTACTAGCGAGCTCGAAAAAAGTAGTTATTCGTACTTCGGTTACAGGTGTTACTTAGAGTGCTGATCAGCGATGGGCGGAAAATTTTAAAATTTCCCAGAAAACAGAAAATCGCTTTCGTCAGAAAACAAAAATCAGAAAACAGAAAAGCAAAAAACGTCAGAAAACAAAAAAAATTCGAAACTACCATACGACCCAATTATTTTACCCAATGATCCATTTCCCAGTAGCAAATGCTTCTCTATGACTAGAAATATAGTCGTGGACCAACGTTTTAACTTGCAAGCGTTTACAAACGTTTCTAGTACACTCCAAATTCAATGCAATCAGCGAATTGTAAATCTTGCCTAATAATTCCTAGGAATCTCAAATTTTGAAGCATCAACAATACTCTTCAGCTCCGCTTCACAGCTGACGCCTCAATTAATGGTCCAACTAGTAAGAAAATGCTCTTTCAGAGTTTCGAGTACAATGGAGCCTCATGAAGAGAAATAATCAGTAATTTCGGCGTAGGTGAAAGTTTCCAACTCACCAATGCACTTTAAAGCACCTAGTTACTCCTTGGCAAAATAAATAAGTTGTGTACTGACTTGACATTTCACAGTCCAATACGACTGAAGGGGCTCTCCGCACAACAGTTTTCGTGTGAAAGTGCTTTCATGAATGCGAAGAAACTATTATATAAAATAGGGTCAAGCATATACCCTCTCCATCATATTCTTCTCATATCTACATCTCAATGGGAGACCTGCAGAGCCTTCTTGCTGCCTGCTGTCCGTAGTCTACGACAGCCATGCGAACGAGCAGGATTTCGGAGAGGATCTACCACACGATCTACCACATACACACCGTCACGAAGCTCATAGAAGTACGCGGAAGTACAAGCTGCCCTTGTGCCGTGCCTTCATCGACCTGAAGAAGGCACTGGACGCCGTCGAAACTGAAGCGATCATCGAAACCGTGCTCGTCTTTTCGACTCCATTGTTCTTCCTGCACTAATACACGTCTCAGAAACCTGGGCCGTTCGAAAGCAGGATGAACACGCGATCAGCGTGTGGTAGATCCTCTCCGAAATCGAGAGGACGATGCTCGGAGTGACACGACTCATGCAAGTGAGAGAAGGCCTCCAGAGTTCCGAGCTTCGTCGACGTTCGAAGATCAGAGACGCTGTCGCATGGGCCAAGTCGTCGAAAATTAGGTGGGCCGACCACGTAATGCGGTCCGCAGATACCCGCTGGAAGAGAGCCGTCACCGACTGGATTCGTGTGATGTCATGAGAACACCAGGCGCCCACCAACGGGTTGGTCGGACTTCTTCGTGAAAGTCCTGAACGACCGATATGACGCTCTTCGTGTCCCTCTAGCGAGGAGGATCCATTGATGCACTCTGGCACGCAACAGTACGTATGGATACACTGCCTGTGCCCGCTTGAACAACTCGATGATCAATGGGACGACAGACGATGCAGGTGGTTCATGAAAAATTTCATGTATCACTACTGTATCACCACATCAGCAAAATCAAAGCTAACTAAAACGTTACTGTCCCTAATTTTTGACAACTAAAAGCTGATAAATGTTCACAGTTAGAAAAGCCGCTTTGCCAAGAGCTTTGTAGAAAGCGTTCATATAGGATGAGCGCCCAACAAATTTCAACTTTTAACCCGGAGATGGAGAATAATCCGGCCCACATTAACTGTAGGACAAGTGATTAGTTAATACATAATTAAATGCCCCTCAGGACAATAGTATTATAGCTTTAATATAAAGCTTTAAGTGCCCTAAATAGTCCAAACTAACGTTAATATCGAAAAGAATACGAAGCCAAATTATGAAAGTCGAGAAATATTCTATGAAGGGACTCCTTGTCAGCAGTACTTACACAATCAATCGAGCAAACAAAGCAGCGTAGTTCATGAGTACATGGCTCAATTACATGGCTCATGAGCACATCCAAAAACGTCACATGCTTACCATTTAAAATACCCTAGAAACTCTAACTTGGAATGAAACTCATGATTCTATTATACTTTTGGAATCGTTTAATAGGATTTGCATGATATAATTTTGTTTGCAGCTCTATTTTCTGTTTCTGGCCAATTTTTCCACCATTTTCCCAGAAAACAGAAATTCCGCCCATCCCTGGTGCCGATCACGAATCTGACGTCGTTTTCTGGATTTCCCGTTTTCTTATGACAGGTTAGAGATGATGTGAGTAAGTGAGGGTGATGAGGTCGGAAGCACCAATATCGACCAAACTTTGTGCGTTGGGTTATTTGGGGTGCTGATCACGAATCTGGCATCAGTTTTTGACTTTCTTAACCTGGAAGTCAAAAATTCTCACCTTTCCACTTTAAAAGAGCTCGATGAACGTCAACGACATTCATTACCGTGTTTTTGTTCAAAATGTGTTGGAAATGGGGATAAAGACTCCCACTGACGATAAATCGCAAAATGCAGAACACCCGTACAGGTACAGTACAGTACAGTACAGAACCGAACCCACGACCATGCTCCTGTGAAGCTATAACGCTACCACTACGCCAACTGACCACATTGGGCTGGGTGGCAGCAGGACATCATGAACTTCGCGTCCACATGCCTTTTTTCGACCACAGAGGAGCATTCCGAAAAAACTAACTATGGTTTTGGACTCTCCACACGAGACGCTGAAAAAATACATCGCGAAAGCTCACCGCCAGTTTGGAGGCTCTCCTTGCTAGAGGTAGCAACTGCCGGCAAAAGTACGCAGTATTGCGTACAGTAACCTTCGCGGCGCAGCACCATCTGTTGTCATGACGAGTATGCGGCACCCGCAAGACTGCTGGCGGCCTTAAGGCCCCACACACTTCTGCGGCAACGCCGCTCGCAGCTGTGGTTGAGGATAGGGAGACACGCCGCCAGCGGCGAGCTCTGCGTCCCTCCCCTATGGTTAAAGATAGGGCAGCAGCAACGCCACAGAAGTGTGCGGGGGCCTCTAATGACCGTTCAGAGCAGCATCGCGGTGCAACGCGACATAATGGTAATCTCCCATATCGATCAAGCGACGTCGCGTCCCCCGTCACGAGGTGATCATACCTGTCCTGCAGCGGACACCTTATCGCACGCCATTACTAGCATCGCCACGCGATGATGATATCGCTGTTCATTGCTGAGCGATTTGCTCATCGCTCGGCGATTAGCTACTACGCCTGTCGTTTCGAAGGCATAGTGTTCATAGCACCAACACCGTCGCCGAAGAGCGCGGCGCGATAATCGCTTCGCACCGACAGTGGGCTTCGCGTCGCTACGCGAATGCTCTGAGCGCCCATTTAGAAACGGTCTTCCTTCGCCTTGACGACCACCGTAAGAAAGAACTGACAGCTTTGCGCAACGTCTCGCAGCAAATCTTGCTGGTGCTATTCCGGAGACTTTCAAAGCTGGCACCAGACGTTGCGTCCTCTGCGCTGTGTAGCGCTGATTCCTGCTCTGGATGACGCACAAGTAAAAGAAAAGCTGGGGAATTAAACAGCTACTGCTTGAAGGACCGAAGATGGGCAACTGTCACCCTGAAAGATGGCAGAAGGAAACGGCATGGGAGCTGAGAAGGTACTGGGCAACATGGAAGAGTGAAATCACAGCGCACACCGGTCGTAATATTTCTGCTAGATAGCTCTTCGCATGTGTAAATCTTATGACTCATTAAAGGATAAAGGATAAAGGACGGCGTTACTCAATCCCTTCTGGGATGCGCCAGCGCATTCTACTTCTACGGGATGTCGTGGAGGCGACATGAATGCGTATTTGGCCATACAATGACTTGCGGTGGCCAGCCGATGAGCAAGTCAGCGCTTTATCCTTCCCAGACAAGTCTGGTACCAAGTCACCGACCCCGGAGGAATGGAAGGCTTGGTTGGCCTGGGCGGGAAATCCGAACCAGGAACCTGGTATCGGGTGCACGCGGCAGTCGCGCCTCCTCCGACTGCGCTCCATGACTCATTAAAGATCGAAAATAGGCATAGTTTTCACTCAACCTGTTCTAAGGTTGAGTGAAAGCTCTGGTTGTATTTCTGAACCACACGACGAAATACGCGTGTTTTCGGCGAGATTGTGTGTAATTCTTTATTCATTATTTTTATCCTTTCGAAGTTACAGCTCGTCTTTGAACACGGGTAGCCGCGACGGTCCTTGTTCGAGAAGACTTGGAGCATCGTCCACCTCCTGAAAGCATTTTGTTTGTTGTGAGACAGAATCGTAACAGCAGACGGTGCATCAGTTTTAATGTCTATTACTCCGTATAGTGTTCGACCAATGCTCACTAACATCCCCGTCTAACAGTCCGCAAAAGTGTGCAAACATGCTTCTGAAGTTCGCTTAGGGACGAGAGCAAACGGCAGAAATGTTGGACGTGAGCGCTGGCAAGCTCCTGATTTTGACGAAACTAGCATAGGCTTCTATTAGACCCAGCTTTTACTATTTTTGTCGCGATTCTGTTTTCCGATCGAGTTTTGAAAATAGCCTACGATCGAATAGTGCTCACACGATTTGTCTATAGCTTTTTCTGGCTGTTTGAGGGAGATCGTTACATTCAAATCACCCAACCTTGTAGCTCGCGATTCCATCATTGTTGAAGTCAAGGATCCAGCCGACACCTGGATCCCTCTTCCTGCCTTTTTCATTGGACTCGCTCTGCTCCATGACGACTTCATCTCTCATCATCACCTTTACGAATTCCTCTTCATCGACGTCGCCATTTCCGTCAATGTCAAAGTATCTAAAGAAAGCAGTTTACGTGTCGACGGTCTTAGGTCTTAGGTGAGGAAACAGACTGCCTTTGCACCTGTTTTCCTCAGTATTGACAGTGTGTAACTGACCAAGCTGGTGAGAATTTATCTTTCTGCCTTGCCTAGTCCTGTAAAAGGAGTTTCGCGGTGCAGACGAACTATATAAGATCAACTACGGAAGGGTGAGAATTCGTTTACGGCTTCATAGCTGAGGGTGACACCTCTGCAGCTAGGTGAACTGGCGTGTGGTCTCAGCGTACTTCAAAAGAACCACACAGGCCGTGGGAAGGGGATGGGGAAAGGCGTAGATCGCTTACAAGCAATTATGCAGCATTTTGGTGGCAGCTGACAGGAAGAATAGAAAGCTCGTCCGCTGCGATAGAACACGTGATTTCTCAGTTTCAGACAGTCAGATATGGCATACCACTCTTGCATCTGCAGTTCTAACCCTTAGCTCGGGTCGGAGAATAAAGGTGCAGATAGAATTTAGAGATTAGGCAGTACAGCACCTGATGTAGTACTTAACAGCTAAGATGTTGTCGATGTCCTCGTTCGTCCATGTCTTGCCGTACTCCTTCTTCATTTTCTCGAGCCATTGTAGAAGCTAGAAATCTTTTCACACTGTAGTGCTACACCGTTCCGAGCTGCTAGCCCGCTAAGTAAAACACCTACTGTGGCTTCGGTCAGCTTTCCCTCCGAAGCCACGTCGAGGAACCTGAATTGCCGTTGATGCGAGTACGGCTCGACTGTTAGCATCTCGAGGTTGAACGTGAGCCAATGTTCGTCATTCGGAATGTGCTTCCAGACTGCAAAGAGAAATCGTTACAGAGGCAGCTTCTCGGAAGATATGCCGGTCAACGTACCTTTGCTCTTGCCTTTCCTGCTCAAACGATATGGCACTTGCAGCTTCCGAAGTTCCTCGTTACACATACCTTTCAGCCCCTTAAATGCCAACAAATAGAGATCATCACCACTCTTGCACCAAGGACGTTGACTTGATGAAAAATTTCCAGGAATTTAGCAAGCGAAACCATTTCGAGTATGACATTTGTGGAGATAATCGATTTGGAGCAAATCCACTTGGAATCCCTTCACTTATCAGCGCACAAACCTTGTCGAGACCAGGCATCGTCATGCCTACTCCAAGCTGAATGGTCACAGGACCTTCTCCATATGTCTGGTGGACCTTCTTCCCTTCCTCCGTGAACACCTGCGAAAGCCTAGCATTAGCATTCCGAAGAGATTTTGCAGCCGATTGCAGTAGCACCTTGTAGTGAAATGTAACGAAGTCTTTCCTCCTGGCCGCAGCTGCGCACTTCGCCGGAACCCAGGTCTTCTCAACCTGAACTCGTCATCTATTATAGAGAAGTAGCAGCCCGTAAACTCTCAACCTGTTCAGTTATGTGGCTCTTTCTTTCCCTGCGTTACGCAACACTTCGAGCAGATGTGGGGAATTCTAAAGCGAGGCGCGTACGAGGCAAGAAGTACCTCTCGCTGAGTGCTGTCGTCGGTTGTCTCCCTGCTGTCGGTCGCAAACTCTCCCTTTCATGTGCACACCCACTTTCAGTAAAAACTTAATCATAGTGAATAACCTCATCTCAAAATCTTAGGGAATATAACACTATCGAACACGCTACCTGCATCTGCATCAATCAGCGTCTGCATTGCTCGGGAGTGGTCGTGTTTTGGCACCTGGCCTACTAATTATCTTAGCGGCTGCTTTTTCTCTCGTTTACATCTTTGCTTCCTTTTCGGTAACCACTGTTTCCGTCGTCCACCTTAATCCGACCTTACCCTGCATTGTTTTAACCTCGAAAATTTTCCCAATTTAGTGTAACTTAGTCAACGTCAAGAAAAAGAAGAGTTCTACGCAGATCCCGGCGATAAAAGGAATACAACCCTTCAATGGAAAGGATGAATTTCTTGGAAAGGCCTCAACTAACTGCAATACCGCTCGCGCCGCACGGTCAAAAGTGGGCGAAAAAAACGCAAAAATAGCGTCGCAAAGCGTCGCATGCTCACTAACTCCTTCAGTTTTAGGATTTCTGAAAAAAGGTCGGCACTATTCGATTCACTCTTCGAGATCTACACAAACATGTATACAACTTTACCGGATCGCCCATATTTTCGCCGTGGGTGGTCCAAAATTGACTGGGGGGGGGCTTTTGCGATTAGAGCAGCTCATTTCCAGGACATGCGTGCTTTCGGAGTATCTCAAGCATGGCGTACGTTGCCAATGCTCTGCCATGCCAGAAATGCCCCGAGAGTGCGCCGTGCACAATGCACACAGAATCGAACCTATCAATCGAGCGGGCGAGCGCATGTCCACTGCGCTTCTCTTCCCTTACTGGGAAATGCGAAATACTGAAAGCTATTTCGAACCTTTTGGAGAATGTTATCAGAAATTTCCAGCCACCCCACTCAGGATGAGCTCCAATCTGTCCAGCAAAACTTTGGTGTGCGCCGTGTACAATGCGTACAGAGAGAACCTTTCAATCGAGGAGGGGGGACAGCTTGTAGACGGAGCGTTTGGGGAGATTTATTAGAAATTTCCCGCCGCCCCACTTAGGAGTTGCTCTAAGGCTGTCCATTTGGCCCTTGGAGTGCGCCGTGAACAATGCGTACAGAATCGAACCTTTCAATCGAGGGGGGGGGGCGGCCGCTCGCAAACTGCACGCAAGGGCGTGTTCGGAGCGCAAGAGCTCTGTCAAGTTGGAACCTTTCAGGTTGCAGCTTGTAGGTTTTGTAGGCAGTCAGCGGTCTGTTAGTACGCCAATGTAGAATGGTATAACTTAGGAGGCGGCAATGTTATAGGCTTGTGTGGAGCATTTTTTCCGATTTCTGTGGACCACTGCGAGAAGACGCGGCAACCTATCACCAGTATCACCTGTCGTCCCGTTGATCATCGACTTGCTCGAGCGGGCGCCAGCAGCGTCTCCATTCGTCCCTGTAGCGTGCCAGAGTGGTCCAATGGATCCTCCTCGCTCGAGAGACACGAAGAGTGTCATATCGGTCGTTCAGGGCTTTCACGAAGAAGTCCGACCAACGCGTTGGTGGGCGTCCTTGTGTTCTTTTGACATCCCGCGGAATCCAATCTGTGACGGGCGGCAAGCTAACGGCCTTAAAATGCGTACTCGTACAGAACGCTTAAGGTACCTTACGATGGCGTGCTCATAGCTCCTCAGCTGCTTAAACTGCCTTAGCCTCAGCTGCCGTTTTAGAGTGGCAAAAGCTAGCGGTTAGAGTTTCTTGCGCTTCTACTCGCCCAGATTTGAGTCATCGACACTCGCAATGGCACCGTTCCGTTCAGCATGAAAAGCGCTATCGAACGTATCAATTTCGACCGATTTTGGAAACATCACTTTTTGGCTGTTTTGCATCGAGGACGAGGTCGCAGCGGAAGGACGATGACGTCATCGAAAAATCGATGTCTTCGAGTTGGGCCATACTTGGTACCATTCGATAGAGCGCTTCAAGCTGAATTGAATCCTGTCATTTAGAGTGGGAAAACTGTAATCTTGGCGAGAAACAGCACGGAGAGCGTCTGCCGTTGTTGCGCCAAATTGCACGCGCGGGCGTCTTCGAAGCACAATAACTCTGTCAATTTCGAATCGTTTCGGCTGCAACTTGTGGGTGTTGTAGGCAGTTGAACTGTCTATTAGCACACTAGAGCAGAATGGCTTAGCTTAGGAGGGGGCAATGTTACAGCGGTGCGAAAATCCAGGTGAGGCTTGCGTGACGTATTTTTTCCGATTTCGGTCGACACTGCGAGAAGACGCGGCGAGCTAAAGCCTCAAAATGTGTACACGAACAGAGCGCTTAAGGTACGGTACTTTAGGTGACGGGCTCAGATCTTCTCAGCTGCCTAAACTGCCTTAGCCCAATCTGCCGTTTTAGGGCGGCGAACTTAGCGGTTGAAGCGGTTTCCTGCACTCTTACTCGCCCATCTTTGGGTTTCCGACACTCCCAGTAACACTGTTTTGTTCATAACGAAAGGCACTTTCGAATGGTGTCACTCTCGACCAATTTAAAAAAGATTTCCAATTTCAAAAAAATCGATTTTTCGACATATCGAGGACGTGAGCGCTCTAGGCCGAGCTGCGTGGACGATGACGTAATCGAAAACCGGTATTTTCGAAATTGGCCAAAGTTTCTCGTGCAAACTTCGTCCAAAATCATCTAGGGGTTAATAGGGGCGCTGATTACGAATCCGACGACCTTTTTTGAAAATTCCACCGACTTCAGCAGGTTACTTCACATTTGAGGGTGGTCGGGGGGTTCGTACTTTAGGTGTCTCCTGAAGTTACGGTAGCGGTCCGCCGTCGCTCCCGATTACGGTAGCGTGGCGTGTTGATGAGCCCGCCTTCAACGAGCTATAGCCGATTAACAGAGCAGACTCCCGTCGTAGGGTGGTGATCGAGGACTTTAGTCGTTTTTTACCCGCTTTCTTTTTACATTTCTGGTATTCATAAGCTTTGGGGCGTTGACTGACACCTGGGGGAGGGGAGAAGATTAGCCTTGTAATACACTTTAGCGAAGGCAATAAAGACTGAATTAGCCACATCTGCTTGAGCACTGAATCGCTTCGGACCAGCTCACTTGATGTTTAAATTTTTTAGGCAATTTTCAAGGCACCCGTCCTTGTAGGTGATCAGTCAGACGTATAGGCAATTCTGTGCTCCTGTATTCCGAAGGTGCTTTGCGTACGCGTGGGTGGCAGTTGGATATGTGGACACGCATCCGGGATACTTCTCAACACCGGCGGACTACGCCTTCGATGAACATGAAATACATATCGACACGTCCTGCCAGGAAGCTTCCGGCTGCTCTTCCGTGGCATTTATCCGCTGCTGCTGGTGTCAGAAGCTGCTTTGCTTCGCGTGTTTTATATTAGGGGGGGGGGCCAAAAGTAATGAGACACCCCACGCCGTGTCCATATATCTCGTGGCTGGAGTCTGGTTTCGTGCTTGTTGTATTTGTATGTTTGTATGCTACTTACTGAAGCCCATCTGAAAAGTTACCACTTCCGCTCTTTCCAGAAGCATGCCAAAAACCCCAGCCTGTCTCATGCCGAAACCCCAGTCTGACGAGTCGACCTGTGTCGCTCAAATCTCCCCCAATTCCCAACCCCGAGCAGACTGGGCTCAATATTCACGCAAGATGAGAAGTACGTCTTCTACCTTAACCCTGCCAAGCAGCGAGTCTGGGTGAGGCCTGGTGAATTGTTACCGACCTTCGTTCGGCGAGATGTTCACGGCGAGAAGCATCTTTGGAGCTTTTGGGTCTGCGCCCATGGATCGGTTTACCGGAGGCTGTTTCCCAAGAGCACCGCGATGAACTCCAAGGCCATGGTGAACGAAATAGAAGAGATGGGCCGGCGACTCGCTCTTATTCATTCGCAGCGCTTCAAGAAGGTTCTCCTCTTCGACAACGCCGCACCCCATCGGGAACAAGTAACCACGGATAAGCTTGGCCAGCTGGGCTACGTTCACATGCCTCACCCACCGTATTCGCTGGACATCTCTCCATGCAACTACCACTACTACTTGAGCCTACAGGACCTCCTAGTCGGAAGGGACACAAAAACCCAAGCAGTCCTTGACAACCATATCGAGCAGTTGATCAACACCAGGCTCAAGCAGTTCTGGAAGGATGGGATCAGGAAGTTGGCTGAGCGATGGCAGCAAGGTCCTTGCCCTTAATGGCAAATACACTCCTCAGCATCGTTGAGTTGTAATTGAGTTATAAGGAGATAAAATTTTTTTTTTCATTTTGTCTCATTACTTTTGGCCCCCCCTAATAGAACATTACCACAACTGTTAAACAGTTTATTGCATATCATTAGCGTGACTTGTGTTTTGAAGCAAAATCGTATCATAGAAAGTTGAAATCAGAATTGGAAATCGAATATGACACCTATTCATGACAGCAAATCACTTTACGGTGGCAAAAATGCAAGATGTGCGCCCAGCAATGCAGAAACCACACCGCCGGAATCGAAACCTCGACCTCTCTCCCGCAAGTCTGCCACGCAAACCACTCGGTCATCCAGTTGCTGTCGCAGAAGTGGGGCGCGCCTCCCATGAATGCGCCGTCTCGCTTCAATTAGGAATTAATCAATTCCTATGTTCTAGCAATGATTGAAGCTCCAAACCTTTTGCAGCACTATTAGTGGACACGACAAGGGTATTCCAGGCGTCAGTTTTGCGTTATCGGCCCGCACTGAAGCGGTACAGTTTTTTGCCATTTTTGACCTACCCAGAGGTCCGCAGGAAATTTGAAAACCATTAGGGTGTTTCCCAGACAACGCCCTGCAACGCTATATAGGTCGCTTTGAGAAACTCCACGGTGACCTCTTTGACCTTCCTCGTAAGTACTGCCTCAATTTAGACGCTAAAAGAGTTCCGAAGGCAGCAAAAAGCTGCTCCGAGCTGCGAGCTAGAGAATGAGATGGCGCTACTGGAGGAGAGCTCAGCTAAGGAGAGTCTACATACTCACCGAGCGAATTACCATCCTAGAATTGACCCCTCCCCAAGCAGCAATGCGCGCTCTACTCAACTCGCCTCATCTCGTAGGGAAATCACGTGCGAGGCGGGTGCGACACTCGGTCAGGCAACGGTAGTCGAGCGCATCGCTCCGCCTTCTGCAGTAGTGGAAGACACCTAACGTAACGTACCCGTGGTCTGATCAGGATCACCGATCACCCTCATTTATCGGTATGAGCGGTCTCGTGCCGTAATCGTCCAAATGTACTCCGGCATCGTGTTCGGCACCCCGAATAATCCCCGACCCTATACGAATTTTGAGCAAAATCAATGATTCTGGCCGACCACCCTCTGTTCGCGCTCTGTTCGCGTAGGCATTTTAGGGCCGTTGGCTTCCCGCGTCTTCACACAGCGGTCCACCGAAATCGCAAAAAAAAATGCGTCGCGCAAACCTCACCTGCATTTTCGCACCGCTGTAACATTGCCCCTCCTAAGCTAAGCCATTCTGCTTTAGTGTTCTAATAAAACGTTCTACTGCCTACAACACCCACAAGTTGCCGCAGAAATGATTCGAACTTGACAGAGTTATTGTGCTCCGAAAACGCCCGCGCGTACAATTTCGCGCAACAACGGCAGACGCTCTCCGCGCTATTTCTCGCCAAGATGACAGTATTTCCCATTCTAAATGAGACGATTCAATTCAGCATGAAGGGCTCTATCGAATGGTATCAAGCATGGCCCAACTCGAAGACATCGATTTTTCGATGACGTCATCGTCCTCCCGCTGCGACCTCGTCCTCGATGCTAAACAGTCAAAAAAATGATGTTTCCAAAAACGGTCGAAATTGATACGTTCGATAGCGCTTTTCATGCTGAACGGAACGGTGCCATTGCGAGTGTCGATGACTCAAATCTGGACGAGTAGGAGCGCAAGAAACTCTAACCGCTAGCTTTCGCCTCTCTAAAACGGCAGCTGAGGCTAAGGCAGTTTAAAAAGCTGAAGAGCTATGAGCACGCCATCGTAAGGTACCTTAAGCACTCTGTACGAGTACGCATTTTAAGGCCGTTAGCTCCCCGCGTCTCCTCGCAGTGGTCCACCAAAATCGGAAAAAATGCGTCACGCAAGCCTCACCTGCATTTTCGCGCCATTATAACATTGCCCCTCGTAAGCTAAACCATTCTACTTTGGCGTGCTAACAGACCGCTCGACTGCCTACAAAACCTACAAGCTGCATCCTGAAAGGTTGCAACTTGACAGAGCTCTTGCGCTCCGAACACGCCCGTGCGTGCAATTTGCGAGCGGCCGCCCCCCCCCCTCGATTGAAAGGTTCGATTCTGTACGCACTGTTCACGGCGCACTCCAAGGGCCAAATGGACAGCCTTAGAGCAACTCCTAAGTGGGGCGGCGGAAAATTTCCAATAAATCTCCCCAAACGCTCCGTCTACAAGCTGTCCCCCCTCCTCGATGGAAAGGTTCTCTCTGTACGCATTGTACACGGCGCACACCAAAGTTTTGCTGGACAGATTGGAGCTCATCCTGAGTGGGGTGGCTGGAAATTTCTGATAACATTCTCCAAAAGGTTCGAAATAGTTTTCAGTATTTCGCATTCCCCAGTAAGGGAAGAGAAGCGCAGTGGACATGCGCTCGCCCGCTCGATTGATAGGTTCGATTCTGTGTGCATTGTGCACGGCGCACTCTCGGGGCATTTCTGGCATGGCAGAGCATTGGCAACGTACGCCATGCTTGAGATACTCCGAAAGCACGCATGTCCTGGAAATGAGCTGCTCTAATCGCAAAAGCCCCCCAGTCAATTTTGGACCACCCACGGCGAAAATATGGGCGATCCGGTAAAGTTGTATACATGTTTGTGTAGATCTCGAAGAGTGAATCGAATAGTGCCAACCTTTTTTCAAAAAACCTAAAACTGAAGGAGTTAGTGAGCATGCGACGCTATTTTTGCGTTTTTTTCGCCCACTTTTTGACCGTGCGGCGCGAGCGGTATTGCAGTTCGAAGGATTCTCGAAATGAACAAAGATCCGGCCGTCTACCGCATCCTCAGGGCGGCGGCTAAAAAATTCCTAAGGAATCTTTGAAATTCTGGAGCATGAGAAAAGCGCCCTCAGCCTTGAGATCGGCGGGTTAAAGGAGTCGCTGTAGAACGTACCACCGTCCGAAAGGCGACTTGCACTGATTGAGCTCTGCTGAACTACACCGCTAACACCGTCGCTGTGCAACTGGCGGCGGAGCATTGGATAGAAAGACGAAATAGACCGGATCAGGCTCAAGCGTGGGGTGCGAGAATCGGGGGGGGGGGGTCGTACTTCGATTTGATTCCTAAGAAAAATATTATTATTATTATTATTATTATGATTATTATTCAATTAATGAAATTTTATTATTATTATTCAATTAATGAATTTTGGCGCAAATTAATCAATTCAATGAAGATTTTTAGGATGACAACAACATGACAACACCCTAAGCACGGCTTCTTCGATGGAAAGCAGACGTCATTTGGACTTGCAGAGTTATTGCATTAGATAATAATTTTTTAAACCATTTTTCGAAACAGCTAAAATGGATCGATTGCTGCTCAATCTTCGCAGTGACGGTGCGACGCATTTTTTTAGTTGAGAGATGTAACTACTGAAGCTGAAAATGGATCTTAAGGATAAAGGATAAAGGACGGCGTTACTCAATCCCTTCTGGGATGCGCCAGCGCATTCTACTTCTACGGGATGTCGTGGAGGCGAGTTGAATGCGTATTTGGCCATACAATGACTTGCGGTGGCCAGCCGATGAACAAGTCAGCGCTTTATCCTTCCCAGACAAGTCTGCTACCAATTCACCGACCCCGGAGGGATGGAAGGCTTGGTTGGCCTGGGCAGGAAATCCGAACCAGGAACCTGGTATCGGGTGCACGCGACAGTCGCGCCTCCTCCGACTGCGCTACACGCGCCCTGGCGACCACGGCAGGATACGAACCTGCAATCTTCTGAAAATGGATCTTACCGAAATTTAACCTTCAATTTGTAGCAGGACGAAAATAAGGCCTCTCCAAAGCCACCTTTCATCCCATCAGGTGGAGTGGTTTTCCTACATTGGATTTTTCCAAAAACGAATATTTCCTGAGCAAGGCTACCACTGGAGCTAAGACTGGAGTTCATAACAGCACAGCTTTTATTTAGCACTTCTTCAAGAAATCAACTCTTTCCTTAGCGGTGCTCCTCGCTACCAGGTGAGGTCATGCAAATCTTTTCTTTTTTTTCAAAATTGAAGATTTTTCTTTCTGAAAGGAACTATGTCTAGAGCTGAAATGGAGCTTTAGAAAAGCACAGTTTTTGGCTGATACATGACAAAAAACCCAGCTCATCAGGAGCTATTTTCGATGTTATTAAAAAGGATGAATCACTGGTCGATCGCTCGTCGATGTGATTGGAAGGTGCTATACTCGCACATTGTTCAACCTATCGTAACTTGTTCACTTTTGAGAACTATTCAGAAGCGGATCGCACTCAAAATACTTGAGGAAATTCTTTTTCTAGTGAGCATAACCACTTTTCAAAAAAGGCATCTTCGTGTTGAGGTTGCATTTTTGTTCGAAAAAATTGGAGTAATTTTACAAAAATGGAAGTAATTCACTTATTTTTGAGTGATGTGCAAACACGGGTGGCATTAAGAAAACCAGAAGAAATTCTCTATCTGAAGATTACAACACCGCTCCTTAGGAAAGGCATCTTCATGCGCGCCCGAGGGGGCTGCGATTTTCGGTCAGTATTTTCGCAAAAATCGCAGCGAAATCGCTCCCCTGGCTGCACATGAAGATCTTTTTTTTTCAAAATTTGATTTCGCATCCATAAGATACAGCACTTCTTCTTGTTTTCTGAATGCCATTCCCACTTGCACAGCTCCTAGAAGTAAGCGAATTTTGTCGGTTTTCACTCCAATTTTCCCAGCAAAAATCGCATCTCCCGGCCGCGCATGAAGATGCCTTTTTTGAAAGACGGTTTTGTGACCATCAGAAAAAATTTTTTTCTAGTTTTCTGAAAGTCATCCGCGTTTTCATAGGAAAGAGTTGATTTTGGAATAAATATTCAATAGAAATTGTCGTTTTCTAAGGCTACATGTCAGCTCTACACATCGTTCCTTTCAGGAAGAAAAATCTTTAATTTTGAAAAAAAAAGAATTGAGCATGACCTCACCTGGTAGCGAGGAGCACCGCTAAGCAAAGAGTTGATTTCTTGAACAAGTAACTAAATAAAAGCTGTGCTGTTATGAACTCCAGTCTTAGCTCCAGTGGTAGCCTTGCTCAGGAAATATTTGTTTTTGGAAAAATCCAATATAAGAAAAGCACTCCACCTGATGGGTGGCTGAAAGGTGGCTTTGGAGAGGCCTGATTTTCGTCCTGCTACAAATTGAAGGTTAAATTTCGGTAAGATCCATTTTCAGCTTCAGTAGTTACATCTCTGCGTCGCACCGTCACTGCGAAGATTGAGCAGCAATCGATCCACTTCAGATGTTTCGAAAAATGGTTTAAAAAATTATTATCTAATGCAATAATCTGCAAGTCCAAATGACGTCTGCTTTCCATAAAAGAAGCTATGCTCAGGATGTTACCATGTCGTTGCCATGCCTGAAAAATCTCTTCATTAATTTGTTTGCGTCAAAACTTTGTTAATTAAATATTAATAATTATTCTTTGTTTTTTCATATTTTCTAAAATTGTTGGCGACACACGTGACAACTTAACATTGAAATCCATCGATTTTCTCGGAGGTAGGGGGGATGGTACCAGGACCTCTCTGGAGGGGGGGGGGGGGGGGAGTCGTAAATTTTTGGCAGACATCGCAGCCCACGCTTGAGCCTGGACGGGATAATGGGGTTCGTGTCTCGACTCTCCGGTAAAGCAACTCTTTTGCTGCTCGTGTAATGATCTGAAACGCCCATGCGAAGCTCTCAATGTGAAACCGCAGCGAAGAACTTCACCGGGAAAGGGAGACTCAGTGACACAAGTGTGCTCCCATTATTCCGGAGATCGAAACATTTTTCGCTTCGTCGAGGAGGATTACTTGTGATGCAGAAATGAATAAACACAGCGCATCACGGTCGACTACGACGCGTTGCGCTAGGTGTGGGAACAGCAAGGGTGCTGGGGTCAGGATCACCGATTTCACCCAAAACACCTGCCTAAAGGGATTATTTGAAGCGATGATCCCAGATATCAGTCACTGCAATTTCCAGTAGCCACCGTGCTTCAGCACAATAAACAAAACAGGTACCATATTCGTGACCACCGCCTCAAACATTCCGCCCGGGCGAACTTTGAGCGAAATCAACTCTCCTGACTCGACCTAAATACAATGACGCATAACTCGGTGACCTTTCGTATTGGCCCAAATTATGCTTACAGATGTCATATTCAAAGCACTTTAAATAGCATTCCTCGGCAGCGTTTGGGCAAAAATTCTGGTCAACCGCAAAGTCGTGACAAATATTGTTAATGAATTTGATTTCCTTCCTGCCGAAGTTCCCCGTTGCGATTTATCATGGAGAGCTTCGATTCAGTTTTTTGCGAAGCGCAAAAAACTGAATCGAAGAACCGCAATAGCTCTTTTACTGAAGAGTCAAGAGAACAACCCTATCACCACTGCACTTCCACTGCGCCACCAGTGCCCAGCTTTCGAGGGGTCTTTTGTAGAGCGGAATCAGGTTCGCTTCGAGGTCATCACTAGACAACATTGCTCCGCCATATTAAACCTCTCCGGCATAGAAGCCGAACATGAATCCTTGGGTTACATGTAGCCGATTTATCCTATCCTCGCTAACAGAACGTGATGAGTGAGGAGGAATACGCACGTAGGTCACAAACAAGGGAAGTGCACAAGGTTTCCGGACACAGATCAGCGTGTGGGAAATTGCTGGGAAACTTAAGAGACCGCAAACATACTACCTTCACATCAAGCGGTCCTCCGTTGCTGATCTCCTCGAGATGACGGATCTGAGCTGCACTCATCGGTTTGCCCTCGCCTCTGATCTCAATCACGGGGATCGTGTCCTCCACCTTGCCTCGACCGACCGCCTTTTCTCCATCCACTGCAACACAGTGCTTAAGTGTACTTTCTTTGAGAGGGACTTCCTTACGGTTTGCAACCCGTCATTAGCAACGACAACACATACAGGACTTCATAAAAATTAGCACTGTTTAAACATCGTAGTTTTGCTGGCTGCGAAGCTATTAAAAAATTTAGAGCGCGTACGAAAGGGTAGGGAAGTAGGAAGAAATTCAATTGCAGGGCGATCAGTTCTCTTCAAGTAATGAAGCTTATAACTAGGAATCGACGCACTACAACTATAGGAAGTACGTACTCAAAAATGCAAGCTCTAATCAAAGGATGATTTCGTAATCTGGTTAGTCACTGATTTTTTCTATTCTATATCGATAGTAGAAAAATGGAAGACACTTGGTTAGACGTTCGATGTTAGTTAGAAAGTTTTGTTGTTGTTCTGAGTGCAAGTGCCACTGGAGTTCCAGGTGCTGGCTTTTCTTCAGGATTCACTGTGTAGTCGCAATCGATCAATCTGTTCCTCAGAGCTCCTTCTGTCGAGGTAGAAGATCGACTCACAATAACAATTCGTCTAGCAAATTGCTTCCTGCTGCTGCCTAAACTTCTTTTGCGTTTGTTGAACGACACTGGTTAAAAGAAGTTTGCGAACTTCTTCTAACCAGTGTCGTTCTCTCCATCTGCCAAGTTCTATAAATAGCGTCATGGCTATTAGGTTAGGCATTCTCTGCCCCCATTCCTAAGCAAAGCCTGAGGCCTCCGCCCCCTATGCGGCAAGCGGCGACGGCAGATCAGCGGCGGCGGCGGTAATAGTGTGAATCGGCACCGCTCGCCGCAATTCGCCACCGTCGGCAAACTCTGCATCCCTGCCATATGTTGAGGACAGGACCGCCGCGTCGCCGCGAAAGTGTGCGGAGGCCTCCAGGTGTACGTGCGTTTGAAAGCCCGATTCTTGCTCTTCCTAATAGGCGACTCAATTTTCCCTCAGTTTTAGCTTATTACCTCCTAGCTTGCGATGGAAAGTTTCGACTTTCTCTATGAAGCAACTGATGACAAAGCGGTACCCGCTTACTGGAAGTAGTAAATTTTTTATTTTAATTCTTTATCTGTCAAAACAAGCCAGGATTCATCGACTTGTTCTCTCGATCTTGGAGACAGTACCGGCGTCAAGCTTCATCGAGCGGGAGGGTAGGGAGGGGGTCGTGGGGTCGTACTGTGTCTCTGCTTTAAAGATGGTGGTCTCGATTTTTTACGTCTTTAGGTTATTTTTGCACCTCTTAGTAAATTGGTTTTTCCATGTGTGACGCTGGCAACGTGGAAAGTCGCGCCCAGCTTTGCTTGCTAAGAAGACACTTTATGAATGCGGAATTGTTTCTTATGAAATATTGAAGGCTGGCTGCTCTACAGTCAAAAATAAGGATTTCTGGGAGCAGTCTATTAGTCAGTCAGAATGGATTCAGGATTTCTCCATTTTAGCAGAATCCCATGACATGATACGCTTCTCTACCCAAGGAGCTCCGGAAATTGTACCTTATATATTTGCGAGTGCTACGTGGCGTTTAAGCGCTAGTATTTAGGATTTAAGTGCTTACCCACAACGATTTTTTGGAGTGCACTTCGAATCAATCCCGAAGCCTTGACGTGTCATGGGAAATTCTTTCTATCTAAAGGAAACGACATATACAGGTGAAACTATTGTAATATATCCCATAGGATTGAGAGCCTTGTTTTTTTTTGGCAGTGGAAGAAATCAAATAATTTGAGTCACCATTCCCTCCGTTGAGCTTGTACGAGAGCTTCATCTGCTGCCACATGATAATGGTGGTCCTTGGGCAAATTTAGGTGAGGTGGTGTGGCGTGATAGTGCAGACACACCTGCTGGCTGAGTGTTGTTCCCTCGTCACTACAGGTCCCGATTTTGCATCCTTTGTTGGAAAAAATCGAGCATCCCTAATCACGCCGAACATCGGTGAAGGAAAGCTTGGTCCTTCTCAATACGTAACAAATATGGGTTGATATGGACGAAACGAAGAATGGACGAAAGCACTTGATCAGAACTTTGATGTCGACGTCATGTTCTTCGATTTCTTCTCTTTTGATGGGCTTATATAGAAAGCCACCATACGTGCCGTCGGTTAACTCCACATCTATAGATACGGCGTCCAAAAACTGCATCCTATTGTTTGACGCGTCGAACACAGGCTTTAGTGCTTTAGTGTGCACCATAGACAAGGTATCCAGATCGTATCCCTGGTACACTGCCCTTTCCAGCACCTCTAGAGTTCCTTTGATAGAGTCCCTTTCAAGGAGCTTCCAAGGAGCTTGAGGCTTCAAAATTTCAAAATATCAATTTGCATTCTAGGGTAGTACCATAAAATGGATTAGCAACTTCATCACCAGTAGGTCTTTCCAAGTCAAGGTCAATCAGACCTTTTTCTCTGCTCACCAGTCACAAGCGGAGTTCCTCAAGGTGGGGTTTATCTCCCATCTTGTTCATCATATACACATCTGATTCGCCGAGCTCGATAAGATCGTTCAATATCTCTTGCCAAATGTTTGCTGACGATATCTAACTCTACAAGAGCATTCAAAAAACTGACGACCGTGTGGCATTCCAGTCAGCTATTACTGCAGTTGCTGATTGGTCTGCTACCTAAGTCCCCTCTCTAGTACCAAAACGAAGTTTCTTCACCTCGGAAACGTAGAAGACGATTACGCTTATTACCTCCATGGAAATCAGATAAACAAAACCGATGAACATCGTGACTTAGGCTTCATTTTAGACGCTAAGCATCCGTTTGACGAACATTGCCAAGTACGTAAATGCGAGTCAGGCAGATAAAGCCATTCACAGTTTATCTACCTTAGGTGCCTGTTCAAAAACTCAATTAGTCACCTCAGATTGGCTCACATTTCATATGCCTCCCCCCCCCCCCTCCCTTCTACTCGAATATGACACGACTGCGTTCGCTCCAACTACCAAGCGCAACCCAGCCAGGCTAGAAACGGTGCAGAATAATTTCAATCGAAAGCCATGGATACGGCTGTACGGTTATGACTACACATCCATTCCACCTTCAAATGTTCGGAACAAAATTTTCAATCTTTCTGGTTTGCTACAACACTTCGCAGGAAGCGAAATGATTTCCTCATGATTCACAAAATGATCACTGAGCGAGTAAGCTCACGTCTCGAGAAATATTACACAACTTCCTCTTCGGTTTGAAGGACAAAGATTCACTTTCCTAAAGCAAGGTCTCGACTACGAGCCTCCTTTTTTGCCAAAATCAGGTTTTTTAAAATTTTCTTAAAAATATGCTCTACCAAATTCCATTTCACATCTCAAAAAGCTCATTGATAGGTACCTCAAGGGACGATTCATTGGGGTGCGTTGTTTGTATTCACCTATCATGCACGCATGTTTTGTTCTCCTCGTTGTGTCTATCTTGCATTGCCTTTGCGAACGTAAATAGTTCTATCTGCGTGGATATCTGTGTATAAATAAATAAATAAATAAATATTTTACGAGATGCAATTTGAAATTCCAACGGCGTCTACTTTAGGTCCTAAAAATTATTTTCGTGACAGCACAAACTTCGTGTACGATCATCGAAGTAGGAAAGCGCAGTTGCCGGCAGTTAAATGGCCACAACTCAGAGATTTTTCGGATTTCTTAACACTCCAATAATAGATCAAAAATTGAAAAAATGAATTCTTTGACCTGAGAAGCAGCTTCTACATAAATTTAGCATATTCTATGTAGGCAAGTGGATCGATTCTTAGTACGACACCACCCCTAATTCGCATGCAATCGGGGCCTTGCGACAGATTTTCCCGTCGCAAACCGTTGCGACTCTATAACTCCATTGAATTTCACTCAAATCAAAGCTAATTTATACCAAAAGGTTCCTCCTTCCATGACAAATCTATTAATGACCTCCTACCTATTTTTATTCAAAAGCGACCTATTTAAAAAGCATTTTTACCTGAAGATTCGCTAGTAGTTTTACGACCCCTCCAGAACCGCCAATCGCCGGTCCTCAGGTAATTCCGTTAGCGATGCTAGAAAAACTTCTGAAATTCGTTGTTTACTCTCCACAGAGCGTTCAGTACACTGCAGCGATCTCCTCAACACTAAGTAGTTAGTGTAGTACTTTGAAATTTAACGAAACTAACCCAATCCTTTCCTTAGTTGAAAGCACAATTCGTTCAGATATAGGCTCCCATTTCCTGCTAAACAACTTGTTCTTTCAGCATGCAAATTCCTCAAGCATTCAAGCATGAAAAGCGCTTGTTGTTATATGGGATACAATTTTCCTCTATACGTTGTAGGCCTGAGTAGGGAAAAACTAATTCCATGTCAAACAACGACTTCAAATACGACCCCCAATCAAGCTTTTCTACAACGATTGACGATCTTTGAAGAAAAGCTTTATCTTTCCCTTATAATAGTCAGGACTAAATATTTAACGAGGAACACCTTCGCCCTCACGTTTGCTTCAAAGCGAAAATAATTAAGTTCCGTGGCAAGTCAATCCTTCTTCACGATTCCGCTATCGACTCGAAGAACGCTTCAGGAATGTTTGTGGGATAGGCGCTTAAGGCCCCCACAGAGTTCTGTGGCAACGCCGCTCGCCGCTATGGTTAAGGATAGGGCAGGGACGCCGCCGGCGGCGAGCTCTCCGTCTCTGCCCTACGGTTAAGCATAGGGCCGCGGCGCTGCCGCAGAACTCTGTGAGGGCCTTTAGGCCGGAGCAGAGTTCTGCGGCAGCGTACCGTGACCTCGACCATTTCGCCCCTATCGTGGTGGGACCGGCGCCTGCACTGTGCCGAGAGTGTTGAGGCCCCGTCTAAGGACACGGTCAACCGGACGAGCGGAAAGGTGAGAGCGCAGAGAAACAGACGCTGCGATTCGACGGCTGCCGGCCGAGTGAGCTGACTCAGCGCGCGGGTGAGAGTGCCCTCTCGTCGCCCGCTTCTTCATAACCGCTAGCGGTTGCGGAGTCGTGCAGTGCAAGAAGACTGAGTTTCAAGGAGGAGAATTGCAACTTTCGTAGCTTACAGACTTCCTAAAGGTCACGAAACAGTCGTCTGGAAGCCGCTACGTTTTGGGTGGCACGACAGACATCAATTAGTGGAGGTACAGGTCTGGCAAAACTGGATTTGTAAAAAGGAGTTGCTGGAGACAACGTTTGGGTCCTGCTTACATAATGGCATCGTTTTCATGGAAGCACATGCCAGTGGAAGACAGGAAGCAACGAACTTAAGTGGATCATCCTCATGGTATTCTATTACTCGCCTTCTTTGGGCAGAACATTTGCGTTAATGAACAGATGACAATCCTTAAGACCGATCTCTGACCCTTAGGCTTCCTTTCTTCTGGGAGCCTTAGGTCTGTTTCCTTTTACAGACGACGGTGATGGAATATACTCATTTGCAGACAGCAAGAAGAAATGAATCTTAGGATAAAACTTCTGAAAAAGGCCATCGATCCTACTATATATAAAGCAGCAAGCGTGTGTCACTGTGTGTGTGTGTGTCACTGTGTGTGTGTGTGTGTGTGTGTGTGTCACACTGTCCGTCCGTCCGACTTTGAGTTGGGGCGCGGCAGCCGAACACGTCGACAACCGTGCCTGGCGATGCCACAGATGTGCCGAACACGTCGGCAACCGTGCATGGCGAGCCGGAGAGGTACCGAACACGTCGGCAACCGTGCATGGCGAGCCGTAGACGTGCCAAACACGTCGGCAACCGTGCATGGCGAGCCGTAGACGTGCCGAGCACGTCGGCAACCGTGCATGGCGAGCCGTAGACGTGCCGAGCACGTCGGCAACCGTGCATGGCGAGCAGGAGACGTGCTAAACACGTCGGCAACCGTGCCTGGCGATGCCACAGATGTGCCGAACACGTCGGCAACCGTGCATGGCGAGCCGGAGAGGTACCGAACACGTCGGCAACCGTGCATGGCGAGCCGTAGACGTGCCAAACACGTCGGCAACCGTGCATGGCGAGCCGTAGACGTGCCGAGCACGTCGGCAACCGTGCATGGCGAGCCGTAGACGTGCCAAACACGTCGGCAACCGTGCATGGCGAGCCGTAGACGTGCCGAGCACGTCGGCAACCGTGCATGGCGAGCCGTAGACGTGCCAAACACGTCGGCAACCATGCATGGCGAGCCGTAGACGTGCCAAACACGTCGGCAACTGTGCATGGCGAGCCGTAGACGTGCCAAACACGTCGGCAACCATGCATGGCGAGCCGTAGACGTGCCAAACACGTCGGCAACCGTGCATGGCGAGCCGTAGACGTGCCAAATACGTCGGCAACCGTGCATGGCGAGCCGTAGACGTGCCGAGCACGTCGGCAACCGTGCATGGCGAGCCGGAGAGGTACCGAACACGTCAGCAACCGTGCATGGCGAGCCGCAGACGTGCCGAACACGTCGGCGGCACGAAACTTCAGCCCTGGGGGTAATCGAGGTCGCTGAACACGAATCTGAAGTCGACCAATCGATATCGATCGATATTATCGATTTTTTGAGGATGGCGCTCAAGTGGCGCGAAACTTTGGCCCTAGGGGTAATCGAGGTCGCTGAACTCGAATTTGAAGTCGACCAATCGATATCGATCGATATTATCGATTTTTTGAGGATTTTGTTCAGACGGCGCGAAACTTTGGCCCTGGGGGTAATCGAGGTCGCTGAACTCGAATCTGAAGTCGACCAATCGATATCGATCGATATTATCGATTTTTTGAGGATGGCGCTCAAGTGGCGCGAAACTTTGGCCCTGGGGGTAATCGAGGTCGCTGAACTCGAATTTGAAGTCGACCAATCGATATCGATCGATATTATCGATTTTTTGAGGATGGCGCTCAAGTGGCGCGAAACTTTGGCCGTGGGGGTAATCGAGGTCGCTGAACTCGAATTTGAAGTCGACCAATCGATATGGATCGATATTATCGATTTTTTGAGGATGGCGTTCAAGCGGCGCTAAACTTCGGCCCTGGGGGTAATCGAGGTCGCTGAACACGAATCTGAAGTTTGTTTTTGAGGTATGAAGGTCTAAAAGTTGGGAAAAGAAGATGGTCGGAATGTTCTCTTCTCGGGGTTTGGGGGCGAAGCCCCCAACCAGTCGGAGGCGGCCGCTAGGCCGCTGAACGACTGGTTTGAGATAAAAACCAATCAGTGTTCACACAGCACTGCAGTAACTGATCTCCGAAGCGTTCTGAAGCCAGGTTTTGAGAAGAAGCGGACTTTAAATCCCATTTGTCTACGCAGGAAAAGCGATATAACCTCTTCCAAGCCGCCCAGTACTTTGCGTGTGACCTTGTGTAACCAATCAAACACACCACTGTGACGTTCTGGCAAGTACACGGCGCATCCCAAACTCGCGACACAGCAGGCATTAGATCTCACCTTTGAGCCGGAACACTGGTTGCGAGTACTATTAGCAATGTCCTTGACGTAATATTCTTTAAAAAAAAAGTTGAAAAGGTAAGGCAAGACTACTCGCATCAACGTTTCTAATAAGAGAGGTCGCCCAACCGACATGTTTCGTATGCGAAATAATGGTTTATGAAGCGCAGTCCTCGAGCTACCCTATCTCGCCTGCGCTCCGTTGTCTGGACTCTAGCGCAATGGTGGAGAGATGCAGCGAGGCAGGAGAGCAGGATCTCTAATCGAGAGGGCGCCGACGGCACGACGAAACCGCCGAAACATGAGTCATGGTTGACCCGTACCCTGTAAAGGCCCTTTCAGACCGGCACAGTGGCGGCGTCGGCGACGCGTCGCCGAAGTATAACATAGGCCATAGGGAGGCGGCGGCGATGACGTGCCCGAGCGGCGGCCACGGCGGTGGTGGGGTTTTCAGACCCGCAGCGGCCAAGTCGCCGCGGCCACGCCCCGCCACGCCCACGGCGGCGCCGCCGCCCGAAATGACTGGGGTCATTTTTTGAAGGGCGGCGAGAGCGGCGGCACATCGAGACGTGGAGTGTGCTGCGCTGTGTGCACACTGCGGACAATGCGCGGCTCCACGCCAGCCGAGGGAAATCGGCGTCATCGAAGGTCATCCTCTCCTCTTTGCCCCCTTGCGAGACCGCTGCGCGCACGCGCGCCCCAAACGGAATTAGCCTGGCGGCGGCCGCCGCCACCCCTAGGCGGCGAGAAAGGACACCGCCCCTCCACCTGCCGCTGGAGCGGCGATGGCCGCCGCCGCCACTGTGTCGGTCTGAAAGGGGCTTAAGCCCCTTTCATACTCGTGGCGGCGGCGGCGGCCCAATGGTTTAGCATAGGAAGGCGGCGGCGATGACGTGCCCGAGCGGCGGCCACGGCGGTGGAGGGGTTTTCATACTGGCAGCGGCGACGTCGCCGCGGCCACGCCCCGCCACGCCCCTGGCGGCGCCGCCGCCGGGGCCGCTGCCCGAGATGGCTGCGGCCATTTCGGGCGGCGGCCACGAGGGGCAGCGAGAGCGGCGGCACAGACGAGACCGCTGCGCGTACGCGCGCGCCAAACGCAATTAGCGCTGGCGGCGGCCGCCGCCACCCCTAGGCGGCGAGAACGGACACCGCCCCTCCACCTGCCGCTGAAGCGGCGGCCGCCGCCGCCGCCCCTCGGACGAGTATGAAAGGGGCTTTAACCGTTGAGGCCCCGGCACACTTCTGCGAAAGCGATGAGTCATCCCGCTCAGCGGCGGCCGTGGGTGCCGCTGATCGACATGGCTCATCGAAAGGCTAGAGGGCTGACAGTCTGCCCGCGCCGCTGGAGCGGCTACTGCAATAATGACCCACATCGTTATCGCCGCTGCTGCTCCGACGGCGTCGCCTCCGCCGCGCGCTCCCCGCCGCTCGCGGAAGAGCTCGCGGCCGCGCGTTCGCCGCCGACGGCGAGCTCTGCGTCCCTGCCTTATGCTTAAGGATAGGGCAGCTGCAACGCCGCAAAAGTGTGCGGGAGCCTTAAGGCCTTCGCACACTTGCGGTGAGCGGCGGACGGCGAAAACGGTGACTCATGCCGCTTAGCGGCAGCCGCGGGCGGACAGTCTCTGCCCGCGCCGCACGCCGCCGGCGGCGTCGCTGCTCTATCCTCAACCATAGCGGCGAGCGGCGCTGCCGAGAAGTGTGCGGGTTCTTTAGGCTGGAGTCAGAGTTCTGCGGCATGCCGCCATGCCATGATGAAACTGTCGGCTTTTGATAACGACGAGATGCCGCAAAGGGATTACTGTACGCAATGCTACGTACTATCAGCGGGTGATGCGAAATTGCACGATTTTAACTCTATTAAATTTTCATGTGGTTTTCGATAGCGGTAGCGGTTTCTTATGTGCAAGTAAGGATGATGGTAATGGTCAGCGTTATCAATCCCAGTTTGGGACGCGTCACGCTTACCACTTTCACATATATCTTGGAGACAAGAAGATCTTATTCTAACACTTTTATTTTAATCTACAATTGGCCTGTACCCCTGAAGCCCCCGAATCGAGGCTAGGAATCGGCTCTTGCCCAGTTAGTCTTTCTTCATGCGGCGTCGTCGAATTGTTCGCACGCATTCCTGATAAAGGCGACATTGTCCTAATTATCTAGTCCTTCAGCTCACTACATGAACCACATAAGATTGGGTCGTCCAGAGGTCATCGATGGCCTATGAGTGATTCCAATGCAAAGAACCTGTTCGACATGTGGCTATAAATAGCCCCAGAACTTCAGAATTCTGTTCTCCGCTCCACAGTTGGCTGTCATTTTTCAACCAGTGGATCTTTGAATTGCTGGTCACATCAGATCATCCGTCTCTTTCCTTCATTGAAGCGGGTGTTCTTCTGTCATCCCGTTTTAACCCTCGACCTCTCGCGATAAATTACCTGATGATGACCCTTGTAGTTCTGGCCAAAATGATGGCACTACTGTACTTTCAGGACTCCTTAGGTAGAGAAGAGATCGAGAAAAAGTTTTTCAATCAAACTTCCCTAGGAGGGGGGGGGGGGTATTTAGGGTGCTGATCGCGAATCTGACATCCGTTTTTGAAATTAATTACGGTAGGTTCGGGTGGCCAAGGCTGTCAATGTCATAATCACCGATTCCCCCAAATTTCGAAATCTAACATCCGTTTTTCGTATTACGCTGGAAATTGGGCAAAATCAGTGACCATGACCTTAGCCACCTAGGAAGGAAATGGTGATCTGTAGACATTCCCGAAGTCTCACCTACTACACTAAAGATATGTTTAGTGCACATTGACCTCGGAATGGCCATATGAGAGGGAATTCTGACAATGAGTATCTTCCAGCAGTTTTACCTTTGGACCCGAACATGTGGCAAAATAAAGGGTCGTTTAGTGCCATTTGCATTGCAGGGGATTCGACTCAATACCACACTCACTCAACCATAGGTCGAGCAGACGATTTCGACCCCAGCCTTAACAAAGGGTTCGTCGCTCCCACATAAAACCTACGACTAACACTAGCAAGATGCATTCGCTGATTAGCCGGGCGAATCCTCTCTGGTTTGGTTCTTCAATGGTTCATGGAATCCAATGTCTCCTTCGTCATCCTTGGCTCACGGACCGTGGTAAGCAGAAGCTCGTGGCCACGCGTCGCTGACGCTTTCTAAGGCCTATGTTATACATCGGCGACGCGTCACCGAAGGCGGGCTGCTACACTGTGTAGCAGCCCGCCCAACACAGCGTCGCCGGGAGCTCAGCAGGGGGTGTTATACTTCCGCCGCCGACGTCGGCGATGCTGGTCGCCACAGACGCGTCGTCGACGTCGGTGACGTCGCCACAGACGGGTCGACGACGGGCGTTGCCGACGTCGTCCGTGGGTCGGTCACCGTGCTGTGCACGGCGACGGGCCGTCGCCGACCTCATCCAAGGGTGGGAGAAAATGTGCTCCGAGGGAATATTTTGTTTGTGGGTGGGTTCTTCGTTCCCGGCAGTGTCAAAATCCTGGGCGGAACTCAAATTACGAAGGCGAAAGTGTAAAAACGCCCGTCTTGCCTGCAGAAATGGTGCCTTTTTTTACACTCAACGCTCATTTAAGGTTAATAAGATGTGGGCTTCACAGAATTCTTGTGGTCTTTAATATGTAGCAGTTCTATGCTAACGAAAAGTGAAATGTTTTCTTTAAGACTTGCAGAAAAATATGCAAAAAGTTTCTTTGGTGTGTTCTTCAACAAACAACGAAATTGAGACAGATAACAGAGTTTCAACAGAAAAAAGGCCTACAAATATACGTATCTCTACCTAATAGATGGCGTGAGTCTTTTTTTATACTACCTCATTTTAATAATACATAGTGTCTCAAGAAATGTAATCACTGTTAGGAAGGTGATAACTTTGGTCACAAAAATGGTACTGAAAAGTTAAAGGCTCATATAAAAGCTCAAAAAGATCGGAATTTTTGACGTACGATAGGGATAGACTGCGCCATGCACTCGTGTGTTATTTCGCATTTTACAATATATTGATAGTGTTTCGCTTGAATACTTGTTATAATCTCTTTACGAAGTGACCGTATCGATTGATTTGTGCTTCTTTCAAAGTTTGAAACCTAAAAGTACACTATGCCTTGCGAAAAATACAGGACATCCTGAAAAATGCAGGTACACTTTGAATGGTTCTAACATTGCTGCTAGTGAAACATTTGAAGACGTTTGAGACTCATATGAAAGCACAGGTAACGAGATCTATGTAACGTGTAAATAGCCCCGTCTGAAACCTTGCATTTCAGACTTTTTTGATTGTGCATGGTCTGAATGCTTACAATCTTGTTGCTATTTGGCCACATTAATCTATGATGTACTTTTGATGCTCTCCTGTCAACGACGTCCCCGACGCCGCCACAGAATCTGTTGACGACGTCGGCGACGTCGGTGGTGACGTCAGCGCCGGCGACGTCGCTGACGGGTCGTAGCGTCGGCGACGCGTCGCCGAACAGGGGCCTATAACATAGGCCTAACTGCAATCGTGCAGCGTCGCGTCATATTGAGGGCGCAGCACGTGTTGCCGCTGCCCTATCCTTCATCATAGTGCAGGAGCGGCGCTGAGAGTTTGTCTGCGCTCTGCCCTTGGCCGACCGGCAGCCGCCGTTGAGCGGCGTGACTCATCGATTTCGCCGTCCGCCGCCCGCCGCTCGCCGTAGAAGTCTGCGGCGGCCTTAGCCCTAGTTTATACTTGCGCCGCCACGCGGCGCGGCACCACGATCGCCATAGATATCGATTTTTCGCGCCGCCCGGTCGATATCTATCTCGACCATCGCGCCGCGCCGCGCAGCGGCGCAAGTATAAACTAGGGCTTAAAGGGCGCCTTAGAGAGCGTTTAGGGCCTGTTCATACTTCGCGACAAGAGCAACAAGAGCGACAAAAGCGACAAGAGCGACGGACACGTAAATAATTGCGTACTCCACACTCCGTCCGCGACGAATGTAGTGTGAAATGCGTAATTATTTACGTACACCACACTACATCCGTCGCTCCAGTCGCTCTTGTCGCTTTTGTCGCTCTTGTCGCGAAGTATGAACAGGCCATAACTCGCTCAGGAATTTCATTTTGCAATTTTAGCACCCATATTCGTAATCAGCATTCCGAGCTCTTTCTAATGATCCTGGTCTCATCTTGAAGTTCCATGGGAGGTCGAAACCCTGCCTAGTTAGTGTGCACGTGACACGCGACACGATGTATAAGCCCCCATATCGATTCATCGCGGCTTGCGATCGATATGGGAGCCTATCGCATAGCGCGTCGCGTGTGCACTAAACGTTCCCTAAAGGCCCCTACACACTTGCGGCCAGCGTCGGGGGCGAAAACGATGAGTTACGCCGTCCGTCGATGAGTCACTCTAGATCCCCGCCGTGAAGCGCTGGAGCGCAGGCAGTCTCTGCCAGCGCGAAATCAGAGGCGGCAGCAATAATGATATGATTCACATCATTATTGCCGCTGCCCGCCCCCGCGCTCGACGCCGACAGCGAGCTCTGTGGCGCTGGGGTGGCCGGCGGCGGCGGCGCTAGCAGAGACTGTCTGCTCTCTAGCCCTTCGATGAGTCATGCGCTTAGCAGCGCCCGCGGCAGCCCCAGCGCCGAGCGGCGATGCCGCAGCAGTGGGTGGGGACCTTAAGACATTTTATTCCTGGCTAGGTGTTCCTGACTAGGCCCAACAAGCTTACATCCCTCTGGGGTCAGCGAATCAGTAATGAGTAGGCAGCAGACTCGTCAGGGAAAGATAGAATGCTGACATGTACGTCGGCTGGTCACCGCTAGTAGTTGTATACGCAAACACGCATTCAAGCTGCCCCACGACCCCCGAAGAAGTAGAATGTGTGGCGTACCCCGCAAAGGGATGGATAAACGCCGGCCTCTCTCTTTTTATTCTCTTTTTCACTTCGCTCTCTTTCTGAGTGAAACGAGGGCGTCCTAGAGTACGTGTTCTCTAGCGTGAGCGGCAGCATGTTCTAAGCTTTTCGGAAATCAGCGCTGTACGACCCAGTCTTCCGTACTACATGTAGTAGTTAGGTAAGAAGCTGATGAACTAGGTCAGAAAAGTGTGCGAACAACGGAACGACGAGTCAGGGTGGAAGGCTTGACTGGCCTGGGCAAGAGCCGATTCTTAACCTCGATTCGGGGGCTTCAGGAGTGCAGGCCAAGTATAGATTTAAATGTCTCCACGATATCTCGTGAAATTCGAATGCGTGGCTCATCCTAAACTGAGGTTGATTAACGCTAAACTTTATCATTATCCTCACTTAGACGTAAGAAACCGCTACCACTATCGAAAACCACATCAAAAACTAATATAAATAAAATTGCGCACATTTTCACAACATCCGCTAAAATACGCAGCATTGCGTACAGCAATCCCCTTGCGCGTCTAAGGACACGGGTCAACCAGACGAGCGGAAAGGCGAGAGCGCAGAGAAACAGACACTCTGGCTGCGACCCGACGCCTGCCGGCCGAGTGAGCTGACTGAGCGGGCGGGTGAGAGTACCCTCTAGTCGCCTGTTTCTCCATAACCGCTAGCAGTCGCGAAGGCGCGCTGTGCAAGGAGACTGAGTTTCAAGGAGGAGAAAAGGATGCAACTTTCGCAGCCTAGAGACCTTCCTAAAGATCAGAGCACTTCTGGAAGCTGCTACGTTTTGGGTGGCACGACAGACATCAATTGGTGAAGGTACGCAGGTCTAGCAAAGCTGGATTTGTAAAAAGAAATTGGTGGAGACAACGTTTGGGTCCTGCTTACATAATGGCATCGTTTTCATGGAAGCACATGCCAGTGGAAGACAGGAAGCAACGAACTTAAGTGGATCATCCTCATGGTATTCTATTATTCGCCTTCCTTGTGCAGAACGTTTGTGTTTATGAACAGATGACAATCCTTAAGGCCCTCTCTGATTCTTAAGCTTTCTGGGAGCCTTAGGTCTGTTTCCTCTTACAGACGATAGCGATGGAATGTACTCATTTGCATACAGCAAGAAGCAATGAACCTTAAAATAGAACTTCTGAAAAAGGCCCTCGCTTTGAGGTAAAAACCAATCAGTGTTCACACAGCACTGCAGTAACTGATCTCCGAAGCGTTCTGAAGCCAGGTTTTGAGAAGAAGCGGACTTTAAATCCCATTTGTCTACGCAGGAAAAGCGATATAACCTCTTCCAAGCCGCCCAGTACTTTGCGTGTAACTTTGTGCGACCAAACACACCACTGTGACGTTCTGGCAAGTACACGGCGCGTCCCAAACTCGCGACACAGCAGGCATCTCACCTTTGAACCAGGACACTGGTCGCGAGTAGTATTACCAGTGTCCTTGCCGTGATATTCTTTAAAAAAGTCGAAAAGGTAAGGCAAGACTATCTCATCGCATCAACGTTTCTAATAAGAGAGGTTGCCTAACCGACATCGTTCGTATGCGAAATAATGGTTTATGAAGCGCAGTCCTCGATCTGCCCTACCTCGCCTGCGGTAGAGAAGCGCGGGGGTGCTCCGTTGTCTGGACTCTAGCGCAACGGTGGAGAGATGCAGCGAGGCAGGAGAACAGGATCTCTAATCGAGAGGGCACCGACGGCACGACGCAACAGCCGAAACATGAGTCATGGTTGACCCGTACCCTGTAACCCCCCTTGCGGCATCCCGTCGCTATCAAAAGCCGCCAGTTTAATCGCGGCATGGCGGCGCGCCGTAACACTCCGCTTCCCGCCTTAGTCGCTGCTAAAACTTGTATGCGGAATTTTATAGACGGCAATTTCAGGTCCAGATGTTGCTCTTTACGGTAGAGAATTCCGACGTACCGCGACATTATACCAGGTTGTAAAGAAGGTTTCCAGCCGCGAACTTTGGCGTTCTGCACGCAACGCATAGGCTGACCTATGACCTACATATCTATTCTGTTACGACTATGGCAGAGAAAATCGTACTCGACTGCAAGTTCGACTGCATCTGCTTCACGAGTTCAAAAAGCAAAGCAGTGCAAGAGTCGCGGTGGATTACGTATGTGGAACGATGGGTCCTACCACTGCCTCCTACGACACAGCGAAAGTGTGGTTACGGAAGTTCAAGGATGGGGACTCTTGCTTGGAGTAGCAACCACGGTCTGGAACGCCGGTTGTAGTGAATGAGGAGCGGTTCCTGGAGCGGGTTCAGGATCCCCGGCGTTGCGAACGAGAACTGGCAGAGGAACTCGAGGGCAGTCACACCACCAAAGTTCAACACCTGCGTGACCGTGGGAAAACATATATAAAAGATACGGTGCATGGATACCGCATGAGCTTAGCGGCCAACAGTTACAGGTGCGCCAGGATACGTGCATGAACTTGTTGAACCTACGGCGGAATTTCTCTTGGCTCGAGAACCTAGCCGCTGGCGGCGAAAAGTGGGCAGTCTACGTTAACCACACGCGAAAGCGTCAGTGGTTCAGTCACGGCGAAGCAGAAATTCCCACGCCTAGATCGGGACTTCGCCCAAAAAAGGTAATGCTCGGTGTTCGGTGGAATCGCAAAGGAGTCATTCACTGGCTGCTGCTGCCACTAGCGATGTCTACTGCAAGCAGTTGGATCGCGTTGAAGCAGCTCTTCGTGGGAGACAAGAAAAGATCTTCCTTCGCGACAATTCGCGTCCAGACGTTGCGAAGGAGACTCATTTTCAGAAGAAACTCCAGTGTTTCGGATGGCATATTCTGGGCCAGATATTCAACGCCTCTGTACTGCCTGCGATGTGTTACGTGACGGAAATCTGGCCCGACAACAGAACAATCGCCAAAGCGATGCAAACTACGCATCGTGCACTGGAGAGATGTCTTCTGAGGACAAGCCTTCGTCAGCAATGGCAAGAAGGCCTACGAAGCTCGGAGCTACGGGAGAAGTCGCAATTAGCAGACCCGCTGCAGTACATGAAGAAGTCCAAATATCGCTGGGCCGTACAGATGCTTCGACGAAAGGACGATAGATGGAGTCTCCGTGTCATAGAATGGCTCCCAAGAGACCATAAGAGACCACAGGGACGACCGCCAACGCGATGGGCAGACTCATTCTCAAGATCTTTCAGAGAGCGGAGTCTGTCTCTGTCTCGGTTCGGAGTTGTGGTCCTCGCTGAGAAGAACTCCAGCCGACGAAAGTACCATCAAAGTATCAAAATAAGTAAGTATTCTGGGTCACCCACCGTACTCACGGGACATTGCTCCAACGGATTACCACCTGTTTGCTTCGCTGTCGAACTATTTGAAGGAGAAAGAGTTTGACGCCAGGGAGCAACTTGAAAAGTGCCTCGCCGAGCTTTTTCGACAAAACCCCAGGAATTCCACAGAAGCGGGATCTTCAAATTACCTGACAGATGACAATATGTTGTAGATGATAATGGTGCATATGCTCCTTAGTTGTTTTATGTATGCAACGAGAGAAATAAATTTGAAAACAATTTCACAAGTATCGAAATATTTTTCTTGCAACCTAACGCAAAAAACAGTTGAAATTAAATTTGCACCGCAAAGACGGGTGAATATAATATTTCTCATTCATCTTTCTCAGCTTGCTCCAACTTTCGTGTGCCTGCCCTTGTTGGTGACAGTTAACGCCACTCCAAATGCTCACTAGTTTTGCGATCTGGCAGGTAAATTTGGTGAGAAAATCGATTCTTCCACATAAGTATATGGAGCCCTTCCACAAAAAGGAAGAGGGTTCCATAAATGTTTGAAAAGAAATCAAAGCGCTCCATGTGAAGGGAGTAGTAATTTATAGAGAATACCTCGGATGGCGAAGCTTTACTCAGCAACTCCACGTGTATTGTATGACACGTCCTTGAATAAATAGATAAACCAACTCCGAATAGCTGTACCCGTATATCGGTAAACTAATAGGGAATTAAAAACGGAACTATCAGCTACGGCACTACCTGAAATACAAGCACTTAGAGAAAACGGTACCAAAGCAGACTGAAAGCGGCAACCCGCTGTCTCTGTCACGAATGTCAGCTCTGTTGTCGTGGGCTTTCGTTCAAGAAGGTGTCAACGCGTTCGTTCTGCTATAGTAGTTGTGGTCGGCGCATAGTCTCCTTGGTCCCCTAACGTGCGCACCATGGGTGTGCGTAATTATGATTTACGATTTGCGATTTTACGATTTACGGCTATTTTTGTAAAAAATTTTACGAGTTCCGATTTACAACATTCTGGGTCGTAAATCGTAAATTTTCGTAAATGTGATCTTTGATCGACAAAGCTGGCGACCAAATTTATATGGACTGGGTTATAAAGATGTGCCCACTCTAATGGTCCCTCTTATAGCTCATTCCCACTTTCATTTAGAGTTCATTTTTGGTGATCTGATGTGTTACTGTTTTAGACAATACCGTCCCGTTCACAGGCTTCTCGAATCTGACTTTTCTCTTCGCTTGACCAACTTTTCTACTTTTCTAACATTGTAAGGGCTGCCATTTAGAACCGGACAGGATCGAGAGGAGAAACATGTGCAATACAATGTTTAAAAAAATTGGCTGGAGAGGCTGGGCTCCTCCGTTTCCGTTCCAGGGCTAGCAAGGCACATCGCATTCCTACTACCGAAGGTTGTTCCGTTTCAGCCCATAAAAGAACATTGGAAGCAGTTTCTTAGAGAAAGAGCGTTGTGTGCGAATTCAAAACATAAGTTTTGCCGTAGAGGTAGCGGAGGCAAAACTCCTGTTTGGTAATAACGTCGAGTCACTCTTTATTGACGACTAACGTTTCGACGATGTCGCCTTCTTCAGAGTCTCGGTTTCGAGTTCAACACCACCTAAACAATTGGACAACGATCAATGCCGAGACTCATGGAGGGTCGAACCTGGCAGTCAAGTCACTCTGTTTGTAACAGATACCTGCTAACCCTACCGAATAGAATTGACGCAAATCCACGATCGAACATCCATCGTGACTGGAAGCGGCGTCTAGAAAGTTGCTACACTCATGTGGAAACGATAAATCACTGGTGTGTCGGTATATGTCGCGAAGACGGCAGCATTGTGAAACGGGAACGCCCCATCCAATCAGACCGCATTGAATCGGCATGTCATTCAGAAAGGGCGTGTACAGTCGGTACCCTGATCGGCTGGCATATGTTCGATCTGTGCTCTGCTTGGTTATTACTGCCTGGCGCGCTCCACCTACCAATGCTGCTCACATTCGCGACATGTACCAATGTTTCTATCGTTTTGCATTGTGCTTTATAGTGCTGAACAAAA
This sequence comes from Heligmosomoides polygyrus polygyrus, assembly GCA_947396885.1. NCBI lineage: Eukaryota > Metazoa > Nematoda > Chromadorea > Rhabditida > Heligmosomidae > Heligmosomoides > Heligmosomoides polygyrus. The sequence goes on from OX377205.1 coordinate 57,817,935, forward strand.
TGGTATAAAAAGTGCGGCAAAATCGAGCGCGTAGCTTTCCAAGAAAAGGTCGAACTGGTCTTGACAGTTTTGATCTCCATTTCCGGTGGCGTGATTGAGCTTATCGTATTCGCCCTGTCTAATCCGCTTACGATGCGGCAGGTTCTCGGAGAGAAGACGGAGCTGGCGAAGGGTAGCCGGAGCGAGCGCAGGGAGTTATTAAATAGTGGAGCAATATTATAAAGTTCTCGAAATCTTACAAGGCTGCAGGCTTGAGCAGGAAACCGGCACATTGGTCAGTGGTGAAACGATTTCTTAATTTTTATTTCTGACAGCGAATTTTTCTCAGTTGTTTCTGCTAATTCCAAGACTAATACGCAAGCTAAAAAATGGTAGTAAGTTAGGAGTTTAATGAATATTCAAACGATACAAGCTTTTTGTTGAAATTCCATGCATAGGCTTAAGCATAGTTTTGAATTTACAGTTCCTTGACCTTCCTGAAACGTGTTTAGTAGTTTGATTTGAAAGATGTTTTAATTGAAAGAAGCCGTGAAAAAAGAAATAGTTTGGAAACAAAACCGTTCAGCTTAAGCTGAAACAGTTAAATAAATATTGAATCTCATCTGATTAACATTAGCAGAAAAAAGCTTCAGGAAACTTTGTTGTACTGTAGTTCAGTTAGTTAGTTCAGGTGACTCTTACGATTTACAGTTTACGATTTACGATTTACGACGGTTTTTTCGTAGCTACGATTTATGATTTACGAAATTTCAAATTTCATTTACGCACACCTCTGGTGACGGCGACCCATTCAAATGGAGTGCGGCTAAAAAACTGGCGAAAATCTCTTTGCATCCTAATATGCCAGGTGTGTGGTGAATAGGTGAACACCGTCGACGGAGAACGCGAGTCGGGTCCATCAATCAAGCCGCAGCGAAAGATGACCGCTCGTCACGCAGGAAAAGTAGGTTAACGATGCTGAAGACATGTGTAGAGAGGAGTGGTCGCCGGGAACTTCAGTGGACTGGCTTGCTCCAATTCACCACAGCGAGAGTGGGTTGTTGACATCTGATGGCAGGATGGACACACCACATCGGATTACTGCTCAAGAAGGCTGTCGCTAGTGAAGCATTTGCGGAATCAAACATGTAAAGTTATACGTATACATTATACGTTGACGAAGTCGTGAACTCACGTCAACGTGAGTGAGGGGCTCTAGCGCTCTGGTTCCCTTGAGGAGCCGTTGGAGTGCAAGCAACACATCTAGCTTCGACACTGCAGTAAAGTGCAGGTCTGCGGACGTGCGTATATTAGATCTTCTAGGCCGTAAATAAATAACAAGTTTTGCCTTCAAAACCATGGCACTATGAATGCGTACGGATGAAAAATAAAGACGTCCGTTCCTACAGCCTTCAGCACTAACATCCTGAGGGAAGAGGAACGAAAAGGGTAGGCACTAAGAAGGAGTGAACGAAATCTTGAAACGATTCGCCAAAAAATCCACAAGAGCAGTGCCTAAGAAGCTGCATGGCTATGGAGCTGTCCGCGAAACGGAGGCCGCGTTTAAGAGACTAACCATGAGAGAAGCGGCAATGGAATTTTATTGTACAACAATGATGGGTCACGTTCATGAGGGTGATCAGCAGTGACGCTCAGGAAGGAAATTCAGTGGCCAAATCATTCGCCTTCATAAAGCTCGTCATGAAGTGTGTGCTAGGGATGGTCTAAGCCGTTTGCCTCGACAGGTAGTGGCGATCGTTCTCGCCCGACTCTCACGACAGAACGGAACAATCCACTGCGTTAACTTGGCTCAGTCACCACTAGATTTATATTAAAGGGAATTTCAGAGACGCTCTGTGCGAGTTAGCCAAGAGCAGCAGTCGTCGAAGAAAAAACCGCTAGATCTGGCTTCCATAGACTTCTTTGAGATGGGTTCCGCATGCTTCAAATTGCTTATTTGGTCACATGTGCCGTGAGCTGAATAGCTCTCTCCATGCGCACATTGAAAATAGGTGCCTTGTGTTTCGAGACAGCTCAGCTATCAAACTCGCGACATAAGTGAGGTGAAACCATTTGGAAAGATGAGGACTGGGAGTGCTAGTGCTACAACCGCTCGTGTTGTTACGGAAAGTTTGAATGTTACTCTGTAGCTCCATTTTATAAACAAAAAAGCAGGTCATGAGTACGACGTCGTCGATGTCGCATTTGAAGCTGCAAGCCTTATTGGAAGACAGATCGCCCAGTGCTTCTGCAATGGGTTGAATCCTAGCGCGGGAACGAAAAACCTTGCCACCCGCTTTGGACGAGGCTGTTGAAACAACGCGTCTACCTCGCACATTGAGAAACGATCTTTGCAACACTGTATATTCGGAGAGGTTCTACTGAAACTGCTTCAAGTTGCACCATCAATGACGTGCGGGCTTCCTGCCCGCATTGGGTGGCTGAGTGCTGGCAAAACCTTCGAAAAATGTTACCTTTGATGAATAACAAGCAGAGCAGAGCGAACACGCGCATGGGCGACGAGCAGAGTGAACGGCAAGGCCAAGTGGTACTGACCCCGATCTCTTCGGACGGGACGATCAATAGCCGTTGGAAGAGGACTGTGAAGGTGACGAAGGACACCACGAGGAGACGGGGCGGGGTGGCTCTTCCGCGATGAGACCATCCCTGACCCTGACACACAGACTCCATTCCGCTGGCCCAGCGCCGCGTACAAAAAATCGCATTCGACTTGTAGATGAGGAGTCCCCCAGCGCCCCTCAGACTTCTGGGCATTAGCACAACTCCCCACCCGTCCCCTATGAAGGTCACTGATCCACTATTGCCTACGCTTTTGGGCTCTGACATATACGCGATCACGTAAAGAGCAAATGAGGAGCTTGTGTCCTCTGCCTCAGTTGTAAGCCCTCCGTCGTTAAGAAACTGAGTTAGAGCAGCGTCAACAATTAAACTTCAAAGACTTCTTAGGGAGAGCACTCTGTATACAGTGAATACCACAACTATTCGTGATATCCCAATATTATTGTTACTGTTAAAAGAGTCAAGCAATATAACGAAAATTCGAATAGGAGAAAAGAAACACCTTTAAGGTTGGTTAATCCATCCGTTGAGGAAAAAGGCAAAGAATTGCGGACCAATTTGGTCTCCTAGTAGCCTAAGCTCTTCCTTCAAGCGGTAAAAGCAGTTTAGCGGCGCGTTACAGTTAACCCTCCGGATTCTACTTCTGCTGAATTTTCTCAGGATATGTCGGACTTTTTCTTTGCAACCAAAGTTTTCTCTGATCTCTGTAATGAATACACTGAAGTGAACATTCCAAACTACTCTTTTTTGTTTGAAATGATACATCTTTTGGTGAAGATAAATAAGCATATAACTAAATAAATGGAGAATAAGGACGAAGAACGGATTTAGTTAATTCCTGTTTGGAGGGCGTCACGCGCTCAACTTTACAGGATGTTGTGGAGGCGATTAGAATGGGAGTGAGTATCAATGACTTGCAATGACCAATCGATTGACAAGTCAGCCCTCTATACCTCCCAAACAATTTACCGACCCCGGAGGGATAGAGGGCTTGGTCAATCTGGAAGGGAAATCCGAACCAGGAACCTGGTATCGGGTGCACGCCTTTTCCGACTGCGCGAAATCTCTGCTATAAACTTTGAAGCACCGAACCATGGAAAGTTCGCTAGCAGTTTCGCAATAAGTACAAGGATAAGGATAAAGGACGGCGTTACTCAATCCCTTTTGGGATGCGCCAGCGCATTCCTCTTCTACGGGATGTCGTGGAGGCGATATGAATGCGTATTTGGCCATACAATGACAGCCGATGAACAAGTCAGCGCTTTATCCTTATCAGACACGTCTGGTACCAATTCACCGACTCCAGAGGGATGGAAGGCTTGGTTGGCCTAGGCGGGAAATCCGAACCAGGAACCTGGTATCCGGTGCACGCGACAGTCGCGCCTCCTCCGACTGCGCTACACGCGCCCATAAGTACAAAGTGGCACATAAAGACCCCTCTTCGTTTCACCGACGGAAGTAGTCTTTGATGTTCGGCCTTCATTTTGCGTCACTGTAACTGATTGGATTTGTCTGCGAGCAGAAGCAACTACGCTCAGAGGATGCCCTCAAAAACTGAGTGCGTGTGTTGGTCTTAACAACTTTTCCATGAAAGCCAGTGCTCTGCAGGTAGATCTCTTCGGACGACGAGCATCATGTGGCTTGAAATTTGCTTGGCTTCGAAATTACATCGATGTCTCAGTAGTTATTGCTCTGTTGTTGTTTCCGTCTTATGCGAACGTATTGAAGCTAACCCTAGGAACGAAAGCAATCGCTGCAGCCAGAGTTGAGCACAGAAGCAATCATTACCATTTCTCACCTAGCGATGTGCGTCCATATGCGCAAGCACTCTGCATCTTGACACTTGCAGATCTGCTTCATATTTGGCAAAAGACATTTGTCAAAGAGAGAACTGGTCAGATGCTCAGCAGATGTGACGGGCAGCGTACCGACAGCTCAGTCCTTTTTACATCCCTATTCTCGTAGCGAAGTTCTTGCAGTCATGTTCACCGACAGAGAGTCGGATCATGTTGAACTGATATTATAGCTGATAGAGCAGTTTGTCCTTCTTCCACTCAAACAGCATGCGTTGTACATGGGATGTTGAAATCCTGACTGGTAAGGCACCTTATCGAAGCCGTGTGCAGTTTTGGCACGGCCGGAGACAGCCATGTATGTATGCATCTCGTGGCACCGCGAAGCTAGAATCGAATCGCCCTCAGGCCAGGGAAAAACTGATATGTCTCCAGAGCCTTCTAATTGACATCAAACACTCATTAAAAGACATTAAACGGTAGAACGCTCGTCTATTGACTGGCTCATGACAAGTCATTGTATGGGTCCAATGCGCATTCAGATGGCCACCAATTCCTGCATGCATTGCAAGACTGTATGTCATTCTGGTGACTCCAGGATTGTGCACGACATTTTTTCACATCATCAGCTCACGTATGTTACAATACCGCCCGCGTCGCGCGGTCAAAAAGACGGTTTGCAACGGAAAATCGGTCGCAAACGGTCGCATTCTCATAACTCTTTTAATTTTAAGTTTTTTTGTAAACTGTTGGTACCGTTCGATTTGTCTCCTGGAGATCTACAAAACCATGTATAAAACTTTACCAGGCGACCGCGTTTTCGCCGTGGGTGGCCTAAAAGAATAACTGCAGCAGGCATTTGCGATTGGAGCACCTTATTTTCCAGGACGTGCATATGACTTGCAGTGTTTTCGAAGTATCTCAAGCATGACTTGCGTTGTCAGTGCCCTGTCATGCCCGGAATGCTCCGAGAGTGCGCCGTGCACAATGCATATAGGATCGAACCTATCACTCGTATGGGCGAAAGCATGTCCACTGGGTTTCTATCTTCGCTTCATGGAAAATGTAAAGCCTCCAAGACAATCTTGCACTGTTTGAAAATTTTATAAGAAATTTTCGGCCCTTTCTGAGGACGTTCTGAGGAGAGCTAAGCTATCATGCGTGAACATTCACCAGATGGCCTTTCCTTTTCTATTCTAAACTTCATCCAAAATCATGTAGGGATGGGGAGGGGTTTATTTGGAGCGCTGATTACGAATCCGACGTCCGTTGTAAAACTTCAGCCGATTTTGGTACTGTACAATGGGCAGTCTCAGAGCTCACCGAACGCGACGAACGGGAAGAAGTCGTTGGTGATTTAGATGGGCCGCCCACGTAATGCAGTAAACATTATCCCCCAGTGGAAGTTCGCTTCCGTTTCTTTACTTTAGCCACGCAGTCCCATTTAGTTTATTATCAGCAGACAATACAACGTGGAGCATGTTAGGCAGGCAAAGATCAGATGTGGGTACCTACAGTCAGGCCTAGAGACTGATCGACGATGGCGAGGAAATAGGCGACGACAGAGAAGACGACGTTGATTTTCTAGATGGCTCGCGACTTTTATCGCCCAGTGAACCAGGCCTCCCAAACCTCTGACCTGAGTCAGACAGGAGCCCAAAACTTTCAAAATAACACATCAACGCTTAGCATCTCAAGGGCATGGCTTATAGTGTGTTTCGCAGACATATGCTGGACGAGAGCGAAAAGAATGTTAGCCAAATATGGATAGATTACAGGATGCGGTATCTAAATCCGGACAACCTAAACTTTCTTTTTCAAACAAATTTATTAAAACACAAGTGAAATAGAAAACCTTCTACACACAAACAGAAGGAGAAAGGTAAACTTTCTCAATATATCTTCCGTCAGCCGCAGTCACCGCCTCCATGCTTGGCCTGAAGCGCCTGCACGCTCTCTTTAAAAGGGTTGTGTCCATATTTGCCGATGCTGCTGCAATAGCTTTGCGAAGATACAGTACCGTCGGTAAACGTTCGCCAAAACGCGGCCGGCGGCGGATTAATCCGGCGTTTCGCCGCTTTGCCATAACTCTCTTCAAAGTCGCTTATATTCAATGAAAGGCACATTGGTGGAATCAGAACAACATGGTCTACCCAATGGCCTTAAAATCTTAACATGATTTCAAAATTTTTGAGCTCGAGATGACCTAGATTAGTCGAGCCCATAATTGTCTTGACCTAATCCACATTCTCCCCTGAGTCTCCCCTAATTGTGCCCCCTGGCAAGGGTCGACTAGCCCAGTGGAATTTTTAAAATTTTAAACGCTGTCGAAAATGTGTTTCATGCTAATTTTAGGTTTTGTCTCATCACGGCGATCTCTTTGATATCAAATTCGCCTGGTTTGTCACCAAGTTCAGCGTTCCATGCATCCTCAACTGCCGATTTTTTCCATTTTCGTTAATTATTTACGACCACATCACTTTTTCGCTAGGGCTGAGTTTTGCTGAAGTTTTCGACTTTGAGGTGTGGATTACAACTGTGGGTTTCAGGCTTAGTTTGATCAAAAGTAAGACGGTATTCAGCCGCCAAATTGGCAGTGCATCAGGGTTCCAGGGAGACACGTCCCGCAAAGGCTACTTCGCGTGTCGCGTGTGTAGATCTGTGTCTAAGCTGGATATGTGGTCAGACACCATGCAGAAATGCTGTCTCACATAAACAATGGAGCTGGCAGGCGAAGGCATATATTTCCATGACAAGTCATTCCTTCGGTTTCGACTCGGTCATAGATTCAAACAGCAGTTCAGAAAATTTTTTAAAGGAAACCACTTAAGTCATCATTAATCGATATTTTAAGGAGTGCAAATGGTTAGTGTGAGTAGTGAGAGGAGAGAAGCAGCGATTGCATGTCCAAAGGATACATGTTTGCAGGGGCAGGTCAGGTCACTGCAATTACGGCAACAGTGTGGGCTCCAGTACCGGACCTGTCTCAAGTAATAAAATCGATTAAAGTCGAGTGAATAAATTTTGAAAGATGTCGCAAATATGGGCTTTGCTAAGTGGTAGGAGCTCTTCTGCGAGGGTTGGGCAGACGTCAGTGTCAAATCTCAATGTTGAATTTGAAGGAAACTGCCTTTCCATGGAAGCGAAACTCTGAGACTTGAGCTGCCAGCTCCATCGTTTTTGTGGGACGGCATCTCTGCATGGTGTCCGACCACATATCCAGCTTTCATCCTGATCCGCCTCGTGGAGACACAGATCTACACAAGTGAAGTAGCCTTTGCAGGACGTGTCTCCATGGAATCCTGATGCACTGCCAATTTGGCGGCTTACTTTTGATCAAACTAAGCCTGAAACCCACAGTTGTAATCCACACCTCAAAGTCGAAAACTTTAGCAAAACTCAGCGCTAGAGCAAAAGTGATGGGGTCGTAATTAATTAGCGAATGTGGAAAAACCGGCAGTTGAGAACACATGGAATGACGTACATGGGGCCAAACAAGGCACAAATAGGGGTGCGTAGCGTTCGTATTGGCTGGTCGTGGGCGCCACGGCAGCGCGCCCAGGTGGCCATACCTGCGGCGTTATCCCCCGCTCGCCGTCTTTGCTCACGCTGTGGCACCCGTCGCGCGCGCGGCGGACAACGGCCCGACGGAGGCCGTCGTCGGCGGCCCCACGACAACGGCCCAACGAACGAGCGGAGCCACAGGTCGACCAGATCTGCTGGAGCTGCAATCAGCAGGATGTTCAGAGGATTTACAAAACGAGTGTAGATACATGTTGGCGTGAAAAAACATAGCTCTACATCTGAATTTCGAGCTCTATCTAATGAGCTCTACCCCAAACTTATCAAAACCACAGTTGTTGCAATATTCTTCAAATTTGAAACTGAAAATAATTCTTCACAATCCTGCTACGAAGCTGTAAAGGATATGTTTCCAGACTAAAATTTCACACATAATTCAACTACGTCGCCTAAATACCTTCTAGAAAAACTCTTTTTTAAAGAAAAAATTGTGTGTACCACACCGTTGGGGACATGTCTCCAAGCCGTTCAATCACGAAGTTAATATCCTATTCTATTACATAAAAGAGTGTATGTGTTTTTTGTGTATGTCGTTTAAGCGGTCCAAAACTTATGCCGTGGGGGTCGTTGAACACGAAGCTGAAGTTCGCGTCTGATGCTTCGATCGCCATCAACTGATATTGATCAAATTATGTCAATCGAGCGGTCCGAAACTTCAGCTATGGGGATAAGCGAGGTCACTGAACACATAGTCTTTCATTGCCCTCTCATAAGGCCTTTGTCATACCATCGCTCACCCCGAGCGACGCCTAATGATATCCACCCATATCGATCCCATCGCGCCGCCCGATCGATATGGAAGCATATCATTACGCGTCGCTCGGTGAGAGCGATGGTATGACAAAGGCCATATGCACCCATATCGATCCCATCGCGCCGCCCGATTGATAGAGGTTATTTAGGGTGCTGATCACGAATCTGGCATCCGATTTCGAAATTTTAGCCGATTACGGTAGGTTACGGTAGGTACGGGTGACTAGGGCTGCCGAGGTCATCATCACCGATTTCGCTCAAACTTCTCCCAAGGGAGCTATTTGGGGTGCTGATCACGAATCTGACATCCTTTTCTCCGTATCACGCTGGAATACGTCAAGTTACAGTAGGTAGAGGTGATTAATGATAAGGTCGTGGTCACCGTTTTTGCCCAAACTTCGTGTGGAGCACGAATCTGTGCTTTATTTGACAATTTAGAGTTAAATAAGTGTGTTGTAAATGTGCAGGAAGCAAATTAGCAAGGGAAGCGGCAGTCATGAAAAAATGCAAAATTAGTGCATAGCACGGGGGAAGAACACCTGACCTAGCACTTGTGAAGCAGCCTCTCAATCCACTGAGCCACCGGTGCGCTAGCAGCACAGCCTTTCGCCACGTCCTATACATCAGGGCGCGTGCACGTAGGCACGTGGGCACGCGCTGACAATACTGCACCCCTAACTTCGAGGGCCCGTTGCTCTTTTGGTTCAAGGACTCAGCAAAAATGAAACATGTTTTTCTACTATGTGAAGGATGGAGATTCTCGCAGTACTATCCCTTTCCCCGGTTCAGACCTACGCCTGAGACCCTCCCCTGTAAGTTGAAAAAACAGCGTTCCCTATAGGAATCCGAAGAATGATTTGCACTCCTGGAGATGGAATAGAGCAAAACATGTCGATCACGTTCGTAAATGAGGTTACAATGTAAAGCCGCGTGCACACTCTGCTGCGGCAGTACGGCAGCCACGCTGAAGCATAGCGCGGAGGGGCGGAGTTACACAGCGGCAGCGGAGGCCGCAGTGAGGGGGGTGTGCACACTTTCGCTGCCGCAGTGCTGCCGGCAGCGGCCGCAGCGCCAGTGGCAGCGAGGAATGACCCGCGCATTCCTCACTGTCGCTGCGTGCGGCCGCGGCGCAGTCCAACCGTGCCGCAGTGTGCGAGAACAGCTCCGCCCACATTTCACTGCCCGGTGCTCGCTGCAAAGTGTGCTCGCGGCTTAAAAGAAAGAACTGTGCCTTTCCGTGGTCAACGATGTACTTTGAAATTATCAAAACGGGAGGAGCCTGCCCAGCAATCACAAATGCCGCGTCCAGAACCGAACACTCGACCCCTCTCCTCCTCCTCTCTCGCTATCCACTCAGCCACCCAATAGCTGCTCCCGGTGCTGTGAATGCCTGAATGTACCAACCGAATGTACCATGCACCTTCTTTCGGGAAACGTAACAAATTGTCAGCTTGCTAAGATTTAACTATAATTAAAGCTCCAACCTTTTACATGTCAATTTTGAGCATTACAAGGCCATCAAAGGCGTCATCAGCCAGTTATGAAGTGCTACAGCTCTTTGTAAATCTTTGACCCGCCCAGATGCCCGCAGGAAGTTGGAAAACCACTATGGTGCTTCTGTGACAGTCCCCTATAAACTCAATAGGTCATTTTGGAAATCTCCGCGGGAAGCTAATTGACTTCCCTTGTGGGTGAAGAAGACTAGCCCATTCGACTGAAAGGCCTCCTCCACTTAACAGCCTGCAGGACAGAAATAACAAGCGCACAAGCTCAAGAAATAGCTTTATTAATGGAATTTTCACTTCTGTAACTTTATAAGGAACTCTATATTGGGAGTGCTGGCACGACACAGCCAAATGAACAGATCACAAGTGAGTCAGTGAGGAACCTAACTATAGGTAGAAACTCGTAGCGAGAGCACATGTGTAAGGCTTTGGTGAGGCAGCAACGAACGCACATATCACCGGCTGTACAGTTGACGAGGAAGAGTCGCAGGAGTCCGGAGGGCTCAGCGGGAGTAACCCTCCCCCTCACAGGACTCAAAAATGCGTAGAAACAGCTTCGAGTATTGCACACCATCTGCTCAACAGAAAGTGCTCAGGAGCGTGGTGTGAGATATAAGGACTGGGAGGTACGTCTGAATGGCAGGAGCTATTTCAAAACGGCGAAGCTTCTGAAACGCTAATGTAACAATAAGAGGGTTTTTGGTTTTCTCGAGCCTTGTGTTAGGAAAGCTTAAGCCCTATAACAAGCACATAAGAAGTGCAACCTGTACATCTTCAAGAGGACTGTAAATTTTGAGCGGTTCTTATTTTTCCAGCACAAAAACTCGGGAATGCCAACTGCTAGTCGTAACGCAGGAGAAGTGATGGAACCACTTCTGCGTAACGCAGAAGAAGTGGTGGACATATTCATTCTATCAGGTGACCATTCAGACGTCCTTATGAGGAACTGCATAATAGAAGAAGCGACGACAATTATGCTAAACAAAAGGTTAGTCCGGAAGAGTTCTTGAAGAAGACCGACGTTACACTGCCTCTATTCTGTTGAACTCGTGCAGCTAGTAAGCTGAGTCGCCGACGTCTGGAACGAACGACAATAAGTACTGCAATAGTAGATGAAAGCAAAAGAAATCGAAGGGGAGTGAGCGGCATACCGGCACATGACTTCGGCTCGAATGCGCCTTCTGACGCTTCAGATCTTCCCTTATCAACGCTGGAAATATTCTAATAGGACTGATTGCGTACGCTGCAAGCATTCAATGTAACATCTCTTTGCCCTAAATGGGCACTCCATTGATGAAATACCAGAATACGGCGAAGGTATTGTCTGCTCTGCTTAGCTCCACAATTTCGTTAAGGTAAAACATAATGATTCGAACTTAAGGCTTGGCAACAGTTGACGTATAAAAGTACTATTGCCCCTAAGCAGTTTCACCACCCTCTAACTTTGCACAAGCCCATCGATAGAAACAAGAGGGTGTTGAACCCAGCGCGCAGGTTCTTCGCACACATTTCCTCCTAATATCTTCTCCGTGATATGCAACGCTTCCTTTGTGCCTGCGTACGAAGCATTTTCATTACGGTTAGGAAGTTTCCCGACCGTTCATTTCCCGAGGTGCATCGCAGGAAGGGGCACCCGTTCCCGCCGGGTAATTTCTGCTGCTGGAAGAGCGCGGGAAGTCCGCTCCGCGCTCTTCCACCAGCAGAAAAGAGGTATGCATACGGCCCCTGAGTAGGCTGTCGTTGTCACCTCGACAGGACCCACCGGCCTGGAAGGCCCGCCCATGCTGGTGAGTTGTCGCTCCTACTGCTCGCGACAGGGACAGCTGGTGACGCAATAGGGACGAGAGCGAGTCGTGCCAGAACCCTACTCCTAACTGCTCGTCGCAGCCTGCCACACCCACGTTGCGCCGACAGCCTGCTGTTGTGGCCGGCAGTGCGGACATGCCGCGGGATTGGAGATAAAAATGCGAGACTTGAAAACATCTTTGAATCAGACCTTTGGAGGCAGTTGGCAGTAGCGGAAGGCGACTACAAACTAACAATCGAGCAGGTGTCTATTGATCAAGCTGATGGTCTTGATAGAAACAATTCAAATCAGTTTCCTTAAGCCTCAAGCGGCTTAAGGAAACTGATTTGAGTCCCGCCTGGCGCTAGAAGTTTTGATCGCAACAAAACATCGTTGTGACAGCTTACTACCTCGATACCAGCCACTTGAAGCTTAAGGAAACTGATTTGAATTGTTTCTATCAAGACCATCAGCTTGACTGGTTCCATGCTGATATCAGCGGCCAGGTCATCCCGAATACGGGTGACTGCTGATCGGTCCCACGAGGTGTGGATGTTGCGTTCGATCAAACGGCGCCGGTGGTGTAAAGGCGTAGAGCATTCCCGCCCGGTCAGAGGGAGGTGCGGGTTCGAGTCCCGCCTGGCGCTAGAAGTTTTGATCGCAACAAAACATCGTTGTGATTGCTCCCATCGCCATCGTCACTCATCGAAAAACCGGCAACGGTGTGGGTGCATATCCGCGTACGGTGCAGGCCAGAGTCTCGCACAGGTCAGTTTTTGCGTTTCGCAAGCCAATAACTTCGAAGCTGCGAGAATTAGTGTCAGTCTATGCACTGACGTTGTCTGTAGGGAAAGACGAGATATGGTAACCACCTCGCAACCAAGTCGAATCGCCTTCGATCCATTCTACCAACTTAGATTTTGTGTTCGGAGGAGCTTGCTGTCGTTACCATTTTTCAAACCTCATAAGCCATACAGAATTTGAACGGGAACTCTCATCGTAAGCTTTCCTGAGGTTGATCAAAGAATCGCAGACTCTGTGGCCCACTGTAAGCAAGATCAACACGGGGACGAACAAGGTACTACTTCTGCGATGACATTTACTCTCCAAGAAGTGCTCTTCCAAATGCCCTAAAACCACGTCTCTAAAAGGTTTCAACGTCACCCGTAGTTCGAGCTATCTAATAAGGAGTTTTTCAAAGAAAAAGGAAGAAAATATCGCACCAGTGAGCCCTGTGCCAACAAGAAGGGTGGCACTCATGATGATGTTGCACCAAAATGTGCTCACGCCATGCATCACCTTGCCCATAGCCGACGTTAGAGCGATGCCGAATATCTGAAACTCGAAGAGATGCACATCAGAGATGGGTGGAAATTTTGAAAAAAAAACTCAAGTTCAGAAATCGACGTTGTCAGAAAATAGAAAAGGCAAAAACTCGGAAAGCAAGAAAGAGAAAACTCCGAAATGTCATTTGTGTCATATCTAGCTCCTCTATCTTTTATCTAAAGATGAAGTTCCTTCAGTAGCAAACACACGTATATACCTAAAACATGTTCAGATGCAAAGGATTTTACTGCTGGCATTTATTTTTCTTCGCCACGTACACCATGTTCCTCAGTTAAACAAATTAGTGAACATGAAGTCATAACTCACATCTGCTTCAAGATTTCGAGATCTCGAGGATGCGGCAGCGACGTTATTCCTCCGCTTCCCAAGCCCCTTCTACATTTGCTGACTAATGATAAATTCAAAACTTCTAAGTGTATTAGCCTGCCTTTAGAAAAGAGTGGAAAGCAAAACTGCAAATACGATAACTCGCCGAATTAATGGCCCCATGAATATTAACCTGTTATCTGAAAACCTAAAATCGTTGACATGACGTTCACCATGACGTGCAAAATGCTTGCAAATGAGGTGTTCATGGACATAAGAAAGTGCACTGGGGATTCTGACAAGATCCCCAATGCATTTTCTTTCTTCTGAATCTTTCGAATTCTAAGGAATTCAATCTGCTGTTTTGCAAGTAAGATGAAGTACGGAGATCTTCTGCTCAGGGCTGTAGAAGATTTATCAGATGTTAGATATTGAAGTAGGCTGCATAATATGTTGGATGTGGTGTGTTGATTACATGGCTGATGGCTACATACATCCCCCTCCCATTTTATGCTGTACCTTTAATGCTTTCTCGCAACTCTTATTCTAGACGACCGCCTGTGCCTCAAGCAACTGAGTAACCAGATTTTTAGAGTCGTTGGGAAAAATGAGAGTTCTATCAACATTGCTAGCATATTTCAGGGGCATCCTTCTTGACTGTGACGGTTTCGAGCAACACTATCAAAGGCTTCCTTAAAGATATGGAACGGCTTGTGGAGAACGTACCACCAGGTGCATTAAGCTCATAAGGCAGTTTCGCCTATTTTATCGAAAGAAAGCTCCCAGCGAGGGACACGAGTTTTTGCTGCACAGCTGAAAGTTTTCCGTTCCGTTTCATTACCCGTTCCTGTAAGAGTGAGCTGCCAGAAGATTTTCAGCAGCGCAGGAGTGCTCTCTATTGAGATGGTTATTCACAGAGCAGCAGGAAACTCTGGTTGGTAACACCAGTCAAATTACTATGCGTGATTCTAGATAATCAAAACTATTACTCGAAGCGAAGGTACAGCAGGGATGACTGCAGAAAATTCTGATATTTTTCAAAATCACGAAATGTATACGACTGTGATTGGTCGTGTTTGAAGGCCAAACAATCTTCGTCAACAAATCCGGAAGTTTGCTCTCACTTCATTCCAGTCTTATTTGCACCGAAGGCTGATGCCCAATCATGGCTGAAGGTCCACTCGACGTCTTTATCCTTTCCATGTGTCCAAGGTATCAGTACCGGACGCGTCTTTTGAATAGACGACGCAAAAAGTGCGATTGAGGTTATTGCGTATTTTTGATAACGCTCGCCTAAAATTCACCCACTTGAAAAACCAAGCAAATATTTAAGCTCAGAAGCTCGAGCTCTATCGCTCGACATAAATGGTTTATACGGAACCATGAAAGGTGGCGATGTCCGTTCCTCCACGTGGTGCCGTGAGTTCCTTATAAAGTTCTCGATCGCGCACTAGCAAAACCCGCCGAGTGTGAAAAGTATGCGAGGGTCCCTGATGCGAGGACGGCATCGAGGGGCAACTGAGCTAGTCCGAAAGTCCCGTAACGTAGGCAAGACCCGCGTAGCAACGTTGAATATGGGTACGTTGACGGGCCGCTCGTGCGAGTTTGTAGCACTGCAGCGAAGAAAGATAGATTTCTGTGCGGTGCAGGAGACGAGGTGGTCCTGCCGCAAGTCAAGGGACATAGGACGTGGCTTCAAGGCTGTTCTCTGTGGAAGTCCCAGGACCACCAGTGGTGTCGGTATGATCGTCTCCGAGTGTTTCCGTGATGCAATTGCAAGCGTAGAACATTTCGATGACCGCTTGATGAAGATTGTTGTCGCTGTAGAAGAGCGGCGATGTCATTTCTTTTCCGCGTATGCTTCGCAGACAGGATGCTCCGAGGAAAACAAGGGCGAGTTCTGGTCCCTGCTTGATGAGAATACAGCGGAAGTGCCGTCACAAGACATGATTGTTGTGGCAGGTGACCTTAATGGTCACGTCAGAGCAACGAAAGATGGTTACAGCTGTCATGGTGGTTTTGGCTATGGGTCACGCAACGCCGATGGTGAGCGTATACTTGAGTATGCAGACTCACACGACCTCACCATTGTGCCTACCAAATTTCGAAAGCGTGACTCCCACCTCATCTCGTTTTATAGCGGGAACGCTAAAACGCAGATTGACTATGTCCTTGTTAGGCGTCGCGACCAAGGCCTTGTCACAGACGCGAAGACCGAGCCGTATGAGACGGTTGCCACGCAACACCGTCCACTGATCTGCTCGCTGAAGATCACAGTTTCGAGATGTAAACATGCCGAGCGATGCGGGTCGGCTAGAAGCAAATGGTGGCGACTGAAAGAGAAGGAAGCAGCTGTTATGTCTCGCATTCGGTTGCCGACGGTAACAACTGTCGACGAAACCTGGAAGGATGCTACCGATGCGATAACTCGGGCTGCGCGCCTCGAACTCGGCACAACGAAGCCTGGACGTCGTTGGGTCGACAAGCAGGCTTGGCTGTGGACTGTCAGAGAGAAGGTCAGGGAAAAGAAACGGCACTATCACGTATTTATCGGTGATAAAACAGTCAATAATTGACGGAATTATTGAGAAGCGAAGAAAGCGGCAAAGAACGCAGTGCCCGCGGTACCGTCCGATTCGGCTCTTCGAGATCTACACAAACATGTATACAGCCACCGCATTTTCGCAGTGGGTGGCCAAAACGAATAAGTAGAGCAGGCTCTTTGCGATTGGAGCAGCTTATTTCCCAGGATTTGCATGCTTTCGGAGTATCTCAAGCATGACCTACGTCGCCAGTGCTCTGCCATGTCTGAAATCTTCCTAGAGTGCACTGTGCACAATGCACATAGGATCGAACCTATCAATCGAGTGGGCGCGACAGCTTGTAGAGTGAACGTTTGGGTAGTTTACAGAAATTCTCAGCCTTCCTACTCAGGAATTGTTGTACTCTGTCCCGACGAGACTCTGGAGCGCGCAATGCACAATGTATATAGGATCGAGCCTATCAATGGAGTGGGCGTGACCGCTCCCAGATTGCACCCGCAGGCGTGTCCTGAGCGCAATAACTCTCTCAAGTTTGAATATTCCGGCTGCAACTTGTGCATTTTGTAACCAGTGAAAAGTTCAAGAAGCGTACCGAAACATAGCGACGTAGTTTATGGTTACATAAAGTTATGGTGGTGCGAAATTGCGGGTTACTCTTGTGTGACACGATTTTTTCCGAGTTCAGTCGACTACTGCGGGAAGAGAGCTAACGGCATGCAAAACCGTGAGCGAGCACGAGACTGAAAGCACATTAAGACGACATGGTTGCAACTCCTACAGTGTTACATAAGAGGAAAGTCAATGACCTGCTCTTACTCTATAAAATCATTCATGGTGCTTGCGGTCTTAAAATTGAGAACTTGGTATCAACCAAAACCACGTCTACTAGGAGTGGCTTGATGAAACTCCAGGTCAAAGCCGCAAGGCCCAGCTGTAGAAGATTTTATTTCATTAATAGAACAGCGGCCACCTTTGAAAGATTTTCTAAAAAGGGGTCTTTCGGGTCGAGCTACCGTACGATCAAAAACCTTATAAGCAAGGACCCCTATACCTAATATCTAGCTCTTCGCACATTTTTCGATTTGCTCTCCTTTCTGTCTTATTTTGCTGCCTTAAGTTTTTCTCCGTTTGTCCTATGGATGTTTTAATCCGTTCCAGTTTTTTGTTTTTGTTTTTTGGGTTGTTCTTGAGTTGTGTTGGATATCGGCGTTTTATCTTGGATTCTGTTTTTTTGTTACTGTTCAGAATTCTCACATGGGTGGGTAACCACCTGTGTGAGAATTCCTAACAGTACATGGGTGGGTAACCATCTGTGTAATGAACATAACATAGCATAGCATAACTCCCCAGATGCCTAAACTGCTTTAGCCCCACTCTATCGAAAGGTCTCAATCTTGACCAATTTCGGGAATATCGATTTTTGACAACTTCGTATCAAAGGCGAGGCGGCTCAAGGCGGAAGGACGATGACGTCATCGAAAATCGATATTTTCGAACTTGGCCACATTTCCTCGTCAAAAACCATCTGGGGGTTATTTTGGTGCACTGATTACGAATCCGGCGTCCGTTTTTGAAAATTCCGTCAATTTTGGTAGGTTACCGGCCGCTTGAGGGTGGTCGGATCAGGATCACCGACCACCCTCAGTTATCAGTATGGGCAGTCTCCTTCCATAATCGGCCAAAAGGACTTCGGTATCGTGTTCGGTACTCTGAATAATCACTCTCTTAGACGAAGTTTGAGCAAAAATCGGTGATCGTGACCCGATCACTCTCAGTTATCCAGGAGAAAATTCAAAACTTACCAAAATAGGTGGAATTTTCAAAAACAGACGTAGGATTCGTAATCAGCGCACCAAATAACTCCCCAGACGATTTTGACGAAGAAACTTGACCAATTTTGAAAAAATCGTGCTTCGATGACGTCATCGTCCGCGTAGGCTCTACCTAAGGCACCCACATTCTCGATGGGAAATTGTCAAAAAAATCGACTTTTCTGAAATTGGTCGAGAGTGAAACGTTTCGATAGCGCTTTTCCTGCTAAACAGTAGGGTATTCTTGCGATTGTCAAAAGCTCAAATGTGGGCGAGTAATGGCGGAAGAAACTTCACCGCTACCCTCCGTCATTCTTAAATGGAAGATGGGGCCAAGGCAGTTTAGGCATCTGGGGAGTTGCAACCATGTCATTGTAAATGCCGTTGTCATTGCCCACGCGTTTGCATGTCGTTAGCTCTCGTCTTCCCGTTGTAGTCGACTGAACTCGGAAAAAATCGTGTCACACAAGTCTAACCTGTATTTTCGCACCGCTGTAACTTTATGCCCCTTCATGTGCCACCTAACCGCGGTGAAGGGGTGAACATCACTTTGTGGTGGCTAACGGCACAAACGGTCACGCAGTACGCGACGCTTTGTCGTGTATGGGCGGCTCTCCTGTATCCCTGGCCAGGAACATGTGAGTAACCAGACCACCGCTACGGCTCAAACAACCAAACCCGCGCCCCAGTCCTCCGCGCGCCGGAGGTGGACTTCTACGACGTCGGTTGCATCCACCTCCGGCGAGGGGCCATCTAATCTCGGAGTTAAACTATCAGGACGTCATTGGAATCGGACTATCGGAAACTCCCTCCCATCACGACACGGAAACTGCCCATTCGTCTGCACTTATAACTGTCGTTCGATCTCATCTGAGCAGGATCTTCGGACACTGCTTTATAGAAGCCGAAACATCAAACACGACGTTATCGCCCTGCAGGAAACGAAAGGCAGAACGGAAACCATAAGAAGGATCGACCACAACGAGCTTTTCATTATCGGAGCAAAGGTGGACAGAAAGAATATTGGCGGAGTTGGATTTCTCGTAAATTCGACAGTGCACCACCTAGTAGACTCTTACAAGATCATCAGTCCGCGAGTAGCTGTTCTTCTCTGGAAACCAAAGATCAAGGAACCATCTCCATCATAAATGGATATGCTCCAACATCTGCGGCTACAGATGAAGAAAAGGAGGAATTCTACAAGCTGTTCGAAAGGACTGTCAACAACGAGAAGAGCTACTACAAAGTTGTCGTTGGCGACTTTAACGCCATCGTCGGTACGAATGATCACGACGAATGGAGGCTAGGACCACATAGAACTTCCTCAAGGAACGAAAATGGAGAGCGCTTGATAGACTTCCTATCCGCGTGCCGTCTCTACCATGGAAATTCTATGTTTAAGAAGTCTTCAAACCGACGATGGACTTGGGAAAGCCCAAATGGAGAAACACGTTCGGAGATCGACCATGTTCTTACAAACAGACGCTGGAGTCTGTTCGACGTCTCCGTGCTGCCTTCATTTAACACCGGCTCGGATCACCGTCTTGTCCGTGCGAAGCTGACTCTCAAAAAGAGGATGTTCAACCGTGACACCCATAAACCGGCACCGGTGAGGATCCCCACATTCAAGTCTGAGGAGTTGAAATATGCGATAAAGTCGCATGATTGGAATCTTCTTGAAGATCCATCGAAAGACTAAAACCTTCTCTCCAAAGGACTGTTGAAATGTGCTAGCAGCTCTTGCGAAGCCACATCGCCGTCTGCTTCAAGACTCAATGCACATGCGATTAAACTCTTGGAGCAAAGAAGCGCTGTTAAACTGGATCCTAATGCTTCCCATCTGGAAAAAGTCACCATCTCGAAGGTCTGCCGAATTGCAGTGAAGGAGTCCATTGAAGCCTACAGATGATTGAAGCTGGTAGAAGCGGCTGGGAAAGGTTCAAGCATAAAGCGCTGCAAACGAGATCTCTGCGATCAGAAGGCAATAATGTCAGCCCTTGTGGATAAGGATGGAACAATGCAAACGTCTCGAAGAGCGATGGAAGCCATCGTTCAGGAATTCTACACAGATCTGTTCCGTTCTTCCATCACTGTCCCGAAATGCTTGATGCCACCAGCTGAGGAAGTACCTCCCATTCTGGAATCAGAAGTTGCTCATGCTATCAGAAGGATGTAGCCGGGCACTGCTCCCGAACCGGACGGAATTTCTGCTGAT
Source organism: Heligmosomoides polygyrus polygyrus (assembly GCA_947396885.1). NCBI lineage: Eukaryota > Metazoa > Nematoda > Chromadorea > Rhabditida > Heligmosomidae > Heligmosomoides > Heligmosomoides polygyrus. The sequence continues at coordinate 57,838,135 of OX377205.1, forward strand.
CTCCTTCGTGCGGGTGGCAGTGCCGTCTGCTCACTTCTTGCCAAGCACTTCAACCACTACCTTCGACTTGGTAGGATTCCGGACTCATGGAAGGAGTCGAAAACAGTTTTAATCTTCAAAAAAGGTCAGCAGGAGGATATCAACAACTATCGACCCATCAGTCTTCTCTCGGTTGTGTACAAGATCTTCACCAAGATACTGCTTGACCGCATGGAGCGTTGCTTGGATGAATATCAGCCAGTGGAGCAAGCAGGGTTTCGCAAGGATTTCTCCTGCATGGACCATATTCAGACTGTCTCACAGCTCATCGAGAGGAGCCGCGAATACCACCTCCCACTTGTCCTTGCCTTCGTGGATTATCGGAAGCGTTCGACTCTGTGGAAATCAACACCATTCTGAACGCCCTTGTGCACGCTGGTATACCATCGCCCTACATCCGACTTCTCGACGAATGCTTCTCGAACACATCGACTACCATCCAGCTGTTCGATCGAAAGCTTAAAATTCCTATCGGGAAAGGAGTACGGCAGGGAGACACGATTTCTCCCAAGCTATTCACAGCGGCACTCCAGGATGCCATGAAAGACTTGAACTGGGACGATAAAGGCTACCTTGTCGACGGTAAACGGATCAGCAACCTTCGCTTCGCCGACGATATTGTTCTCATCTCTACCAGCACGGCAGAAGCCGAGGAAATGCTGAACAAGCTCAATGTGGCAGGTATGAAGATTGGATTGGACATGAATATGTCCAAGACACAATTTATGGTCAAACAGTGGTGTGACACGGGACTCGTAAGGTTAAATGGAGTCGCTCTGCAACAGGTCGACTCCTACGTCTATCTGGGAAGAGAGCTGAACATGGATAACGACCTCGCTCCTGAAATGGCCCTAGGAGACGAGCAGCATGGGCAGCCTTCAGTTCGATTCGCGAAGTCATCAGGTCAAGGATCCCGGCCTCAGGGCCTCGATATTCAACGCCTCTGTACTGCCTGCGATGTGTTACGCGACGGAAACCTGGCCCGACAAGAAGACAATCGACAGAGCGATGCAAACTACGTATCGTGCACTGGAGAGTCTTCTGAGGTTCAAGCCTTCGTCAGCAATGAAGACCTACGAAGCTCGGAGCTACGGGAAAAGTCGCAATTAGCAGAGCCGCTGCAGTACATGAAGAAGTCCAAATATCGCTGGGCCGGACACCTGCTTCGACGGAAGGACGATAGATGGAGTCTCCTTGTCACAGAATGGCTCCCGAGAGACCATAAGAGACCACTGGGACGACCGCCAACGCGATGGGCAGACTCATTCTCAAGATCTTTCAGAGAGCGGAGTCTGCCTCACTGGATGCAAGCAGCCAGAGATCGAGCGGTCTGGAAGAGTTGTGGTCCCCGCTGAGAAGACCTCCTGCCGACAAAGGACCATCAAAGTATCAAAGTAAGTAAGTAACTTTATGCAGTCATAAGCTACGTCGCTATGTTTTAGCGCGCTTCTTGAACTTTTCACTTGTTACAAAGTCCACAAGTTCCTGAGTAGTCCACAAGTTGCAGCCGGAAAGACTCAAACTTGACAGAGTTATTGCGCGCAGAACACGCCCGAGGTGCAATCTGTGAGTGGTTGCAAATTAGAGGAATTGTGAGCATGCAACTGTCTTCGATGGTTTGCGACCAACAACTCGTCCGCCACCGCCCTTCGCAGTAGAGCGCAAGCTTTCAATTTCGATCATTTTCATGGCGCCATATGAACCATGTATACCTCGAGGTCGAGCTCCTGAGCTCAAATGTGTCTTTGGTTTTCTGGTTTTTCAAATGGGTAAGTTTAGGGCGCGTATTATTAAAAAGACGCGAAAACCGCAATATCGCCCCTTTTTCGACGTCTATTCAAAAGGTGGGCCCGGTACTGTATCACCAATAATATTTGCATTCGGCAAGTTTTGGAATTGATTTCAGCTTCTTTTCAAAGAAAAAAGGCAAGTCTTATCCTGCCCTGACCCATATTCCAGCCTATACCATCAAGGACTGCATAAAATGAGTTCTTCCGACGTTGGTGGCTACTGAGGGTGATTTGGTAGTAGATTTCGTTGACTCTGCTCATTTTGGTGTGGTTCAGCGGCAGATATCTTCTCGCTTGTGAAGAAAATCCGGTCAAGTTTGTCACCGCTTGTAAGGGCCTTCATCTTTCTACCTTTCTCCAATCCTGAGATCTTCATTCATGTAACCTCAGATCATCTTTGGTCAGTCTTCCCATAGTGGAGCGACTTACGTTGTGCTTACCAGGGAACGCCTTCTGCTTCCCAGAACACTTTGTATGCCATCGGAAAGAGCATGAAACGCTGAACACATTCGTGTGAACCAAATTTGCTAAACGGATCTCGTAAGCGATTTCCTGCTGGCCAATATCGCGTTGCCGACTGCGTGCCGCGCGCGTTGATACCGTAGCTCGCCAGCTGGGGCGTTTCTCGCTTCAAAAGAATCTGGTCATGTTCCAGCGTAAACTGGTGTCCTTGAATTCTGCGATTTATTGTTCAACCACGTTTTTGAACAAAATCGTGACTACAAATGTCATTTACGTGTTTATGATACTTCAAAAAATGAGCATTTTTTTTTAAATATTGTAAATCAGTGTCAGTGAAGTAGTAGCGAATAATTTTTTCGAATTGCTCAACCGCTACACTCAAACGGTGGAGCATCTTGTGAGTCTGCCTTCAAAATCCTGGTTTTTGCACTGTGTTTCTGGCACCTGGTCAGAAATACAAGCGTGGATGAGGCGCTCGATCGGAAAAGTAACAAAGATCATCATCATCATCATTTTCATTAGCGTCTGTCCCGCTTGGTGGCAGGGTCCGCTCGTCTGGTGTGGTGACGCCAATTCTCCCGATCAAATGCTTGATCAGGTGCACAGCAACCATCTTTAAGTCCAAGCGCAACGTATCTAGCAAACGCTGTTTCGGGCGTCCCCTGAGCCACTTTCCAGGGACCTCAAGGTTCAGGCCAATCTTACGGACGATGTCGTCGTTAGCGCAAAGGACATGGCCGTACCATCGAAGACGAGCTTCGCGCAGCTTCTCGGCTATCGGGGAGACATCGAACATTTGTCGTATAGTGTCGTTGCGAACGTGGTCCAAACGCGTAACTCCTGCCGTGCACCTTAGTTCCATTACACTAAGGCGGCTCTCACTGTCCTTCTCACAGGCCAGCACTCAGCACCGTACGTCACTACTGGGCGGACGACTGCCCTATACACCTTTGACTTGAGGTGCTAGGTATTGTCTTGTCGCAAAGCACCCCAGTCAACGAGCGCCATTTGGACCAGGCTGCACTTACGCGTGCGTTCACCTCCAACTTTAGACTGCCATCGGACGTGACTGTTGATCCGAGATACTTGAAAGATGTCACTCGTGAGAGCTCAGTACCATTGACCTTAATTGATCCATGCTCATTCACATCCGTCGTCAAGTATTCCGTCTTTTTGACGTTTAGCTTGAGACCGAACAATGCCTGCTATACTGCAATACTCACCATCAGATTAGCCCAGTTATTCTCAGGATGCGTAGTGCTGAAGGCCTGTTAATCTAGTATTTTAGTTTTTTTACGGAGTTGAAACATCTTGTTATTAATTCGATTACGCCTCCTATGGCAGCTATCTACCTGGCGTTGCTGAATCTTCTAGGCTCACGAGCTATTTCGAACTTACGTGCTAGGTAACTTGCGTAAGGCGTTCCATAGGGCCACAGGTGTCATGTTCCAATATATACAATGGTCCGCTTCCTTCACATACTATTGAAAGCCTACTTTATAGGACTGTCTAGGGACATGCTCTTCGTTGGCCCTCGCCGATATACGCGCTGCCCGTCAACGTCTGGTTTACCTAATTTATATAAACCGGCTGTCTATGTACCAACTTCTAGCGGAGGCCTTAAACTTCGCTCAGGTCTTTAAAAATCAGGCGCTTATTTTTTTTACTTTCCTACCCTTTCTTCCGCACTAAGCACCTCCTCTTTTTCTCGTCTTTTGGAGTTCTTGTTGTCAGTGTTTACCTACTGATAGGTGGACGACGCTTGTTTCCATGGAAAATCCGCCAAGATTAGCTGTGATCGTTCGTCTGCTTTCTGCTGTTGTTTCTGTTTTTCCTTATGTGGCGCGTCCTTTGACGTATTCATAAATAAATAAATGCCAAGCGGTCGCACCACGCCTGTGCCAGTCGCTCGAGTTCGGTTTTATCCTCTCAGGTAAGTATGATGTCGTCAGCATACAGCAGCGTCCAAGGTGCAGCCATTTGGAGATCGCGTGTAATTGCATCCATGACGATCACGAAGAGCAGTGGGGAGAGCGCAGATCCCCGGTGCACTCCGACAGAGATTGGAAACTCCATCGAGGTGCCCGCTGGTGCTCGCACTCGGCTTATTGGGCATGAGTAGAGGATGCGCACCCACTCAATAAGCTCTTCAGGGATACCATGTCGTCGCAACGTGTACCATATCACTTCCCGCGGAACGCGGTCGAATGCCTTCTCCAAGTCCAGGAAGACGAAATGCACCGGTTTCTGTTTCTCGCGGTGCTTCTCTAGCAGAAGACGAACGACGTGAATGGCATCAACCGCGCCACAACCAGGGACGAAGCCACACTAATTCGTGGAAAGTTGGACGACATCCTGGATACGTCCATCGACAATTCGCTCAAAAAATTTCGTGGTGTGGGAAAGAAGGCGAATTGGACGGTAACTAGCGCAGTCCGCAAGACTGCCCTTCTTCTTCCAAATCGGGGTGGTCGTGCTTTGCTGCCAGCTCTCGGGCACTTTCTTCTCAGCAACAACCTGATTGAAAAACTCTGTCAGCCAGTCAGCAGGGCACCAGCCCTTCGACTTCCACACGTCGGCCGGCAGGACATCATGACCAGTGGCTTTGCCTGACTTCATCATCCTCAGGGCTGCTTCGGTTTCGCTCACTATGATCGTCTGAACGGGACCGTTTACAGAAGATGGCAGGACGGAATAGCAGGACGCTCAAATTCAACATTCGAGATTTCCTCAAAGTAATCGTGCCATCGTTTCACAGCCCTCCTACGATCCATCAGAAGATGACCGTTCTCGTCGTTAATGCCAAAGAACTTTTCAATGTCTTCTGCTTCGCGACAACGAGCTTTGGCGAGTCGGGAAAGATAACGCTCACCATCGCGCGTTTCCAGTTTTTCGCTCAAATCAGCGTAGTGCGCGGCTTTAGCAGCGGCCACTGCCTTCTTTGCCGCTTTCTTCGCTTCTCGATAATTCCGCCAATTATGGACTGTTTTATGACCGGTGAATATGTGATAGAGCCGTTTCTTTTCTCGGACTTTCTCTCTGACATTATCAGTCCACAGCCATGCCTGCTTGTCGACCCGGCGTCGTCCAGGCTTCGTTCTGCCGAGTTCGAGGCGTGCAGCCCGGTTTATCGCATCGGTACCATTCTTCCAGTTTTCATCGACAGTTGTCACCGTCGGCAACCGGATGCGAGAAATAACTGCCGCTTCCTTCTTTTTCAGTCGCCACCGTTTGCTTCTAGCCGACCCGCATCGCTCGGCATGTTTACATCTCGAAACTGTGATCTTCAGCGAGCAGATCAGTGGACGGTGTTGCGTGGCAACCGTCTCATACGGCTCGGTCTTCGCGTCTGTGACAAGGCCTTGCTCGCGACGCCTAACAAGGACATAGTCAATCTGCGTTTTAGCGTTCCCGCTATAAAACGAGATGAGGTGGGAGTCACGCTTTCGAAATTTGGTAGGCACAATGGTGAGGTCGTGTGAGTCTGCATACTCAAGTATACGCTCACCATCGGCGTTGCGTGACCCATATCCAAAACCACCATGACAGCTGTAACCGTCTTTCGTTGCTCCGACGTGACTATTAAGGTCACCTGCCACAACATCCATATCTTGTGACGGTAATTCCGCTGTCTTCTCATCAAGCAGGGGCCAGAACTCGTCCTTGGTTTGTTCGGAGCAGCCTATCTGCGGAGTATACGCAGAAAAGAAATGGCATCGTCGCTCCTCTACGGCGACAACAATCTTCATCAAGCGGTTATCGAAACGTTCTACGGTTGCAATCGCGTCATGGAAACGTTCGGAGACAATCATACCGACACCACAGGTGTTCCTGGGACTTCCGCACCAAACGACCTTGAAGCCACGGCCAATGTCCCTTGACTTGCTGCAGGACCACCTCGTCTCCTGCACCGCACAGAAATCTATCTTTCTTCGCTCCAGTGCTTCTACCAACTTGCACTTGCGACCCGTCATCGTACCCACATTCAACGTTGCTACGCGGGTCTTGCCTACGTTACGGGACTTTCGGACTAGCTCTGTTGCCCCCGATGCCGTCCTCGCATCAGGGACCCCCGCACACTTTTCACACTCGCCGGGCTTTGCGAGTGCGCGTCGGCTCCCGCGGACGCCGTAGCATTATCTCGAAAGCTCTTGAACGTCATCAACCTAATGATGTGACACAAATGTTCGTAGGCCGGCCTGTCGCCTGCATTCGAATGTAAGTGTTTGGCTCGGCTCGCAAAAGCTAGCAGTTTCCAGTGGCACCACGTGGAGGAACGGACATCGCCACCGGAAAAGAAACAAAGATAACACCTCGAACCATTTCCAGAACTATAAGCACGACGAGACGGTCGAAACATCAGGCCAGTAAATATTTACACCTAGCAAACTCGTGGCACAGAAATATTATAAACCCGTTGAGCATCAATTCTCAGGTCCCCAGATGAGAGCACATGGAGAATGTCATTTACGTTTATAGAGCTCTTAGTAGGTGAAAAGGTGAGAAATTTCGATTTAGGCCGACGGCCAGCGACAACTTGTCGCTGTGCTGCCGCGGCGACACTGTGGGCGAAGGAAGCATGACTCCCCCCCCTGCGACTGCGACGTTGTCGGCGACGCGTCGCTAAAGTATCACATAACTTTCATCCATTACTTAACTCCATACTTTAAGATACTCAGATAGACAGTAAACTCCACCTTAGGTGGTTAAGCAACTAAGAAAAAATACCCCCATTTTGCACAGAACCTAAGGTATGCTATACTCTAGTTGTTTACGCTCACTGTTAAGCTCATTATCACTACCATCAATAAGTTAGCTAATAAGCTTTTGTTAATGACTCGCTGGTCACTTTTTAGATAGTAAGTACCAAATCTAAACGTTTTTCTGCACGGAAGGTTGTAGGTTGTGCTTTCCTTGCCTTAGGTTTCCATCTTTTCTTCTTTCGGCACCGTTTATGCGCCCTCACTTTTGCACATGGCTGTACCGATGGGGTTATAGAAGTAGTTATTGGCACAAGAGGGTAAGTACAACGCATCCGGTTCAGCCATTATCTTCGGGAGCGCCAATCCCAGGAGGCATCCCTCCAAAACCTCATGATAACGTTCCCACTCGTTGGGGACTTGGTCGTCCTTAATGTTTGATCCAGACCAAAAAACAAACGTTCACTCCCACTAACACTCCCTATTTTCAGGTTCAACGGTTTAATAAAAGCACGGTTAATGGAAAGTACAACCTTCAAAATGTTGGTACTTCTATAACTTCCTCAACGTGTAGCAGCAAATGTGCCATTTATGGTATAATGGATTGCAACAACTGTGTTAGCTGTCGCGCAACATATTTTATAATTCCAATCTACAAGGAAGGACAGGCAAGCAGTATGTCCAGTAATCTCGCTTACTGCCTCTTTTAGGCAGAGTGCGGCAAACAGAATGTTGATATAACTAAATGAAACTTAAATTTAGAGTGAAAAAACATATAAATAACATAGTTAAATATAGAGAAAATAAAATCTTTTACAAACATTTCCAAAACTCTTGTAGCAACAAAAATTCTATGTCAATTTATTAAATAATCAAGAGGAGAATAAAGACGTTAATGTACTGAAAAAAAGAACGCTTTTGGATTGAGCTTCACATGACGGCTTACCCGTTTGCTTTGACAAAATTAAAGGCTATGGAAACATTTCACATATCACCAATCCCCTCTTGCATAAATCAAGGTTAAAAATAAAATTAGTTTTAAAATAGTTAAAGATCGAGCTAATAGAGTTAGGGAACGCAAAAATAAAAAACCTCGGAACAACTGACCCTAACATATTCTAAGCGAAGTCTCCCTCCTCCTCCATAATGTTAACAACACGCAGTATGATCTGTTCAGGTTTTTGAAATCAAACCAAAATATTCCATAAGTGCGTCGATAAAATTACACTGAATAAAATTTTAAAAAATAAAAAAATAACGCTATAGTATGGAAACTTTCAACATTCCTAAAGATGAAAAATTTTATTACTCAGTTCTCTGCGCTATTTGCACTTTAGCTTTAATGCCACAATATGTAACGTTAACAACAAAAATGATGCAATAAATGTTAAAATGCTATTCTTCGACACATTTTGGACACATATAATTTAAATAAAATCATTACCAATAGGAATGTGATTAAACTCATGAGAATAACTAACTGATGAGCATAGTAACATGATATATAAACCCTTTAGAATTTTTTATAGAAACGAAGAACCCCTTTCAAAAAAACTGTTCAAATATAATAAGTTTTTACGAAACGTTGATATTACTGCACAACATGATATACCTTGCATCTGTCACAAGTTCCCATTATTTGTAGATCCTTCTATAACCATGTTGTGACGGAAACGTCAACGTTTTCAAGAATATGTATGGAATGTATAAAATTTCAAGCAAAGGAACTAAATATAGACCAAAACCTCAATTCAACACATGTGCCATAAAAACATCTGGCAGAATCTGTTTGAACAGATACTTATTAAAATCAAAAAAATGCAAAGTTCGGGCTACTGTAATAAAAAGAATAAGGAATATTTTAGAATCGTTTTTCAAGAATCGAGAAGCTAGACCTCTCATTTACATTGGCAAAGCTCAGACAACTTATATCTCTAGAAAATGTCTTTCTTAAGTTAAATATGTGCAACAATTTTTTATATTATGTTTCCTTGATAAAGCATCTTCCAATTATAGAATTGTCTGCAAAAAACAAGAGATGGAAATTCTAAACAATTCTTCAAGCAATAATATATAGATCCGAACCAATAATGATGTTCTTGATATTGTAGCCAGGCATAATGCATTTATTTCCAGTATAAATTTAACCCAAAATTGTGACGGAACTATACTTCTGATCTACTGCATACCTAATCTTTATAAGTGTCCGATAAAATTCAGATTTATAACAGCGCTTTAAATAGTAGTGTTAAACCATTGGCTGTTAAAGTACTGACAATCCTATCTCATTTCCGTAAACGTTTTAAGAACTGTGCCTACAACGCTTACTGCAATACTGGTTGTCTAAAAATTTTTCGGTCCATCAATGACGTAAACATTTCCAACGAAATCTGTTCCATCCAAGACATTAACCTTAAACTCTACTCAGCTGATTTTGTGGATATGTTTGCTAACATACCACATGATATAATTGTTAGAAACGTCACAGAAATAATTAAAATATTTTTAAAATGCTAATAGAAGCTTTCTGATATGTGATAACTACAAAGCTTTTTATGGTAGCTCTCTTTCTAATAATGACAAACATAGATCCTGTAGAGAACAAGAAATGACAAAATAGATCCAATAGAAACATAGTCTTCATGATTGACTATTTATTACAAAACTGATATTGTAAACTAGGTGGAACTTTATATAAGCAACATAAAGACGTTCCACAAGGAGGAAATGCTAGTCCAATGATTGCTGATTTAGCCCTTTCCTTTTTCGAATATAAATACGCCAAAAATACATTAATTGACAAAGTTTTTTGTCAATTCAGATATATGGATGATATACTTGTTGTGCATAATCTTGAAGAAACTGGCTTAGACCATATCATTTCTAAAACTTATAAAAATTGTCTTGAAGTTAATAAGACTCATATTAATATACACCTATGCAATTTTCTAGACTTTATCATTAAAATAGTGAACGATTGCATTTTCACTAAGCAAACTTTTCACTACAATAAAACCGATTATATTCCTTTTAGCGTGAACAGGTTTTCTCATAATTGCTGAAACAGAGAGAAACAGACGACTTTATTGGTAGACTTTGCAATTTGATTACCTCCTTGCTTCAATTACAGTACAGCAAATATCTAATTCTTCAATCCATAGTCAAAGGTATGCTTAAATACAAAAGTGTCGCTTACAAATACGAACTTGTAGATTCTCTTAAAAATACTTATCGATTCGTTGAGCAACTTATCAACAAATGTCTATGTGACTTCATATCCTTCCATTTTGATTTAGTTTTTGCCCCTGGCCCAGGTATAATAATTGCCTGCATTTCTGTGACCTTATACGAATATATTGCTACAAACGTCGACCTTCCCTGTAGGCCCTCCCGCTGAGCTCGACCTCTGTAGGATCAGGTCCCATAGGCAATGCCCGCCCCTTCGGTCCTTTTTTGGTATAAAAACACATGATAATTCTAGTATTGCTGTCACTCCACGCCCTACTGATGATCCTCCGGGAGCACTTGAATTCTTTCACTTCTTTACTTTAGCAATTATATCGTGTGTAGAGCTTAGAGGTGAAACAGGACATAACTACTACACGCGGCACGCAGTCGGCAGCGCGCCTGTGGCCAGACGGGACTTGTGAGATCCGTCTAGCGAATTTGGTTTACACCAGGGGTGTGCGTTAAATTTTTTTCGGTAAACTTTTAACACCATTTTTAACGAAAAATTTTCGCGTTAAAATCGGTAAGTTCGTTAAATAATATTCTCGTACTGCTAATATTAATAATAATCCTACTTAAGCAGTATTTTAGCATGTAAATAGCCAGATTTTTTTATCTTCTTCGACTCCATCTACATGGAAGTTATACCATTTTCACGTTAAATTGGACATTTTTCACGTCAAACTGGACACTCTTCTAAGCTGACCTAATACTTTTCAAATCAACGCGAACACTTCCAAATCGAAACGAGATTCTTCTACATTGAACTAGAAGATCTTCAAAAATCTTGGAAATTTTTTGGTGAAGGAAAATTTAGTGTAACTTTCTCTGAAGTTTTAATTCACTTTACAATGAGAGAGTACATAGTTTGAAACTTTATTTTTTCAGGAAAATAGTGATTTAAAGCGTATTTTGAAGAGCGAAAAGGCGACTATTTTTTGTGCCAAAGCAGAGGTTGCGCCGTGCCCCGTCCGAAATTTCGCGATTTTTATTCGATTGATAGCAACATTTCTGCTTGCATGCAGTTTTGCTCGTGCAAACAGTACAACATAAAGAATTTTAAAACACACATATCCTAGTTTTCTTGCTGCATGCATGCAATATTTACACTAACATCAAGCAAACGCTGCGTTGAACTTTTTGTGTGCATGGCGCGATCCAGTCTTTTGACGCACGACATGATCGATGCCTTGCTGCGCCTCAACACAAAGATTTATTTTATTATTTTTTCTCAAAAATAGAATTTTTATTAGGTTGGCAACTAATTTCGTGAACTCTCAAGAATCTTCAGCAAAACTATTTATTGACAAATAACAAATGACAATCTCTAATCAAAATAAGATTCCTCGAAACGCAGAAGTGCTTCCCATTTATCAGGTAGCTGGTCTATCCCACGGCCATAGAATTATTGTGCTTTCAAGGCCAAGAATCTTTGGAGGTGTATTTTGACCCGCTCCACATTAATAAATCGTTTTCCAACCAAGCAGTACTGCACCGAACTAAAGATGTGGTAGTCGCTCGGCGCAAGGTCTGGTCTGAAATGTGGATGAGTTTGACGCTCCCAGTCAAAGTCTTCTATTTTTTGAGGTGTCTGGTTCGCTACGTTCTCTCCATTTAGTGGTGGCAAGAAGGTTTTAACTTCTGGGAGCTCATTAAGAACGGTTCCACATTAATGCTGTAATCTAGTCTTCTCAGCCTGGCCGTGCGCAGGCTGAACTCCGCTAGAATCGGTTCAGGCAGATTTTCAGGAGCGGAATCATCTTTCAGCAAGATAACGCCAAATCACACGTCGCGAATCGGATGCTTCAAAAACCGTAGACCTTGGCTGGGAGCGTCTAACTCACCCACCTTACAGCCCAGGGTGCGCCAGGTGAACAGTACCTTTATAGCTCGCTGCAGCACTTCTTGGTTGGAGGACGATTAATTAATTTGGACCAGGTCAAAATGCACCTCCAATGATTCTTGACTTCAAATCACAACAATTCTATAGCTGTGGGATGGGCCAGGTAGCTGATAAATGGGAAGCAGTCCCGCGTTCCAACAGAACTTACTTTGACTGAAAACTATTATTTGTTATTTGTTTATGAACACTTTGGTTGAAGGCACTTGAGAGTCTACGAAGTTAGTTGCCAACCTAATATAAAATTATTGCACTCATTCGGCAGCTGAAGTAAAAGAATTTCAAAAAAGTTATTCTAAGTTTTCCTTGAACAAAAATTTATTTTAACCATCTTGTAGCGTCTTTAGTTTAACCTGCAAAAAGCTCGTCTCGATGTGGAGGACGTTCAGTTTGATTTCAGAGTTCATAGGTCAGCTTAGAAGAGTGTCCAATTTGACGTGAAAAGTGTCAAATTTTATTTGAAAAGTGTCCAATTCGGTTTGAAGTGTCCAAATTGGTTTTACAAGTGTCCAATTCGACGTGAAAATGGTATGACTATGTCTTCGTCTTCACAACAAATAACAACAATCCATCTATCATCAACAAAACTGTTGTCGCCTGTACCACCTGTCATCCCGTTGATCATCCAGTTGCTCGAGCGGGCGCCGTCAGCGTCTCCACTCGTCTCTGCGGTGTCCCAGAGTGCTGCAATGGATCCTGCTCGCTCGAGGGACACGAGGAGCGTCATATCGGTCGTTCAGGGCTTTCACGAAGAAGTCCGACAAATGACTCGTTGGGCGTCCTGGTTTTCTCTTGACAGCGGAATCCAGTTCGTGAGGACCCTTGCCCAGCGCGGGTCTGAGAAGGGCATCGCATGGCCGGCCCACCTAATTTTCGACGTCTTGGCCCATACGACAGCGTCTCTGATCGTCGAACGTCGACAAAGCTCGGAACTCCGAAAGCCTTCTCTCGCTTGGGTGAGTCGCGTCACTCCGAGCATCGCCCTCTCGATTCCTCACCTCTCCGCGCTGTTTGCGGTGTTCACCCTGCTTTCGTATGGCCCAGGTCTTTATGGCGTAAGTCAGGGTAGGCAGAACAGTGGAGTCGAATAGGTGGGCACGAATTCAGACGTTCTTCGTTTCCTTCGCGACTTCTCGACGTTCTTGAAAACTCTTCAAGCCGCTCTCTTCCTCCTGGCCTGTTCTGGCACTAGGTCGATGGTGGCGTATAGACGCAAGCAAACAAATGGTTAAGGAGCAAGAAAATGCCAAAATACGCGGACGATATCGATTCCTGTTTCCACTGATTCAAGTAACTAGAGCGTTTCCTCGGTATCGCAACGGATACTGCGAAAGGTCATACGAGAAACTTGTCCAAAATGCATTTGCATGAAGAAGCTACATTTTAAGAATGGTGCGTAAAATCTCGTTAATGCAATTTTTTTCGTCGTTAAATTTCGTTAAACATTATTAACGAAAAATGCCGGTAAATCGTTAATCGCTAAACACACACCCTGGTTCACACATTTGTGGTCAGCGTTTCGAGCTCCTAACCCCACGAATTGTTATGGGAAGCTGAAGGCATTCACTGGTTAGCCAGTTTCCTAATGCTTCTTGCAGCATTTGGGTGAAGTTTGTCTCTGACGACCTCTCGAAAGGCAGAAGTCCTCGCAGTTTGTTGTGGCGAGAACACTATTATTTAGAAAAAGATGTGGGCATCATAGAACTAAAAGATACGGAAAAATGAAATACGTCTTAGCAAAGGACAAAAAACGCGAAAACTATCCGAAAATGGACATTCTACAGCTCGTAATGCTCATGTGTACCGCCCCGTATATTGCCCTGAAGCCGCAACCACTTATATATTCCTAAGGAGTTTGATGTTCCAGGTGACATCTGTGGTCTTACAATTGGAATAGCTCTGTTCGTGCGTTGCAGTCAACGTTTCCAAAGCGATCTAAAGCGACATGTTGAGGAACGGGCCAGGAAGCAGCAGACGGCTTAGCTTCTCTTTAGAAGCGCCGAAGAACAGTCATAAGATGTGCTACCAGCTTGCACTGGGTCATGCTCTTGTGAAAAAAACGTGCAGCTAGGCTTACTTGACTGCTAATGTGATTGCCACTTGTACGAATTGCCGGTGAAAACGCAAAAACGAAAAAGTGCATGATGCAACGCACTCACCCCTCCTGAAAATGTACCCCGTATTTCAAGAAGCGGTTTTTCTTATCCAAAATTCCGCATAAAACTCTGAGGCAAAACTACTCCTATGGAGCGAACATTATGTATGGATAGCCACGTTATTTCTCGATCACGAAAGAAATGGCTTGTTTAAACAATCCCAAAACTCTTTGGCAGGTGAAAATTTTGAATAATGGAAAAGTACTCGTGCTCACTGACAAGTACATCCAGCTATCGCTGATATCGTCATGTTTCCAAGTCGTTAATGAAAGAGGATGCATGGATAATTAACCGATCGTTGCGAAATTCATGGTCTTCTGCCGCCACTAAAGTTTTAAGGGTGTCCCAGTCGAAAAGCCACTTTCAGTTTTCCTTACCAACAGATAACGTGGATACGCAGGTTTTGTTTCGGCGGAGAACGGCGCAACCTAATGTCAAATTTGTGGAAGGATTCGCTTCATTCATAACAAGCTGCATCTTGCTGAAGCTGCTAGGCTACGAGTTTTGTGAGGAGCGATGCCATATGCATGGGACCCTCTCTCTTGAAGCACTGGCTTTAAAGCAATAGCACAGAGCTTTTCATAGATGGGCGAGATGCTGCCTCCTAAGTGGAGGTTTAGCGAAGCCAAATTGCAAAAGGCGAGAACTATGCCGTGGGGACGCAAATCTTAGCAGCATTCACACACCGATCAAGTGTTGGACTACGCGATACGCTTTTCTTCTGGACGCGTGTGCTTTTCTTCTGGACGCGTCTCCATAGAACGGATGGGTACCTGAGCGCTGGCGTTCAGCAAGGCGCTAGTAGTGCCTTCTGCAGCCGGGAATGTGATTTCGGCTGCGAATTCGAACCCGATCGCTAGATATCCAGTCATGAAGAAACTGTAAAGAATTAGCGTAAGAATTCTTATTAAATCGAGTGATCCGTTGGGCTAATGTGACATTCCTAGTCTCGGCACAAAGAATACCTTACCCGAGAACGAAAGCGTTCGCGAAGACCACAACCAGGGAGCCCAGGTCCAGCGTAAAAGTGAATGTAAGCATAGCGAGAAAGGAAAACAAGTAGTCGAGGAGGGTAGTGAGCCTGAAATGATACGGTTTGCACACATGCTATATCTTTCAGCTTACGTAAGTCCCGATATGGTTTCAGAAGTGGAGACGTACTTGAACCTCTTGAATTTGTCCAGTAGAAAACCGCCGACGACTGATCCGATCATTCCTGCGACGACGATCACGACTCCGATCTGACCAATGGCTACCGATTCGGTTGGATAGAAAGGCAGCACCATCTGCGCCAGTAGCGTCGACACTGCGTAGAATACCCCAGTGTTGATGCCTGAGACAGCAGTGTCGGTCAGTGGTTTAGTAGGGGAGTAGAGGAAGCAGCACACTCTGTCGCAGAGATAGACCCAGACTGCAGTCTCTAACTCCGATTCGTCGACGCACGAGCATGCGGGACACTCTAATCTGGCGTCTCACTCCGAGCTCTGCACCGCGAATGAGTTTCCAGTCTACTGGAGACGAGCATTCGCTTATAAGCTTGCGTTTCGCTTCTTATACAGCACCTCAGAATTTGTCATTTCCACTTGGAAAATCCGGACGTCTAATAGTTTAACGCTGCGTAACTACCACAAGCATTCTCTCCATTGCGCTCAATATGAATAATAATCTCCATATCCTGTCATCTCGAAACGTGGGCATTACGTTGAATGTGTGTGTGGAACTATTTATTCCAAGCCTAGCGTTTATAACGCCACAATTCAGAGGCCCAAACATGACCCGAGGCATTAAATCCATGCAATACCCTAGTATAGGTCTCTGTCCGAAGTTCTTAGGAAAGCTGAAGGCATCGGTGAGACCACTTCCCGAGATGCAGCACCTTGCACTCTGTGTCAAAATCGTAGTCGCTACAGACGTCGACTTCACACTTGCTGGGGTGTTGGTAATTTATGGAGTCGCCTACCAGCTAGTTGATATTTAACACGTATTCTTAGTGGCCTGTTAGCCGTCCCAATATGTATGCTTTATTTATTTGATTATTCAAGCCTGGGTTACAACCATCACACGCGCAAGAACTCGACCAAAAATATCGTGAGAAGTTCTGGAGAATTACAGCGACAACCAGGTGTCTGAAACGAGACGTGGACATGTTAATGACATTTTCATCATCACCTATCAGTAGGTTGAGCTCCTTTTAATGCCCTACAAATAGTATAGTAAACCAGCCCACTTTTGAGAAGTCGCCCAACGCAGGTGCTAATTGAACAGCCATTTATTATGCACTGGTTATCGTTGAGTCTCTTCCGAGCGACTTGCTTTTAATGCTTTCGCTAGGAATGTTGACTAGACTAACATCGCACAGCAACTGGCCGCGGGAAGCACATCATTCAATCGTCGCTGCAGTTCGTCAAAAATCAGAGAGAGATACGACAGAACTTTACGCCCAAGGTCTCGACACTCAGCAGGTCTTCGGAGGTGTAGTCAAATCAGCAACCGTTTACCGCAACCACGGCAGAAGCTGATCGAAGAGATATATGCCGATTGTGAATGCGCTGCAAACACAGGCGCTTATAGAGCCAAACGGTTTCACGCTGTGGCGGGTGTAATTCTGAATTCACCGATTGGTGAAAGGAGGCCCATTGGTGTCTGGCTTGCCTTCCGTATTACATCGAGATCTCGATCGAAATAGGCCTTCAAGTTTATCGTACTCAATCGCTGATTGCACACTGATGGAGCTCCGCATCAGCTCCATCTGTGCAAACAGGTCCCCTTGTCGAAGATGCAGTTTGACTCTGGGACGTCTTAGTCATCTTCCCCTAGTATTTTCAAGCTCATCCTCGCTACAGTGTGGCCGCATTCTGCTATACAAGTGCCGTATTATACACCAGACGCTCAAACGTCTGGTTGGGGGCTTCGCCCCAAACCCGGAGAATAGAACACCCCGTACGTCTTCTTGTCGTTTTTAGGCCTTTTCTCATTCATTAGAGTAAAAAAAAACTGGTTTTGCTAAATAAAATGGTATAGCGAGATACGGTAGGACAGAGCCTTCAAAACTGCTCCTATGGGGCCTACCCACCCTCTATCGCACGTAAGCGATTCACTCTCTGAAGTACTCGTGGCGTACATGACGAGAAACAGATAGAGAGCCTTAATCCGAAGTGTTTATTCAGTAGAGACACAAATGAAATCAATTAGTATTGGTAGACCGCTCGATGCAGTTCACAGTCCGACGGGAATAACATTACACCGATTCATTTACTCATTCTCCCTACCCACCCCCCTCCCCTCATCCACTCCACCAATGCCCCTTATCCGTGTGCCGGCAGAAAACGGGAGTGAGAATCAAGTACGTGCACACTCGTTGTTGCACGAAACCTTTAAAAAGTCATCTGAAAATCTCACGGATGCTTTGCAAAGTCTTGTTTGTGGCACGTCTTCAGGATCTGGATGCACATTGAGTAACGTCTGTGACACATTTGCTGAGTCCGGACGCATATGTCATGACGTCTACGACACGTCTTCTGCACCCCGACACACGTGGCACGACGTCTCTAGTACGTCTTCCGACGCCACGTTGGACGACACTGAGAGAAAATACTGGTCCTCTTATTGGTCCCTTTCACTGATCCCCTTCACTAGTCCCCTTTATTGGCCCCAACTTTGATGGTTCGATAACCGGACCCTTTACTGAACCTCCTTAAATGGTCTTCCCTTTATTGGCTCCCTTACTGGTCCCCTCTTGGCTGGTCCTCCTATCCTTCAGCGAACTCCATTACTGGTCCCACCCTCGCTGGTCCCCTTTTTATTCATCAAACCTTTTCCGGTCCCCCCCCCCCCCCTCCACTGGACCCCTCTTCACTGGTCAACCTCCTACCGCCCCCCCCCCCTTCAATGGACCCCTCCCCTTCTTCACAGGTCCCCCTTCACTGGACCTCTCCCCCTCTCTGTATTATTATTTATTAATTATGATCCCCTTTTAATGGTTCTATTAATGGACCCTTTAATGATCCCCCTTAACTGGTGTTCCCTTTATTGGCTCCCTTACTGGTTCCCCTTTGACTGGTCCTTCACTGGTACCCCATTTATTGGCCCCTT
Source organism: Heligmosomoides polygyrus polygyrus (assembly GCA_947396885.1). Taxonomy (NCBI): domain Eukaryota; kingdom Metazoa; phylum Nematoda; class Chromadorea; order Rhabditida; family Heligmosomidae; genus Heligmosomoides; species Heligmosomoides polygyrus. The sequence continues at coordinate 57,856,502 of OX377205.1, forward strand.
CACTGCTCTCAATTAATGGCCCCACCTTCACTGGTTCCCCTTTATAGGTGAACCCTTTACAGGTCCCCCACCTCCATCCATCTTCACTGGGCCCCCCTACTTCACCGGTCCCATCCTCATTGGTCCCCTTTTACAGGTCCCTCTTCAGTGGTCCCCCTTTTTATTGCCACCCTTTTCCCGTTCACCCTTCACTGGTACCCCCCCCCTCTTCGTCGGTCCCTACTTCTGCTCTCACCTTCACTGGTCCCCTCTTCACTGGTCCCCCTATCCTTCACCGGTCCCCCTTCACTAGACCCTACCCCCCTCTTCACCGGTCCCCATTGCTGGTCCCACCATTACTGGTACCACCTTTACCGGTCCCCTCTTCACTGGTCGCCCTTTATTGATCAACCCTTTCCCGATCCCCCCCCCCTTCTTACCACCATCTTCACCGCTCCCCATTACTGGTCTCACCTTGACTGGTAACACGTCGTCAGAATCCGGACAGGCCCTTCGCGACATCAGTGAATCTTTTCTGAACCCAGGCACCTGATGAAGGACGAAGGCGGCATGTCTTCTCGAGCGTCCTTTGCGTGACATCAGTTACACGTCTTCTCAACGCAGACACCCATTATGCGACATCAGTGACACATCGTCTGAATCCGAACACCCCTTGCGCGACATCAGTGACACCTCTTCTCAACCTGGATTTCCTTTGCGCGACATTGGTCACATGTCTTCTAAACCCAGACGCCTGTTGAACGACGACGATAACACCTCTTCTGAACTCGGACGCTAGCTTTCACGACGTGGATGACACATGTTCGGAACTTTCGCTCATTCGCTGTGACGTCCATTCGCTCGCTGTGTCTCGCCGCGAGCGGCCTGTCAACCGGTCAACCGTCTTCAATTTCTCTCTTACCTACTACCTACTATAATACTAAAGCCACTCCCTTCGCCTATGCCGACTAGCTGAACACTGCTGTGGCGTGGTATGCAATTCGTCTTGAAGAAAAACGCCACCTACGGAGGTGAATTGCTTCGGTTGTTCTACCCGCCACCGCAATACCGCGTATCGATTTGCTATCTGCGGAGTTTCTTGTGGCTGAGAAACTGTTCACTATGAAATTCAGCCGCCCTACTTGGTGCATCATAATGCTAGTAGCCGTTTTCTACAAAATATGAACACTCCCTTGTCCTCCCATCCTGTTCAAGTCCGCCGGCAGCCGTCTAAACGCCAGTGCGTCGATCTACAAAAGACACCGTCAATCCCTGGCGATTTGGATCAGCAAGTCCAATCCATTCTGAGGAACGAGTCTATGTCGTTGCAGTTGAAGATGGTGATATAGATGGTGATATGTGATTCTTTTAGAGGATAGGAGGCATTTGCGTGCAATGATGGAGCATTTCCGTGAAATGACAGACACTATATCTTCCCTTAGGGCTGAGATCACGGTTCTTACGTTGAGTTCCTGTTCCATTCCCCGTCTCAGCATACTTCCTAGACGATGGAAATCGATAATCCTGTTAGTTCTTCTCCTCCTACGTCTACTACCTTGAATGAAGAAATCGAGCATAACCGATCTGTTGTAATCGCAGGCTTAAATGAAAGCCAAACCGAGCATTCTTCTTCTCGGGTTTTTCACGATTTTACCGCTGTGCGAAAAATCATGGTCGTCCTGTCAATCGATTGCTCTACTTTGTCAGCCTACCGTCTTGGCCGCTTTAATGCTAGCCATCCCGCCTAGTTAAGGTTGTATTACCGGCCTTCATATTTCTTTGCCAAGCTGATGATACGTCGCGCTCCTGGTTTGAGGCACTTCAGGCTGGCCGGGCTGTTCATCAGACCTTCCCTCTCCAAAACAGAGAGGGATCCTTTGAGAGCAGAGCGACTAGCGCGACGAATTCGTCAGAAATCCTCATCTTCACAAGCTCAATCAGTCGATGTTCCTGCACCTAATAATGTTCCTGTGGATAGCAGCAATGTCACAGATCATAATAATTCATGCCTTTCTAACTCGTTAAACAAGTCAGGCATCGTCGGGCTCCATGTCGAAGTCTCTCATTCTCATTCCTTTTGACTGACAACCGTTCAGTTTTTTTTAAAAATCTTCATGCGCTTAAATGTATTTTGGGTGCTAATGATCTTGACGTCATCGCTCTAACTGAAACCTGGCTTTCTCCTGACCTTGGCATTGACTGCGCCCTTGGTGGACGACAGAGTCAGATTATGGTTTTCCAGTGTGATCGCCGATCGGTAATAAAGGAGGTGGGGTGGTGTGTTTTGCAAGGAAAACGCTTTCACCTATATTAATTTTTTATTAATCCATACTCAATGGCTGTGAAATTCTTTGTAGTGATGTCACGATACGCGCCTCCGTTGTACGGATTCTGATTCTCTAAAAAGCGCCATCTTTTCCTTCCGCTTTGTCCGCCCAAATGTTCAAAGCATTGAGTGATCTTATTTCTTGTGACCATCCTTCGGTAGTTATGGGGGATTTCAACCTTCTTGACATTACTTGGACCAGCCCTAAGCCATTCGCCAAGCCCTGTCAATCCAAAGCCTTTCTTGACTTGTGCGAGTCGTATTCACTATTGCAATTAGTTGCAAAAGGAACCCTTGGTAGCAATGTGGTAGACCTCGTTCTTTGCAATCGTAGTAACATTATTTATGACGTATCGTTAGGGCACCTGTCGGCACCAGCGATCATGCGGTAGTCACATTCAAGCTTAACATTGGCTAGTCGGCTTCGCCGGCGTCGGGTATGGTGAGCCATGTGGGGTCAGAAACTCATCCTAACGTCGAGTCCACTAGGGTCCCCACAACCCAGCGTTGGTCGCACCCGACTCTGGCCGTGCGGGCCACGATAGGCTAGCCGGCTTCGCCTGCGTCGGGTATGGTGAGCTATGTGGGGTCAGAAACCCATCCCAACGTCGAGTCCGCTAGGGTCCCCACAACCCAGCGTCGGTTGCGGGCTCCGCCCGCACCCGACGCTGGTTTTCTAGCCGGGAGGGCCACGATAGGCTAGCCGGCTTCGCCGGCGTCGGGTATGGTGGCATGGTGAGGTATCTTCCCTGGTAGTGGGGTAACGGTCAATGTAGGGCTGTAGGCATAGAGGAAAATTGAACGCAAGAAATGCCATCTGCGATGCAAAATAATAGCAAAAAAGTGCAAAAAAGAGCAGCTGTCATGCTGCACAGTGAACAGTATTCAATTTATTATGGAGTCGTAGCTTCCCTGGTAGTGGGGTAGTGGAAAAAGTATGGCGGCAAACATAAAGGTAAATTGAAGTAAAAAAACAGCTTATGTGAGGCAAAATAGCAAAAAAGGTGCAGAAGGGAGCAACCGGTCGACATACTACACAGTGGAAAAGGATTCGATTTCTGTAGTAGCAGCAACTCTGGTAGCGGGGTAGTGGTAAAAATATGGCGGTAAAAATAGTGGAAAGTTGCACCACACAGGAGAGCTGGGAAGGAACACTGAGGTATGACCACTAGACACTTATTGGGAAACCTCGTCATATGGTGGGTGTTCTGTGGTGTTGGCGTGTAGACCTCTTTCGAGACCTCTTTCGAAATGACCCATCGTCAGGCAGTCGATGGAAAGGAACAGTATTGGACAACTGTCAAGCGTTTTGGTATTGGACTACTGGCAACCGAACCCCAATCTTGGGTGATTAAACCGGCGAGGCTAGGCAGTATACGAAGTACGGGTGGCTAGCATCGGACAAAAAGTCCTTCCTCTTTTATATTTGGGGGATAAGACTTACATAAGACCCATAATCGAGTATGGCACTGTTCTTCAATCCTAATAAAAAGAAAATTATTGAAAAGCTGGAGAAATTACAGACCAGTTTTACGAGGAAGCTTTTTATAAGGATGTTTGGGTTCTCGTATGATGGCATACCTCAACCAGCCCTTAGAAATATTAATCTAAAACTTCCAACGTTAGCTTGTCGTAGGAAGGAGTTCGATTTAATAATGGTTCACAAGATTTTGACCAAAACCTGTAGCATTGCACCTGGATTCCTGACTGCGCTCCCGTCCATTACGAGAGGCGGTGCGCTGAAGTTAATCGTACCGAAGGCCAGGCTCAGTTGTCGAGCACATTTCTTCGTAAACAGGGCAACATCTAGCTACATTAGAATTAGTAAAAAATCGTACAATTCCGCAATACTTATATGCATTCAAAACCTTTATCGAAAATCACCTGGATCCGTAATGCTGAACTTGCTTTCTTTCCGTATGTTCTACTAAAATCTTACTTCTGCATTATCGTTCCATTCCTTTTTCGTTCAGCGTTGGTTTGTTTTGTAGTGTCGTATAATATCACAGTCAACATAGGTTTCCATGTAATAAATAATAATAATAATAATAATAATAATAATAATAATAATAATAATAATAATAATAATAATAATAATAATAATAATAACTCGGACGCCCTTTGCGTGATATTGGCGACACGTCTTCTGACCCCTCTCAACACGACGTAGGTGACACCACACAACTACAACCCCCCCCCCCCATCCCCACACTTCCTCACAACACACTCCTCCAGCACTTCTGTGCAAACAAATAAACACACACAGACGTAGGATAGGATAGGACAGGATAGGATAAGACAATGCGGTTGTGGAACACTGGGTGGCTGGGAGCCAGGATCGAACTTTGATAGAAAGTTGATTCGCGAGCACGCCTCACAATCCCACTCCAAATGCGATCTTAAAAGAAAAAGTACTCATAGAGGGCAGCTGACTAGGAAAGGTTTGGAGGTCTGACATACGGTAGGCACGTAGTCAAACAAGAGCATCCATTCGGAGAATGCGCGGTGATCGAAGAACGAACACCTACAATTTACGATCCAAAAAGGGTTCGGTGACACTTGAGTAATATCGCTTTGTAACATTTTTGTTTGGCTTGGGTTTCGAACTCTAACAAATACCGCTCCACCGTTTCTCTTGGCAAAAAAACTTTTAAATTTTTGCAATCCTGAGCCAGAACGTGGAACACTACTGCTCACTTTATGGACCTTCATCGTCGAAGTGCACCTTCCCTGCCCAGCATTCCCACGTCTTTCATTCGTTCCCATGCGAGAACACAGCGGCATTAAGGTGTCTTCCAGCGCCACCTCTGTTCAACGACGTTTTCGCTCATTTGGAGGTGTTAATGGGAGCTTAATGCCTGGTACTGCGCCACCTGCCGTCTTCGCCGTCTGACTAACACTGGATGATAAAGTCGACTCATCAGTACGACGTCGTGTGCAATCTCTGACGCGCAGTATTGCAGTTCGCAGATAGTGGAAGAGGTCGTCTCCTCAAGAGCGATTTTGCGTCGGAAACGATCCATACTAATCACAGTCGGAAGAGTGCTTGTTGGATCTAGTGGAAGATCCGTCCAACAAGCACTCTAGCGGATCATTCCTCCAACTCACCGTATGTCACGAACAACAGCGAAAAGTTTCGGCTGGTCACGAGCTTGGCTAGCGTTCGCCAAAATTTGGAGTCAATCGCCTTCTCTTCTTGAGCGGTTATCTGAGCTCGACTAGGAGGAGTGGGTGGACGTGCCGAAAAAACTGAAAAGAAGGCATTTCCCAGCAGCGTTACAGCACAGAAGCCCAGATGCAACTCACAGCATAGAATGACTGTGAAGATGGCAGTGTTCAAGACTGCAGAGGAGAGGAAAAGCCGGTTCAGGTCGGAGGCGACCTGCTCTCGAGTGCCGTTGGAGACGAGCATCGGCGGGATGAGGAATCCGGCCGCGATTCCCAGCTGAATTGGGATTCACGATCGACGCCCACGCAGTGCCTCGTTCCTTCCCACCTGATTGCCGAATACGCCGGCTGCGCAAGCAGTCGACACCTCATTTGGTCCGAACCACACCGCTGCCAGTCGAGGTGGAATTCCCAGCGTGAACATCTGCGACGAGCCGACGATCGTCTGCCCTACGAATGTGATCCAGAAAGCGTCTGAAACAGAAGCTCTGAAAGACACTCCACGATCGTTCCGAAGAGTCTCGGCGCCCTACTAGGATTTGTGGAGAAGACTCGGATCCAGGCACCGATGGCGTTTCCTGCTCCGCCCATCAGCACAGACATGCGCAGCCCATACTTGTCCAGCAGATACCTGGAACACTCCGCATGTGAATTGCTTGGGCGAATGAGCAGTCACAGATCATCGCCTGCTTCCTCCCGCACTCCCCCCCCCCCGCAATGCTGCGATCAAGGCGAAACCTGCGAACAGCACACAATGCAGAATAGCTGAGGATCTGATACGTTGAAAGCTCGTGGTTATGCAGTCTTTACGCACACTTTTTCGGCAGCCGCGTACGCAGCAGGGGCCAAAACAGCTTCGCAGGAGGCACTCATCCCCAGCTTTGCAGCCCCGCTCGATCGCCGACGCGGTTTCATTATCATTATCACTATCAGTTTCCATTCTAGATCCCGCCACGATCAGCTAGAGCCCAGGCAGAAACTGTCGGCAGCAAAGCAGCTGCAGCGGCAATAATGCCTCGATGTATTACTGCTGCTGTCTCGTTTGCGGCTGCTGCTGCCGCATTGGCGGCACCGCGCCTGCCGCTTGGGAGATACATCAGCGGCAGTCCGGACTGGGGTAGTTTTGCCTCGCGCGGCGATTCTGCGTCTCTGCCCTATGCTTAAAGATAGGGCTGCCGCGTTGCCGCAAAAGTGTGCGTAGGGCTTCAGACATCCATCACATAATAGTGATCAGAAGGGTATGTCCGCTACAGAACCCGTCTCATTCGAAAATGGAGAAACTAATGCTAAGACCTGAAACTTCATAGCGGTGATTACTAGACAGTATTTGATAGGATGTAGCACAGTGTGCTCCCAACTCTAATATATCACGCATACACCAATAATACATCATATTAGACTGAAAATCACAACGCTTCTGCTCTTCGCGTTACTCCCGAAAAGCTAGGAAAGCATTTAAAGAGAAAGCACGTTTGCAAAGTAGGTATGGAAGGTGATTGCAACATCGCATCGCCCCGGAATTCTCGATCAACTTGAAGACTGCAAGCTTGGCGGTGCTCTGCTATGCTTCTACCAGCCAATTGAACACTATATCTAAAACTCGCCTTTTTGCACATAGAATACGTTTTAGGTTTTCCTGCATGTATTCCAAAGTAAGGGACAAGATTGCTCTGCTTTAAGAGTAATAAGGGGCATAGCCCTCTTGATAAAGCCTAGAGCAGCCACATCGCGCAGCATCACACGCACGGGTGGCCAAAAGAACGTGCATGGCTTGCCAGCTTTGGATTTTATCAATTTTTTACAAAGTTATGCCTCCAAGGGTGGTTCTGAAGAGCCTAGGCGATGTGGTGTCCTGCTGCCGAATCCCTTTCTTAAGACTGACGGCGGCGACGTTGTAGAATGGAGAAATCTTAGTCGTGAACCCCCTGCACAGTATACAATGGATTCGAGTCCAAACCTTCGGATAATTAAATGGCTTCGATAACAACAAATTTGCTACCACGGTAGGGTGGTTCGGATAACGCCCATTTTTAAGACTTCGGAATTCAGGTATCCGATTTTTTAGTTTCTCAGAGCTATGCGTCAAAAGGAGTCAGTTTCTGTCAACGTGGTTCAGTAATCTCTTTATCCGTTGACAGAAGCTGACTCTTTTTAATGCATAGCTTTGAGAAACTAAAAAATCGGATACCTGAATTCCGGAGTCTTAAAAATGGCATATATGAAATGGCATATATATAATATGGCGTATATCCGAATCATCCTATCGGGGTCGCAAGATTGTTCGGTAATCTCTTTATCCTTATCGACCGTAATACATACCGTAGCCAAGAGGCCCGAGCTCTTCTCGAGGGGCCTAAAATACAGTAGAGACATTACAGCAAGCACATTCTCAAGAATCTTTCCATCAAGGAATGCTACCGAGACAGAGATAAACCGAGCAAAGGTCGCCTTTGATCGCGACATTTTCCACTCTAGACTCAAACCATTCAGGACCTTCATAGTTCATTCCATTGCTCACACCATTTCTGCATACAGCATTCCAGCTTTTATCAAATAACATTTGTGAACTTTAGAAGAGCCTTCTTATTATAAACACCCAATGACATCTCGCTGCTCTTTTATTGTCCACTTTATCACACGAACTCGCTAGCACATCCTTTTGAGTGATACCTCGGATTCTAAAACGGGCGCTACTTGCGATACCCCACGCGCAGGGGCAAGCATGAAATTCGATTTTCGTCAAAATGTACGACCTCTCCCCCTTCTGGTGCGGCTTTGGTAGGACTCCCTTGTCTCCGTCACTGTTTATTTCTATTCTTGTGTCTATTCTTCTCAGCAACCGTCTTAATATGCCTTGAATTCCTCAGCTTTTTATACGATTTCTGTGCCCGTAATAAATAGTTCATTGCAGGTGTGGCTTCGACATTGCACAGACTTGTGCGCGCAGCTTCGCTCACCGTTGAAGACATGTTTGAGCACAAAACTGAATCCTTTGAAGTTTTGAATGCTGATGGTTCTATGGTTAAAAATAACGATTTTCTGCTAGCAGTCTTCCAACCAGTCATAACCGTTTCAATTTCTGCTGATTCTTCCAAGATGTCAAGGAATCAACGCATTTTCCTACCTGAGGGAGCGACATCTGCCTTTGAAACTGTACTCCACGAAATTTTGAGTGCTAGTTGCTAATCGTGACTTAAGTGCTTTCTCCACAAGGATTTTTCGATGCGTTCTTCGAGTCGGTGGGAGTCGCAATCGAAGGGTGGACTTGTCACGGAAATAATGTTCTCCCATCTGCAGGAAACAACGTAGAGAACGAAGCTTTGCCGCATAAAATTTAAAGCACCGGGTACTATACAATAAAAATCAATGTTGTTCCGTGTCAACCAAGTCGGATATCTGTGCGAGGTTGGTTAGACCTCGCACCGACCTCACTGGAACCATTTGACAGAAGTAATCGTACTTTCGAAAAAGCCTATGGCTTTTATAACCAAAGTACCTTTATGAATTGCTCTCATCTGCCCTCAAACAAAACTTGAAAACAGATAAAAACCGTTTTTCACGGTTATAAAAACGGTTAAAAAAAGAATAAAACTTTTTTGTTTGATTTTCGACAAAGTCGACCAAAAGACGATCCCCTGCCTTGGATGAATACCTATTTTAAGAACGGTAAAAAATCATTTTTGTCCTATTTTTCGAAAAGTCATTGGCTTTTTGAAATGCGGTAAACTTACCGAGCTACCAATCTGTTCGGACAGATATCCGACTTGGTTGACGTAGAATTCCTTTGATTTTTTATTGCACAACAAAAGGTGCATGAATTTTATGCGGTGAAATTTCGATCTCTCTGACGTTGTTTCCTGCAGATGGGAGAAAATTATTTCCGTGACAAGTCCATTCTTCGGTTGCGACTCCCATCGACTCGAATAGCGCCTCAAAAATCTTTGTGGAGAAAGCACTTAAGTCGCTATTGGCAACAAGCACTCAAAATTTCGTGGAGTACAGTTTCAAACGCAGATGTCGCTTCCTCAGGTAGAAAAATGGGTATATGTCGCGCAGCTGAGCAGCATTGGTAGTTAGGAACGCGTAAATCAATCAGGCCGCATGGAATGGGCATGTCACTCAGAGAGGGAAAGTACAGTTGGTACCCTGATGGGCTGGCATGTGTTCGGTCTGCGCTCTGTTTGGTTACTATTGGCTGGCGCGCTCCCACCTACCAATGCTGCTCACCTACGCGACATGTACCGAAAAATGCATTGATTCCTTGACATCTTGGAAGATTCAGCAGAAATTGAAACGGTTATGACTGGTTGAAAGACTGCTAGCAGACAATCTTTATTTTTAACCGTAGAACCATCAGTATTCAAAACTTTAAAGGATTCAGTTTTGTGCTCATAACATGTCTTCAACGGTGAGCGAAGCTGCGCGCGAGTGTCTACCTGCAAAGAAGTAATTATTACGAGGTACAAAAATCACACAAAAAAGCGTGTGTGTCGTAAATTTTCGGCAAAAATCGAGCACCTCTCTTGTCCTTGCTTACGATTGCGCATGCAGGCTTCCTGAAGATCCCTAGAAGCTTATAGAAAGGTGGGAACAGGACGGTTCCACAGCGTCTAGTCTCAATGCTCTGCCAAAAGTTGCAGTTCAAAGGACTACTTCCCCATGATCCGATCGCATGTAGAGGTGAACCTCCACCGCTTACGTTGTCGGCCGCCGTCTCGGGGTGAGAGAAGGGAGGGGGACGATCCTGCCTGAAAGCGGCGCGGGCAAAGACGTGGGAGTGTGCCTGCGGGGCCGGTTAGCGTCGACTCACGTCGTGACACCCGCCGCACGCGCCGCTTCGCACTGAGCCAAGACAGCCCTCGCCACGGAGGCGAGGGTGGTCTGGCCGACCACGGGAGCCCGCAGATCGACCAGATTTTGTGTGATTACAGTCGACAGGGAGCTAGGAGGATCAGAGGGCTTGTGTGGCGGTCCAGAAATTGGGGTTGATCCGAACCCTACCATCTTCTGTATTAGAATTTCGAGCACTATCGAATGAGCCAGGAAAGAATCTTGCCTCAATAACCCTTTTAGCGGCTTTTTTCCGGCGCTGTTTAACTTTGGTGAAATATCAGTTTTATTTATATCAGAAGCAGCTACGAGGCATGCCCCCAGGCTACTCATGTGAACTCTACCATCTTCTGTATTAGGATTTTTATCTTTATCGAATGAGCCAGAAATTATCCAGTCTAACCAGGTGGTAAGTAACCCTTAAGGTGACTTTGTAGGCGTTGTTTATTTTCGATAAATATCAGTTTTTATTCATATGAGAATTGATTGCGAGGCATGCTTCCAGGCTGAAATCGTGCAAAGAATTCAGTTATATGAACGAGAGACTCATTAGGAGAACTCCAAGTGCTCAGTCTTTTTGAAAACGACATTATGAGTGCGTAAAGCACGTTTCCAGTTTGAAACTGCAGGACGAGTTAGATTTGACAGTCGGTAGACCTCCTAAGAACACCTAGCAAGGAAAGGTTCCCAACTCAAGGTGAGCTTTTGCGATGCTATTTTGGCAGGATGTAGGGCCCTGTGAGCGGAGTCCAGAACCACAGCTAGTTTTTGCTGAACGCTCTTTTGAGGGCCTGAAAAGGAGGTGTGAAAGCGTGCGCGCAACCATCGTCAACCCCTACGACACTCCACAAGGTGTGCATCGGCGGCGCAGGTGGTGAGAGGCACGCCTCGTAGGAGCACACTGATGGGGTTTTAAGTTCGAGTAAGTACTGCTGAAATTTTTGCACATATTAGTTTGTTGTTTTTACGTTTTCTCATGCTCACAGGAGTCAATTTTAGACCACCAATGCTTTCAAAAAACCAAGGCTGTATATTTGCGCCTTCATGTGTGCTAGTTTTCCAACAATGTCTATCTGCACCATATCATTTCTCTGGAAATAAAAATTGCTGTTTGGCTCTTCCCCTTTAGTCAACAGCCGTGGTACAAATCTATGAAGCAAGTAAAACACGATGTTACACCAACAGCATCTTGCAAAAGCCAGTGAGGAACAATCTTCTCCCTGACAAGGAGTGGCCACTTCTTCTTGACCACTTCTTCGTTGAACACGCAATCCGTGGGTGCAGAGAAAGGTCCTGGGTGAACATCGACGTGCCCAGCTGCCACCCACGCGTATGACTAACATAGAAAGGTCCCATTTTCATTATACTACCTCTAACTTGAACCGCCTCTTCTTCCTGTCAGTCGATATCTCTATATGGCGTCCAGGAGGAATCCTTTCATGGCATCCGCAACCGCAATGTCTCTCCTTGTCGGGGAAGTGAAATTCAGCGTGAAGGTGGAAGGTATGTAGTCGTCCGACAAGACGTTCAGGTGAAAGCGATATTTTTAGCACACCTATGTACCGATATGGCTCGGGTCCATAATATTCAACCATAAAGAATGCGTATTTGTGGTGGCGATGTCCGTTCCTCCACGTGGTGCCACTGGAAACTGCTCGCTCTGCGAGCTAAGCTAATCACGGACATTCGAATGTAGGCGACAGGCCCTTGTGACAGGCCGGCCTACGAAGACCCATGTCACATCACATGGTGTATGATAAGTCAAGTTTCTCGAGATAGTGCTACGGCGTCCGCGGGAGCCGACGCGCACTCGCAGAGTCCAGCGAGTGTGAGAAGTATGCGAGGGTCCCTGATGCAAGGACGGTATCGCGGGGCAACTGAGCTAGTCCGCAAGTCCCGTAACGTAAGCAGGACCGGCGTGGCTACGCTGAATGTGGGTACGTTGACGGGCCGCTCGTGCGAGTTGGTTGAAGCACTGGAGCGAAGAAGAGTTGATTTCTGTGCTGTGCGGGAGACGAGGTGGTCCTGCCGCATGTCAAAGGACATAGGACGTGGTTTCAAGGCCGTTCTATGTGGAAGTCCCAGGACCACCAGTGGTGACGGAATAATCGTCTCCGAACGATTTCGTGACTCGATTGTAAGCGTCGAACGCTATGACGATCGGTTGATGAAGGTCGTTGTCGCCGCTAAGGAGCGACTCTACCACTTCTTCTCTGCGTATGCTCCGCAGACTGGCTGCTACGATTAAGCCAAGGATGAGTTTAAGATCCTGCTTGATAAGAAGACAGCAGAGGTACCGTCGAAAGATGTCATCATAGTCGCTGGTGACCTTAATGGGCACGTAGGTGCTGCGAAGGACGGGTACAGCTGTCATGGTGGTTTCGGATACGGGTCTCGTAACGCCGATGGTGAGCGTATTCTTGAGTATGCGGAATCGCATAGCCTCACCATTGTGAGCACCGTTTTCCGAAAACGCGACTCCAACTTCATCTCATATTATAGTGGGAGCTCCAAGCCTCAGTTAGACTTTGTGCTTGTGAAGGTTCGCGACCGGAGCCTTGTCACAGACGCGAAGGTCGTGCCGTATGAGACGGCCGCCCCACAGCATCGACCGCTGATCTGTACTTTGAAGATCGCCTCTCCGAGGCTGAAGCAGGTCGAGCGGTGCGGTGCTGCAAGAATCAAGTGGTGGCGAATGAAAGAGAAGGAAGCACTGTGATTTCTCGCGTGTGGTTACCGACAGCTACGACTATCGATGAAACTTGGAAGAAAGCAACCGACGCGTTATGCCAAGCTGCAAGGTCGGAACTCGGCACTACGAAGCCTGGACGGCGCAAAGTGCACAAGCAGGCATGGCTGTGGACAGATGATGTGAAAGCGAAGGTTCGAGAAAAGAAGTCGCGGTATCATGTGTTTCTCGGCGACAGAACAGCCGACAACTGACAGGAGTATCAGAAGGTGAAGAAGGCTGCAAAGAAAGCCGTGGTTGTTGCGAAAGCCACTCATTATGGTGATGTCTACCGAAAGCTCGAATCGCGCGATTGTGAGCGGTATTTGTACCGACTTGCTAAGACCCGCCATCGCCAAACCGAGGACATTGAAAAGTTTGTTGGCATCAATGATGAGAGCGGCCATCTTCTGACAGACCGCAAAAAGGCGCTGAAGCGATGGCGTGATTGCTTCGAGGAAGTTTCCACTATGGAATTTCCTCAACCGGCCATCCCTTCTGTGGCTTCTTTTCACGGTCCCGTTCACAAGATCACCGTGGAGGAAACAGAAGCGGCTCTGAAGAAGATGAAGCCCGGTAAGGCGACAGGGCCGGATGATCTGGCAGCCGATGTTTGGAAGTCGAAGCTCTGGTATCCTGCTGAGTGGTTGACTGAGTTCTTTAACCGAGTAGTAATGGAGAAGAAAGTACCGGAGTGTTGGCACAACAGTATGACGATTCCGATCTGGAAGAAGAAGGGCAGTCCTGCGGACTGCTTCAATTACCGTCCGATTCGCTTGCTTTCGCACAGCATGAAGATCTTCGAGCGAATCCTCGATAGAAGAATCCGTGAAATCGTCAAGCTCTCCGACAACCAGTGCGGCTTTGTGCCTAGTTGTAGGACCATTGATGCTATACACGCCGCCCGCCTCCTCGTGGAGAAACATCGCGAGAGACAGAAGGCGGTGCATATCGCCTTTCTCGACTTGGAGAAGGCTTTCGACCGCGTGAGGTTATATGGTACGCCTTGCGACAACACAACGTACCTGAGGAACTCATAGAATGGGTGCGGATGCTCTATTCTTGCCCAAAGAGTAGAGTGCAAGCTGCAGCTGGAACCTCAATGGAGTTCTGTTGGGGTGCACCAGGGTTCTGCGCTTTCTCCACTCCTCTTTGTTGTCGTCATGGATGCCATTACTTCAGCAGCCCGTTCCATGGACGCTGCTTTATGCTAATGACGTGATGCTCGCTTGCGAAGAGAAAGACGATCTCGAGCAGCAGGTGCAAGCTTGATGCGACTGTCTGGCGAGGTTCGGAATTAAATTGAACGTCAAGAAAACCGAGTACCTAACGACTGACGTGAAGGAGTCCGGCTCCATTAAGATTAACGGTACTGAACTTGCACGCACTTCAGTGTTTAAATACATGGGATCAGCAATAGCGTCTGACGGCGGTCTGATGGTTGAAGTGAAGTCACGCGTAAGTGCAGCCTGTTCCAAGTGGCGTTCGCTGACTGGCGTGCTCTGCGATAGGAAGATACCAGAGCACCTGAAGTCAAAGATCTACAAACAGTCGTGCGGTCGATAGCAATATACGGCGCTGAGTGTTAGCCTGCGACCAAGGAAGTTGAAACGCGCCTCAGCGTCATGGAGACGAAGATGCTGCGCTGGACGGCTGGAGTCACCCGCATGGACCGCATTCGAAATGATGCTATTCGGCAAAAGTTCGGTGTCGCGCCGATAGCCGACACGATACGCGAAGCTCGCTTGCGATGGTACAGTCACGTTCTGCGTGGGAAAGAAGGCAGCGTCCTCAAGATAGGCCTTGAGTTGGAAGTGTCTGGAAAGCGGCCTAGAGGACGCCCGAAGCAGCGTTGGTCCGATACGTTCGTTACACACGGACATGAAAGTAGCTGGTGTCCACCCTGATCAAGCGCAGGATCGGGAAAGGTGGCGTCGTAACACCAGAAGAGCAGACCCCGCGACGATGCGGGACAAACGCTGAAGAAGAAGAAGAAGAAGAAAGTACGCGTATTTGTGTGCAGTTACGGTATTATTGGTGATATGGCATGATATGGTGGTGGTGAAAACCTAGCACACATGAAGGCGCAAATAGGCAGCCTTAGTTTGTAGCAAGCATTGATGCTCTGGAATTGGCTCCTGTGAGCATCAGAAAGCGTAATAACAACAAACTAATATGTGCAAAAGTTTTGTCAGAATGCGGGCTCGAACGTAAAACCCCTCTGATGTGCTTCTGTGAGACGTCTTTCCTACCAACTGCACTGCCGAAACATACCTAGTGGGGTTTCGTAGGGGTTGATGATAGCTGCGCGCACGCTTTCAGGCCTCCATGTCTTTAAAGAAGCGTTCAGCAAAAACTGACTGTAGTTCTGGATTCCACTCAGAGGGCCCTCCATCCCAAAATAGCATCGCAAAAGCTCACCTTGAGTAGGGAACCTTTCCTTGTAAATACTCTAGTTTTCTCAAAGCATTTCATGAGTGTTTCCTAACTCGTTAATTGGTGGAGGTGATCTTGGTTATAAAGTTGCATTGCCTGTGGGATGCAAGGCCAAATACGCTAGAAGCCACAAACGACTGCACGAGCAAATTGAAATGAATTGCGCGACAAGATTTAGCGATACGAAGTATTGCGTGATAAAATTTATTCTCGGTGAACATTAGATTTGATGAATCACCTATTTAGTCCTACGATTAGTCTTGAAAGATATGATTTGACCATTATAAAGTTCTATAGAAAAATCAGTTACGAAATGCTAAAGAGATGTCTTGTTGAAACTAATACTTTTAGCCTCTGCTAAAGGATCTCTCGTCTATCTAATTGGAATCCTCGTGTAATTTTACCCTGAAAACATGCCTCTTAGTATTCCTAAAAATAAACAAAAACTGGTATTTCACCAAAGTTAAACAGCGCCCGAAAAAAATCGCTATCAGTGTTGTTGAGGCAAGATTCTTTCCTGACTCATTCGATAGAGCTTGAGATTCTAATATAGGAGATAGTAATGCTCCCATGAATCCGGATTTCTCGACCGCCACTACAAGTCCTCTGAGCCTCCTAGCTCCCTGTCGATTGTAATCACACCAAATCTGCTCGATCTGCAGGCTCCCGTGGTCGGCCAGGTCACCCTTGCCTCCGCGGCGAGGACTGTCTTGGCTCAGTGCGAAGCGGCGGGTGCGGCGAGTGTCAGAGCAAGAGTCGACGCTAATCGGCTCCGCAGGCACTGCCCGCATCTTTGCCCGCGCCGTTTCAGGCAGATCATCCCTCACCCCTGAGAGGATGTGGGACCCAGTTCGTTCCTTTTTGTGTAGTTTTACAGGGAGCGACCAGCAAAAACAAATGTTAGAAGAACAACACATCCTCAGTCATTTGTTTCAGCAATTGTTATTCATCACTCCCATCTACTTCCATCAATGGTTAAGTAGTGCGATTCTGTAAACCCTCCTTTGCATTCTAACTGCAGTACCGGACGCGTCTTTTGAATAGACGCCGCAAAAAGCGCGATTTTGCGGTTTTTGCGCCTTTTTGATAACACTCGCCCAAAATTCATCCATCTGAAAAACCAAGGTCATATTTGGGCTTAGGAGCTCGAGCTCTATCGTTTGGTGTACATTGTTGATATGGAGCCTTGAAAATGTCCGAAATTGAAATCTTGCGCTCTATTGCGAAGGGCGGGCGCAAACCACAGTAAACAGTTCCATGCTTACAATTCCTCTAATTTGAATTTTTCTGGGGAACGGCTGGTACCGCCCGGTTCGCCTCTTCGAGGTCTACACAAACATGCATACAGATTTACCATAGCACCGCATTTTCGCAGTGGGTGGCCAAAACGAATGTGTGGAGGAGGCTTTTTACGATTGGAGCAGCTTATTTCCCAGGATTTGCATGCTTTCGGAGTATCTCAAGCATGGCCTACGTCGCCAGCGCTCTGCCATGCCTGGAATCTTCCTAGAGTGCACAATTCATATAGGATTGAACCTATCAATCGGGCGGGCGTGACAGCTTGTAGAGTGAACGTTTGGGTAGTTTACAGAATTTCTCAGCCACCCTACTCAGGAATTGCTGTACGGGGATCGAGCCTATCAATTGAGTGGGCATGAGCGCTCGCAGATTGCACCCGCGGGCGCGTTCTGAGCGCAATTGTGAGCATGTAACTGTTTTCGAGGTTTGCGACCGACAACTCGTCCGCGACCGCCCTTCCCAATGGAGCGAAAGTTTTCAATTTCGGACATTTTCATGGTTCCGTATGAACAAACGATAGAGCTCGAGTTCGTGAGCTCAAATATGACCTTGGTTTTTCAGATGGATGAAGTTTAGACGAGTTTTATCAAAAAGGCGCAAAAACCGTAAAATCGCACCTTTTGCGGTGTCCATTCAAAAGTCGCGTCCGGTAATGTATCCTAGTCTTCCTTTAGTCTCATGAGTCCAGCAGCAAACAGTTACGCTATTTTCCGCGTCCCATCACCTGCAACAGAAAATTTTTCATCATGTTTTGCTAATGGAGTTAAATCTGCAGAAAGCAAAGTTTGCATGCTTCAGACAAAGATGTAGTAACCTAATGGACTAAATAACTCCTTGACGGCACGGCGGTTGGAAAGAGCAGAACAATTCGCTTGCTTCCTGTTTGCAATTAAATGAACAGAAAATTCTGAACGGGTGAGTAGGCATTAAAATTAAATGCACTTCTATATCATTAACGCGCGATGTGACAGTTACAACCTAATAGATAGAAGGTTGTGCATCTAGCTTGGCTGGAGTTATGTGAGATAACTGAGCGGAGACTGCAGCTCTTTTTTGGATGGTGTACAGCGTTAGATTGAGCACACGGGAATTTAGTGCGTTCGAATTGTCTCAACAAGGCGCTTATTCCAGTCGCCCATTCTCTGCTGTAGGCGGGGGGGGGGGGGGGCGGATCCTCATTCTGTGGTTACCCTGAATGCCATCAGGTAGCTGCCAGCTGTCCGTTCTGTCCGGACGCTTGTTCATGCCCGCGCCGACGACACCCTCCGAGAACAAACAGATGAAGCAGTCGCAAGCATCCTCCGATGCTCTGCAATTCAGCGGCAAACTGTTCGGCAACGAACTCCCAAGCGAACAGCAGCTCACTGGCCGCCGGAGAGAGAACTGCTGTGGATGTGCCCCCTCCTTCGCTCTCCTCAAAATTGGACAAGGCTCTCACTCCTACGCCGTGGATCATTCGAGCACACGTTATGGTGAAAAAAACGAGACTAATGCCCTTCACTGGTGAGGACCTGAGTTGCTTTCCTAAGGTGGGGAACCTCTCCTCTCCTGTATGTAGTCTGCAGAACTGAAAGCAGGCAGTTAAACAAAGACAACACGCACACATAACCACGATAGTGTAACGTTTTGGAATTCCTACCTGGGAGGATCAGTCAGCATGGGATCGACTACGCACTTCTGATTGAATGCTTCAAGAAGACTGGCGACTGCGTCATCAAATTTCCTTATTTTCAGTGCTTCTAATCTTCGCGGACTGCGGAAAAGCGAACGGTGTCCAGTCGCTGGAACACCAAACCCAGATTTAACGTGAAGCCTGGGTTGATCCGCTTCAGGGACTGCAGTTCACAATTTGGCAACGGAATGGATAATTTAATACTAATGCTGCCATGGGTCTAGGAGGAAACACTATCAACCCATCAGTCATTGACTCCTTGCCAGTCAATAGCGAAGGCTGGTCACAGGTAGGATGGTGGTGCCGTACGAGGCAGCCGCAGCGCAGCACCATCCGCTGATCTGCACTCCTAGGCTAGCCCCGTCGAGGTTGCAACAGGTGGAAAGATGCGATGCGGCTGGAATCAAGCGGAGGCAGGTAGAGCAAAGCGCAGCAGGTCTTGTTTCTCTGCAACTCTGCACAAGAGGTGACAAGCATGCATCAAACTCCGCCAGACTACGAAGCAGGCATACCTGTGGACTGACGACGTTAGGAAGAAGTTCTAGAAAAGGAAAGAGTATGCCGCGCAGTCCGTGGCGGCAAGACTGCTACCAATCGGCGTTTGTACCACGCGATGACGAAAGCGGCAAAGAAAGCCGTAACTGCTGCAAAAGCAGCTCATTGAAATAACTCCTACACGTGAAAATTATAAACGTTTCAAAAGACTAGCGGAGAAGGAGTTACTTAGGCACTAGGGAGACAAGACATTTAAACAACCATTTCCTATTTTTTCTGTTTTACACTGTCATGTTATACCATGTTCTGATGTAAATGAGCTGTTCTCATTTAATGTGTTAACAATATACTGTTTTGCGGCTATCTTAAATGGTCGTAATAATATTATTATTATTATTATTATTATTATTATTATTATTATTATTATTATTATTATTATTATTATTATTATTATTATTATTATTATTATTATTCATTACGTTACTGTCAGCCCGGCTACCGACCTGCCAAGCACGTCATCGCCAGACCGAGGACACCGAGAAATTCCTTGGCATTATTGATGCGAAACTCGCACACACGCTCCAGAAGATCAATGCGGAGGAGACGGAAGCGGCCTTGAAGAATATGAAGCCAGTTAAAGCAATGCGTCCCGACAACTTATGACCTATGAAAGTCGAGGTGCGGGCACTCTGCTTAATGGCCAACAAAGTTCTTCAATCAGGTTGTTGTTATGGAGGTACCTGGTATTTGGCAGCAAAGCACGAAGACCCCGATTTGAAAGAATGACGGTTTTTCGGGCTGCACAAGTTACCGCCTAATTCCCTTGCTCTCGCACAGCATGAAAATCGCCAAACGAATTGCGGATGGAGTATGCGTGATATCGTCCGAAGTCAACAACAAATGTGGCTTCGTATCCACCTGCGGCACCATCCATTCCTTATATGTTGCCCGTTTTCTGGTAGAGTGTTTGTTGCACCTGACTGTCCTTGACCTAGAGAAAGCACTTGATCGTGGACCGCGTGAGGAACGCCTTACTGCAGCATTTGTCGTTATTGTAAACGGGTGTACTTGCCAAGAACCTCAACAGAGTTCTGTGGCCTCGGAGCACGATCTGCTCTTATCGTGGCGGGACCCACGCCCCAGGGCGGTGCGAGACGCGTCAAGGGACGGCTGTCTGCCCCTTGCTAGTTCATGCCGTAAATATTTTATTTTATTTATTTTTTCTCGTGCGGCATTCTGCTGCAGTACAATGCACTGCGCAGAATGCCGCCGCAAAACTTTGCTGCAGGTCCGCAGAGAACGTAGGAGACAGCAACAGCCGCGCTCCACACTGGCTATAAAAGAAGGATCATGCCGAACATAGGAGGTTTTGCTTCCCACTGCCTCCTCTGGTGCTCGCTCGACCGCTTTCAAACCCCCCCCCCCCCCTACAGTGGAAGGTGTTCGCAATGGAGTACGCTCGCGCACCACCGTACAGTGGAGGCGACAACGTGGGACGAGGCGTCGTGCATTTCGGCAGCTTCGAGAGGGAGAGTTCCATGACTTATTGGTGCAATGCTTATGAGCAGACGCCACAGCAGCACTGAAAGGCTATACTGTAGACTAGATTATATGCTAGAGCAAGACGACTGTATTGATGCACTTCCTTACGAGGGTTTCTGTACTACGTCCTATGCGCGGGTGAAGATCATGCGGAGGAGGTCGTGTGACCGAATTTAAGAAGTCGCCTGTTGTTGTTTTCTTAGCTTAATGATGGGCGACTGTCAAGGAATATATTATTGACAGCCGATTATCCGGTATTATGACATATTGAGCGGATATGCATCACAGTATGGATTGCGATCATGTGCCTAGTACGGAGCGTTCTAGCAGCGATGTTCGCCTTACGCAAGCGCTGTTTGACCGCACGTAACGATATCCTCTAGGTCTGTCAGCACCCACCCGTGATACGGGGATGTGCCGGCTGATGGAACCGGTTAAGCTGAAGACCTTACTAGTAACAATGTTTTAACATATTAGCTTAAGCCTGGAACGGCTGGTAGAGAGCTATATCTCGTTACAGGATCTTTTGTTGCGATCAAAACTCTTGCGCCAGGCGGGACTCGAACCCGTATCTTCTCTCCGGGCAGCGATGTTCGCCTTACACCACCGACGCTGTTTGACCGCACGTAGAGTCCAGTGGCTGCTTTACGAGATAGTGGAAACGCAGACATTTGCCACGCCTCTGTTTAAAGGGCGGGGTAGAACGCCACTCCGTCGCCTAGTACCGGTATTCAGAAGACGTGTCGCTGACGTTGTCCTGCACGCGCTGGGATTCAGAGGACGTGAAGTGCTTACAAACCAGATTTCGTGATGAAGGTGCATGGTGCAAGAAGCATGGCTTGGAGTAATACGCTAGTTATGAAAAGAAGGTAATCAAAGGTGCCACCATAAATAGAGAGTTCACTCTGTAACTTTTCCCTAGATGGGCGACCCTACCGTTGCCGAAACAGTACGAGATATTCTCCTACCAGTGAATTCCCTATGCATTCATTCCTAACGTACTCGTTCTCTATGACTGGTTGTTTCTAACTTTAAATTTTGCACATTTTAAAAAAGGACGACTCAGTCCTGTTTGTAATCATAGAATCCAACACCTTCATTTGACAAATGTTCCCTATCTGAAGTGATTCTCCGATATATTGGTCCTTATAAGGCTTGCTTTGGGCGCATGTAGCGCAGTCAGAGGAGGTGCCTGCTGTCGCGTACACCCGATATCAGGTTCCTGGTTCGGGTTTCTCGCCCAGGGCAACCAAGCCTTCCATCCCGTTGGAGTAGGTGAATTGGTTCCACAATTGTCTGGGAGGTGCAAAGCGCTGACTTGTTTATCAGCTAGCCACCACAAGTGATTGTTTGGTCAAATATGCATTCAAATCCCCTTCACGACATCACGTAGAAGTAGAAGGTCTGGCGCATCCCAAAAGGGATTGACTAACGCCGTCCTTCATCCTTTATCAGGATTACTTTTCAGTTAATGACGTTAGCACGTTACACTTTTAAAGAGAGTAGCGGTAAAAAACTCAAATGTGATAGGTATTCATCCTAGCAGGAGGTAGTAAAGAGATGAAATCAGCAAAATCCGACACGACTTCGGAAGGTTACAACTTCAATCAGTAATTCTCTTCCTCTCGAAGCTGCACAGCAGCAGACGAGCCAAACGCACAGGACTCCTTGTCAGGCTAGAGCTTGAGGATCGAGAATCGAAGGTCGTACTTGAAGCCTTTTTTTTGGGGGGGGGAGGGGTGGGGGGTCGCACTTTCCCGGTTTGGCAGAGGATTCTATTTTTCAGGTTTTTAGGTGATCTCTTAGTAGGTTGTTTTTTTCCAGCTGTGGCTACGACAATGTGCAGAATCACGTGCACATTCGATTCCTGAAGCTGTGAGTATGGAAATAAATATAAAAAAGGTTTATGTGCTGGTAGTTCTACAATAAAATAACTAAGTTAAAAATAAAGATTTTCTGCCGGCGATGAGAGGTTTTCAATTTTTCAGAATTTTCCAGGACATCATGGGCTGGACAGTTCTCTGCCCGAGGGAGAGACATCTACGCCCAAACGTGTGTTGTATAAAATTTCAAGTGCTAAGGATGGCCTACGTGCGTTCGCTACAAGATTTGTTGATTTTTCTCTTTGAATCGATGACGGAGAAGCAACTGAAGGGTGGACTTCTCGCGGAAAAATTCTACCTTCTCAAGGAAAGAACATTAGAGAGTGGAAATGTACCATATAAATCTTTAAGCCGTGATTATTATACCGTAAAAAAACAAGCTTCTGCTCAACGATCTTCGATGTAAATAGGGCGGATCTCAGGTCGAGTTTGCACCGACGTCACTGGAGCGGACGTTCACAAAAATGATTATGACTTGGTAAGTTTTTCGAAATTTGAAGAGGCTAATAACTTTTTGAAAACTAGAGGAAATACGCTTTCTTGCGGTATAACAAGCAGCTTTCAAAAATGAGGTCTTCATGCGGGGGAGGGGGGGGAGGGGTTGGGTTCGATTTTTGACCGAAAAAAAATGATAAGATTTTGAATAAATGATCATAACTCGGTAAATTTTTCGAGTTTTGAAAAGCCAATAACAAAACTAGAGAAAAATTGTTTTATTACCATATATGAAACATTTTCCAAAAAAAGGAAACTTCATGCGGGTAGGGAGGTTCGACTTCTGCACTTCTGTTCTGTAAATAGAAAATCGAACACCATCCCCCGCCAGCATAAAGAAACATTTTTTAAAAACTGTTTCATATATG
This sequence comes from Heligmosomoides polygyrus polygyrus, assembly GCA_947396885.1. Lineage (NCBI taxonomy): Eukaryota > Metazoa > Nematoda > Chromadorea > Rhabditida > Heligmosomidae > Heligmosomoides > Heligmosomoides polygyrus. Next base: position 57,879,723 of record OX377205.1, read on the forward strand.
CTAAGAAAGTGAATTTTTCTAGTTTTTAAAAAGTTATTGGCGTTTTTCAAATTTCTAAAAACTTACCGAGTTATGGTCATTTATTCAAAATCTTTTCAATTTTTTTCGGCCAAAAATCGAACCCTACCCGTCACGCATGATTCTTGAAAGCTGCTTCTTATATGGTAGAAAAGCCATTTCTTCATTTTTTGTAAAGCCATTGGCTTTTTTACCTTTCGAAAAACTTGCCGAGTTATAATCATTTTTGACAGCGTCCAATTTTGTCGCTCCAATGACGTCGCTGCAGGATCGACCCGAGCTCGATCCAACATGTTCGGTTCAGAAAACCATGATTTTTACACTGTGCGGGTCAATGAGTTGAAATCTTTGCGGCAGAATTTTAACTGTGTAGATGATCCCCCTCAAGGTAGAAAATTAATTTTTCATGAAAACTGAGAATTTGGAATACGATCCGCCCTAACCATATCGAAGATCGCTGTGGAGAGACTGTTTTTACTGTATAACAATCGTGACTTGAAATTTTACGTAGCACGATCTCATCCTCTGATGTTCTTTCATTCAGAAGGTAGATATTTTTCCACGAGAAGTCCATCCATCAGTTGCGTCTCCGTCATCGGCTCGAAGAGTGGCTTAAAAGTTTTTGTGGGGAGTTCAGTTAAGGCCCTGCGCTATGTCCCGCTTCGTCGACGCGCCGGTGCGGAAGCTCGCTCCATCGCGAACACTTGACCGATTCGTTTGCACAGGGGGGAGATGTTTAAAAGCGATGGCCTCACTCAATTCCTCCTCCCCCCCCCTCACTCTTCCCAGAGCGACCTAGTGATAAGCTCCTTTATCGACTATTCCTATCGATGTAGGTACTCATCATTTCGTGAATGATCCGTTATCCTTGCACCATCTTCTTCTCCTGAGCGTTTAGTCCCGCGCAGTCGCAGGGTCCGCTGTTCTTGTGGTCTGTCGCCAGCTCATCCTATCAAGGGCGTCATCTGCCGCGGCGCCGACTTCGGCGAGATCTCTCTTGATGACGTCCTTCCATCTTTTCCTTGGGGCTCCTCTCGGACGCTTTCCGGGTGCCTCGAAATCTAGGGCCAACCTTGTGGGGTGATCCTCTGGTCTTCTGAGGATGTGTCTATACCACCTCAGGCGCTGTTCTCTCATCTTCAGCTGGATCGGGGCTGTCTTCATCACTGCCCTAACATCCTCGTTTCGCACCCTGTCCCGACGGGTCCATCCATATGCCCACCTCAGCATCCTCATCTCCGCCGCGTACGGTCTACGGTAGCAGAGGATCCCTGTGGACTCCCTCCACTTGAGCCAGGCTGCGTTTACCCGTCCTCTGACCGCCTGGTCCACACTTCCTTCCTCGGATAGGTCACTTCCGAAGTAGCGGAATTCTTCCACCTTCTCGATCATTTTCCCTTGGCAGTCTAGGATCGATCCAGCGCACTGCTCAGAGCTGATGAACTTCGTCTTCTTCACGTTCAGCCGTAGGCCGTTGTCTGCGAGGGCTCTCTGCCACAGCTGCACCTTCTCCTCCAGCTCCTCCTGGTTGTCGGCTACTAAGACGATGTCGTCCGCGTAGAGGATCGTTCTGAGAGGGCCTTCCTCAAGGTGATTCGTTATAGAGTCAAGTCTCAGCAGGGAGAGGAACGGGCTCAGAGCCGACCCTTGGTGTACCCTACTGTGATGTCCACTTTCCTTGTCACCCCGAGTGGAGTTCGTACCACCGCTTTCGAGCCCTCGTACATGTCTCTTATGACCGTGATCAGACGTTCCGGGACACCCCTCCCTCGAAGGGCATTCCAGATTACGGCCCGAGCAAGCCTGTCGTAGGCCTTCTCCAGGTCCAGGAATGCCAGGTAGCAGGGTTTTCGTTTCTACCGATATTCCTCAATCACCTGACGAGCGATGAAGATAGTGTCTGTGGTGGACCTCTCAGGCTTGAAGCCCCACTGCATCTGGGAGATGGGTACCATCTCCCTCAGCCTTGAGTCGACCAGTCGTTCGTAGATCTTCATCGTGTGTGAGATCAGTTTGATCCCTCGGTAGTTGGAGCATTCGGAAGCGTCTCCCTTCTGCTTGAAGATGGGGACTACGGTGCTGTTCCTCCAGTCATCCGGCATCTTACCTTCTTTCGTGATTCTGTTGAGGAACTGCGTCAGCAGTTGATTCCGAGGTCCCCGAGCACCTTCCAAGCCGCTACTGGCACACCGTCAGGCCCTGCTGCCTTTCCGAGTTTCATTTTCCCTATGGCCTTGCGAACCTCTTCTTGCGTCCAGGGTGGGATGGGTCCTTCCGTTGGTTGTTCTTCCTCAGCCTCCCGACGAGGGAACTCCTCGTTTAGGAGTTCCTTGAAGCACTCCTCCCATCTCTCTCTGACCTCGACCGGCTTCCGTAACACCCTACCGTCAGCACTCTTCACCGTCTTCACTACTCGAATGTCGAAGCTAGCTCTATAACGCGCCTTGGCCAGTCGGATGGCGAACTTCTCTCCCTCTGGCCCGTCTAGTTTCTCGTACAGGGCATCCATTTCCGCGTTCTTTGCCTTCGCTACAGCTGTTTTTGCCAGCCTCTTCAGCTTCCTGTAGGCTGTGAGATGCTCGGGTCAGGGTCAGGCGTGGGGTTCGATTTTTGCTGGAAATTTACGACCCCCCCCCCCCCTCTAAAGTGGAATTTGTACGACCCCCTCCCTCTCTCTTCCACTGTTCTATTTCTTGTATTTCTTGATTTTTTCAAGGTTTCTTGTGCAGTTTGAACTCTCTAATAAATTCTTTTTTTCAGGTGCGGCTTCGGCACTGAGGAGGACAATGAAACGAGTTCCCTGAACAATAATGTTTTCAAAACACAATAAAATTCTTTAAAATTTTGAACGCTATTTTCGACACTTCAAAATAAAGATCTTCTGGTAGCAGTTTCCAATCATCACTGTTCAATTTATGGAGTTTTTTTTCAGGACACCATGGACACGGAACATTCTTCTGCCTGAAGTAGCGACGTTTGCATCTGAAATTGTGCTCCGAAATTGTGTAATATAAAAATTTGAGTATTACTTTCTGACGACGACTTAAGTGCTTTCCTTATAAATTTTTTGAAGCGTTCCTCGAATCGATTATGGAGCGGAAAAAGGAAGGATGGACGATGGACTTCTCTCGGAAATAATGTTCTCCCATCCTAAGAAAACGTCATAAAAAACGAAAATGGAGCTAAAAAACCCCAGCTCTGTACATGATACAGCAAAAAAACAAGATTCTCGGCAGCGATGACGGAACTGCGATGACGATATGATTAGGATGGATCGTAAGCAAAATTCTCGTTTTTCATGAAAAAATATTTTTTAGCCGAAGCAGACCACCCATACGAATAAAATTTTGCCACAAAAACTTCCAAGCCATGATCAATGCACAGTGAAAAAAATCATGATTTTCTGGATCGAACAGGATGAATCGACCTCAGGTCGACTTTGCACCAACGTCATCGGAGCATGAAACTAAACGTTCACAAAAAGGTTCATAGCTCGGTAAGTTTTTCGTATTTTGAAAATTCTCCTAGCTTGTCAAGAAGAAGATAAAACGCCCTTTCTCATGTTGCAAAAATCTTTTCCAAAAAAGGAATCGTCACGCGTGGCTGCTGGTTCGCTTCACAAAAATATTCATAACTCGACTAATTTTTCGAAATTTAAAAATCCCGTTAACTTTTTGAAAAGTAGATAAACAGCGCTTCTTTACGGTTACAAACTCGTTTAGCAAAAAAGGGATCTTCATGCGGGGCGGGGGGTTCGATTTCTGGTCGATTTTCGGCAAGATTTTTAAATTTTTCGCATTTCGGCACTTTTCAAAAAGCTATCGGGATTTTTGAATTCCTAAAAAATAACCGAGTTATGAATATTTTTGTGAGATCACTCCGATGACGTCGGTGAAGGGTCGATCCGAGATTCAGATCACGACTTCCGAAAATTGATCATATCTCGGCTATTTTTTCGAAAATCAAAAATCCCGCTTGCTCATCAAAAAATAGAGCAAATGTGTTCTCTAACCATGTAAGAACCGATTTCCAAGAAAGGGATCTTCATGCGGGGCGGGGGGGTTCGATTTTCGGTACGTATTTTTGCGACATGGAACCGAAAATGAACCTCCCCTGCCGGGCATGAAGACCGAATTTTTGGACATTATTTTTTATATAGCAAGAAAGTGCTCTTTCTCTAGTTTTTGAAAAGCTAGCGGAATTTTGAAACTTCGAAGAATTGGTCAAGTTATGAATATTTTTGTGAGGCCACTTCAATTTTTTTCGCACAAAAATCGAACCAGCAGCCACGCGTGACGACTCCTTTTCTGGAAAACGATTTTTACACCATGAGAAAGGGCGTTTTATCTACTTTATGAAAAGCTAAAAGAATTTTCAAAATTCGAAAAACTTACCGAGTTATGAACCTTTTGTGAACGTTCAATTTTATGCTCCGATGACGTTGGTGCAAAGTCGACCAGAGGTCGATTCAACCTGTTCTATCCAGAAAATCACAATTTTTTCACAGTGAATTATTCAAAACTTCTAGGTTCTTGTGGCTAGATTTTATCCGTATGGGTGATCTGCTTCGGCTAAAAAATAATATTTTCATGAAAAAATGAGAATTTTGTATGCGATCCATCCTCGTCATACCTTCATCGCAGCGGAGAAGCATAGTCTTTATTGTATGTTAAGCACGACTTAAAATTTTATATGATACAGTTCCACTCTGTCGTCCTGTCCTTCAAAAGGCAGAAAAATATTTTCCAGCGAGGAGTCCATCCATATTTCAATTGCGATTGATCATGTAGAGAACGCAGTAGCCGCATGTAAACTGCCGTATGACGGAGATTTTTCGGGGCTCCAGGAAAATTCATAAAGCTTTAGTAGATGTGTTTTCTATGCTTTAAAAGGAAGTTTCTAAAAGTAACATGTTCCATGTGATTAGTGTGTCGATATCTTTTCGGTAAATCGAGACGTCTGATCATATAGAATATCGTTTCAGAGAAACATAGTTTTATCACTGTGTGTCAAGTGGGCTTAAAATTTTATAGGGTGCGATTTCATTTTCTGATGCTGTTTCCTGCAGGAGAGAAATTACTTTTCAAGCAAGTCCGTCCTTCGGTTGCCATTCCGTCATCGACTCGAAGAGCGCTTCAAAGATCTTGTAGGGAAAGCACTTAGGTCGTCATCAGTAATTAACACTTGAAATTCTATAGAGTGCAATTCTGGAAGTATATGTCGCTCATCAGGCAGAAAACTACCGTGTCCATGACGTCCTGGGAGAATCTGAAAAAATGAAAATCTCTCTTTGACTATAAATCTGCAGACAGGAAATCTTTATTTTTCACTGCACAGTAATCGGCATTAAAAAAATTTTTTTTGATATTCAATCCTATTTTTTAACTCCAGGAAACGCAAGTGTTTGTAAATCTCCGCATTGTCGTAGTCACAACTGGAAAAAAGAACTTATTAATAGATGTACATGATCTAAAAACCTGAATTTGGAGAGAGTCCTCTGCCAAAACCGAGAGAGTACGACCCCCCCCCCCTTCGATTCCCGAACCTCAAGCTTGACCCTGGCTCGGGTGCCCTCGTCTTCTGCCACAGCTTGTAGGCCTCCTTCTTCCTTTTCACCGCACCTCTTCGTTCCAGAACCATGCCGATTTATCCCCTCTGGTTCCTCCCTTTGTTTCTCCCAGTGTTTCCTTGGCACATCTCAGGATTGTTCGGGCTACCCTCCTCCAGGTCTCATTCACGGGACCAGCTGGATCTGGAAGGCCTGCTTCGAGCACTGACCTTCGCAGCTCGTTCCGCTCTGAACCCCGCAGTCTTCACCATCGGATCCTGGGTTCCGTCCTCACTTTGGGCCTGGTGGGTAGAGGTATGCTAAGGACGGCTACCAAGGGTCTATGCTGTGATGTCACGTCTTCTCCCGGAATGGCCTTCACATCCCGGACTGTTTCCAGGGCAGCCCTTTGAACCAGGATGTGGTCGACTTCCGTCCTTCTTCCTCCGCTAGCATAGGTCACCTTCTGGCTTTCCCTCTTCGCGAAGAAGGTGCTACAGACAGCCAGGTGGTCGTGGGCGATAGCCAGATCCAGAATTCGTTCTCCATCCGGGTTTATCAGGCCGATCCCTTAACCTCCATGATCCCTTTCAACTCCTCTTCTGCCACTCCCCACATGCCCGTTCATGTCCCCTGCTATGGAAAGGTAGTCGCCTTCTGGTGCGGACCTTATGGCTTCTTTGAGCGAGAGGTAGAAGTCATCCTTGTCGTGCTCGCATCTGGTCTGCGGAGCGTAGACAGACATGATGGTCCAGTAACCCTCATTCGTGTCCAGCCGCAGTGACATGATGCGGTCGTTTGTTCTTTGGACAGCCGCTACTGAATCCTTGAGGGACTCCGTGACAGCTATCCCTACCCCGTTCCTCCTGGTGTCCTCTCCATTGTAATTCAGCTTGACCCCTTCTCCAATCTCCCTGGCTTTCGCCCCTTTCCATCGCGCTTCCTGCAGACATAGGACTTGTACCCTCTGCGCTTCATCAGGTCAGCCACTTCCCTAGATCTTCCGGTCAGCGTTCCCACATCCTTGCACCATATGTACTGTAAATAATCTATGCTGATAAAAATATGATCTTCAGTAATTTTGTAGCCTTTCAAGGATCCAAAAATGCATTGTAAGAAGACGACGTCTGCTGGTCGGGTAAAAGTTTTTTGACAATAAGTGAAAACGTTGTATAAGAAATGTCGGGCAAGGATTCTGTGGCATATGTAAGCGAAAGTTAGTGCACTCGCAGAGGGAATACTTTGTCCGTTATTTCGAGTTCCCTATCTCCGTCGGCGTTCACCAAGGCTCTGCGGTTCCCCCGGTCCTTCTCGTCGTTGTAATGGATGCCACTTCGAAAAACCTTCAGAAGGCTACAATTTGAAAGCTGCTGTATGCAGATACTGTAGCGCTTGCCAGCGAAGATAAGCCGATCTCGAGCAACAAGCGCAAACTTATTGCGGCAACATTCGGACTCAAGATGAACGTAAAAAATCGGAGTTGAATGCAGACGTAGATTAGGAGGAAGAGGAGGGCTGACATCAGTGTCACTGCGCTCGTACGGGCGACAAATTTCATTCACATTGGGTCTGCAATAGCGTCTGATGGTAGTCGGAAGCTCGGAGTTAACTTGAGCGCGAGCACTGCCCGGTCCAAACAGGAGTCAATAACAAGAGTTTTGTGCCACAGGAGCATAGCAGAACGCCCTAGATATAATAACTAAAGAACCGTTGCCCAGCTAGTAGGTGCAGAGTGCTGGCCTGCATGCGTGGTAACTCAAACCAGCCTCAGCGTAGCAGAAACCAAAATGTTGCGGTGAGCACCGATGCTACGCGTCTGGATCGTATTCGCTACGATGCAATACGTCAAGAATTCGAACTCGCAGACAAGTCATCTGGGGCTCGCCTCCGCTCGTTAGTATGGAAGAGTGGAAAACAGGCAATAAGATGAGGAAAACGAGTTGCAAATCCTGAATGTACTTCGACAATTATGGAAATGCGAGCCAATCTCGACTGTTCGATCCGTTACAGCTGTCTATTGATGGTCGATCTATTCATCAGGAAACAAGAATGCCGTCTAAGGTTCGAAAATCTGCTCCTCGCCTCTTCTTCTGGCCGTTCTTCCTATGGTTTAGATATTGTTCGAAAGAAGGCGACGCCTACGCAGTTTCCGTGAAGCAAACCCTCTTTCACGATGCGGACCAACTCACTGCCAAGACTTGCGTGTGGGTGCCTATGCTATAATATCTTGTTCCGCTTTATGCGCCGAATATTCGAGATTTTGTATCGTGGAATCATACCAAGGCATGTCAATTAAACGGTCGGATGAAGCCAGTACTCCTGTTTCGCAGAAGCCTCGAATCACCTGTCACTATCGAGTGAGGCGTGCTTGTCTTGGGGGGCGAAAACGAATACAACACTACGCACCGAAGAGGTCAGTACTTCTTTCCATCGGGGTGCTAGCGCTTTACGAATTAACGAAAGGGAAGAAACGCTTGGTTGTGGGAGAACGCAACTGGACGTTAACTAGGGCAAGTCAGTATGCTACGGGAAATCGTTCGAAGGACGACGTACCATTAGAGGGAGGAGTTTACGGAAACCTATGTGGTATAACAGTGCAAGGGCTTCAAGTTGGTGTTCTCCTCGGGCATAATGTGATTCAGTAATGGGTGCTGACCCCCTTCCCTAAAATCATTGAAATCATAGACAATACCGAACTCTCAACGGCGTTAACTTCCTAACGAATCTATGAACAAGGGTCAGATATATAAAAACGAAGGTATTTTTGGTCAGTTGTTCATGTTCACGAAGACTTCATGAAGACCATAAATTTGGATATCTTCCCTCATCGCATCTTTCATTGGGAAGAGTTTCATACACAGCCGTGATTTACATGCGCTTGTAGAACCGCTTTCCGACAACTCCGCTGCCTTCCATTTTCACAAGAAGGTACTCCTCTCCACCCTTATTAATGAAGGAATACTCGTAGGTTCCGTCCTTTGCCTCCCCCTTTTCAATGGGATTGTGTCGCTCGAACAGCACATCTACAACCAGATCAAACGTCACCTTGTGTTTCGTCGAGTCCAGTCCTTCACCAAAGAATTCCTTGCCGAGCTCCACGCCCTCATAGTGCCCGTTCTTCTTAGAAGTCAGGTTAGAATAGTCTAACTTGCCAGGCTTATCACTCTTCTTGAATTCTTTTTCAAACGTGACAGAGGTCACCAATTTACGTGTGAACCATCCATAGCCTTTCGCCTCGAGATACTCGCGAAGTTCTCGGAACGGTCGAGATCGAACTTCTCGAAGAACTTCTACGACAGTTCCTTCGCATTTGATGCAACAGGCACAGGGACGACGAACAAAATGAAGAACAGGACGCACATATTGGTGTGCCAGCACACCAATATTGTGTGATATTGGTATTGTTGTACCCCCACAAGTGTCTGCAATTCCCTGTCTATGTAAACAGTTGTGATAAAAATAGCTATGAAAAATATGAAAAAAGGTAGGAAAGAGACGTCTGAATAAAGGTACATAGGTAGAACCGAGCCATGAGGTGCAATGTATACCGCTATGAGAGAGGAATACATTCATGTTATTGAAGGAGTACTAGTGCTTCCTAGGTACTTATGTACCAATCTTTCAGCAATGTGTACGAAGAGCCGATACAACGTTTTTACCTCACCTCATCGCACCGTGAAAGGCAGGACTCAAGGTGGGATTTCAGTAATCAATGCGGCCGGCCAGTATTGACTGAGGGAAAGCGCATGAATGAACTATAGCATCGACCGCATTCAGCGGTGCTTTGAGTTGTGGCTTTGTGAGAGACGTGCACTGTCGAGTTGAGCTGAGTGAGTGGAAGACACGGGCGAAGGACTCGGTTCTGGCTTGAAAGGCGACTCCCACAGCACTCGCTGCATGGCAAACAGACTCACGCCGCTGGGATGAACAGCACGATGTAGGTGGCCATGTAGATCATGCTCGTCCAGTCGACGGCCGTGAAACTGGAAAGAGCAGTTCGTGTGGGACAGGCGGACCGAGATCTGGCGCGCGGCAGACCTGACTCCGTAGAACTCGGCGACGATCTGGGCGATGACGGAGTACATGATCCACTGAGCGCCGTTGGAGGCGCTCAGAAGCACGAACATCGCCAGCATTGCCCATCGCTTCTTGTACACCTTCGGCTCCCCATTCAGCTTTTCCATCTGAAATGCTACGGAGCATGAGAAAGCGCTCGTCGAGATGGAACGAGGCAAAGCTAACATTGCCCACCGTTCACGCACTTCGAGTGCAAACGCGCGCAAAAACGTTTTGCAGGCGTCAAACAGCACTCCGAAGCAAGGCCGAGACAAGCCTTCTGTTGTCACAATAAAGGGTTTTGTCTCTTCACGCCCTGGGGCTCTAAGTCGTAAGCGTTTTGCCTGAGGGCTTCCCTTGGTCAGCTAAGACGGGTTAGAAATTCCAGAAGTCGGCGTGGTTCCTTTGAAATTTCCCAGGAAAGAAGTGAGTTCTCGTTGATGAGTGTCGATTTTTCTGGAGGCAGGCAATGTTTCCCCAACGAGGAGCAAGCGTGGCTGAGCTCAGATAGCCGGCTTACTCCCTAACTGAATGCTTGGCCTGGGGAGAGGGCAAAACCAACGGCTCACCTGCAGCTCGTTTCCGATGCCCCTGTCGTGGCTGCTGTCGATAGTCGAGGTGGTCGAAGACTTGTCCGCTGGATCGGGCGGAACCTCACTGACACGCCCACTCCCCGGCTGAAATCGTAGGAGGTGAATGGTGGGAGTGACTTGAGTAGGAGTCTGTTAAGCTAACCAGCAACAATTATCTGTAAATACGAGACGTCGGAAGGATTTTTGGACGCATGCAAGGTCAAGAGATCTTTTGGAAACTTCTCAAGCTTCACCTACATACTACCTTCAGGTTCAGACCTGCATAAGCTGAGATGGTGCTTATACCATACTAGAGAATTGTCTCAAAGGTCCGTCGGCCCTAAGAAGACGACCGTCATGCTTGGACTGACCACGTTCGAAATAGTGGAAATCCATTGCTACCGCTGCCTATCGCGTTTTCTAAAAATTGTTACCGAAATACCCAAGTGCGGGAACCACAGGAGCTAGACTTGCTTACAAGAGAAGGTTCCCAACAGGGGTGTGTGTTTTCGTTAAATCGTTAAATTTCGTTAAACAAGTATAAATAGCTACACGGTTTTTTTTTCAATAGAAAAATGCCATTGGAACCGTTTTATATACCATCTTCACGACAGACTGGCACTTTCAAATAAAACCTTTAAAACTTCTAGAATTTTGACAACTTTTGAAGGCTAAACATCTTCCAAATGAAAATGAACGCCTTCCAAATTCATTATTAAATTATTAAAAATTATTGTAAACTGCTTTTATGTATTAAATTATTGTCAACCAATTCTCATACTATTGTAGACTGTAATAACATTGGAAAAATACCAAACAATGGGAAAGACTGTTGAAAATAACTTTTAGTAATTTAATAATTTAAACTGGAAGGCGTTCGTTTTTATTTGAAAGTTGTTCAGCTTGATTTCAAAAGCTGTCAAAATTCCAGAAGTTTCAAAGCGTTTATTTAAAAGTGCCCAGTCTGTCGTGAGGACGGTACATAAAACGGTCCCACTTGCGTTTTTCGACTGAAACAATACTATGCAGCGATAAAGCTTTTTAGCGAAATTTAACGATTTGACGGAACAACCCTGGTTCCCAACTCAAGTGAGCTTTCGCGATGCTATTTTGACAGGATGTAGGGAGCCCAGTCCAGAATTACAGTTGGATATTGCTGAACGCGTTTTTGAAGACCTGAAAAAGAGGTATGAAAGCATGTGCGCAACAGTCATCAACCTCTATGACACCACACAAGATGTGCCTCGGTGGCGCAGTCGGTGAGTGCCGCATCGTAGGGGCACACAGGCGGGTTTTTGAGTTCGAGTCCGCGTACGGGCATTCCTTTTGCACATAGTTTTTTTGTGCTAGTTTTTCAACCTGCACCATATCATTTCTCTGGATATAAAAGATCTCACTTCCGTTCCCTTTTAGTCAACAGCTGTGGCGCAAAACTATGAAACTAGTACAACACAAGCGCGTGTCACACCAGCAGCATCTTAAAAAGTCGTTGAACGCGTAATCCGTGGGTGTAGAGAAGGGACCTGACCAAGGAATACCGTCAGCTTCCCATGGAACTTCGGATTGAGACCTATATCACGTGAAAGAGCTCGAGGCGCTGATCACAGATATGTAGACCAAATTTGCTAAATGGATCTCCTAAGCGAGTTATGGCCGGCGGAAGACACGATGTCTTCCATGTGTTAGGCGCACAATCAGCGTTGGGTGCAGTATTGCGCGGAAATCAGCGGTTCGGCTATCAGCGCCTTCAGCAGCGGTGGCGGCGCAGTGGTAGAGTGATCGCTCCAAAGGATTGGGTTCCTTGGTTCGGTTCCCGTCGCTGACGGGTTTTTTGCATCTTGTGATCTATCGTCGACGAGGACCTATAGTCTCATTTTTAGCACATTTTTGAGCGAACGCCTAATGGCGACTTGCATTTATGTCTATTTGAAGACGGAAACGTGTTTCAGGCAAAATGTTTTATTCATGATGTGAAGCAAGTCAGAAATTTAAATCAAAACAAAATAAAAAGTAAAAATAAAATCAAAAATCAACAAAACTTAATAAACATAATAAATGAAAAGTAAAGGCACTAGTTAAAAGTTCCGACTCCACGGACACGACCTCGGTCGAAAAAAATTTTTTCGCTGAAACTTCGTCTAGGGGGTTATTTGGGGTCTGATCACGAATCTAACATCCGTTTTGCACGACTCGGTCGGAGACCATCCATACCTTTAAAAAGGGTGGTGCAGGCAGAGTCACCGATTTTGCTGAAACTTCGGCAAGGGGGTTATTTGGGGTCTGATCACAAATCTGACATCCGTTTTTCACGAATCGGTCGGAGACCACCCATACCTTTAACTAGGGTGGTCCATGCAGAGTCACCGATTTCGCTGGGCGCTACTCTGACGGACACGTGGCGAGACGCGCTGCAGGGAGGAGCCTGGCACGCCCAAGATTTTGTTCGTTTCGAGAAGGCGCCCATGCAGCCCGCCAAAAGCCCGGGGGCGGGGCTTATCGAGTGCTTTGAGAATTGTCATGGGCAAGATTCGGCCGGCCCGGCCCACGTGAGTTTTAGGCGGGAAAAAATTCGCGTAACGGACGTGAGCTGCGGAATGGATTTAGAACGACGATACTCTTGAGTAGCCCGAGATGGTGCCTAGCATGCACGCCAAGTGGCTTGCGCGAGAGCCCGTGCGCACTGGCCGTAGCCGGCGTGATGCGTTGAATCCCACGCCTCTTGGATACTGTAGCTTTGTACTCTAGAATCGCCCGAGATGGTGCCTAGCATGCACGTCAAGTGGCTTGCGCGTGAGCCCGTGCGCACTGGCCGTAGTCGAAGAGAATTGCTACTCAATCGACGAGAAGTCGATTGTGAAATCGTATTTTGGTTTGTTTTGTTGTTCGATTCGCGTTCGGTACCCATTTTCTCCTGCTCGCCATATCTTCTAAAGGGGTTTTAGGCTTCATGTGGCCTTCGATGAAGGACAGATGAGGTTTTGGGAAGAAGCATTCGCGAGAGGATGGGTGGAATGGGAGGGGAACGAAAATGTACGGCCAAACCTCGCGTTTGGGGCTGGGTTCTTAGGCCTGCTGACTAGGAAGAGTTTGTGATAATCGAAGATTTCCGGCGAAAGAGGTAGGTTTGGGTGGACATGACTATAAGAAAGGTGTGTGTTTGTGAGTTGAACGGTTTTCTTGCGCGTAGTGACGTCGATTGGAGCGATATTTTCGTGCGTTTTCATTGGATCACCGTTCGCGTTCGTGTTTTCGGCGTATTTTCTGCATGAAACCGTGATTTTCAGATAGTTGCATATGTGGTGCGTCTCCGATGATGTGGTTGGAGAAGAATTGCAATCGCTTGGATATCGAGCTGTGCGATCTCAGAGAGGATCGCAGATCGATGGAACTACTGAAGAACATTCACATGTTCGGCGAACTGCAGGTGAGACTCAGCAGTATCTAGATGTGCTTCGATTAGAAAGTTAAAGTTTTTCTATATTCATTTTCAGTCATTGATGTTGGTCGCTTGGATATCGAGCTGTGCGATCTCAGAGAGGATCGCAGATCGATGGAACTACTGAAGAACATTCACATATTCGGCGAACTGCAGGTGAGACTCAGCAGTATCCAGATGTGCTTCGATTAGAAGTTTTTCTATGTTCATTTTCAGTCATTGATGTTGGTCAAGTGTAAGTTGACGGATGAAGATATTGGCAGCATGCCGATGCCGCCGTAGACGGTGAAGTATTTGTGCCTTCAAGGGAACGCTCTACGGAATCCCTGGGAGGCGATAACGGAAAAGTTACCGTCGGTCATCCATTTGGATCTGAGGCGAAATAGGTTAGTGACGTGAAGCAAACTTGGTGTGAGGACTTTTTACGCACCATTTGATGCAGGTAGTTCTTGCAGAATTGTGTATCCGGTTCCCGTGCTAGGAAATCGTGCAACAAGTTTTTTCAGGGTCGACGTTGACCTAGACGATGAGAGGTAAGGGGTTCATTTCCTAGCAATGGTGTTTGAAGGCTACGTGGGACGTCATCCGACAGCGTGGTCCGCGACCTGGTGGGGATTGTGCCGTTCCAAGGCGACGTCATCGTAGGAATCGCCAGTGCGGTGAATATTACCCCATTCCCCCTCACCCATGCTCGAACAGTTTCTTCTACATAGTACCATTTGAGCTGGACATTGTCTTGGCATCGCTATCCGTGCTCCTCGAGGTACGGAGCCACCACTGCCACAAGAGGGGCGAAGATGTGCGTGTCGAACACGACACGCGAGTGGTTCATCGAGAAGCAACCTCCTTTCGAGGTGAGAGAAAAGGATGTCTTAGGAAGGAGAGCCTTCCTAATTGCGGCCGTTTCTAGGCAGTTGACCTGCGGCAGCTTCTCCGTACATGGAAATGGCACGCCACCCCGATGAGGGCTTCACAAGGAACACGACGGCCTTTTTCAGACATTGCCTCCGCTCGGTGCGTGCAGTCCTCAAGCATTTGTCTGACTGCAATTCTTATTTGGTCGCACAATGCGAATGAATTTTAGGCATGCCGCCCGTGAGCGAGATCCCACCGTATATAAAGGAGGAAGGCATTAGTCACTGTCTAAAGCGCTTCGCTACTGTCTGAATAGGTTCGCCTTGAACCCATATCTGAACGTTCGTCGTATCGCCACCGTCCACCATAAGCACCACAACATCACAGCGTGGCAGGCAGCGGTTTCTAACCGGTGTTGACTACGACGACGCTTGCACTTGCGAACGACCGGCGGTGTTGACTGCGACGACGCTTGCACTTCCGGACGACCGTCGGTGTTGATCACAAACGACCACCCCAATGATGATCTTTCAACACTACGGCGGCTACGGTGTTGATCACCAACGAACACCCTATGATGAGGTTTCCACACTATCTACGACGGTTATGAGGTCTTGGACAATTGCCAAATGTCCCCAAATTTAGGTGATTAAGCCGGCTAGCCAGTATAGGACGCCCGAGCTTTTAACACCCCTGCTCTATCGCTACTGCCTCGACGTTGAGTTAGGCAGCAGTACCCCTCTCCTTCTCACCTTTCCACCTCCCATTCCCGTTCAGCTGTACACTTCTTCCTTGCAACCATTTCCCGGGCTTCCTTTCGCGCCCAATTGTTATCGACTTTCTCAGCGGTGATATCGCTTCTCTCACACTTAATCGACAGCGAGGGAGCTGCGTGCATATGCGACGAAAGGGCTTCAAATAAGGCGAGGTCTTTCTATCAAGCAGTCAACTCTTGGACAATTGCCATTCCCTCAAAATTAGTGGCTAATGAAGTCACCTTCTCCGGAATTCGCCACACCTAGCGGCTCGAAGCACGACGACTGGACAGAAATGTGAGACATTTCTTTAGGCTTGACGAGCTGCAATAGGCTGTGAACACAACGCTAGACGAAGAAGGAGTGCTGAGGACATTCTTCTGCGTGCTATACTGAGATGTGAGTGGGAGCAAGCTAGGAATCAATCTGGAGTAGGCGCAAGTTTCAACGTTCTCGACGCTACGGATGCTTCCTCACCCAGCGTTGGTTGCCGGCGAAGCCGGCGTCCGTATCCGTAGCTAGGTTTCGGCTACATCCCTTGCGTGACCCGCATCCAGCATTGGCGGAGCCGGCTACCGCGGCGTGGCCCGCGGATGCGATGCCGGCGAAGCCGGCTAGCCTAGCGTGGCCCGCACATTCCAGCGTCGGCGCCGGCGAAGCCGGCGACCGACGCTGGTAAAGCAATACAGCTGCCGCTTGGCCGGGAATGTGGGCAGGAACAGGAGACTGAAAGACATTCCCGAGGTTGTGGCAGCCACACCTGCAGGTAGGCGTTGCCCTCCTTCCATTGTTATGCTGGAGACACTTCTCTATTTTAGACTTCCTACTCGACATGAGGTGCAATCCTAGTTGGTGGTGGATACTTTTAAATCATTTTTTACATAACAAAATACAATAAAAAACCACTAACGTATACAAATACATGTAAATAAATAAACTGCACCAACCTGCCAATTAGCATGAGTTTCCGAGATCCTAATTGGTGGGGAGGGGGCGGACCTGGTTAACCAGCGCAAAGCGGCTCAGGAGGGTCACCATGTATTTAAGAGATACAACGTAGATATGTAGAAACTAGTTTCTACATATCTACGTTGTATCTCTTAAATAGTTCATCAATGCACTTGACATTCAATTTCAATGTCATTGTTTAAAAAACCTTGAAGTGTTTCCTCCCCAACTAATATAGATCTAACGAAACGTTAGAACGAGACGCATTCGCCATTAAGAACAATGAATTCAAGGATTGGATTTCAGGTTTGCAATTCAACAATTTGTTAGATCAATTGAATCAAATCAAATCAATTCCGTTAGTGTATACTGTATATAATGAAATCCAAACCTTGGAGTAAAAGAAAGTAGACGCGAATGGGGTCGGATGGGGGGGGAGAGGGGCTGACCCATTATTCCTTGGTTGTACAGCTTAGTAGGAAGGCACGTGTATGTCCAGTTACATCAGAAATGGCACAACTCAGTTCACTGTGGGGATAGAACACACTACTACTGCAAAAACATGCGTCTTCAAAAAGCAGAGTTTTGTACTACATGGTCACTTCCCCATCCCCCCCCCCCCCGACCCCATTTGCGGCAGAAACTGAAAGCAGGAGAGCGAAGGCTGGTCGCCCAAGCGGTAACAAAGCGCCGACCGCTCGGTGCGAGCGCTATGAAGCCAATAGCCCGCACAAGACGCATATCTTCACGTTTCCGCCAAAAATTTTTGGTCAAGACCTGTCAAACATGTCTTTGGTTCGATTACATCAGTCCGTGGCTACAGACGCGACAATCGATTTCATGTAATAATGATGTGCGAACGCGTTGATGTAGTTAAGTTTTTTTTAATATAAACTGTGTTTTATGTGTCTAATTTTGCTGTAGTTATCTTTTATGGACTGAATGTGTTCAATATAGTCCAATATTGGACACATTCAGTCCTTATGCGGTCGTTTAAAAGTGGCCACCACCAACTAGGATTGCACCCGACATGATCGGCTTGGGATCGCCAAACCTCGACAAGACTGTGGACGAACTGAGGGCTGCTCAGCACCCGTACGGCTTCACCATCATTTAGTCCACGCTTCTTGAGTCTCTTCAGTCTGCAAACTGGATCACATTCAGATGGTGGATCAACCTCGGCTGCAACGACTCGCAAAGGGAGCACCAGTTTCGACACCGGCAGAATCTCGGCGACGCACTGTGAGTTTTACTTCGTTGTGACAGCCACTTCATTGTTAATGTTCTGTGTGATTTTAAGGGCGGAAGTCGGTCAATGGCTGTGCGTCAGCGGCGAGCTGGTCGAACGTAAGGTGTGCCAGTCCTTCCACATGTCATGTTCGTCGCCAAATATCTTATTTTTCTTTTCAGAGGCGCCCCACGCTTGAAGACCGCCCCTCCCGCAGCACTGACAGCCGGCACGATTGAAAGCAGTCTGGAGGCAGAGGAGTTCGCCGAAAGGAGCACAACATCCGCCGAGCCATAATGGCAAGATTCCTCCATCCCGTGAGTGCCAGTGATTGTTGTCATTCCATCTATCTCGTTTTATTGTTGTTGATTGCTCTCGCTTTTCGGCATTGCAACATGCTGAAAACTTTGTCCTCTATTAATCGTTTGCGTTGTCTTTTTCCTTGGCTTGGTCGCGATGCACTTTGACCCCTAAGTTCCCAACCCGACGTTAACTGTTTCTTGTTTGTTTCGATAGACGTATTTCCCTATTCATGACGCGTTTGCTGAGGGGTGCCGCAAAAAAATTTCTCGTAAAAGCGTTGAAGAACTGATCTAAATTTCAAGTCCAATCAATGCTCTACGGTTCCCAACGACCACGAAGAGGGTGAAACGGGGCCTTATCAAGAGTTCTAACATTTCTATGCACGTGGATGGATGTAACGTTGGTAGAAAAGTCTTTGTCAGCAAAAAAATAAAGCCTTGCGAAGCGAGAGATTTCAAGGCGCGCTCCAAACAGCTTCAATGCTCCAAAGAATTATGCGTAAATTATTCTTCAAAATCGACCATTTCGCAATGCCCGATCTACCCTCACACCCCAGTAGTTTGATCTAAAACTTTTTACAGTACTCCCCTCTAACCGCTCCTTTCGTCGTTATCTCCGTTTCTGTCCCCGCAACCGTTTGCCAACCTGCTTTAGCTTTAGAGCATGCCAAACCTTACTATGAAGTTTTTTAAATGAAATTTTAACGAATATTTTGTGAGTAACACGTTTTTATATTCCTGCTGCTTCGCGCGCCTCGAAATCTCACGCCTCACAGGGCTGACAACGGCTTTTCCGTCAACGTAACATCCAGCCACACGAAGATAGAAACGCTGTTATCTTTGCAAGCACGTGCTTTGCCCTCTCCATGCTCCTCGGTTTCTTCTCTCGTTCGGGTTTTTCCATTCTCGCATTAGTCAAACAGGGATGATCTCTTCATCAATGAAAATTCCCCTATTTCGATGTTCCACTCGACTGTGTTTAAGTAAGTGTTTAAGTGCATCGCGGCCACGCCTCTACTTCATTTACATTGCCTCACAGTCTTTCGCCGCTAAATTCATGACCGATGATACGACTTTTCACTCATTTGATGACCGATGTTTTTGACTATAGGATACGATTTCGATTTTGCCTTCTCTCTTGACTTGGTTTTTCATTTTGAATGATATCGACTAAATACGATACCAGTTCCGATTCGCCTTTTTCACTCACTCACCAAATGTCGTCTCTCCGCGTGTCTTGTTGTTTTAGGGACTGTTCATGCTTCGCGACAAGAGCGATAAAGGGACAAGAGCGACTGGGGCGACGGACATAGTGTGGTGTACGTAAATAATTGCGTACTCCTCACTCCGTCCGCGACGAATGTAGTGTGAAATGCGTAATTATTTACGCACACTACACTACATCCTTCGCCCCAGTCGCTCCAGTCGCTCTTGTCGCTCTTGTCGCTCTTGTCGCGAAGTGTGAACAGGCCCTTACGTGCTTTATGTCTAGTCTAGATATAACTAACCAGTTCACCACTGACCGCATCGATTTTACTTCAAGTGCCGTTTCCTTGACAGCTAAAAACGTTTTCCGCTCTGCCAGTATCAATATCTAGACTAGATATAACCTCGATATCTCACTCTGACCATGCAGACCTTCTAAAACTGAATCTAAACCTCAGACCCGACTTTTAACTCTGACTATCACGGCTCTCCTCTGAACTTTATTTGAAATCTTGCATTTCTTCAATTCCACTCCTCTTTTAAAAGCTGTATTTCCATAGTAATTTGAATTGCATAGGCAGTAATCTTTTCCAGTTATGTAATAATGTGTAGTAACACATTTGTGCAGTTTTTTGTATGGTATGTATGTATTTATATTTACATGGTTATATGACTACAAGGCCACATACACCATTTTCACGTCGAATTGTACAACTTCAAATCAAATTGGACACTTTTCAAATCAAACTAAACACTCGTTGCAAGTTTTAAGACGTATGAAATCGAGCGAACTCTTCCAAATCGAAACGAGCTTCGGGCAGATTAAACTATAGTCTCAGTAAGATGGTTACAATAATTTTTTCTTCAAAGAAATTTGGTATAACTTTATTTGAAGTTTTTTAGTTTTCCCGAGTCAGTAAGTGTACTAATTTCTCAAAATTTCTAATTTTTGAGTAGAGACAATAGATTAAAATAGAAATTTGCTTAAAGTGCAGCAAAGATAGAAAAAATAGAGATAAAAATAGAGAAAAATAGAGAAATAGGTAGAAGAAGCTCGTGTTGATTTGGAAGAGTTCGTTATGAATTCAAATGTCTTAAAACTAGCTCGAGTCTCTAATTTGATTTGAAAAGTGTACAATTTGATTTGAAAATGTACAATTCGACGTGAAAATGGTATATGTAGTTTTGTAGTAGTATAACTATGTATAGTAGTGTAGGTTTTATGCTGTGCAGTATTGTATAGGTTTTTGTCCAAATAAATTTTATTTGGTACACCATTGTTCTATACATACCACAGGAAGAAATCTTGACGGACCTAGGTAGCTTTGATTGCCGCGTCGCGCAGCGGGTGCCACGGCACGCGGCGACTCCTAGATACGGGGTATGACGTCACAACTCGCGAATTGCCCCGGCCTTCCTCCCGATTATTTCCCCACTCTGTTCCGAATGCCCCGACATCCGCTTACTCTGGGCGTAGTCTCATCGAAGCTCGCACGCATAGGTGCCAGCTCCACCTAGCCCGCTTTCAATCCGTACACCGCACGCCAAAATGCTCTTCACGCGCCGCTGTTCGGGAGCACCAAAACACATGGGGTGGCACAACTCGCCAAGTTTCCTCAGAGTAGTTAAAAGTTCCGACTCCACCGACACGACTCCGGTCGAGCTGTTGTAACAACGGTATGGGTGGTCTCTGACCGAATCGTGAAAATGGGTGTCAGATTCGTGATCAGCATCCCAAATAACCCCTAGACCAAGTTTCAGCGAAAAAAATTTTTTTCGACCGAAGTCGTGTCGGTGGAATCGGAACTTTTAACTAGTGCCTTTACTTTTCATTTATTATGTTTATTAAGTCATGTTGATTTTTGATTTTATTTTTACTTTTTATTTTGTTTTGATTTGAATTTCAGACTTGTTTCATGTCATGAATAAAACATTTTACATGAAACACGTTTCCGTCTTCATATAGACCTAAATGCAAGTTGCCATTAGCCGTTCGCTCAAAAATGTGCTAAAATGATATAGGTGATGATATAGCTCTCAATCCGAAGTTCCATGGGAAGCTGACGGCATTCCCTAGTGAGATCTTGGGTGAATACCGATTAACGAACTGCCACCCATGAAAAAACTAACATATATGAAGGCGCAAGTAGCCAGACTTGGTTTGTTGTAAGCACTGATGGTCTAAACTTGACTCCTGTGATCATGAGGAAGCCTAATATCAGCAAACTAATGTGCGCAAATATATTGGCAGTACGCGGACGAGAACTCAATAGCCCGCCGGCGTGCTTCTATGAGGTGTTACTTCTGCCGATTGCGCAACCGAGACACATCTCGTGGGATGTCTTAGGGGTTAATGGGTGTTGCGTACACGTGTTCACACCTCTTTTTCAGGTCTTTGGAAAATCGTTCAGCAAAAAATAACTGTAATTCTTGACTCCGCTCAAACAACCCTACATGCTGTAAAAATAACATTGTGAAAGCTCACCTTGAGTTGGAAACCTTTCCTTGTTTGCATAGTGGGTTCGGTGAACGTTTCACGAGCAGGGGGTCTTGTGTTCAGTTCCTGCGTTGTGCTACTGTTTTGAACTACTGCAGACTTTATGGTGAAGCAATGTAGAAATGACTCTCGCGGAGTCTATGCCAAATATTCAGTGCGATTCAAGGCAACGGCTAGATCGAAAACTACCGAATCCTCGTGATACTCTTTGATGGTGTCATGAGCTTACAACTTCTTATCAAAAGATAATGTGGAATGATCACACGAATAACTCCTCGTGGAGTAGGGGGGGGGGGGGGCTTGAAGTTACAATGGAATACGGTGCATCACGAGTTTGGGGGTCTTGTACGACAGCGATGCCTCTGCCGACACTGGCTCGGGCCGCAGTGGATAGCACGTTGCCTCGACGTCTATACCATTTTCAGACGGTTTCTGCACATTTTCCCAGCTGTACGCTGTGGAGAGTACCTTTCTTGCGACGTGTTTGTTACTGACCGGTTTTCTAACCACAAGACAATGAGAAAGCTATTCAACATAATGATGTATAAACGCTCAACATCAGTGACAGACAGGCACAAACTGCATGAAACAGAAGCACTGGTCAGTCACAACACGGACAGCGTATAAAATCTACAGGCTCCTCACAGTTTGCTTCTCTACATGGACCAATGACATCGGGAAAAGCATCTTGCTCGGGTTTTCAAAGAGACCAGGAATGACGTCGTAAAACCGGCTTTGAACCAGGCATAAGCAACCAGCTTCTCAACGTGAGGATGGCATAGGATGGCACCGTTTAGGTTAATTTGTGGGATCCACGGACCTCGCCTCTCATTTTAACCACCTCTGACGTCACATCCTGGTCTCATTTGAAAATCGGAGCAGGATGGTTTTTTCCCGAGGTCATCGGTCCATGTATGGAAGCAATCTGTGAGGAGCCTGTAGCCTTTATACGCTGCCCGTATTGCGCCCAGAGCTGCTTCATGCACTTAGCACTGTGTATCACTGATGTTGAACATCTATGCATCATTATGTTGAATATCACAGCATTCAGCTTTAAGATTGGACAAAAAACGTCTGAAAATGGTATAGACGTCGGAGTCCCACAAACCTCAACCAGTCAGTTGAAATGCAAAAATGCAGCAGCGCAGATGAATCGAACTCCCGACCTTCCTCGCATGAAGCAACGTCACTTCCACTACGCTCGGAGCCGCTTGCTGGCATCACAGGCGAGATAAAGAGGGACCCCATAGTCGTGCTGCGCCGTATTCCATTGTAACTTCAAGGTCCCATGGGTTTAACGACCAGGCAAAAATAAACAGATTTTTATACTAATTGAGGTGTGGATTCTCCCTATATGGCTCGCTTCCCCCGTTCAGACATACGCTTCAGACTCTTCCCTTGTAAGGTCAAGACATCACCAAAGAGTAGTACGAAGATCCACTAGTTTTTGATCTCTTCATTGTCTTGAATGGTTTAATTTGGGAGCTTTCTCCTCGCGGGTGGGAGCAAGGGAGAGCTAGTTTTTCGAATGCCACTTCCTCATTGCTTTATCTTTAAGATTGTAGAAGACCAAGACGCTGGCGCCGCGCAGGAACCGAACCAGTGAATCACCTGCCCTACCCGTCGCCCTTGCTATTAACCATCGCTTGATGCCCACAAAGGGCCCGGCGGCCCGCTGACTGCACCGATAACGTGGTCCCCGTGCTTGGACGACTGTAACTCTGGATTCCCACTGTTTCGATGGTGGCGAATCCAGCCGTTGTGGTCGTTTTTTGGGAACTTGATCGACCATTCTTTCCGCTCCCGATAGAGACGAGACCATTTTCTGTTGCTTCGGGTAGCAGTCTGACTGACTATTCATGGGGAATTACTGCTCTACCATCATTCTTTACTACTTATCCTTGCATGTCTGCTAGTTGTAGTCTCCGTTATTGCCCTCGTTCTTAGTGCACCACTTGTTAACCGCTTTTCGTTCGAGCTGTTCAAGCAGTTATGGTCCTTCATACAAAACAGGCTTTTTGCACTTAAATTTGTGTGAAGAGTGGATAGGTGCTTTCACACCTAGAAGAGGAATATTCGTTGCTATAGGTTCACTCCAACATCAGAATCGGACGTCTGCGACTGAAGCGATGTTACTCCGTGCCAGCTTTGAATGTGTTCGTCGCGTATGCCTCAACATCCGACTACTACGACGAAGACGTCGAAGCCTTCTACGTGGAGCTGGAGAAGTTCTATTGTATTGATCGAAAAGTCTTGCAACACTTGCACAACAATATTACCATACAATATAATATAATGCAAGATACAGAAACTCAGTCCACGATATATTCCCCATTCGCCGGAATTAAGGGGGCTGTGAGGAAAAGAATTCAGAAACCTCCATTTCCAGTTGACGTCGATCATCGAACTTCCTACCTTGAAGATGCTCCTTCACAGCTCTGAACAGGTGGTAGTCAGAAGGAGCGAAACTTAGAGGGTACTGTGGGTGGGGCAGAACTTTCCAGCCTAACTTCTGGATTTTCTCGTGACTCACTTTTGAGTCATGAGGATGCGTCTTTTCGTTCGTTGTCGGTCAGGAGGTAGGCATTCTCTCGTTCTGGACATTTTTGGCGCATGGTGTAGGCCAAGCTCTGAAGCTGGGTAGCTAGTAGACAGATGCTTGACTATGGTCTCACTGTCCAGTAACTCCCAGCAAAGCATGCCTTCTGAGTCCCACCAGCAACATAGAAGAACCTTCTTTTCGTGGTATTTACGTTTCGGCTGTCTTGGAGCCGGTTCTCCGCGTGGAAGCCATTGGCTCTTGCGGGCGTGGTTAACGTAAAGAACCCAGCTTCCATCACCAGTAACACTGTCCTTCAGAAAGTCCATTCTGTGTGAGCGAAGAAGCAGAGACTTAGCAACACTGATTCGGCATGCCTTGTCAGAGTCCCGCATCTCATGTGGTACCCAGGACGACAAAACTCTGCGGTACCCAGGGATCTCCAGCTGCCTCACCACGGTGCTTTGCGTACAAGTGTCGGCGCCAATTCGTGAGTAGTTGAATTTGGCTTCGCCTTGAAGGCTTCGCGGAAACTATTTTCTTCCACAACAGAGAGGCGTCTGGAATGAGGTCGATCATCGAGAGAGATATCTCCAGCGTTGAAGCGCTGATACTAACGGGCCACTATGGAGTAGTGAATGACTTCCTCCTTGAATGCAGCGCACATGTTGGAGGCTGCAGTCCTTCCGGAATGGCCTTGCGAAAATTCGTAGTAGACGACAGGTCGTAGGATGCTGCAGCTTATCGTTGTTGTTGTATTCGTACTCGACAAGGCCTTATAGTATAGTATGTTTGAGGAAGCTTCTGGAATGTGCTGTGACATCACCACACACGATCAATTCTGTGAGAACTTTATGAAATTTAACAGGTAGCAGCGCAAAGTGTTGCAAGACTTTTCGACCAACCTAATATAAGGAAGATCACACCTTCTACAAGGTGACCGTCGGCGACTTCAACGCCAAGATCGGGCGACGAAGGAAGAACTACATCGGAACCCACTGTTTGGAGTGGAACGAGTAAGGTGAACGGCTGTCTGAGTTCATCATGTCGACCAAGACTATCCTTGGAAACTCACAGTTCCAGAAGCCTCCCGCGCCACAAGGGACCTGGGAATCTCCCGGTGGCCAGCTCCACAACGAGATCGACCACATCATCTTCAACCGCAAGTATTGCCTGACCGACGTCTCCGCTGTCCCCTAGTTCTACACGGGATCGGACCACCGCCTTTTTCGCGCTAGGTTCCGCTTTTCGCGTCAAGGAGAGGAGGTCGTAATGTTCAAGAAGTAGAGTTCCAGAACTGGGACATGTACACTTTTCTTGCCGGCCTTTAGGAAGATGCCGTCATGGACAACGTCGATGAAGAATACGACCGCTTCGTGCACCATCTCCACGATACTGCTAAGGGAGCCGAGAGCTTGAAGCCCAAGAGGCGTCAGTCTCCAGAAACCCTATAGAGCTAATACGCCAGAATAGAGCAGAACGAGCGTCAGGAAACTGCCAACTGACGTCCGAGTTTGCGTAGCTATGTAGAACGGCGATAAAGGAAGATCTTAAGGAAGAAGGGCGGAAATGTTGGTTGAAGCTGCACAATCAGCAGGGTTGAGCATCCGCAATGCCAGTGAAAACTCCGCCAACTTTAAGATCAAGATGACCGCTCTTTGATGTCTTGACGGAACCGCCACCTCTTCCAGAAGAACCATGGAGAAGGTCATCCACGACCTCTACCTCCCACCTCTTCGATAGCCATGTCCACCTGCTCCCATGCCATTTTCAGTGGGATGGATACGTCGTCCCTTCCGTTCTGCTTTCCGAGATCCAACACGCCATCTCGTCGGTGAAGAAAATACAGAACCCGGTCCTGACATTATCACATCCGAACACCTGAAGAACCTCCCGCCAACTCTCATCAACACCCTGGCGCGGCTCTTCACGCGCTACCTGTTGGAGTGCAAGGTTCCGTGGAAGACCAGCAAGATCATCTTGCAGTAAAAGAAGGGAGAGGTGCACGACATTGGCAGCTAGCGCCCGATCTGTCTGCTGTCCGTAGTCTACAAGCTGTTCACCCGAGTCATCATGAATAGGATCAGCAGGACGCTTGACGAAGGACAGCCATGCGAACAGGCAGGATTTCGGAGAGGATTCAGCGCTATCGACCATGTACACACCATTGCAAAGCTCATCGAAGTGTCGCGAGAGTACAAGGTGCGGCTAAGCCGTGCGTTCATCGACCTGAAAAAGGAATTCGACTCCGCGAAATTGAAGCGGTCATCGAAGCCCTGCTTACTCAGGACGCTCCTACTCAGTACACATAAGAGTCCTTCGAGAGCTGTACAGTGGATTCACGTCCAAGATCTCACCATTCTACAACGACGTCGTCATTGACGTGAAGAGAGGGGTTTGGCAAGGGGATACCATATCCCCAAAGCTCCTCAGCGCCACCCTCGAAAACATCATGCGCGAACTAAATAGAATGGGAAGACATGGGAGTGAAGGTCGACGACCCGCTACCAACTGCGCTTCGCTGACGTCATCGTGCTCATAACACCGAGCACCACCAGACGGAGCGAATGTTGACCGACTTCAATCGTGTATGTGGGAACGTTGGACTGCAGTTGAGTCTTACGAAGACGATGTTCATGAGGAACGGACAAGTTTCTGATGCCCCATTTTCGCTCAACGGAACGAACATCTCCGAATGCTTCAGTTACGTATATTGTCGCGGAGTCAATATGGTCAACGACCTAGTGCCAGAGCTGGCAGGAGGAAACGAGCAGCATGGAGGGCTCAAGAGCGCCGAAGAAGTCGCGAAGAAGACGAAGAACGTCCGACTCCCTGCCCACCTATTCGACTCCACTGTTCTTCCTGCCCTAATATACTCCTCAGAGACCTGGGCTATACGAAAGCAGGATGAACACGCGATCAGCGTCGCGCAGCGTGGAATCGAGAGGATGATGCTCGGAGTGACACGACTCCCGCAAGTGAGTGAAGGCCTCTGGAGTTCTGAGCTTCGCAGACGTTCTAAGATCAGAGTCGCTTGGGCCAGTCGTCGAAAATCAGGTGGCCGGCCATGATATGCGGTTCGTAGGCACGCGCTGAATGAGAGCCGTCACCGACTGGAATCCTCGAGATGTCAAGAGAACACCAAGACGCCCACCAGCGCGTCAATTGGACTTCTTCGTGAAAGTCCTGAATAACCGGTATGACGCTCTTCGTGTCCCTGGAGCAAGGAGGATCCTTGAAGTACTCTGGCACGCGACATGGACGAATGGAGACGCTGCTGGCGCCCGCTCGAGCGAGTCAATGATTGACGGGACGACATGTGATGCAGGTGATAGGTGATATTTTCACTCTCTCACGGCTTATCCTCAAATCTAATGCAATAAGTGCGCCTTTCATGCTGATGTATCTATGAAGCGCTTATACCACATGGCCGAGCGGAGCCAACTAACAGACACTGCCTACACCATGTGGACGACAAAGATATTCTCTGTTTCCCTTTTTGTCAGGTTTTGCGCGTCGCTTGAAATGTGGCGAGTGAGTATGCAATCTGACGGCATTTGTTGCCCACAATTTAAAATAAGGAATTGTTAATCCTTCCGCGGATCGCCTTTGATAAAGAGCCTTTGGGCTCTCTTGTTAAGAGCGATCTCGGCCCGCTTGTCGCAGGGCTACATGGCGCATCTCCGGGTGGTAGATAGGGGAACGAATCCCGGATGAAATGCGACCGGGTACTACCCAAAGACGGAAGTGGGATGCAGGGGTGGGCGCTTTGCTCCTAGTATGTCGAGCTGATTCGTTGTGGGTGAGAGCGGCATGGTAATGCACAGTGTACATGGATGTGTTCGCGCCTGCGCGGATTGTATCTGTGTCGGCCCGGCCAAAAGTTAGCACTCAGTAGACTGGGAGTGCATGTAAGGCGATTTGAGGCCTACAGAAAAGTCTCGGCAGCGTGACAGGAGGTAGACCCACCCCCTGCTGGGGGACGTGGTGTCCGGAGGTATACCGCTGTTCTGCGGACCGGCAACTTTTGTTTTGCGTGTCAAAGGTTCGTTAGACTCTCGGTGAAGCCAGGGGGTTGGGGGTGGGTGAGCAAGGGGGACGAGAGGAAGATCGCACGCCCCCCAGCAGGGGCGGGTGTACCTCCTGACCGTCCCCCAAAAGTCTCGCCCCTTCCTCGCCCGCACGAGAGAGCCTGACTAGCTACCCCTGTGTACTCCATTCACAGCACTAAAGGGCCTCATTTCCTGACCCGAAGGAGCTCCCTCTTCCGTCGGGAACATGCGACAGCAGAGGAGTAGGTGAGGTTGATGTTCTCGCCAACCTCACCTATTCCTCTGCTGTCGCACCAGCTTTGACTGTGTTCGTCGTGTATGCCCCAACATCCTGCACTGGGCCATGAACATAGAATCGTACGAATCTCTGGCAAGCCTAATCGGACTTCTGCGTTTGAAGCGATGTGTATCCGCACCAGCTTTGACTGTGTTCGTCGTGTATGTCCCAACATCCGACTAAGACGTCGAAGAGGTCGAAACCTTTTTCGTGGAGCGAAGTTTTCTATAAGAAGATCACACCTTCTACAGGGTGATCGTCGGTGGCTTCAACGCCAAGATCAAGCCACGAAGGTCGCCGAAAGAACTTCACATCGGAACCCACGGTTTGGATGGAATGAACAAGGCGAGAAACTATCTGAGTTCCCTATATCGACGAAGGCTACATATCCATGTTCGAGAAGCCTCCCGCCCTAGGAAGGAGCTGGGAATCCCCGGTGGTTAGTTCCACCATGAGATCTACCACATCCTCCTCAACCGCAGATACTGCCTCGCCGACGTCTCGTTGATTCCAAGTTCTTCACGCGGTCTTCGTAGTTCTTCACGGTTCACGGGCCTCCTTTTCGCAAGGTTCCGGTTTTCATGTCAAGGAGAGAAGGCCAAGAAGTTCAATAAGTTCAAGAGTTCTAGTTGTGGAGCTGGTCACCGGGGATTCCCAAGTCCATCGTAGGGCAGGAGTCTTCTGGAACTGTGAGTTCCACGGACGGTCTTGGTCGACATGATAAACTCAGACAGCCTTTCACCTTGCTCGTTCCATGCTCGTTCCATTCCACTTCGCTTCAGACGCAGACATCCGATTCGACTTATAGGTAGTGATGTACTCTTGTCTGGGTCAGTCCGATGACGTCGTACTTAATATTCCCGGCTTGCATCATCAGGTCCTCGACGGATGCTTCCCATGCGAGCATGGGGGTGTCGAAAGTACAGATCGTCATCACAGTCCTTCTCAATTTGCGCAGCCTGGTTAGGCTTTGAGATTTCAGCAGCCTCCGTACTCGTCCTTCCCATCGCAGAAATGGGGCTCTTCGGAGCCTAGAGAATGAGGCCCTTTAGTGCTGCAGTGTTTGACTGGAGAACTCACGGGTAGTTAGACAGGCTCTGTCGTGGGAGTGGAACTCCGGACAGACTGCCCAAAGTGACGGGCGAGACTTTTCAGGCGGCCTCGAATCGCCTTGCTGTAGTCTACCGAGTGCAAGTTTTTGGCCGAGCCGACACAGTTACAATCCGACAGGCGCAAACACCCACGCACAAGGAACGCGTCGACCTGACACAGCAGGAGCAAGGAGTCCATCAGCTGCATCCTACTTTCGTCTCTGGACAGTACATGCTCACATTTGATTAGTGATCTATTCCCCTATCCAGCACCCGGAGGCGCGCCACGTGGCCCTGCCACAAGCAGACCGATACCGCTCTTAACAAGAGAGCCCAAGGGCTCTTTATCGATGGCGATC
This sequence comes from Heligmosomoides polygyrus polygyrus, assembly GCA_947396885.1. Classification (NCBI taxonomy): domain Eukaryota; kingdom Metazoa; phylum Nematoda; class Chromadorea; order Rhabditida; family Heligmosomidae; genus Heligmosomoides; species Heligmosomoides polygyrus. The sequence continues at coordinate 57,909,462 of OX377205.1, forward strand.
GGCGGATGGATTAAATTATAGACAACAAATGACGGACCATGAATATGCTGAGTCACCGCTTCACGTCGACTTAGATTGCGTATTCAGAATTCGCCAAATTTCAAGCGATGCGCAAAACTCAAACAAACAAACTCAAACATTGTTATTTTTAAGATAAGGCTCACTGGTTTTTGAAGAGGGGTGCCTCTAACTTGTGAAGAGATTGATGAAGAATATTTGAATAGTCGATATTTGAAGCCTTCGAATATTCGAATAAACGGATAGCTCGAATGTTGGACTTTTTTCGATTAGCCGATTATTCGAATATTCGAAATCCGAAAAGGACGAGTGTGTTAAGTACGCGTCAGGTTTTGTAGAATGTGAACAGCGCTACTTCACGCAGCACGTGCGTTCGAGTAGGGATGGGATGCCCCTCTTAAGCGCATTGCACGCAATATTTTTATAAATGATCTATTGTAGACGGATGGGAGAGAGGGAGGGGTTGGATCGTACTAGACGTTCCAGCAAGGGTGGGGTTACCTTTAAAAAAAACATCATTAACACGGACAAACAGAAACGAAGATATTGAACTTCTAGCGCCAGGCTGGTCTCGAACTTGCACCTCTTGCTGGCCGGGCGGGAATGCTCTACGCCACTATACCACCGGCGCAATTTTATCGAACCCAACATTCAGACCTCGTGGGACCCATCAGCACTCAGCCGTACATCGGGATGACCCGGCCGCTGATATCAGCATAGAACTAGTTATGCTGAAGGTCTTGATTGAAATGATTCAACTCAGTTTCCTCAAGCCTCAAGTCGCTGGTACCTATCATCCTCGGTACCAGCCAATTGAGGCTACAACAAACTCAACTGAAGATACTGAAGTTTGATTTTATTTTGTTGGAGTGCTCACCTCCGGGAAAAGGTTGTGTCTCAATAATCCTTACTTGTTCGCTGTACCAGCTATACGTTGTTGTTTTTTTCGCAAAATCTCAACAGTCGCCAAATGGGTTCATATGTTAGGTGTCTCCCTGAGTTATGGTAGCGGTCCGCCGCAGCCCGTCACCGTCCCCGATTACGGTAGCGTGGCGTGTTATTGAGACCACCTTGGACGATCTATAACGGAGTAAACATAGTAGGCTGTGCGCCGCAGAGCAGACTTTACATCGTAGGGTAGTGATTGATGACTTTAATCGTTTGTTTGCTCTGATTTCTCTTCGCATTTCTGGTATTCACATGCTTTGGGGCGTTGACTGACACATGGGTGGGGGAGGTTCGCCTTGTAATACACTTTAGCGAGGACAATAAAGGTTGAACTAGCCACATCCATACGGCACTGAAAACTTTTGCTTTACGCATGTTGCTAAATCAGTAGCAGCGCGTCTAACTTTGAGTGAATTTTTGAGATTATAAGATTTTCTCGCTTTTCCTTACCAGTTTGTGCTCACGAGCCTGACGTGATCCTAATCGATAAAATTAGACTTCGCAGTTCATAACTTTAAATATGTGCTTTCAGTTTTTCAGTAGAATCAGGCTAAGCACTTCCTTCAATTTAGTTGTGTAACACCGGGGTGTTTCACCCGGAGGACGGATGTTTACGGATGTGGCCTGAACCGGACAGGAGAATCGATTTATCTGAGCCTTATGGCACCAGCAGAGGTCGGTCCATCTCTGCCGTGCCCACGCTTCTCTAGAACTGGCCACTCGCCAGCTCGCACCGAGACAAGAATTATCCAGGTGAAGACACCAAGACCGGCCGATCGCAACCTCGACACCAGTGAAGACTGCAAGTCCGGCCGCTCTCGACCTCGATACCAGTCCTGACTTCAAGACCAGCCGCTCCCGACCTCAACACCAATGAAGACTGAGGCCGGCGCGCTCGGGGCCCTTTATATAGAGTTGCGTGCGGGAAAGGCCGGCCCCCTGAGTGCACAGGCGCCGCCCCGCCGCCTCCGAATGGCTGGCGCTGGGCACAGGCGAGGCGGACGTCCATTGATCGATCCCGCCGCTGGGAATACAACCTACATTAGAATAACGAACAGATTACTAGCAGAACACTACATAGAACAACACCTATAACCTATAAATACAAAAATACACCAGAAAGATCACTTCTGCGAGGGCTCGCGCCTCGCCCATTCTTTACATGCCGCCCCTTAAGGCTGGATCGTCCCGATTCAGCACTACCGACGACCCCTCTCGCGACTGCCTCTGTGGCACCGAGGCCAATCCTCTGCTCGCGTATGGTCGTCGCGTCGATGGTCGCGTCCGTTGGGAGTACTCTTTTGTGTGGAATCCCAAGCACTCCATTAGCTTGCACTACACCTTCGTGTGGATGCTGCTCGACAACCGTGATCTCTTGCCGCGGACGTTCTGCTTCCGGCATCACGAAGAACTTTGGGCGGCTCTCGCTCAATCTTCGTCGAGCTCTTGCGTTGTCCTGCCGTCGCCGCTTCTTCAGCGCCGTCGAGGTGGACTCGGACTTTTCCACCTTCAAGATGTCACCTTCTGCCGCATCTTCTCCAGTGCGGTGAAGTAACTGATACACTCTGCGCACACTTCGGCTATTGCTGCCTTTACGTAGTCGACGTCATCGCCGTCAACCTTTGACAGTTGACGCTGAATGCTCTTTGTAGCAAATAGTGATTGTCTGACTGGCGGCTCCTCCTTTACCACCCTCTTACGCTGCGTGTGGGCTACACGAGCTTGAGGAGTATACATAACTGCAGGAGTCTTCTTCTTGCTTTTCCCTGAGACTTCGTGAAGACCTAAGCGAGACTTCCTCGAAACTCTCGTCGCCTCAGGTTTCTGCAGAGAAATCGCTTCTGCAGCATGTCTTAGTTCAGCGAGACGAACTCCATTCTCCCGATGGGGTGATGGGGATGGGTAAAAACCGTTCGCCTGCCGCAGATGGAATTAACAAAGTTGGTAAGAATTGGAGCGCGCGCCTTCCCGACACGCGGTAGTCGTTCGAGATCAATGATCTCTGTGCTTTCGTACATGCTCACCACCTCCCCGTCACGAAACATCTTTGTTCTCGCAAAGGAATTCGTCACAGGTGTCTGGATTTGGTGTTGAGCTCCCTGATCTTCTGTTTCCGGAAGGACCTCACAAGAGGACCGTAGCACTCCATCCTGCTTCGTTTCGTAACAATGTAGCGAAACAACCTTTGTCTCTTCCGGCTTTAGGCATAGCCTTTGAGCCACTGTGACAGTCTTAAAAGCTTTTGATCTCTGCTGCCGCTCTGCAGCTTCCTTAGCTTTTGCTTCTTTGTGCAGGTACCTCCTTCCTCGGTACACTATGCCCGACCTCGCTTCGACTGCTCAAATGGTGGCAGATTCCAACCCAACGTCTTGAGTGCATTCGTGCCTAGCACGATCCCTTCGTTGCCTCCGGCCGTTACAAATAGGCTGATCCTATGCCGCGGGCCCTTGTCGGCATGTATCGTTAGCCTAACAGCACCTTTGAATGACATAGGGTTGCCTGAAGCATCTTAGACCGTTTTGCTTCGATCAAGATCTATTTCCTCGACCCGGCGTTAAGGTCGTACCCGCTCTGCGGTACATCCACAATCATCTGCAGCGGAATGACACTTACCTGCGAGCCGGTGTCCAAAAGGGCAGTTCGTGTCATGCCCAACAAATGGACCTGCGCCGTAGTTTGCGCTCCCACCAGATCTTCGTGGAGACCATCCACTTTGGTGACTCCACATCTCCACTTACTGAGTGAGGCCGTGAAGGTCTTCGGCCCTTTGCGGTTCAACCGACTCTGTGGGTTTATCCTTGGCTTAGACTTCCTACTGCGCGCAGTCTTTCCTCAAGTGTCCAATCCTGCTACAGTTGAAGCATTTTCTCATTTTCTCTCTCCAGATTGTCGTCTTCGGGCTCGCTCTGTATCCGTGCTACTTCCCGATGTATCTCATCGATCATTTCCTGAACGGTCCAACGTCGTTGCATGATCCCCTCTGCGTCCTTCTTCCAAACGCTTGACTTCAGGCCTATCCATACGTTCGCGCATTGCTTCCGTCATGCGCTTGCTTTTCTCACACCGCTGCTCCATGGCCTTTACCATCTCATAGGCCGACTCCTTCGGCGCAATCTCCATCGCCGTGTAGAGCTCGAGATATTCCTGCCAGTTAGTCAACTGACATACCAGCTCTCCGGCTCTGGTGCGTCACAGGATTTCTTCTGTTCACTGAAAGGCTTACGCGGATACGCACTCCGCGTAAGCCTCTCAAGCTTAGTACGTGCTGATGTCCCCAGTTTTACTTAGATGTTTCAGCTCTAGATAAGTCTTTAGCTGCGTGGACTAGTCGTCTTCTCTCAGCGTGACTTTGAGAGCCTTCACCAGATCCTCGAAACTACCCTCACGTACCTGCTTTGGTAGAGCTTGGGCTACCGCCTTAGGTAACTATCCATCTTAGACAACATCAAATGCGACAGCATGTTATCCCGCAATCCTAACCTACCGTATTTCATGAGGAACCTTAGCACAAAATCGCTGAAGTCCTTTCTCTGAGGATCCTTGTACGTCTCTACGTCGGGTTCGTCGTCTACCACCGCGAACATCGCGCCTAAGTTCCTCCTACGTTACAAGACCCACTTGAGGATCTGCACGATCTCGTCGTCGACTGGTTCACGGCTCTCGTCGGCTCAGATAATACGCTCACCCTTCCTTGCAGACACCGATTCTGACCGAATCTTGATTGATCGTTGACGTCTCCTTCAGACGTTTCTCCTGAGCAGCTGCTACCGGATGAAAACCCGCACGATAGACCACATTGCCGAAATCGGGCGCCTTCGGCCGACCGTGGCCGGGGTTCCACCAGTGTTCTCAGTCTGCTCCGTGTGAAAGCGTGACACCTTCACTGGTCCACTAGTCTCCTTGACCATTCCGTTACCCGTGCTGCAAGGCATTGCTGAAGCGCTACCGCGCTGCGTAACGAGAACATCTTGAGCAGCCAACTGCTGCCCTAGTCCTTCTCGCGCTTCCTTAGCCAGCACCTTCAACGAGAAGAGTTCAGCTCTTAGGTGCCTTAGATCCCCGAGCCGTTCCTCGAGCGTCCCCATTGACCTCGACCTGCTCGCTCGTGCCTTTTAGCAGCTCTTTGTGTCCTCTCTTAGACTTTGCGTTGATAATTTGTCTTACCTTGGCTGGTATCTCTTGCAACCGGGCTAGGGAGATATAGACCTTGTCGATCACGTCCTTCACCTGTGCAGGGCCTTTATTGCTCATCTCATCCACTTTCGTGATCAGGCGTTCAACCCTCGCCTCCATGGAGAGCTTCTCGGCTTGTGACGGATCTTCGAGTATCATCCTCTCGATGTCGTCGATCCTTATGTCAGTAGCGCCTGACATCTGCACTACACCGTCTTACTACGTTGGCGTACGGGCAACTCTCGCCACGCGCAACGATCCGCACAAGAATACCCTCGCAAGTCCTGCAGCAAAGGCTCGACGCAGCTGTAGCACGGTCAACTCACCGCGACCACTACACGCGTGCCGACACCAGAGAACCGGCAGTAAGGACGCCCCACCGCTACGTTGTGACACGCAACCGCAGGACGATCCTCAGCTAGCACTCCAGCGAAGACGTCGCGTAGCACGCTGGCCAGCGGTCGACATGGCGTGCTAACTGCCTAGTCTATGCCAGGATTCGCGCCGTATCCGCTACTCGCGACTTTCAGGGGAAGGGTTATCGACCTCCTGTCGTTTGGATTGCTCCCTATGGAACCCGTGGTGTTTCACCCGGGGGACGGATGTTTTGGGCATGTGCTTGAAACGAACAGGAGACTCGATTTATTTGATCCTTATGGCACCAGCAGGGGTCGGTCCATCCGCCTCTGCTGTGCCCCCGGTCTTCTGGAGCCGGCCGCTCACACGAGCTCGCACCGAGACAAGAATTAGCCAGGTGAAGACTCCAAGACCGGCCGCTCGCAACCTCGACACCAGTGGAGACTGCAAATCCGGCCGCTCGCGACCTCGATACCAGTCCTGACTTCAAGACCAGCCGCTCGCGACCTCAACACCAATGAAGACTGAGGCCGGCGCGCTCGGGGCCCCTTTATATAGAGTTGCGTGCGGGAAAGGCCGGCCCCCTGAGTGCACAGGCGCCGCCCCGCCGCCTCCGAATGGCTGGCGCTGGGCACAGGCGAGGCGGACGTCCATTGATCGATCCCGCCGCTGGGAATACCACCTACATTAGAATAACGAACAGAATTACTAGCAGAACACTACATAGAACATACCTATAACCTATAAATACACAAATACACCAGAAAGATCACTTCTGCGAGGCCCCGCTCCTCGCCCATTCTTCAAAGATGCTAAATGAGTTCCGAATGCTGCACAAAGCTGCTCCTCGAAGTGAGCTAGAGAATAAGATGACGTTACTGGAGGAGAGCTCAGCTAAGGAGAATCGACTCACCGAGTGAATCACCGTCCTAGAACTTCAAAGCAGCAATGCGCGTTCTGCTCTACTCGCCTCATCTCGTAGGGAAATCTCATTCGAGACGGGAGCGGCACTCGGTCGGCCTACGGTAGCCGAGCGCGTCGCTCCGCCTGCTACAGTAGTGGAGGACATCTACGTCAAGTACCCCATTCAAAGCCGCATGAAAGTAAAAATTTTTACACTGCACTGGTGTGTTCTACCCCAACGGTGAACTGAACTAGGCCGCTTTTGATGTGAATGGGCACTCATATGTCTTCTTACCGAGGCGGTTAGCCTCCTAAGATGGCCCTCCGCAGGCCGCTATGCGCCTCGTCTCCTTTCCGCGAAGTAAAAACAATGTGGCGCACCTGCCCATCGTCCTCTTTCGACATAAAGTGGACCTACAAAGCGTCTACTGATAAAATAGTTTTTGTTTTTAACCGTATTTTATCAGTATCGATATATCCCTCTATCCTGCTTGTTTTCTCTTTCACATACTCTCGTCTTTGAAAGAAAGTTTCCTAGCCATGGTAGCTGGAGCGAAGTCGCGCAAATAGGATGGGGGTCATCTCATAGAAAGGGTCACTAACACGAAAAAACCGACAAGACACACTGGTAGTAAAGAATAGGAACAAACAATGCTGTAGCTCTGTTCTGTGTTCTCCTCCGCGTCAGCGGAGAAAAGCACAGATTTAGGCAGGAAAGAGACTTCAGGGTGTGGCTCGAGTGAGGCGCTAGTGTTAAAATTGCCTACATCTTGGGGCCGGACTCAACAACGACTTACAGCAATTTAACAGAGAAACAGAAATCCCTGGTATCAAGCCACGCAATCAGGGATTTCGGCTGCAATTTCTATGTTCTCTAGTCCTAAAGTGCCATCAGCATCCGACTTTTTAGTATAATTGTTGTCCTTTTTAGCACTGATGTCCCTGGCCGGGTGAACACTTCCAACGCCGCGATTCTGCGTGGTACTCGGCTGGTTGCACGGAATCGTCAGCAGCAACTACGTCGTGCCTGCCGCAACAGTAGCGGTCGGCATGCGCAATGGTCCCGAGTCCGTCGCGGGCCTAGCGTGCCTTCTCGCGCCGTGTGTGCAGTTTCGCGTGGACCATGGTGGGAGTGGGGTCGCGCGACATCGCGACAGGAGGTGCACCCGCCTCCTGCTGGGGGACGTGGCGTTGGGAAGTACAGTCGCTGTTATGCCTACCGGAAACTTTTGTTTTGCGAGTCAGAGGTTTCGTAAGGTAGCCCCCAACTCTCGGTGAAGCCTAGGGGGTTGGGGGTGGGTCAGCAAGGGTGGTGAGAGGAAGATCGCACGCCTCCGCGATTCTTTCACGGCGACGAGTTTTGCAAAGCGTGCAAGGCGTTGCCGAGGAATGCCTTCGGCTTACCTGGAACTTCGGATACACAGCTAAGTCGGCTGAAGGAGCTTGACACGTTGATTGCAAACATAAGGCAAGGATCAAATTTGCTAAATGGGTCTCTTGAGCGAGTTCTGGTCGGTCAAGGTTCGCGTCGTCACTTAATATCGTGTGCGCTTACCCGGCAAGTAGCTGTGGAGGCAGTGCAGAAGGGAGTTCGGCAAGGGTATTCCGTATTCCCAACGCCCTTCAGCGCCCCCTTTAAAAGGTCATGCGCGAACAAGAATGGGAAGACATGGGAGGGAATCTCTCAACATCGTGGACTACTATGCGAAGATATATCGAGAGCCGAACGTGGAAAGTTCGATTGCATTTTTCTTATCAATTTTGAAACTGGAAGTTGTTCAATATTTATTGACAACGTTTCGGGCCTTAAGCCCTTCTTCAGGTCTAAAATAATTGTGCTGTATATACCGCACATATATGGTCCTTCATTCTAGTATCGCCTTCTTCTCAATTTTGAAACTCGAAGTTGGGCTTAAGGCCCAACTTCAAGTTTTAAAATTGAGAAGAAGACGATATTAGAATGAAGGTCGAAGAAGGGCTTAAGGCCCAAATCGTTGTCCATCAATATTGAACAACTTCGAATGTTGAGAAGAAGACGATACTAGAATGAAGCTCAGGCAATGATAAAAACATTTTCCCTCATACCTTGGTTAGGGGAGTTATTTGGGCTGCGGATCACTAGTCGGTATTTGAATTTCCGGTCTCAATGACGTGAACTCATGAATGATAGCGGTGGATCACTAAGCGTTCGTTCAAAATGTGTCGGACATGAGAGTAAAGGGCACCGGTGACGAAAAGCCGCAAAGTGCAGAAGGCACACCATGGCCAAGGATCGAACCCACGATGCCACCACTTCGATGCGAGAACGCAACTACTGCACCGCTGTCGCAGCTGCTAGCCGACCTAGTTGCGGGCGATATGAACTGGCAACGCGAGATTTGACCGACCAGAGCTCGCTTAGGACGGCCATTCAGCAAACTTCGTCCACCTACCTGTAATCCACGTTCCAAGCTCCTTCATGCCGCGAAAACTCTGTTCGAAGTTCCATGAGAAGCTGAACGCACGACCTAAACAAAAAAGAAAAGAGAAGCTGAACGTTAGGGTGGACTCACGGCTGTTGACCAAGAGGCTCTGATAAGGGCTACAACGACACATTAACCAAATGATGACCTACTTTTAGCAGTTGAGCTTAACACCTGTGAATACATTTTATGTTATATTGAGCAGGCTATCGGGTGGGCAGGATTTCAGCATACGCCGTAAGAGGATAAAAGGATAATGGACGGTATTATTCAATATTTTTGAGATGCTCCACGCATTCTACTTCTAAGGGATATCGTGGAGGCGATTTGAATGCGTGTTTGGCCATAGCATTACTTGCGGTGACCAGCCGATGAATAAGTCAACGTCTTATCCTTCACAGGCAAATCTGGTGCAAATTCACCGACCCAGGACGGATGAAAGGCTTGGTTGGCCTGGGCGGGAGATCCGAACCAAGAACCTAATATCGGTTGCACGCGACAGGCGGCACCTCCTCCAACTGCGCTACACACGCCCTATACGCGGTACGTAAGTATATATTCAGTACATCGTAAGGCACTCCAAACCCTTTCTTTCGAACAACATGTAAAATGCAGGGTGACGACGACGATAATGTATATAAAAGGATTGACAACGGAGCAGATTTACTGTTTACCCAGCCATCGACTTAGCTGTTCAGCAGAAATGTGGGCGTATTCTCTCGCAACTTAGAAAACACATTCTGTCGGACCTAAGAAATTCGCTCATACTCCGGAATATCGGACTAAGTGTCAGATTTCAACCATTGTTGGTGAAGTTGGAGGTCAATGTTACACAATATAAAAAAAGCTCAGTGCTTTTTCGAATATTGCAGAGCTATAGAAAAACTGCTAACTGCTAACTACCGCTACGGTACACTCAAAACTTACGTACGATCTATAGACGAAAATGGCACGTTACTGTTCAAATCAAGCGAATAAGGACGATGTTGGCCTTCTTAAACGTTTTGAAGTAACTTCACTATGAACAATCTGGAAAAGATCTATAACCTTCCCAGAAGCCCATGATAATGGTCTTCTCGGAAGATCATAGATCTTTTCCATGTAGTCCTCAACGGACTGCAGACTCTTTAGAATTTCGTCACTGAAGAAAAAAAGAAAAATCGCTGATTTCATTATGATGTAAAAAAAAATTGCAAATGATGTTTCCGTCGACCCAACAAAGTTATTTGACGAGTGCTGAAAAGATCAGTGAGAGGAAAGCCTATCCTCTCAGAAATCGCAAACCAAATCTGACCTCCTCAAATCGCGAACGAGATCTGACCTCCTAACCTATCCCATTCCCTTCCGGGGACGTGCCAAAGCAAGGACTTCCAGGATGTGACCAATCCGTTCCAGTGGAGAAGAAGAGAAAAGCCTCAGCTGCAGCGTTGCCTCATTGTGTCGGTTGATAGCAGTGTGCCTAGGTGGATCACTTTCCGCGTTACTGGAGCATTGTAAACTATGCTGTAGGATGACCAGCCCCTCACCAAGCACGTTGGCGACCAAACTTCTTTCGATTTCCCGCCTCAACGAATTAGCTGACTGTTCAGTTTTGTACGTGGTGGTGAGTGGTCTATCTAGAAGATCCCTGCAATCGTTAGAGTGGTCGAGAGCAAGGGAATGCATTCAAACTCAGAGAGATTAAGTGAGGCACCTCCTCACCTGGGCACATGCTACACAGTCGGGAGGATACCTAACTTTCGCCGGGATCTATGAGACCTGCTAAGCACTGTATTGATCATTGAATTTTCATTTCGCGTTGACTAATCAGGAGAGTCACATGCTGACAAAGAGCCCACGCGAGCTGCCCGATAGTGCCGATTGTTAGATCCAGAGGGGACGGTCTAGCACCGACCTTTGCGCCATATCCTTTGCTTTTCCGCGACTGCACTGTCTTCGATTTGGCATCAAACAAATACCGCAGTAAAATAACGAATATGAGTAGGCGGGAACTAGTTTTGATCCAGATCCAGGCTGAGAAATAGGCACACTTGCAAATAATTGAGGTGTTCCTTATAGAAGCGATCCTCTAAAAGCATGTTCTCTCATTTTTCTAATTTCTGCTCCCGCTGATAACGATGATGCTTCTCGTAATATTAAAGCGCCGATCTTTTTTAAATAAAAATGTGAATGGTGAAATTAAACTGCGCTAAATTAACTGCTCATCGGTCTTGTTGCAAGCATGGAAATTCATTGCGATTTGTGGATTTTTTAATGAAACCTCTCCTCTAATATAAGGAACCATTTATTTTTAGGGATGCATCCAACACTCCACTTCACCCTCTTGTATGTTACAACTCTTCGAATGTATGTTTACCCTTCACAATGGCATCGGTGGGATGTAAGCTGTTACAACGATGTTTTGTTGAGATCAAAACTCTAGCGCTAGGCGGGACTCGAACCGCACCTCCTGCTGACCGGGCGGGAATGCTGTACGCTATTACATCACCGCCGCTGTTTGATCGAACGCAACATCCATACCTCGTGGGACCGATCAGCGTGGGATATGTGGGAATTTGGTAGAAAGCTAGTATTTTATCCATCCCAGATAATTCCGCGTTCGACGGCCCTGGATCTACTAATCCTGTCAAACAAAAATCGTGGTTCTTATCAAACTGTGGAGCGAACTTCAAGCAGGCTTTGTTTGACTGAAATTTCGGGGCAACCGGCTTCTTCATAGTATGGAAAAGACAGATGTCAGGAGGGCTATTCTACGCCGCTCTTCGCAATGGGGCGCAAGTTTTCAGTTTCAGGCATTTTCATGGCTCTATACGCAATATGTATAACAAACGATAGAGCTCGAGGTCCTGAGCTCAAATAAGCCATCTATTCAAAAGTACTGTACCGTACTTGCCGCAGCTTTAAACAATAATAATAAAATATGAGACCGAATGTAAAACAACCGAACCGAACCTGTGGAAACAGCTTGGAGGCGGGCAAGTTGCTGTCGGATGGGGGCAAGCGTTAGGCCTATGTTATACTTCGGCGACGCTGTTGTCGGCGACGTCGGCGACAGTGTTGAGTGGGCTGCTACGGACTGCGTGCACCAGCTCAACACTCTCGCCGACAACAGCAATGTCATCGACAAAAGCGTCGCCAAAGTATAACATAGGCCTTAGTGAATAAGAACTTAAGCCAGCGGCTACGCCAAACCAACCGCGGAGTAGAGTTGCAAAGCCGTTTTGGTTTCACAGCTTGACGGTCTTGCTACTGTACTGTCCCAATACGCTTGGTTGCTGTTCGACCGCGCTGATGAAGTAGGGGTTTTGACGACGATCTTGATCGCAGACCAAGATTGAGGTTGGTTCGGAGAGGCTGCCCAATCATATAACGAACAATCAGTAAACAATAAAGCTAGTTCAAAATGTTTAATCTCCTTTAACACATTTGCTTAAGTCTGGAGCGGCTGGTAGAGAGGCTATATATTGTTACGGGATGTTTTGTTGCTATCAAAACCCTTGCGCCAGGCGGGACTCGAACCCGCATCTTCTCTCCGGGCAGCGATATTCGCCTTACACCACCGACGCTGTTTGACCGCACGTAACATTCGCCAACATCCGTGTTTAATGTCCAACATCATACCAGGACTTTTCACGCGCATGTAAAAGTCGCCGCTTTTACCCTTTTCTGCGTTTGTAAAGCTTAGTGGAGGTACTACAATAAGTGGGTTCCATCAGCCTGTGTGGGCGATAAGAAGAAGAGGCGTTTTTTTCGTACATTCTAAATCAATTTTATGCCTCGTCCGTCTCCAAGCCAATCAAAGCTGCCACTCCTCTGAGCTCGGTGAGTTGCTACCAATTTTTAAAGAATAGTTGCATGCTCTTTAAAGTTATCAAAGAAGAGCCGAGGCTGTTAAACAGACTCCTCTATGCTGCGGGAGAGCTCTTTGTGGATAGACAGGAGAAGATGGAGGAGTTGCTCCATCTTCTTGGTCTGAAGCTGGTAATTCGCAGTGTTAGACTCATTCACTTCCTTTTCGCTCACGTCTGCCTCCCAGGACGACTTCCATTGCATTTCAAAACGCGTTATGAACAGTTCGTTAGTCTAGGTCAATTACAGCGTTCAGATTTTCAAGGAAAGAGGTCGATCCACTAACATTTCCACCGTACCTCTATTATCGGTAAGAAGAGAAATAAAACGCCTTCTAAAAAGTCCTTCCTATAATTTTCAATAACCAGTGTGGGAGCACCTCATAGTCTGTCTACTTGTATTCAACAGTCAAGCTTTTGATCGTATTCGCGACTATTTTACACGTATCCACGACTAATACTTTGATCATTATGAAAGCCCACCACAAGGAAGATACTGTTACCACTCGCAATTAAACACATTGAATTCTTGAGATGGCAATAGAGCACAAAGTTCACTTCCATTTCTTCTTGTGATGCGTTCGGCATACCAGCTCCAATGTTAAGCGGCTTAGAGGAGGAAGTCTCAATAGGTAGCTGATCACAAATTGATGACAAGACGCACGCACAATGCATTATCGAATACGTATTCGAATAGGTCATTCGAGCGTAAGTATAGTCGAGAGAGAACAGACATCTGCATGCTCAACATTAGTGGTGGCATTACAATCACCAAACAAGAGCTTATATTCCATTCTGAAATCGAAAGGAATTTGTGGACGACGGATTATCTATGGTGGCTCTACACTTCCGCAGAAATATCCGGTCTCTACCATCCTAGAAACTGCCTTATACGGATGCGACTTGGCTGGGCAATTTCTAGCATGTGGATGAAGTCTGCACCACCGATCAGGAAGACCGATGTAGTCTCGAAACAGACGAGCGCATGGCATAACCGTCACTGAACCTTCAGCTGCATGGCGACGTAGCATTTGATTATAAAGTTATTGCAGTCGTTAAAGCCTCTAGAACATAAACGAACAAACATTCAAACGTTGATTTCACTTTGTAGCACATAATGCACACCCTTTGCAGACACTTTAATTTTGCCCTCGCGCTCATTTATTCATTTCTTAGTAATGCTCTAACCAGTTTCAATAATAATAATAATAATAATAATAATAATAATAATTATTATTATTATTATTATTATTATTATTATTATTATTATTATTATTATTATTATTATTATTATTATTATTATTATTATTATTATTATTATTATTATTATTATTATTATTATTATTATTATTATTATTATTATTATTATTATTATTGATAGAATAGTCAAACAATATTCCTCTCCAAATGTGAGGGATGGCCGTTTTACTTGATGAGGTGTTTAGCGTTCATTACAAATCCGATGTTGAACGTTTTCGTTTCCGCGATGAGAGGAAAGCTGTGGAGAGACAATGCTTAGACAAATTATTCCAGCAAGCGCAAGCGATCTAAGAAGGATCCACAAGCCGAGAGGGGAGAATGTCAAAGAGCGTGATGGAAAACGAGACCATACATGAGAACACATTTATGAAACCAAGAGTTTAAAATAGGAAAATACCGCCTTTGCGAGGATCCGAATATTGCGGTTGGAACAAAGAGACAGAGGTGAGATAGATGGGCTTCCACTTACCTCGTATTTGTCCTACATGCCATGGAAATCAAACAAAATAAACTAAAATTGAATAAGAATTCTTCTGAAACCACACTGGCACTTCACATGGAGAAATAATAGGTTAACGGCACAGACGAAATGAGTGTGCAAACAATGGCCAGCACGAGGCGAAACCTCCATTGTAAAAAAAGGGGAAAGGTGCTCAAAATAGCAGAGAGGGGTCTTTTCCAAGACTGGTTCCGGTGCATTGTTGGGTACTGTTAGATCTTGCCTGATTAAAACCCAATCGGCTGTTATGTCCCAGCACCAGCAGATCGTCACAACGGAATAGTTCCCCCAAGCACATCATATCCTCTGTAAATTCTGAATCCTGTCGCCATCGCCCAGAATGATGAACAATTTCACGCACATGGTAAGTTCCCTTCCCCGATGACCAAGGGCCTCATAAAGATTTCAGAGTCCTCGTTAAAACTCATGGTTCATCTGCTGAAGAAAGCTCACCCCGAGAAGAATAAATTGAGTGAATAGTCGCCGCAGTAGGAGCAGGCGGCTTCCGAATGGCGGAACAGTGGCTTCCATGCTGTTCTTGCTGCTCGACTGCATCAGCCTTAGAGGCCGTAAGAATCCGTAACGTTCAGCGAGAAGGAAACGACTGTAGGCACCGGCCACACGGCAGCGCTGTTATCACTGAACCAACACGGGCAGCACCACCCGAGCGCTCCGACGGAAGCGGTGGCACCCCTGCGCGCTCGAGTGGTCTCGCTGATTCAACTCCGGTTCAGCCGCGAAAGAGACGAGACTGTTTTGGCCGTGCTGTGCCGAGCGGGGGATCATCATCCTTTGGGACTCCCGTCCATAACTGGTCTTTTCCACCGCGGCGTTGCGCGACTCCCCTCACAGTCATGCCTCCTCCACAGAAGGGTCGCCTCAGGAGAGGCATGATTCGCCTGCCGTCGGGAAGCGTTCGAAGATAACCGACTCGTCAATTGTAAGCAATAAGTACGCCATGCTGCATAATCCAAACATCATCCACAAGGAGATGCAAACCGCCCAACTATTAGGTTGTAACGAAATAAATGGCACTGAACCACTGTAAATTTAAACAGTTAACATCTCGGCTTGTAGGCAAGTTTATTACTCGAAATAAAAACCTTCTGATTCTACACATCTTTGCCAACGTGACACAAGCTTTTTTATCCCAGTAGCATAAAAATCAGAAGTTCTGAAATTGACGAAATCTTCGAAGGCACTTTCGGCATCCTGTTGGTATTTGAATATTTTCCCTACCAAGAAGTCGCCAAGATGCTTGAGGAAATGGTAGTCTTTTGGGGAGAGGTCGGGAGAAAACGGAGGATGTGGTAGAGTTTCAATGCTCAGCTCATTCAATTTCTGCAACGTCATTCGTGCTACATGGGGGCGAGCATTGTCGTGCAGAAGGAGAACTCGCCTTCGGTTTACCAAGGCCGGCCGGATATCCTTCAACTTTTTCATCATTTCTTCAATTTCAATGCAGTACTTCTCTGCCGTGATGGATTCACCGGGAGGGAGGAAGCTGTGGTGAATAATTCCCAGCGAACACCACCATACTGTCACCATTACTTTCTTTTGGTGCAATTCCGGCTTCGCAAAAACCTTGGGGCTCTCATCGCTGTCCACCCACTGTGCCGATCGTCGCCTGTTGTCGTACATTATCCATTTCTCGTCACAGGTTACGATGCGATCAAGGAATGGGTCCGTTTCGCTCCGTAGAAGCAGTGCGGACGAGATCTCATATCGTCGGTTTCTTGGCTTCTCACCATCAGACAGCTCGTGAGGCACCCATCTTTTCAGCTTTTTGGTCTTTCCAATTTCCTTCAGATGCCGGGCAGCTGTGTTGTGACTGACGCCAAAAACCTTCGCTATCTCCCTGGTACCTTTGTGTGGATCCTCCTCTACCACATCTCTCAGCTTGTCCTCATCAACATCACTATGCCTCCCACGACCTTCATGTTCTTCCAAGCTCTCATCTCCATTCCGGAACATCTGATACCAACGAAACGCCGTCCGAATTGTGGAACATCCTTGACCGAATGCGGCGTTGATCTTCTCGTCCGCCTCCTTAGCTGTGGTGCCCAGCTTGAATTCATACAAGTGAATGCCTCGGATTATCCTTTTGTCCATCTGCAAAAAAGTCAATAAAACTTTAAAGTTTTCCCACTTTTACATAGAAAGTTTGGTTCTCACCGGTAGAGCAAAGTTTGCGCTTCTAAATGATATGCCACATGTTACGGTTTGTTCTTGATCAAACGCGTAAAGACGCGACAAAAAAATGGCGCGAGCCAGTGCCATTTAATTCGTTACAACCTAATAATTCACACCAACGGCTGAACAGAAAATTGCTAACCAGCGGGATGAACAGCCTACAAAAGCACTAAAAACGTGGGGGCTGAGGTGCATGTCATAGCGGCGGAAGTGGGCCATCCAACAAGGGAAGGTCTGAAGCGTATGTCTGAACGGGGAGAGCGAGTCATAAAGGAGGAATCCTCACCTCTCTGTGCAAAAATGTGTTTCTTTTTTGCCGAGCCGTTAAACCCAAGGACTAGGGGGTCCTTGAAGTCACAATGGAATCGCCGCCTCACGAGTGCTGGTGTCTCTTGTACTCCCACAATGCCACTACCGGCAAGCGGCTCGGAGCACAGTGGATAGTGACGTTGCTTCATGGGAGGAAGGTCGGGGGTCGACTCTCCTGGGATGCTAAGTTCTTGCAACCCGACTGGTTGGTTGAGATTTAAAGGATTCTGACACCCGTACCATTTTCAGAGCGTTTTCGTGCAATTTTCCAGCCGTATGTTGTGGTATTCAACATAATGATGTAACACTTCAACATCAGCGATACACAGGCACAAAGTGCATGAAGCAGCACTGGTCGGACAGCGTATGAAAGCAACAGACTCCTCACAGTTGGCTTGCCTACATGGACCAATGACCTCGGAAAAACCATCCTGCTCGGATTTTCAAAGAGTTTAGGATGTGACGTCGTATAACCAGCTTTTAACCAGCCAGGCGCAACCAGCTTTTCCGTATGAGGACTTGAGGAATTTGATACTCCCTTTGCATTCCTGGATTTGAAAGGCATATGTTATTTTGTTCCATGAATTGGATGTCGGTAACGGAATGATTAACCGCATGAAAGCCGTTCACTAATCTCGGTTTTGTTCGAAATGTGAAGTGCAATTCTCTGCCATGAGCTGCAATCATTTTCATATCCACATGGTAAGACGTAAATGTTCAGCACCTTTCAGCGGCACCTTCTTCTATGAGGCTTTCATGGGCACCAGTGTCAAAAAAGAATAACGCCCTTTCATATGACTCATTGCGAGTGTTCCATATCATTCCCTTCGCAGTCAATAACACAATTTGTGAGGTTTGCTGTCTGTTGAGCTGCGGTCGATGCATGACCACTAAACATCGAGGTACACATTTCAGTGCCAGTCATCTGGGTGTTGCTTGGCTTGGCGCATACGGCATGGATGGCGTAGGACGAACAGGTGGGCTTTGTTGCGCTACAATACCCACCATAAGGATTGGAAAAAGGGCGCGGTAGGCGCGTTTTCCGCGTTCTTTCTGTTCTTTTGCTGTAGACCTCTTGCTCTTCATCCTTTTTGAAAAACTCACACACCGTTGTGATCTCCTCGACGAGATCTACCCAGTGCCGCAAAAACATTTTTCGCTGCTCCATTTTTTACCGTTATTTTTTCGAAAGCGCCTGGGGATACTCATTAGCGAGCGACGTCTCCACTAATTACGCCCAAAGGACACTTAGGCGCGCGGATCTAATGCCAGCGCGTTCACAGTAGCTCCTCCTTAGGGAAAATTCTGTAGACCGAGAAGCTTATAAGACCACAGATATATTATTCTACTCTACATTATTTTTATTTACTTTTTATTTTTTCGAATATTCTAATGAGGAGCTAACAAATTTTTTCTTTATCTACCGAAAACTGCCGACAACTGACTTTATCTGGCCACATCAAGGAAGAGGATGCACAATAGATGAAAATTCCTAACTGGGACACGCCATGCATATTACTTCTGCGAGATATCGTTGAAAAGATTTGAATTTATTCCTGGTCCAACTATGAATAGCGGTTATGGATAAGTCAGTGTTTTGTCCTTGCTAAACAGGGCTAGGATACCAATTAGCCGACTCCGGAAGATTGAAGATTTGGATGGTCTGGACGGCGCCCAGTCCGAGAACCTCGACTCTCCAGCATGCGACAGCCGGTGTATCCTCCAACTGCGCCACCACTCGCACAGGGAATAGCTATTTTTGTATTACTGAAAAATTCTTTGCAGCTCTATCGACTTAGGAAAGGTATCATATCTAGATAATTGTTCAGATTTCATCCCCTTACCAGTTTTACATTCTTGACCAGAAATGAGCTTTTCCTGTGTAACGGGTACTGTAACTTTTTCAAAAGGAAGCTACAAAGTTAAAATTTGCACTGAACTGTGAAGCACGCATGTGAATTGCAGATGGCCCACTTTTACCTTGAAAAAAGAAAATTTTTGCTAGTCGCAAATCCACTGCGCACCACCCAGCGTTTTTTTTCACAGCGTTTTGCGTACTGTTAACTTTCTAAGGACAGAAGCGAGTGTGCTGAAATCTTTTCTGTGCAAAATAGGTTTGCGTGGCTCTGATACAGGCAAAGTAGGAGAAGCTGAGGGCTTTCTAATATAGTTTTTCAGGTGTCTAAAGTCGAGAAAAATTTACAATTTCTTGATCCCATTTTGTTTTCAAAATTCAGGACTCCACGTCAGTCAGTCCCTCAAATGCTTATGACAGCACATCTCACCTTTGGAAGCTCTTCCCAACAACATAGCTTTATACAATTTGAAAAGACTCGACGTTTTGCGCCTTTTCTGCCGAGGTCGAGTTCTGGGCAGCGTTCGGCTCGACCTGGGCTCTGCGTGCATCGCCCGTGCCCGATCAAGACCTCGCACCTGGGTGCGAGACCCAGCGGCACTGTGCCAAGTATAGGGGACTGCACAGTGCCGTTCGGCGAACAGTACCATCGATTCGCCTCAGTCTTCACTTTCGTATATCATACTGATAATTTTACAATAATTTAAGTATTGTTTTGATCTGAATTAATTTTCACGCTCTACGTATTGAGACAAGGATGTTGCTTGTACTAACTAGGCTTAGGGTTCGGATTTCCTGCTTAGGCCAACCAAACTTTACATCCCTCCGGGGTTGGTGAATTGGTACCAAACTTGCCTGGGAAGGAAAAATCGCTGACTTGTTCATCGGGTGAACATCGCAAGTCATTATCGGACCAACTACGCGTTCAAATTGCCTCTTGCAAGTAGAATGCCTGGCGCATCGCAAAAGGAATTAACTATCACCGTTCGTTATCCTTTCTTCTTTTTTGATTGGACTTGTTTGTCTGACAACCTATGCTTTAAGCGGCTCTTTCTATCCAAATGGCTCTACTGATTCAATCATTGTCAGAGGCAGGATACTTAGCAACTGTGAACGTCAGCTAAGCTTAATTCGCGACGTTTACATCAAATAACCGGTGGTGCTTGCGACAATAGCAAGCGGCCTTCTGCTGAAGGAATTGTGAACTGGTTCACCAAGTTTTTATCGTTTTCCCTTGCCGTTCCTTTCAGGAGGTCGACAACTGCTTTATCGTCCTCGTATTTGAGATTCAGAAAGCATTCCTATGATTATGAACGTAAATGGTGCTGTGTTACAGCTATAAAAGCTCAGAGATAGATGGCTCTCCTAGAGAGGGGACCCTCTTGAAGATCTTATCTCATTTGTATAGACAGCTTTTTCTTCACGTAAACCCATCACCTTAAGCATAAGTCTCTCTCGAATCGCTCAGAGAGGTGAAACTGCATTAACAGGACATTGGAGGACTTTTCCGAACCTCAGATGCTCCCACAAATGGTCTTCAAGTTGTGAGAATGTCATTGTTATGAAGTACTATGATTGCGCTGTTCTGGAATTTGAAAGCGTTATCACAAATCTTCTACTCTTGAAGTCGTACTATGGAGACAATTGAGGGAAGGGGCATGCGAAAAGGTCGTGGTGGAGTTCGTCTCCTTGTATATTTTAGAAGCTTCCGTGACAGATGAGGAATAGCATGTTAATCGCAAATCGTAACGTAACGCCGCAGCCCGCCGCCGCATCGCCGCAGACCTCCGCCATATGTGTTGTTAGATAACTGTGAAGCAGTTTTATTAAGAAACCTTGCTCTATGGGATGGCCTTCGAGAGGAAAAACAAAAGAAAAGATTGCCGAAAACGTACAAATATTCATATCAGCGGTGTAAGGGATAAGGATAAAGAAAGGCTCCGAAAAAATTCTTCTTTTTCTTCTTCAACAGAAGAAGAAGATGATGATGGAGAATTCCGGAGTGTGGACAGTATAGAGAAGTAACAAGAGTAGCCTTATGTCTAGAACGGAACGTATTCATGGTCAGACTGCAAGCAGTGTAAGGCAGTCCATCAGTCGGATGCGGTTCTGTGAGTGTGTGGTTCACCCCTGTTCGGATAGTTTACTTTTTCTTGAGCTCACTTCAAATCTTGGAATGAACCGAAAATTTTCTACATAATGTATGAAATTATTTCACCTATAAGCTCCAGCCATTGGTTCATGAGGAAGCAGATCTTTACACGATTATTTTCAACCTCTACCCGGAGCCGTTAAGGGTGCATGTAGCGCAGTTGGAGTACGGAAGTTATTGTCTGGTTTTCCGGAAACCAGGAACCAGCTGTCGTGTGAACCCGTCACCAGGTTCCTGGTTCGAATTTCCCTTCTAAGCCATCATCCCACCGGAGTAGGTGAATTGGCGCTAAACTTCGCTGGGAAGGATACAGCGTTAACAGGTCCATCGGCTGGCCACCGTAAGCTTTTCTTTTTTTCATCGGCTGGCCGCCGCATTGTATGATCAAATACGAATTTAAATCGCCTCCATAACATCCTGTAGAAGTAGAATGCACGGCGCATCCCAGAAGAAATTGAGTTAAGGCGCTCATTATCCTCTATCTTTTATATGTATCACTCAAACGAATAGGTCGTCTGGACTAATAAGCCACTTTGGTACAGGAGAGAGGTGTACAAATTAGGTGCTTGTGACCTTTACTAACATTGATATCTTTTAGTTCCTAAGTACAAATGCCAGTCCCCTTGATGCGCATGCATAACATATCCTAGAGCTGCCTGACAAGCACAGAAGTAAGGACAAAAGGGTAAAAAGCGGTGTTAATCAAATCCTTAAGGGATGCGCCAAGCAATCTAATTCTACGGGATATCGTAGATGCCATTTGAATACAGATTTGGCCTAAACGATGACTTGCTTAGCCAGCCGATGGAGTAGTCACTGTTTTTCCTTTCCAAAAATGTTTGGTACCCATCCATCGACCCAGAAGGGATGGAATGCTTAGTTGGCTGGGCGGGAAATCCCAACCTGGAATTGGGCGCACGCGACAGCTGACACCTCCTCCGACTTAGCTACCACGCGCCAGCACAGGAGTATTCATCACTAATTCATTAAGGCATTGCTGCCATCCAGTTTTAAAATCAATGAAATCATTTCTAACAGAAGATAGAGGTAGACGGTAGTTAATCCCTGAGCCTCGCATCCTTTGAGGCGGATTTTTTATAGGATAAAGGATAAAGGACGGTGTTACGCTATCTTTCGGGGTGCGCCAGGCATTCTACTTCTACAGGATATCGTGGAGGCAAATCTAATGCCTGTTTGGCCTATTCAATCACTTGCGTTGGTCAACCAACGAACAAATTAGCGCTTTATCCTTCCTAGACATGTCTGGTACCTTACCAATCGATTACGCAACATCCTTGTCTCAATACGTAGAGCGTGAAAATTAATTCAGATCAAAACAATACTTAAATTATTGTAAAATTATCAGTATGATATACGAAAGTGAAGACTGAGGCGAATCGATGGTACTGTTCGCCGAACGGCACTGTGCAGTCCCCTATACTTGGCACAGTGCCGCTGGGTCTCGCACCCAGGTGCGAGGTCTTGATCGGGCGCGGGCGATGCACGCAGAGCCCAGGTCGAGCCGAACGCTGCCCAGAACTCGACCTCGGCAGAAAAGGCGCAAAACGTCGAGTCTTTTCAAATTGTATAAAGCTATGTTGTTGGGAAGAGCTTCCAAAGGTGAGATGTGCTGTCATAAGCATTTGAGGGACTGACTGACGTGGAGTCCTGAATTTTGAAAACAAAATGGGATCAAGAAATTGTAAATTTTTCTCGACTTTAGACACCTGAAAAACTATATTAGAAAGCCCTCAGCTTCTCCTACTTTGCCTGTATCAGAGCCACGCAAACCTATTTTGCACAGAAAAGATTTCAGCACACTCGCTTCTGTCCTTAGAAAGTTAACAGTACGCAAAACGCTGTGAAAAAAACGCTGGGTGGTGCGCAGTGGATTTGCGACTAGCAAAAATTTTCTTTTTTCAAGGTAAAAGTGGGCCATCTGCAATTCACATGCGTGCTTCACAGTTCAGTGCAAATTTTAACTTTGTAGCTTCCTTTTGAAAAAGTTACAGTACCCGTTACACAGGAAAAGCTCATTTCTGGTCAAGAATGTAAAACTGGTAAGGGGATGAAATCTGAACAATTATCTAGATATGATACCTTTCCTAAGTCGATAGAGCTGCAAAGAATTTTTCAGTAATACAAAAATAGCTATTCCCTGTGCGAGTGGTGGCGCAGTTGGAGGATACACCGGCTGTCGCATGCTGGAGAGTCGAGGTTCTCGGACTGGGCGCCGTCCAGACCATCCAAATCTTCAATCTTCCGGAGTCGGCTAATTGGTATCCTAGCCCTGTTTAGCAAGGACAAAACACTGACTTACCCATAACCGCTATTCATAGTTGGACCAGGAATAAATTCAAATCTTTTCAACGATATCTCGCAGAAGTAATATGCATGGCGCGTCCCAGTTAGGAATTTTCATCTATTGTGCATCCTCTTCCTTGATGTGGCCAGATAAAGTCAGTTGTCGGCAGTTTTCGGTAGATAAAGAAAAAATTTGTTAGCTCCTCATTAGAATATTCGAAAAAATAAAAAGTAAATAAAAATAATGTAGAGTAGAATAATATATCTGTGGTCTTATAAGCTTCTCGGTCTACAGAATTTTCCCTAAGGAGGAGCTACTGTGAACGCGCTGGCATTAGATCCGCGCGCCTAAGTGTCCTTTGGGCGTAATTAGTGGAGACGTCGCTCGCTAATGAGTATCCCCAGGCGCTTTCGAAAAAATAACGGTAAAAAATGGAGCAGCGAAAAATGTTTTTGCGGCACTGGGTAGATCTCGTCGAGGAGATCACAACGGTGTGTGAGTTTTTCAAAAAGGATGAAGAGCAAGAGGTCTACAGCAAAAGAACAGAAAGAACGCGGAAAACGCGCCTACCGCGCCCTTTTTCCAATCCTTATGGTGGGTATTGTACGTGCGCGTAGGTCTGACTTTGCGTCGGTCTGAGTTGGCAGGGCGACACCGTGTGTTGTTGCGCTGTTACATTCTGGTTGCAAAGTGAACTGTCATGGGCCCTTCCGCATCGTGGGCAACT
Source organism: Heligmosomoides polygyrus polygyrus (assembly GCA_947396885.1). Lineage (NCBI taxonomy): Eukaryota > Metazoa > Nematoda > Chromadorea > Rhabditida > Heligmosomidae > Heligmosomoides > Heligmosomoides polygyrus. The sequence continues at coordinate 57,933,471 of OX377205.1, forward strand.
TGCCCTTGAGCAGTTGTTACTAGTGTGGCAACTGGCAAAACATTTCCAGCGTAGATAGGTTTCCACTACCTTTCGACTACGTGCGCTAACATCTGCTACGATTCGGCACTGGTATGGTCTGTGTTGAGCGTGTCACAAAATACGCAGGTTTTTTGTGCATGCTGAGGCGAGTGGTCGGGTTTTTTGCGCTAACCGAGTAGTCGCAGTTTTGGTCGCGATCCTTCCTGTCGTTGGTGCTGCTTAACCTTTACGACACATATCTGAATCGACCGATTATCTTTTCTACGCGATCCAGGGTTTCTCCAACAGTTTAAGTGTTTCGTTCTGTGTTTTCTTTAAAAAATTCTTTGACCACGTTTTTGGGGAGATTTTAAAGTATTGTTTCAATCCACACTGAGTCGTGCGTTTCAATTATGTTGTATCCTGAGGACACCATTTCATGATCAAGGAAGCGCAGTTCATCGAAGACTACTTCACATTCCCCTATGTTGTCTTTTGCCGGAGACGGATGATGCGCACTTGTGCGGTTGTGATGTTGTCATATTTCTTTTTTAGAGTACTGACCATCCACTGGTAGTTTTCTGGGACGAGCTTAATAGCTTTGATGACCATAGCTGCTCGCTCTACAAGACTTTCTTTGAAAGTATCGTTTTTTCCACCACATTCACTGCTCTATTGCTATGCACCATTGTTTCATATAGAGCCTAGTATTCTGCAAAGTCTGACTTTCCATCGAACATTGGTACGGCAACTCTAGGGGCATCAGTGACCGAGTTGTCTGCTAGTTTGAGGCGGAGCGAAAGGCTCTACTGTATCAGGTCACCTGATAGCGGATCGTTTCGACCATCGCTTGTTGCAGCCATTTCACCTGCCGTGACAATAGGGAATTGAGACGCGTTGCATTACGCTGAAAGTCCTCTGCGCTAGAAGCTCGCTTTTGTCCAGAAACTTCGTGTTCCGCTTCGAAAGTCGTTGCTTCTGAGATGTTTCTCTGTAACATTTTTAGCTCATACTGTGTCTCGACGAGCCGCGTTCTCAGCGCGGAAAGCATCTGATCGGCCTCCTCAAGAATAGCGTCATAGAAAATCTCCTTCGCGATTGATTGCATTTCTTCAAGAAATTCTTTCCTCTCGGGCTTCACATCTAGGTATTCTTTTTCAATGCTGTCAAGGACGGATAACACCGTAGATTTTTAGCAGTCTATCAAGGCAACAGCGTTTTGCAGTGAGCCTGACAGTTTTATGCACAAATCGCGTTTTTTTTTTCGATACATGGGGATACTTTGTTGCAGACGTGAGTGACACGAATGTTCTGAGTTGCGCCTGTAGGTGATAGCACGCGCGTGTAAGCGCTGATTTACGGAAGTAAAGCGACATCATATTCTGCTATTTTGTTTCCGTTCCTTATTTTTCAGGTGCGTTCAGAATCGCCTGAACCGGAGACGTGATCGGCCGCAGCCTGATTACTTGCCTGGCTATCTACCGAAAGGCAAGAAGTAGACAACGGGCATCACACTTAGTTTGTCTTGCCGATGCACCAGTTGTGCCTTCTAGCACGGTTAGAAACAAGAGTGGTTCAGTGGAAATTTCTATCTCTGGTAAACCGCCGCTCAGCGCGGCAACAATGAGTGAAAAGCACCAGTAGACGCAGCCAGCGCTTTACATCGCGCTGATCGCGATAGGTGGCACAGGATTCGTCACACCAACGACACTACCTTCATTGTCATTATAACAAAGCTTCTTCTTCTTCTTCTTCTCCTGAGCGTTTAGTCCCGCGCAGTCGCAGGGTCCGCTGCTTTTGTGATCTGTCGCCACCTCATTCTATCACGGGCGTCATCTGGCGCAGCGCCGATTTCGACGAGATCTCTCTTGATGACGTCCTTCCATCTTTTCCTTGGGGCTCCTCTCGGACGCTTTCCGGGTGCCTCGAAATCTAGGGCCAACCTTGTGGGGTGATCCTCTGGTCTTCTGAGGATGTGTCCGTACCACCTAAGGTGCTGCTCCCTCATCTTCAGCTGGATCGGAGCTGTCTTTATCACTGTCCTAACATCCTCCTTTCGCACTTTGTCTTGACGGGTCCATCCACATGCCCATCTGAGCATCCTCATTTCCGCGGCGTGCAGTTACCGCTCCTGTGCTCTACCCAGGGCCCAGCACTCACAGCCATAGAGGAGGGCAGGCCTCACTACTGTTCTATATAGCTTGCCCTTGAGTGTCCTGGAGCACCTACGGTCGCAGAGGATTCCTGTGGACTCCCTCCATTTTAGCCATGCTGCATTAATCCGTCCCCTGACCGCCTGATCTACGCTTCCTTCCTCGGATAGGTTGCTTCCGACGTAGCGGAATTCTTCCACCTTTTTGATCGTCTCCCCATGGCACTCTAGAATCGGTTCGGTGCACTGCTCGCAGCTGATTCGTCTTCCTCACGTTCAGCCGCAGGCCGTTGTCTGCGAGGGCTCCTTGCCACAACTGCACCTTCTCTTCCAGCAACTCACGGCTGTCGGCTACTAGGGCGATATCGTCCGCGTAGAGGATGGTCCTCAGGGGACCTTCCTCAAGGTGATTCACTGTGCAATCAAGCGTCAGCACGAGGAGAAACGGATTCAGAGCTGACCCTTGATGCACCCCCACAGTGATATCCATCTTGTCCGTCATTCCGTGTGGAGTTCGTACCGCCGCTTTCGAGCCTTCGTACATGTCCTTTATGACCGAGATGAGACGTTCCGGAACACCCCTACCTCGAAGGGATTTCCAGAGCACGGCCCGGGGTAGCCTGTCGTATGCTTTCTCCAAGTCCAGGAATGCCAGGTAGCAGGGCTTTCGTTTCTCCTGACACTTCTCCATCACCTGGCTGTGGTGGACCTCTCAGGCATGAAGCCCCCCTGCTCCTGTGATATGGTGACCATCTCTCTCAGCCTAAAGTCGACCAGTCGTTCGTAGACCTTCATCGTATGTGAGATCAGTTTGATCCTGCGGTAATTGAAGCAGTCGGACGCGTCCCCTTCTGCTTAAAGATGGGCATATGATGCTGTTCCTCCAGTCATCCGGCATCTTACCCTCTATCGTGACTCTGTTGAAGAACTGTGTCAGCCAATTGACTCCGCAGTTCCCAAGCACCTTCCAGGCCTCTACTGGCACCCTATCAGGGCCAGCTGCCTTCCCGAGCTTTCCTATGGCACTGCGAACCTCTTCCTGCGTTCATGACGGGATGGGTCCTTCCGTTGGCTGTTCTTCTTGGACTTCCCGACGCGGGAAATCCTCATTCAGCAGTGACTTGAAGTACTCCTCCCATCTTTTTCTGACCTCGACCGGTTTCCGTAGTACCCTAGCGTCAGTACTCTTCACAGTCTTCACTACTCGAATGTCGAGGCTAGCTCTATGACGTGCCTTGGCCAGACGGATGGCGAACTTCTCTCCCTGTGGCTCGTCCAGCTTCTCGTATAGGGCATCCATCTCCGCGCTCTTTGCCTTTTGTCATTATAACAAAGGAGCTACCTGTAACTTCGACACTTACCTTCAGGCTGCTCTCCCTTTGGCAGATCAAAAGGAAAGTCGTGCACAATGACGTGTGAGTGAAATCGCTTCACAAGCGACCTCAGGCAATTGAAGAACCTCCGTCGGCTGGCTGAATCTGGTCGATGAAACCCGAAGGTGTAGTCCGAATACTCAAGGTCTTGCCGCTGAATTGCTGCTGAAGCTTGAATTGCCACGTGGCAAATTTTAGGGAAAGAGTGTATCGATTAGATTACAGATTGTTATGTTAATGTGATTATAGATTGTATCGCCGTTTAGGTCAGTTTGCGGGATCTGCTGACCTCGTTTCACATTTTAACCACCTCTGACGTCACATACTGGCCTTTTAAAAATCCGAGCTGGATGGTATTTCCCGAGGTTACTGGTCTGTGCAGGGAAACAAACTGCGAGGAGCCTATAGCTTTTATACGTTGTCCGACCAGTGCTTCTTCATGCACTTTGTGCTGTGTATCGCTGGTGTTGAAGGTTACATTGTTATGTGAGCACCACATCATGCAGCTGGAAAATTGCGCAAGAACTCTGAATATGGGCGTCAGAATCTTTCAAATCTCAACTAATCAGTTGAAAATTAAGAATGCAGCAGTGCAGGAAAATCGAACCCCGACCTTCCCTCGCATGAAGCAACGTTACTATCAACTGGGCCCAGAGCATCTTGTCGTTAGAGGCTTCGCCGGCGTAGACTCCAGAATTAAGGGGTTATCTCGGAACTTAAGGGTTTTCTTCCTATATGACTCGTTCTCCCCGTTCAGGCCTACGTTTCAGACTCTGCAGAACGAAACTAAACTCTTCAGTTAGTGTGAAGGTGTGTTTTGTTTTTGCCAAGTCGTTAAACAAGCTGGCCATCTTCAATTCCTGATGCAGCGTATCAAGCCAGTGCTGTTTTGACCGCCCTCGTAGCCGCCTTCCGTGCAGATCAAGGAAAAAGGCCCCACACACTTCTGCGGCAACGCCGCGCCTATCCTAAGCCATAGGGCAGGCACTGACAAGGGAATGGTCTAGAGCGTATGTCCGAACGTGGGGAGCAGGTCATATAGGGAGAATCCTCATCCCTCAGTTAGTATAAAAATGCGTTTATTTTTTGCCAGAGGAGTAGGGGATCCTTGAAGTCACAACTGAATACGGCGCATCACGAGTTTTCACGCCCCGATTCCTGTGCCAGCAAGCGGCTCGGAGCGCAGTGGACGTCGGGTCGCTTTATGCGAGAGAGGTCGGGGGTCTGGTTCTTGTGCGCTGCTGCATTTTTGCATTTCGAATGACTAGTTGAGATTTAGGGATTCGGACGTCCGTTCCATTTTCAGACGTTTTTATGCCTAATTTTCCAGTTGAGTGCTGTCGTATTCAAAATGATGATGTAGAAATGTTCAACATCAGTGATACACAGGTACAAAGTGCATGAAGCAGCATTGGGCACAATAGGGCAGCGTATAAAGGCTGTCACAGTCAGCTGTCAGGAAAAACCATCCTGCTCGGATTTTCAAAAGAGACCAGGATGTGAAGTCGGAGGTGGTTAAAACGAGAAACGAGGTCTGTGGATCCGGCAAATTAAACGACATCGATACACTCCTTCCCTCATCTCTGCCTGTCACCTGGAAATCAGAGGTCTGCTGAAGGTTTTCTGAAACCTAACACCAACAATGTCCGCCGATGCTCGAGAGTTGATCCACTTGCTCACCCTGAAGTATGGCCAGGCTGCAAGAAAGGTACTCTCGGGAGACAATCAAGAGGTACATCCCTCCCTGCTGGGGAGCATGCGATCTTCCTCTCATCCCCTTGCTCACCCATCCCAACCCCCTAGGGTTCACCAAGAGCTTAACGGTTGCCTTACGAAACCTTTGACATGCAAAACAAAAGTTTCCGGTCCTCAGAACAGCAGCTGTACCTCCTGACGTCACGCCCCCAGTAGGGGGCGGATGTACCTCCTGTCGCGCTATCGATACTCTCCACAGCGTACAGCTAGAAAATGATAACGTTTGAAAATCGTATAGACGTCAGAACCCCGCAAGTCTCAACCAGCCAGTTGAAATGATAAATGCAGCAGCGCAGAAGAACCAAACCCGCGACCTTCCTCGCATGAAGAAACGTCACTATCCACTGTGCTCTGAGCCACTTGCCGGCAGGGGCATCGCGGGCGTATAAGACCCCAAACTCGTGAGAGGCCGTTTTCCATTGTAATTTCAAGGTTCCCGTACTCCTTGGGTTTAGCGACTTGGCGAAAAATAAACACATTTTTATACTTATTGAGGGGTGGGGATTCCCCCTATATGACTCGCTCCCCCGTTCAGGCATTCGCTTCAGGCCCTTCCCTTGTGAGAGAGATGAAAGCTGTTTTGTGCAATGAAAGCTTTAACTTCCAATCCTTCGACCATTCAACCGTGTTATCAACAGCACCCTGCAGGAAATACTCGTCCTCAGGACATGTCAGTTCCCGATAAATCTTACAATTTACGCCATTTTTTTGTAGCCATGAAAGTAGATCCGAGATAGGCACGATGAACAGGAGATATAAGGGCAGTAGTACTCTTCCTTGCGGAAGATCGCCCGTGACATCACACATCTGACAACGAGAGCCTCCAGAGTGGCGGTGAGCTCTTGCGATGCAATTTTTACAGGATGTAGGGTTCCGTGTGGGGAGTCCAAAATCATAGTTACTTTTTTCGGAATGCTCTTCTGTGCGAAAAAAACGTTTGGACGCGTGAGCGCGAAGTTCATGGCGTTCTGCTGCCACTCGGCCCGATGTGGTCGATTGGCGTAGTAGTAGCGGGGTCGCTTCTCGGGCGCAAAGAGGGGTTTGATTGTTCGGTCTCCTGTGTCGCCACTGTTTTTGCACACATCGGATCGCTATTATTATTATGGATGCGTGATCACAGGAGCCGATATGTACACGATTAATGCTTTTAGTATTTGAACCTAGCCTTTTTGGGCATTCATTTGAGAGGCTTTCATTCCGCTCAATACATCGTATTTGCACCGTATCATTCTATTGGATCGCTAACATAAAAAAATTTCTTGCTCACGATTCGCTTATCACACCAGCAGCATCTTGCAAACGTTGGAGACGAACAATCGTGCTCTCCCTGACAAGGCATCACTACTTCATCTTCGTTGAAGGCATAATGGGTAGGCGTAGAGAAGGGCCCCGGGTGACCATCATCATATCAAGCCGTTACCCAAGCGTATTCCAGACACGGGCGGAAAACCGGAGCGCAGAACTGCCGGTAGGTCTGGCTTATAATCTGCAATTGAACAAAACCGTGTGAAGGGAATCCAGTTCGTATGGTGTTCTATGTTATTTACTTTCTTCCAAGATGCCGTTTCTGATGTGTGTAGCAAATTCCGAGTGACGCTGTATCACGTAATCACCGGTGGCCTCTGCGTCCTTGCCCTATGTTGAAGGATAGGACTTCGGCAACCCCGCAGAAGTGTGCTGAGCCCTTTAGCCATAGGGCAGGGACGCAGAGCCCGCCGTCGGCCACTAGCTCTTCCGCGAGCGGCGGGTGGGGGGGGGGGGGGGGCGGCGGAGGTGGCGCCGTCGGAGCGGCAGCGGCCCTATAGGCCCATGCACACTTCTGCGACACCGCGGCGCGGCAAATGGGGCTTCGGCTACCTCCGCGAAATCCGGCGGTAGCGGCGCGGGCGCATTAGGGCACCGTTTTAGGCAACGGGACCGATGTCCCCGTGGATTCCGCGCCGCCAGGAATGATTTGAACCATTCCAGCCTGCGGCACCCAGCGCGGCGTCGCCTGCGATAGCCGCCGCGACAGTCGCAAGAGTGTGCATGCCCCCTCCCTGCGGCACGTGTCGCAGTGTCGCGTCGCTGCCGCCGCGGCCCTATGCTTCATCATGGCCGCGCCGCGCTGTCGCAGAAGTGTGCATGGGCCTATAATGATTCGCCGCTACAGCGGTGCGGGCAGACTGTCTGCGCTTTAGCCTTTCGATGAGTCATGCCGCTCAGCGGCGGCCTTTAGGGACGCAGGGGTTGCCGCTGAGCGGTGCGTGCGGCGAGCATAGGTGAGCTGCCAGCACACTTCTGCGGCAGGATTTTGGGTTCACTTCATAATTGCATCCGCCGCTGATTTGCCATCGATCTGCCGCGCTCTAGCCGACCGCGGCAGGGATCGGGCAGAGCGCTGACAGAAGACGGAGAAGCGAATAGCAGCAGTAGGTCCCGACTAGAAGGAGCACAGTGTCTCTGCCGCCTGCAGCCGTCGCTTGCCGCCGGCAAGACTCGAGTGTGCGTGAGTGGCGCGCTTTATGGGTTCTGCCGGCCTCCACTTTTCGAAAAAGTGTACGAAGGTCTTTGGGCACACTGGATGCCCTAAATAGTTGTTTCGAGTTTTTTTTTTTGGAAAATTTTGACCGTCCTTAATTATTTTCTTGCAATGTGGAACAAACATCTCCGGTTGTGTATTTCCCTTCCAAAGCTGTCGCATAGGTGAGGGAAATACAGACTACCATCACGAGAATTCGGGGACGCGCGTGCCCTACACGATCCCGCCCTGCCCGCGTCGCCCTATTTGGACGAGTTAAGGCCCCACACAGTTCTGCGGCAAAGCGGCGGCCCTATGCTTAACCATAGTGCAGAGACGCAGAGCTCGCCGCCGGCGGCGTCGCTGCCCTATCCTTAACCATAGCGGCGAGCGGCGTTGCCGCAGAACTCTGTAGGGGCCTTTAGTGGACCGCGAAAGCCGTGCCGCAGTTTGCGGATTCGTTAATTGGCATAACATCGTCCAAAAACCTAGTAGCTGATGGAAGACGAATTGGGCGCGTTATCTCGTGGGGAACTCCGAAGTCATCTTTTACTTGGTTCGATTGTGGACTTGAGGTAAGGAGAATGTCGCTCTTCTCCTCTTCTCTTGGGATTCTCCAAATTTTCACCTTGTGGCAACAAGTGTGGAGAGCATCAACGAAGGAGAAGCACCAGATGCTGCAGTAAACTAGAAAATTTCCGATGTCAGGAACAGGACAGAGTCTGCAAACCCGATGACTAAGATTTTCTAGTGATCGTGAATATACTTGTCATTGCAATAAGGTAATAAATGAATTCTCTGAACGCATGGAACCGTTGTTAGTAGAATGTACATAATAGTTCAGTTCTGTTTTATCTCTAATCCCATCTCTGACAATACAATTGTAAGTATGTTTATTACTGACAGTATTTCTGAAGAAAGCGGCAGCATTATTTCTCCAAAGTTATTCTGCGCCATCACGCTGTTTCCGTGACTACATGTTTCATTGCTGCTTAGTCATTGTGAGCGATTTTAGATTAATATGTGCATTCCGAAGTGCAAAAATGCCAATTCATGCTGACGCACAACTGCCCCTATAATGCGAATTTTCGACGGTCCCGTCGAATGCTTTTTGACGGGAATGGATTTCCAGTGAAGAAAACCACTTCCGACGAGCTCTTGCCATCTCCGCCTACATCCTACTTCCTTACGTTTCCCTTGCCAGGCTTAAACTATTTGATTGGTTTGTTTAAATTTTATAGTGTGACATTCACACACTACATTGTTTAAACCCGAGAGTGCTGCACTTTTTGAAAACCTATTGGACACCACAATACCACTTCTTTTCGACATTTCTGCGTAGGCATTTCACTAGAACTATACACACCCAGTTCTACTGACTCACATCAGTCCTCCACTGCACTGTCCTTCTTAGGTCGCCTCCTACTATTGTATGTAGCGCTCAAATCGGTTCAGGCGTATTAGCCCCGGATTGAAGCCATTAGGTACTTAGGTACTATGAGATGACAATTCGACCATTGATTTTCAAGAGAGGTAGTCAAAAATCAGGTGCTTTAAAGAAACATCTGCCTAGTTTAAAAATATTATTCATTATTATTTATTGTACGTAGTAATCCACGCGAAAAAAAAACACAACAACAGAAATCAACCCAAAACACAGAGAGAAGAAAATAGGAGGATGCAATTAGTATAACACCATAATTGACCAAATCGAACTGCTAAGGAACTTTCTGCGGATAGTGACAAACAGTGACACAAAAACTTCGCATTGCAACTTCGCCTAAACCAGCTGCCCGTTAATTGAAGAAACAACTTTAAAAGGAGTGGAACATTGGAAGTATCAAAACGGAAGAAGCTCATGGGCATCTTCCTCTAGGGGAATCGCAGAGAAAAACAACGGCTGCGTTTTATCTGAGACTGCCCGCTTTGTAGCATTTTGCTCGCCATGGGTTCCCACTCCTTTAGAACCGAAGGAGTTACGCGCAGAACACTCGTTGAGAGGGCGCTCCCGCTTGGAGAGTACAGTGCTTCTATCGGGTCTCTGTTTCTGCGAATAGAACGAGCTAAACGACCCACTGACGCTTCCTCATTATGCGATGACATTGACCCGGCGAGTGTCTCACTACTACATACAGGCTAGTTCACGCTTTTTAACTAGCAGAAGGAGAGGCCTCACTGCTGTCTGCCATCGCAATTTCAGCGCTTCAGAATTGGTGCAGGGAACATTATAAATACACCCATATGGATCTGCCAATTCAACGATTCTTGTGGAACACGAACAATACTAAGAAAAACAAGAGAAAAAAAGTTCAATAGTCAAATTTAACAAGACGGTGGCATTAAGAAAAAGAAAGCTCACCATCAGTGAGGCTGCGCTGCAAGGGGAGACAGCCAGAAGTAATGGAGGACAACCAACCCACAAGCAAAACGTTGCATGGAAATGTAAAATGTTTCGCATTAACCTGGCCAAGGTTTGTATGAAGTCAAACTGCACGAAGATACCTGAAGGACTGTGCAACACTGCTACTTAGTGCCAACGAAGATGGCTATCACATGCCAGTTGCTTGTTTGTGGCACAGAATGTGTACCCGTTAGTAACATATGGCAAGCTGTCAGATCTGGTGGTGCTTTCGATAGCCGGCCTGCGCCACTGGAAGGATGTAGCAATGGGTAAGTGAAGGTCAAGGAAATTCTAGTGCTTCAGACTTCAATGTAGAACCACGGCAAAGTGTCTAATTTTTGGAAGAAACTAGGTAGACCATAAAACTAGTGGGTGATAAGCCAACCAAACTTCAGCACCCTCACCCGCGCTCACGCCACCGACAGCATCGCCCTCATGCTCTCTGCCTCCAGGGCCTCATGGATACAATACCGTGAAACAAAACGAGAAAAAACACAAACCACGCGGAAAGGGAGCTATTTCGTCTGAGCCCCAGCAGCCATCGTCATTTGAGGTCTATTACTACATAAATGATCTAAGTATCACTTAAGCTAAATGAATTTCTCAGATCGCAACAAGAAGAGAGGCAACATGGACACAGGCATGAGAATACTTACTTACTAAAGCAAGGAATTCTAATTCTCAATTCACTAATTCTGATACCAACAGAACTACCTTCACCCAAAGTCTGAGAAAGGAAGGAAACAACCGTTAAGACACGCTGGGCGTTCGGAAGGTGTGTCATCAAGCGCTTTAAGTATTTTGATACCCAACCGATTGAGACACAAAGTGATGATCGGACTCCAAAAAACCTATATCTCTTCTTGAAATTTGACCCATGTGGTGTGGATAGTTAACAGGGAATAATATTCAAATTGTACACATAAGCGAAACGATAACATATCGCGCTCACAGTAATTATGAGTTATACCATGAACCTTATTGCTGACAAAGTTCCATACTCCTGATAAAGCAGAAGCAGAAAAAGGACAATTTGCTTAAAACGCTGTGCTCTGGCGCGCTACAGAGAGCACACCTTCTGGCGAAATGCTGCTCATAGCGGAAAGTAATTCCAGCTGCCGAAAATACGGCGAAATTGGGCAACACCTGCAGACTCACGCGACAGGAAGTTCGAGAATGCTGGCAGCATGAAGTTCTTACCCAGAACGCAGAACTCCACTTGTTTCGATCATGAACAAGCTGGAGAGGAACTCCAAAAGGACGAGAACCTGGACCATTTCCTGTCGAAAAGCTCACTTTTCAGGATGGTGAAGCCCCGTTCCAATGTCGAAGTTGGCACCTCCAAGCTGGTGCAATGTAGTGCTAGCAGTACTGCGTCTCCTAAAGCAATCGAAAAAGTTCTAACAGCTCGTCTATTGACGCTGTATGAACAATGTGCTGAAGAGCCGGCTTCCAAACGTCCGAGTCGAAACCCTTCTGGTCTCAAGCGCGCCGCATCTACAACGTCGCATCGCCAGGCATCGTTCAAGGACGATAAGAACACTTTTGAGCTCAATCAAATGCTTTGTAGGCGCAAATGCTCCGTGTCGTGGTATCCACAAACTGCCGGTCTAAAATTCTTTCTTAGTCTCGGATTCTTACCTTTCTTCTGGTATTTCAAGTATTCCTATATTCGATCAAACGCCGCCAGTGGTGTGATGGCGTAGAGCATTCCAGCCCAGTTAGAGGGAGATGCGGGTTAGAGTCCCGCCTGGCGCTAGAAGTTTTGATCGCAACCAGACATCGTTATGACAGCTTACAACCTCGATACCAGCCACTTGAGGCTTAAGGAAACTGATTTGCATCGTTTCTATCACGACCATCAGCTTAATGGTTCCATGCTGATATCAGCGGCCGGCTCATCCCGATATACGGGTGAGCGCTGATCGGTCCCATGAGGTGTGGATGTTGCATTCGATCAAACGGCGCCGGCAGTGTAATGGCGTAGAGCATTCCCGCCCGGTTAGAGGGAGGTGCGGGGTCGAGTCCCGCCTGGCGCTAGAAGAATTGACCGCAACCAAACATCGTTATGACAGCTTACAACCTTGATACCAACCACTGGACGCTTAAGGAAAGTGATTTACATCGTTATTCCTATATAATCTTACTCTTATTAGTAAATTTGGGGAGCTATTATTCTGACCCATTAGGCTTGAATCAACCTTGAAGAATATCATGCCCTCCAGTTTTCACGCCGCCACCGTCACACGTCATCTTGTTGCATTGCAAATGCAGCATCAGTGTCAGTCACAGTGAGCGTTGTGATCACGAAGCAACGATTGCGTTCAACGGCACGGCAAAAATATAGGGATCCTAGATTTCTGGAATATTGCGATGGCAGCCGGTGAACCCAAGTGGCTTGGAAGTGGCATACTTTCACAAAAAATTGTTGCTTCGAACAGCATTGCGTTGATTTAAAGCATCTCCGATTTTTAAATAAAAATATGTATTCAAGACAAAGGGCGCGTGTAGCGCAGGTGGAGGAGGCGCGACTGTCGCGTGCACCCGATACCAGGTTCCTGGTTCGGATTTCCCGCCCAGGCCGACCAAGCCTTCCATCACTCCGGGGTCGGTGAATTGGTAACAGACTTGTCTGGGAAGGATAAAGCGCTGACTTGTTCATCGGCTGGCCACCGCAAGTCATTGTATGACCAAATACGCATTCATGTCGCCTCCACGACATCCCGTAGAAGTAGAACGCGCTGGCGCATCCCAAAAGGGATTGAGTAACGCCGTCCTTTATCCTTATTCAGGACAAGCTGTTACTAACGACGGTTCATTGATACCATGCTTGCAGATGGATGCAGGAGCTCGTAAAGCATCGGCTTTTTCACATCCACTACTGTGGAGTCTGAACCACGTTCAAAGGCGCCTAAAAATTCCAGTGGTGCGAAATGTAGCAATTGAGCTTCGTCGCTTCCAACACCTGTTGGGAAACATGGCCTTGAACTTGAATGGCACCAATGAGTGCCATCAGCGTGAAGTGTGACCACAATCGAGACAGTCCCACAAAGAGGGTGCAGACGGTGGCACTCATGGCTGCAGCATGTTCTAGGAGTTCCTTAACTCACCCTGAAAGCCTTTGACTGAACAACCACCGTACATGTTCAGCATAGCTCTGTCTTGCGAGCATTGTAGTACAGGTCTTCAACGATTGAGGTTGGTGCTCAAAAAGGAAGAGGAAACACAGGCGAACAATATAATACGGTGAGAGAACGGGTTAGAATGCTCATGTAGTAAAGTGTCAACGCTCTACTAGTGAATGCCCGAACAAGTGACGATCCAGAGGTTGGCCGAACTCCCGTTTGAGTCTGATCCACCGTGACAGGCAGCGCTAGAAATAGCGCTGGATTCATGATAGGTTCCCACAGAGTCAGGTCTGCGGGTAGGCGCTGGCAACAACAATCGCTGTGTGTGTCGCATCTAACAATGGAAGGGTCTGAAGCGTATGTCTGAACGTGGAGAGCGAGTTATATACGGAGAATCCCCACCCCTCAATTAGTATAAAAATGTGTATGTTTTTTGCCTAGTCGTTAAACACAAGGAGTAGGGGGACCTTGAAATCATAGTGGAATGCGGCGCATCACGAGTTGGGGGGAGGGTCTTGTACGCCCGCGATGCGTCTGCAGGTCCTGGCTCGAAGCGCAGGTGGGTGAGGGGTTGACTCATGCGACCGAGGTCGCGGATTTGGTTCTTCTGTGCTGCTGCATTTTTTTTTATTTCAATTGACTGCTTGAGGTTTCGGGGATTCTGACGTCTATACCATTTTCAGACGTTTTCTGCGCATTTTCCAGCTGCACGCTGTGGTATTCAACATGATGATGTAGAAATGTTCAACATCAGTGATACACAGGTACAAAGTGCATGAAGCAGCAGTAGGCACAATACTGGCAGCGTATAAAAGCTCCTCACAGTTTGTTTCCATACATGGACCGATGACCTCGGGAAGAACCGTCCTGCTCGGATTTCCAAAGAAACCAAGATGTGACGTCGGAGGTGGTTCAAGTAAGAAATGAGGTCTGTGGATCCCGCAAATTAACCTAAACGGCATCGATACACTGTTTCCCTCATCTTTGTCTATCACCTGGAAATCAGTGGTCTGCTGGAGGTTTTCTAAAACCTAACACCGACGACGTCTGCCGATGCTAGAGTGGTGATCTACCTGCTCACGCTGAAGTGTGGCTCACCTTCAGATAAGGAACCCACGAGGGAAGAAATCAAGCTGGCCGAACGGATGGCCAGCATACTAAAGGAGTTCTAAGCACGTCAACTTGAGGTTGACGAAGACGTTGTAGTTAAAAATCCGGTCAGTAATATACAAGTCGCAAGAAGGGTACTATCCACAGCGTACAGCTTTAAAATTGGGCAAAAAAAAACGTCTGAAAATGGTATAGACGTCAGAGTCCCCAAATCTCAGCCAGTCAGCTGAAATGCAAAAACGTAGCAGAGCAGAAGAACCAAACCACGATATCATGAAGCAACGTCACTTCCACTGCGCTCCGAGCCGCTTGCCGACAGCTGCATCGCGAGCTAAAAGACCCCCAAACTCGTGATGCGCCATATTCCATTGTGACTTCAAGGGCCCCCTATTGCTTGGTTTTAACAAGTTGGCAAAAATAAACACATCTTTATGCTAACTGAGGGGTGGGGATTCTCCCTACATGACTCGTTCCCCCAGTTCAGACATACGCTTCAGAGCTTCCCTTGTAAGGGCAGTGACTCTTACACTGAAGCACTTTTCCAGATTACGGTGAAGTCCATCCTCCCACATCACCACCGCATTGCCTCATACGTGTGCAAGCTGACGCTGACGAGCTCAATTTCGACACTCTTACTCACCATCAGACGTTGACAAGAGTTGCCAACAAGCCTAGTATGCGAACCTCTGCGTCAGCTGTCAGCTATTGAAGATGTGATCTGTAGTATTGAGAGATTTCAGAATTCCTTGGTACAAAACCGGCAGACGGAGCGCGGCAACCCGTTAGGGCCTTGGCGGCGGCACGAAATTCTGCCAAATCTTCATGTCGATGTAAGTGCCGGATATCATGTCGTGGGTATTTAAGCATCTATGCTATTATACTTCTCTTGTCCAAACTCTGCCAAACAGAAGCCAATAGCAACACTTCCTGAGGTCGGAGTCAGCTTCAGACTCTTGTCATCGGGTGTTCTCCGCGTGTTTCGTGAACATGTGCGCAAGAGGCAACGAAGTTGACAATCGACCAATAGGAAGGTTTCAGGGGATTTATCCGAGTTACCAAAGTGGCAATTTCTCTCGCAATGTCTTACAAGGGAACTGTCTGAACAGTACGCCGGAACGGCAAGAACGAGTACTAGGAGAATCTCCGTCCTCCAAATAGTGACAGAACATGTTTTGTTTTTGCCGAATCCCTGAGGAAACGAGTAGGAGGGTTAATGCTTAATGGTCCGCAGAGCGAGCTTACCACGGCGGCGCAAGATACTGGCGCAGTGGTAGAGGAGCTGCCTCATGACCGTGAGATCGAAAGTTCGGTTCCCATGATTCGTCGCGTATTTGCACTTTTACAATAGTATCGGATTTCCATAGAGATTCTCGTATCTGAACTTGTCTTTGGAGTTTGCTACCGTAAGATGTTTTTACTACTTATTATTTGTCGGCATCTCGTAATTCAACAGCAATGTCCGAAATATACAAAATGCGTTTACATGTGTAACTTTTACTCCAAAAAATTGTTCTCGTCGTCAATGTAAGAAATTTTGACGCAGGAACAACATGAAACAGCGGCAGAATGCCAGAAAAATGCTTCAGATGGAATTTATTAGGTCGGTGAGGTGAGTGCCACCAGTGTACTCACAGTGTAGAATGATCTTTAACTCGACCTACCATCTTGATCAACATTGTCGCCTCTGTTATGCTTACAACACTGCCTCTACAATGTCTGCTAACCCTCGAGTGGTCATTCACCTACTGACACAGAAGTGCGGATCTCCACTGCATGCTGTCCCTTCGAGAGACGAGATGAAGCTGGCGGAAAGGATGGCAAGGGTCCTACAGGATTTCTAACTACGACAGCTGAGCTGGAAAACTACGAAGTGGAGAAGTTGGAGGTAGTGGAAGAAGGGGACCGAGAGTTGCAACCAGTAGAGGAGTGTGCCGGAGTCACGACGCCATTAACCAGTGAAGGCACTATCACGTTTCGAGAGGAAAGATCGTTTGGGAGGAAAAGATTTGGCTATACCGCAATTGTTATCCTATACAGTACCGGACGCGTCTTTTGAATAGACGCCGAAAAAACGGCACTTTTGCGGTTTTTGCGTCTTTTTGCTATAACTCGCCCAAAGTCATTCATTTGAAAAACCAAGAATGTATTTGAACTCAGGAGATCGGGCTGCATCGTTTGGTATATACATTTCATATGAGAGATCAAAAATGGCCAAAATTGAAAACTTGCGCTCCATTGAGAAAGCCGGCCGCGGACGAGTTGTCGGCCGCAAAGCGTAGAAAACCGTAGCATGCTCACAATTCCTCTAATTTGAGGTTTTCTGAGAAACGCTGGGCACCGTTCGATTCGTCTCTTCGAGATCTACACAGACCTGTATACGACTTCGCCGGACCACCCCATTTTCGCAGTGGGTGGTCAAAGATGACAGAGCAGACTTTTGCTATTGGAGAAGCTTATATTGCAGGACTTGCATGTTCTCGGAGCATCTCAAGCATGGCGTAAAGTGCTTTGTCATGCCAGGAATCCTCTGAGAGTGCACCGTGCACATGCATATAGGATCGAACCTATCAATAGAGGGGGGGGGGACAGTTTGTAGAGTGAGCGTTTAGGGAGTTTTATGAGAAATTCTCAGCCGCCCTACTTAGGAATTGCTGTACCCGGTCCCGGCATGACTTTGGAGTGCGCTGTAAACAATGTGTATAGGATCGAACCTATCAACTGAGTGGGCGGCGCAACAACTTGAAAAGTGAGCGTTTGCGTAGTTTTACAGAAATTCCCAGCCGCCCTGCACAGAAACTGCTGCACTCTGATCCGGCGAGACTTTGGAGTGCGTTGTGCATAATGTATATAGGATCGAACCTATCAATGGACTGGGCGCGACGGCTCCAGGTCCTAACTCCAACGCGACGTCGCGCGCTAGCCGCGTACGACGTCGCGGCGCTGAAACGCGGACGTGCGCTCGGTGACGCATGGTTAGCCACGGAGCACGAAATGTTCTCAGTGTTTAAGCTCCCAGACCACATTTCTAGCAAGAAACTTAAAATCACACAGAATGTGATAGGCAACAGTCTGCGGTAGGACAATCACTGATGTCGGTGTTCGGATTCAGACGACGTGTCAACGATGTCGCGCAAAGCACGTCGGACGTGAGAAGACATGTCACCGACGTCGTTCATCAGGTGCCTGGGTTCAGACGCCCAAGGATTCCGGATTCAGAAGACGTGTTTTCAGTGAAGTTGGGACCAGTAATGGGAGACCGGTGAAGGATGGGATTCCAGTAAGGGGGACCGGTAAAGGGTTGACCAATAAAGGAGGTACCAGTGAAGGTGAGACCAGCAATGGGGACCGGTGATGGGAGGGTGGATCCAGTGAAGGGGGAACCGGTGAAGGAGGGGAGAGGGGTCCAGTGGAGATGGGACCGATGAGGAAGGGACCAGTAATGGGGACCGGTGAAGGGGAGAGTGGTCCAGTGAGGGGTGGACCGGTGAAGGAGGAGGAGGGGTCCAGTGAAGGGGGATTGATAGAATGTTGACCAGCGAAGAGGGGACCAGGTGAAGGGGGACCGGTGAATGAGGGGAAGGGGTCCAGTGAAGGGTTGATGAATAAAAGGGGGACCAGTGAGGGTGGGACCAGTAATGGGGATCGGTAAAGGATAGGATGACCAGCGAAGAGGGGACCAGTAAAGGGAGGTCCAGTGAAGGTGGGAGCAGTAGTAGGGACCGACGGAGGGGGAGGGGGACCAGTGAAGGGTGAACCGGAAAAGGGCTGACAATAAAGGGAACCAGTGATAAGGGGCCATTAAGGGGGGGGGGGTCCAGTGAAGGTGATGGACCTGTTTTGCCCTATTCCGCTATACCATTCTTTATAGCAAAGCCAGTTTTTTTTATTGAATGAGAGAAGGCCTAAAGAGGAGAAGAAGACGTTCGGGTGTTCTATTCTCCGGGTTTCCAGACGTTTGGCGGCCGGCAGGCCGTTGAACGTCTGGTGCTCTAGTAAAGCGCCAAAGCACAGCAAAGTAACTTACGAACTGGCAAGGTTACGGTGGTGCGAAAATGCAGGCAAACCTTGTGTGACACGATTTTTTCAGATTTCGGTCGACCGCTGCGGGTACACGAGGCCAGCTGAGGCATGCAAACTCGCGGACGAGCAAAGCACCAGATGGGGCTAAGGCAGTTTAGGCAGCTGGAGAGTTAGGACCAGATTGTCGTAAAGTGCCTTCGGTGCTTTGCTCGTCCGCGAGTTTGCATGCCGTTAGCTCCCCTCGTGTACCCGCAGCGGTCGACCGAAATCTGGAAAAAATCGTGTCACACAAGGTTTGCCTTTCCAGTCTTAAGCTACGTCGCTATGTTTCAGCGCGCTTCTTGATCTTTCTACTGCCTACAAAATCCACAACTTCGAAGTCCGACGGAAGTACTTACAGCAGGGGAGAAGTTTCGATCAGGCAATCAAAATCTATCGATGTTATCGATCATTTGGATGGTACTATCGGTTTTCTCTCACAAGGGAAGGGTCTGAAGCGTATGCCTGAACGGGGAGAGCTAGTCATATAGGGAGAAGCCTCATCCCTCAATTGGTTTGAAAATGTGTTTATTTTTTGCCAAGTCGTTAAACCCAAATAGTAGGGGTCACAATGGGATACGGCGCAGCACGCGTTTGGGGGTCTTGTACGCCCGCGATGGGTCCGAGGCTCGGAGCGCAGGTGGGTAGAGGGTTGACTCATGTGAAAGAGGTCAGGGGTTTGGCTCCTCTGCGCTGCTGCACTTTTGCATTGCAACTGATCGGTTGAGATTTGATGGATTCCGATGTCTATACCATTTTCAGAGGGCGCGTGTAGCGCAGTCGTAGGAGGCGCGACTGTCTCGTGCACCCGATACCAGGTTCCTGGTTCGGATTTCCCGCCCAGGCCAACCAAGCCTTCCATCTCTCCGGGGTCGGTGAATTGGTACTAGGCTTGCCTGGGAAGGATAAAGCGCTGACTTGTTCATCGGCTGGCTACCGCAAGTCATTGTATGGCCAAATACGCATTCATGTCGCCTCCACGACTTCCCGTAGAAGTAGAATGCGCTGGCGCATCCCAGAAGGGATTCAGTAACGCCGTCCTTTATCCTTATCCTTTATTCCGTCGTCGTCTCTGCCTGTCTCTTGGAAATCAGAGGTCTGCTGAAGATTTTCTAAAACCTAATACTAGCAATGTCAACCGATGCTCGAGTGGTGATCCACCTGCTCATGCTGAAGTATGGCCCGCCTTCAGACAAGGAATCTTCGAGAGAAGAAATCAAGCTGGCTTAAAGGATGGCCAGCATTCTCAAGGACTTCGAAGACCGTCAACTTGATGTTGACGATTTTTTTTATCCAATTAGTTACCCTGGGATGAACACCTAGCTCTATAAGTTTAGCAACAAGTCGTTGGAAAGGAACTTTGTCAAAAGCTTTCATAAAATCAAAATATATTACGTCGACATCAGTTTTGTGCTCAAGAGCCTGTGTCCAGTCATTCAGAGTTGATAACATCAACGTTTCAGTGGATCTGCCGGTTCGAAAACCGTGTTGATCATTGGGGATTAGCGCATCTGACTCAAGAAAGGATACAAGAGAAGATTTGACTTTTCTTTCAAACAATATGGAGAAAACTGAGGTAATACTAATAGGACGATAGTTAGACACAAGGTGATGGGGGGTTTTCTTGGGAATCGGTGTAAGAAATGCATGTTTCCAAATGCAAATGAAATCTATTGGTATTGGTAGATCGATGCAGTTCACAGTCCGACGGGAATAACATTACTCCGACTTCCTTTAAGGCTGGTCACTCCTGTTGAGGTCCCCGGGCATCTCGCCCCCCCCCGCGACCGCAGTCTCAGCGCACGAGCCCTGTTTTGTTTCGCGTCTGGTGAATCGCCACACCCCGGAGTCTTTTCCCTAGTCCAATCTCGCAACCGCAACCACTCAGTGTCAGCGCTGCAAGCGTCAGCTTCACGGAATGAGCTCGGTCATTCCGTGAAGCTGACGCTATCGCTCCTGAGAGATAACATAAGTAAGATAGGAAAGCCCTTTCCTTAACCAAACCAGCCAACCGATCAGCTGAGCGATGGTTGGCAGTGGTACAATGCCGACACCAGAGAAAGAAAGAACGAATGCCTCTCATCGCAAACATGTCCTGAGCCTGAGAGTGACGCCCCGCCCCGTGTTTGACGCACTGCAGCCACTAAGCACTAAGAATCAAGTAGTACACACTCGTTGTTACCCGAAGGCTTTAAAAAACCATCTGAAAATCTCACGGATGCTGTGCAAAGTCTTATCTGTGGCACGTCTTCTGGACCCGGATACACACTGGATAGCGTCTGTAACACATTTGCTGAGTCCCGGTGCATATGTCACGACGTCTGCGACACGTCTTTTGCATCCCGACACAGCTGACACGACGTCTGTAGCACATTTTCTGACGGCACGTTGGACGACACAGAGAAAATACTGGTCCCCTTATTGGTCCCTCTCACTGATCCCTTCACTAGTCCCTTTTACTGGTCCCCCTTTAATGGTTCTATTACTGGACCCTTTACTGAACCCCCTTTAATGGTCTTCCCTTTAATGGCTCCCTTACTGATCCCCTCTTGACTGGTAGTTCACTGCTACCTCATTTATTGGTCTCCCTTCACTGGACCTCCCATCTTCACCGTTCCGCTTTACAGGTCCCCCTTCACTGGACCCTCTCCCCCTCCTTCACACCTTCACAGGTCCCACCCTCACTGGTCTCCCATTACTGGTCCCTCTTCACTGGTTCCCCTCTATTGTCTGCCCTTTTCCGGTTCACCCTGCACTGCCCCCCCCCCTCCCCTTCGTCGGTCCCCACTACTGCTCCCACCTTCACTGGACCTCCCTTTACTGGTCCCCTCTTCACTCTTCGCTGTTCCCCCTATCCTTCACCGATCCCATTGCTGGTCCCACCCTCACTGGTCCCCCTTTTATTCGTCAATTCTTTTCCGGTCCCCCTTCACTGGTCCCCATTAATGGTTCCTTCCTTAACGGTCCCCCCTTCACCTGGTCCCTTCTTCACTGGTCAACCATCTACCGTTCCCCCTTTCCTGGACCCCTCTCCCCTCCTTCACAGGTCCTCCCTTCACTGGACTCCTCCCTCACCGGCCCCCATTGCTGGTCCCACTTTCACTGGTCCCTCCTTTATTGGTCAACCTTTTGCCGGCCGCTATTGGACCCCATTCTTAACCGGTCCCCCATTAGCAGTCCCACCTTAACTGGTAACACGTCGTGTGAATCCGGAACCCCTGGCGCAACATCGGTGACACCTCTTCTGAACCCGGGCGCCTGTTGAACAATGTCGGTGAAATATCTTCCCAAGCCGCACGTGCTTTGCGCGACATCGTTGACACGTCGTGTGAATCGGGAATCCCTGGCGCGACATCGGTGACACGTCATCTGAATCTGGAAGGCCTTTCGCGACATTGGTGACACCTCCTCTGAACCGGCGCCTGTTGAGCAATGTCGGTAAAATGTCTTCTCAAGCCGGACTTGCTTTGCGCGACATCGTTGATACGTGATGTGAATCGGGAACCCCTGGCGCGACATCGGTGACATCTCTTCTGAATCCAGACACCTGAAGAACGACGTCGGTGAGATGTGTTCTTAACCCGTATGTGCTTTGCGCGCCATCGGTGACATCGTCTTAATGTAATCATAAATGTTCAACACCAATGATACACAGGTACAAAGTGCATGACACCAGTGCAAGTGCACCACTGGGTACCTTATGGGTAGCGTATAAAGGCTACAGGCTCCTCATTGTCTATTTCCATACATGGACCAAAGGCCTCGGGAAAACCATCCTGCTCGGATTTTCAAAAGAGACCTCGTTGTGACGTCGGAGGTGGTTCAAATGAGAAGCGAGGTGTGCGGATTCCGCAAATCAATCGCAAGCTAAACGGCATCGATACACTCTTTACCTCATGTCTGCCTATCACCTGGAATGAGAGGTCTGCTGAAGGTTTTCAAGAACCTAACACCAACAATGTCCTGTCCGCCGACGGTCGAGTGTTGATCCACCTGCTCACGCTGAAGTGTGGCCCACCTTTAGACAAGGAATCTTCGAGGGAAGAAATCAAGCTGGCCGAACGGATTGCCAGCATACTCAAGGACTTCGAAGCACGTCAACTTGAAGTTGACGAAGACGAAGAGCTGGTCCGCAAGATGAACTGATGGACGTGGAGAGGCAAGCAAGCAGTGGACATATGACGTTTCGGGTGGAACAATTTCACTCCCACGTCATTGTGTGCGACTTTCCTTTCGACCTGCAAAAAAAGGGACAACATCCTGAAGGTAAGTGTTGAAGCTGCGGGTAGATGCGGGTAGCTAAAGGAGGACGGACCTTCTATAATGACATTGAAGGTGGTGTCGATGGTGTACCTGTGAGGAGTCTGTAGCTTTTATACGCTGTCCGTGTTGTGACCTATGCTTCTGTTTCATGCACTTTGTGCCTGTGCATTGCTGGTGTTGAACGTTTATACATCATTATGTTGAGTAGCTTTCTCATTGCCTTGTGGTTAAAAAACCGGTCAGTAATAAACAAGTGGCAAGAAAGTTACTCTCCACGGCGTACAGCTGGAAAATTAGGCAAAAAAAACATCTGAAAGATGTCAGAATCCTTCGAATTTCAATCTATCATATAAAATGCAAAAATGCAGCAGAGCAGGAAAGTCGAACCCCCGACCTCCCACCCATGAAGCAGCGTCTCTATCCGCCGCCCTCCGAGCCACTTGCCGGCAGAAGCATCGCGGGTGTACAAGACCCACGAATTCTATTGTAACTACAAGGACCCCCTACTCCTTGTGTTTAACGACTTGGCAAGAAATAAACACATTTTTATACTAATCGAGAGGTGGGATTTCCCCTACATGACTCGCCCTCTCCTTTCAGATGTACGCTTGTCCTTGTCAGATTGCCTACACACAATTCGGCCACTTTGAACGACGCGCGAATCAAAACATCGTTCTTATCGTAAAGTCACGCTTCCCTGGTTTTCGAAGAGGAGTGCCACTAACTTGTCAAGAAATTGATAAAGAATATTCGAATATTCGAATAAACGAACATTTGAATATTGGCCTCTTTCGAATATCCTATCTTACTATATATAAAAGAGTAAGCGGTTATGTTTGTCCTTCCGTCTGTCCTTCCGTCTGTCCGTCCGTCTGTCCATCTGTCTGTCCATCTGGCCTTTCGTAAACGTCGAGTTGTAGCCATCCGGGTTCAGGCAAGGTACGTCGTGTTGAGAGGGGTCAGAAGACGCAAAGGGCGTCCGAGTTCCGAACATGTGTCATCGACGTCGCGCAAAGGACGTCCGGCTTGAGAAGACATGTCACTGACGTCGCGAAAGGCCCGTCCGGATTCAAAAGACTTGTCACCGATGTCGCGCAAAGCACGTTCGGGTGAGAACACATGTCACCGACGTTGTTCAACAGGCGTCCGGGTTAAGAAGATGTGTCACCCGTGTCGTGCCAGGGGTTCCGGATTCACACGACGTTTACCAGTGAAGGTGGGACCAGTAATGGGGGACCGGTGAAGGATGGAGGTCCAGCAAGGGGGACCGGTAAAAGGTTGACCATTAAAAGAGGGACCAGTGAAGAGGGACCAGACAAAGGAGGGGAACGTTGAGGAAGGGGCCATAAACGGGGAACGGTTAGAAGGAGGGGGGAGAGGGGTCCAGTGGAGATGGGACCGATGAGGAAGGGACCAGTAATGGGGACCGGTGAAGGGGAGAGTGGTCCAGTGAGGGGTGGACCGGTGAAGGAGGAGGAGGGGTCCAGTGAAGGGGGATTGATAGAATGTTGACCAGCGAAGAGGGGACCAGGTGAAGGGGGACCGGTGAATGAGGGGAAGGGGTCCAGTGAAGGGTTGATGAATAAAAGGGGGACCAGTGAGGGTGGGACCAGTAATGGGGGACCGGTGAAGGATGGAGGTCCAGCAAGGGGGACCGGTAAAAGGTTGACCATTAAAAGAGGGACCAGTGAAGAGGGACCAGACAAAGGAGGGGAACGTTGAGGAAGGGGCCATAAACGGGGAACGGTTAGAAGGAGGGGGGAGAGGGGTCCAGTGAAAGAGGGACCGGTAGAAGGTTGACTAGTGAAGAAGGGACCAGGTGAAGTGGGAGGGGGCGGTGAGGAAAGGACCAGTAATGGGACCGGTGAAATGGCGGGGGACGGGGGTCCAGTGAAGGTGGGACCAGTAATAGGGATCGGTGAAGGATAGGGGACAGTGAAGAAGGGACCAGTAAAAGGAGATCCAGTGAAGGTGGGAGCAGTAGTAGGGACCGACGAAGGGGAGGGGGATCAATGAAGGGTGAACCGGAAAAGCGCTGACAATAAAGGGGAACCAGTGAAGAGGGACCAGTAATGGGGAACAGCGAGGGTGGGATCGGTGAAGGAGGAGGGGTCCATTGAAAGGGACCTCTAAAGGGTTGACCAATAAATGGGGTACCAGTGAATTACCAGTCAAGAAGAGGGGACCAGGGAGCAATTGAAGGGATGACCATTTAAGGTGGTTCAGCAAAGAGTCCACTAATAGAACCAATAAAGGGGGAACAGTAAGGGGGAAGTGAAGTGAAGAGGACCAGTGAAAGGGACCAATAAGGGGAGCAGTATTTTCTCTCAGTGTCGTCGAACGTGACGTCAGAAGACGTGCTACAGACGTCGTGCCACGTGTGTCGGGGTGCAAAAGACGTGTCGTAGACGTCGTGGGTGGGGGTGTGGGGAGGGAGTAGGGAGAATGAGTAAAGGAATCGGAGTAATGTTATTCTCGTCGGACTGTGAACGATATCGAGCGGTCTACCAATAGAAATTCCATTTGTGTTTCCACAGATTAAGCACTTCGGATTGAAACGCTATCTATTCCTCACCATGTGTAGAACCAGTACCTCAGAGAATGAATCCGTAATGTACGATAGAGGGTGCATAGGCCCCATAGGAGCACTTTTGAAGATTCTGCCCTACCGTATCCCGATATACCATTCTATATAGAAAGACCAGTTTTTTCTGTAGTGAATATGAGAAGGCCTAAGGGAAACAAGAAGACGGTCGGGGTGTTCTATTGTCCGGGCTTGGAGGCGAAGCCCTTAACCACACGTTTGGCGGCCGCCAGGCCGTTGAACGTCTGGTATTCGAATAAAAGAATAATTCGAATATTGGACCTTTTCGAATATTCAAATAAATGAGCAGTTCGAATATTGGAATTTTTTCGAATAGTCGAATATTCGAATGTTCGAAATTCGAAAAGGATAAGGGTATAATGTGCACGAGACAAGGGGAGCGAGAGGAGTCATGTAAGCTGGGCTCCAATATTGCGCGTCTCAAAACAGCGACAACTGATCGAGCACAACGTGGTACGCTACAATCTTCTCAGAGGGTAGAGTCTGCCTCCAACTACCTTCCATTTCTGACCAAGCCGTGGAAGCCGTGTGTCAGTGCCTGTTTCGAGCAGATTTGAACATCTACAATATGCTGTTGTAATTAACACCCAAGGGAGAATATCGAGTGGATACTAGTTCTTAACCATTCCCACGACCGCACTTCTATAACGGATCTGTACTTATGGCAGTAACGGAGGCTGCGCTCAAAAGAGGGTGGTATAGCAAATTCAGTGTTTAATCTAAAATGGATTGCAATGCTTTAGGAAACAGGCAGGTGCTAAGTGTTCGCATCAGAGAGCACACGCAATACCGCTCGTGTTGCACGGTCAAAAACACGTTGCGAAGGGTTAATCCGTCGCAAACCGTCGTGTACTCAAAACTCCTCCATATCAAGGTTCTTTGAGAAAAGATAGACAGCTCTCGGTTTGTCTTCTCGAGATCTACACAGCCATTTGCACAACGTTACCGGTACTCCATTTCACCACAGGTGGTTCAAAATCTACTTGAACAGGCTTTTCCAATTGGAGCGGCTTATTTCCCAAGACACGTGCATATGCCTTCGGAGTCTCTCAGGCATGACGTACATTGCGACTAGCAGACTATTGTAGATGGTAGGCGAAGGCGAAGCTCATAAAGCCCACTAGCTAGACACTGCGAGAAAAACCCAAAGGACACGATTTTACATCAAGTGCACGAAAATGTATAAAATGCAAATAATGAGTAATATTTAATTAGCTAGTAATCCTATCATCTACCACTATATAATTGAGTTAGCCTTTACGCGGGACATCTCACGCAGGTTAGAAATCTATGGCGCGTAACCCCTATGCCGCGTCACAAGCGTCTGGAGTGAAAAGAAGTATCACCGACTCGTTTAACGAGCGGCCACTTTCAGAATTCGGCATTATCCCTTCTTCTTCATCTTCTTGTTCTTCTTGTTCTTCTTGTTCTTCTTCTTCTTCTTATTCAGCGTTTGTCCCGCTTTCTTGCGGGGTTCGCTTTCCTGGAATATTGGCGCCACTTTTCCCGATCAAACGCCTGATCAGGGTGTATGTAACCTAGCCATCTTCAAGTCCTGATGCAGCGTATCAAACCAGCGCTGCTTTAGTCTCCCTCGTGGCACTTTCCGGGCACCTCGAAGTTAAGGCCAGTCTTTCGGACAGTGTCACCGCTTGCGCGAAGAACATGGGTGTGCCATCTCAGACGAGCTTCACGCAATTTCTCAACTATCGGGGTGACACCAAATCTTTGCCGAATGGAATCGTTGGGCACACGGTCGAAACGCGTAACTCCGGCCGTCCACCGCAGCATCTTCGTTTCCATTACGCTGAGGCGCCTTTCAATTTCCTTGGTAACGGGCCAGCTCCGTAAATAGCTACAGGTCGAAAGACTGCTCTGTAGATCTTCGATTTAAGATGCTCTGGTATCTTCTTGTCTCAGAGCACTCTCGTCAGAGGCGCTACTTGGACCACGCTGCACCCACACGTGAATTGGCTTCAACGAGTAGACCGCCATCGGACGCGATTGCTGATCCCAAGTACTTGAATACCGAAGTACGTAGCAGCTCATTGCCGTTTACCTAAATGGAGCTGGATTCATCTTCGTCAGTCGTCATATACTCGGTATTCTTAACATTAAGTTTGAGTCCAAGTCTCTCCAAGCGATCACACCAAGTTTGTACCTGCCGCTGGAGATCAATCTTGTCTTCGCTAGCAAGCATTACATCATCAGCATAAAGCAACGTCCAAGGGACTGGCTGCTGAAGATCACGCGATATGGTATCCATAACGACGAAGAGCAGAGGGGAGAGCGCAGAACCTTAATGTACTCCGACAGATGGGAAACTTCATCGACGTACCTGCTGGCGCTTGGACTCTACTCCTCGGTTAAGAGTAGAGTAGCCGCATCCACTCAATAAGCTCTTCGGGAACATTGCTGCCTTAAAGCATATCATATCACTTCACGCGAAACGCGATCGAAGACTATCTCCAAGTCGAAGGAGGCAAGATGCACCGGCTTCTGTTTCTCGCGGTGCTTTTCTATAAGTAGACGACGGCGCGTATGGCATCGATAGTTCCACAACCCAGGTACGAAGCCACACTGGATGCTAGAAAGCTGGAATACGTCACGAATGCGTCCATCAACTATTCTCTCAAAGATCTTCATGCTATGCAAAAGCAAACGAATTGGACAATAGCTTGTGCAGTCTGCCGGACTGCCCTTCTTTTTCCAAATCGGAATCGTCGTGCTTCTCTGTCAAATATCGGGTACTTTCTCCTCTGCAACCATCTGGTTGAAGAACATCGTAAGCCACTAGCTGGGTACCAGGATTTGGACTTCCACAAATCGGCCGCCAGATCATCAGGGCCCGTTGACTTGCCTGGCTTCATCTTCCATAAAGCAGCTTCTGTCTCCTCAATAGTAATTTTCAAAACGGATATTACACGGGAGGAGCAGAGGGAATGGCTAGGTGGGCAAACTCTACCGTCGAGATTTCCTCAAAGTAGTTTCGCCATCGATTCAAGGCCATTTTGCGGTCCATTATGCGATGGCCATTCTCACCGTTGATGCCAAATAATTTTTCAACATCTTCGGTTTGGCGATGACGAAACTTGGCGAGTCGATAAAGAAGTCGCTCACTATCGCGCGACTCAAGTCTCTCGCTGACATCATCGAGTGGCTCCTGCAACGCCCACTGCCCTCTTGGCCGATTTCTTCGCTTCCTGATACAAGCACCATTTCTCGGCTGTCTTGTCGCTGAGGAATGCATGGTATAACCTCTTCTTCTCACAAACTTTTCCTTAACCTCGTTAGTCCACAGCCATGACTGTCTATCGACCTTACGCCGTCCCGGTTTCGTAGCCCAAGTTCGGAGAGTGCCGCATCTAGCATGGGTTCGGTGGCACCCCGCCAGGTTTCTTCGACGGTCGTGACCGTCGGCAACCGAATGCGAGATGTCACAGCTGGTTCATTCTCTTTCAATCGCCACCACTTAATTCTTGCTCGTCCGCAACGCTCGATCTGCCTAGTGCTCAGAGGAGCGGTCTTCATAGTGCAGATCAGCGGTCGATGTTGCGTAGCGACCGTCTCGTACGGCACGATCTTCGCATCACTGACTAGCCCTTGGTCTCAAAGTCGATTTGCGTTTTAGTGTTCCAGCTATAAAACGAGATGAGGTGGGAGACACGTTTTCGAAACTTCTGTTCACGATGGTGAGATCGTGCGAGTCTGCATACTCAAGTATACGCTCACCATCGACGTTACGTGGTTCTTATCCGAAACCACAATGACAACAGTAACCGCCTTTTGTTGCTCCAACGTGACCATTAAGATCACCTGCAACAATAATTACGTCCAGCGACGGAACTTTTGCTGTATTCTCATCATAACAGGCTCCAAAACTCATCCTTGTATCTTTCGTAGCGACCAGTCTGCGGAGCATACTCAGAGAAGAAGCGATATATTCGCCGTTCAGCAGCTACAACGATCTTCATCAAGCGTCGCTATAACACTCCACGCTTCCAATCGCGTCTCCGAAGCGTTCGGAGACGCGATTGCAAGCGACAGCGATACCAACACCGCTGGCGGTCCTGGAACTGCCGCACAAACGGCCTTAAAGCCTCGGCCTACGTCCCTTGACTTGCTGCAGGACCACCTCGTCTCCTGCACCGCACAGAAGTCAACCTTTCTTCGCCCCAGTGCCTCTGCCAACTCAAAGGAGCAGGCCGACAACGTACCTACATTCTGCGTTGCCACGCGGGTCCTGCTTACGTTACGGGACTTTCGGACTAGCTCAGTTGCCCCCCGATGCCGTCCTCGCATCAGGGACCTTTCATACTTCACACACTCGCCGGGCTTCGCGAGTGCGCGGCAGCTCACGCGGACGCCGTAGCATTATCTCGCGATACATGAAGCACCATCAACCATGTAATGTGACTTGGAATCTCCATAGGCCGGCCTGTCACAAGGGCCTGTCGCCTGCACTCGAGTGTCTGTGTTCACGTTGTTTGTTGTTTCAAAAGAAGTGCCACACATGTCACAGGAGACGAGCGTCCTACCCCCTCGTCCCCTTGGCCCGCCCACCAACAACCCCCTGCGCTTGCTCGAGAGTCCAGTGGCTACCTTACGAGATAGTGGAGACGCAGACATTTGCCACGCCTCTGTTTAAAGGGCGGGAGTAGAACGCCTCTCCGCCCATGTCACGCAAGCGATGTTCGGATTCCGAACACGTTTAATGACGGACCGTTGAAGGGGAAACCAGTAAGCGGGGAACCAGCGAAGAGGGGTCCAGTAATGGGGAACCAGTGAAAGGGAGATCAGTAAAGGGGAAGAGGAGTAAAGGGAAAACCAGTAATGGTGGGAACAGACCAGTTAAGGCCGTAATAGAATTGGTCGAATAACACCCTCTTCTTAAAATGCGGGAATGAATCGATAAGTCACCATACCATTGTGAGCGATTGCAATTATCTGCAAGCTTGCAAACAGGATCGCGACGAGCGTATCTATTCCCACAACGTCACGTTGATGAGTCCGCGACCTTACCACTAGACAACCCGATCACCATAGCAATTGGGTGAACATATACCT
Organism: Heligmosomoides polygyrus polygyrus; assembly: GCA_947396885.1. NCBI lineage: Eukaryota > Metazoa > Nematoda > Chromadorea > Rhabditida > Heligmosomidae > Heligmosomoides > Heligmosomoides polygyrus. The sequence continues at coordinate 57,963,884 of OX377205.1, forward strand.
ACCCGCGAGAGCCTACTGCCATCCAGGTTTGTCGACTGCATATGGGACCCGGGTGAAGGTAAATGCATTTTCGTATTTCTGAGGCAGAGGCGCTTCCGTCCGTATGCAGCACTTCAGCTGTACAGATTTACCGCTTGGATAGTCTCCTTCTAAGGCTTGTCAACCAAAGAAATGCAGAATATTGTACTTCCGTATGCTCTGCCTGGTTCATAAGCTGCTCGCTAATTTTCTCCTCATCCTATGTGGGAGAGTAATGATATTGCGATTGATATTGTGAATAAGGATAGCGGTAATTCGGCGTAGCTCTGATAAGTTCCAAAAACAGCTATAAATATAAAAATTGCCATCTGTAAAGAAAAGCAGAGCATAAACGGATAAACGGCGACATTAATAAATCTCCTTGTAGAATGTTGACCTCACTCTGATCCTGTGGGATGTCGTAGACAAATTGAATGCGTATTTGGCCTATATGGACTCATAGTGGCCACGCGACAGGTCACTATTATGTTCCCTCCTGATAAGTCTGGCAGCAAAACACCGACTCCGAAGGGATGGAAAATTTGCTTGGATAGGACCCGAACCTGTTTCGTGGTGCAAGACCTTTGTTTCGTGGTGCACATGATAGCCGGCTCCTCCGGATAGACTGTCATGCACTAATTGTGCCAGAATAAATGTAGTCTAAAAACATGGGCACTTGGACACAATAGATAAGAGATCCAGGGGTAGTACGAGCTCTTTTTTGACAATAAGAACCATATCATGGGCGCATAAATGAATCTGAATAGAACGGGAGATCTTCAAAACATAACCACGTAGCAACATTATACGAAAGGCGGCATGTTGTGCGCTTTTTCCTTCAAATTTTAGAAACCCGTTCAAAAAGAAGCACTAATCTGGAGATGAGAGGACAACAATTCTATCGCTTTAAAATCGAGAACTTAGCAAGGCTGTACCAGGTGGCGAGTTACCTAGATTGGAGGTGTTTCGGGCATTGTGGCAGCAACAGCGCCGCGTCGCTTTTCAGCTAAACTGGTACTGGGCAACGATCTCCGCGTAATCCGAGCTCCACGGAATGAGTACCGCGAACAATGCATTTCACGACGGAGAGCCGTCCACGTTGGCATGCTGGGGATTTGGAATACCGGGTATCAACTTCTGTGGCCTTCCGTGCAGCGTGGTCGTGGCGGCTATTCCACTGTATCGCCTGTGTTTCAGGCGATATCTGCACGTTGCGGAACTCGCTGAATTTGAAGAGGCGCTGCACTTCTGACCTCCGGATGCAAAGCTTTCGCTCAACACACGAGACGGTGTCCAGTTGCGAAGATCGAAACCGCTTTGATCATCCAGTCTGCGCCAGGTACTCGGAATAGAAATCGGACATGTCCTAGGGGGGGGGGGGGAAGGGCACTTCACTCACTCTCTCTGAAAATTGCGATAAAGTGTAAACTAAACTATTTCACAAGGGCAGCACACTGGGCTAGCCTATGAGAAGGCCTTTCCTTGGAAATTCTTAGATGGGCAGCCATCCCTGTTCGCGTTTGCCTCGTATGCCCCTCCCACTAGGATAGACTTATGAAACTTAAGAAAGCGTTCTTGATGCTACGGTTGGGACACGTTTCTTCTTCAAAACTTACTTCCTCCTCGAAGAATTCGCCTGGCCAGATTGAAGCACAGGTTTAAATGAAAGCATAACAGCACGAACACGGATGCAGTGTGAACCAGCTGGAGCCGTCATTTATAATATTTGTATTCCAAAACGATGCTCGACGATTGGGAATTACGACGGGAAAATAAACGTTTGCCCTAGTCGGAGAAACGCGGATTGCGGCCGCTCGAAGTTTTCCACTTTACACGTTTCTCAACGCATTTATGGTATCGGTTCATGTGGATGCACTCTTGCGCAGCTTGAAGAGCATAGACGCGTTCTGTAATTAAAAGCTTTTCTGGAGACTATCCCAACGCTAAGTCTGAATTCGGAAGTAGTGAATACGGACAGGAGCGGCTCTGCGCTCGAAATACGAAAACACGATCATATCGCCCCGATCGGTGCGAACAATAGAGTTCTCGCCGAATAAAGGCTGGGTGCAGTGGCCTCTCACATTAGGGCATTGTTTCGTCCTAAGCGACGGTGATCGGCGGTCTAGGATGGCCGACTCATAGGAAGGAGACCGAGAGTTCGAATGCGCGCCTGTGGTTTCGTGTCATCACCTGTCGTCCCGTTGATCACCGACTTCCTCCAGCAGCGTCTCCATTCGTCCCTGTCGCATGCCAGAGTGCTCCAATGGATCCTCCTCGCTCGAGGGACGCGAAGAGCGTCATATCGGTCGTTCAGGGACTTCACGAAAAAAGTCCGACCAGGGCGTAGGTGAGCGTCCTCGTGTTCTCTTGATATCCCGCGAAATGCAGTTGGTGACGGCTCTCGTCCAACGGGTGTCTGCGAAGCGCATTATTGGGCCGGCCCACCTAATTTTGGACGACATGGCCTGTGCGACAGCGTCTCTTATCTTCGAACGTCGACAAAGCTCGGAACTCCGGAGGCCTCTCACTTGCGTGAGTCATGTCACTCCGAGCATCGTCTTCTCGATTCCACGCTGCGCGACGCTCATCGCGTGTTCATCCTGCTTTCGTATAGCCCAGGTCTCTGAGGCGTATGTTGGGGCAGGAAGAACAGTGGAGTCGAATAGGTGGGCACGGAGTCGGACGTTCTTCGTCTTCTTCACGACTTCTTCGACGCTCTTGAAAGCTCCCCAAGTCGCTCGTTTCTTCTTGCTCAGCTCTGGCGCTAGGTCGTTGGCCATATTGACTTCGCGACCCAGATATACGTAGCTGGAGCATTCGGAGATGTTCGTTTCGTTGAGCGAGAATGGGGCATCAGAAACTTGTCCGTTCCTCATGAACATCTTCTTCGTAAGACTCAGCTCCAACGTTCCCACATACGCGATCGAAGTCGGCCAGCATTCGCTCTGCCTGGCTGATGCTCGGTGTTATGGGCACGATGTCGTCAGCGAAGCGGAGATGGTGCAGCTGCCGGCCGTCGACCTCCACTCCCATGTCTTCACATTCTAGTTCGCGCATGACGTTTTCGAGGGTGGCGCTGAAGAGCTTCGGGGATATGGTATCCCCTTGTCGAACCCCTCTCTTCACGTCAATGACGACGTCGTTGTAGAATGGTGAGATCTTGGTCGTGAATCCACTGTACAGCTCTCGAAGGACCCTGATGTACTGAGTAGGAACGCCCTGGGTGAGCAGGGCCTCCATGACCGCTTCAGTCTCGACGGAGTCGAATGCCTTCTTCAGGTCGATGAACGTAAGTCAAAGCGACAGCATGTACTCTCGCAACACTTCGATGAGCTTCGTCACGGTGCGTATGTGCTCGATCGTGCTGAATCCTCTCCGATATCCTGCCCATTCGCATGACTGTCCTTCGTCCAGCGTTATGCTAATCCTATTCAGGATGACTCGAGTGAATAGCTTGTAGACTACGGACAGCAGGCAGATCGGGCGGTAGTTGCCAATGTCGTGCTCGTCTCCTTTCTTGTACAGCAAAATGTCCTGCTGTTCTTCCACTGAGACGGAACCTTGAACTCCGACAGGTAGCGTGTGAAGAGCTGCGCCAGGGTGTTTATGAGCGTTGGCGGAAGGTTCTTCATGTGTTCGGGTCTGACAATGTCAGGACCGGGTGATGTACGATTCTTCACCGACCGTCGAAATGGCTGTCGGATCTCGAGAGGACAACGGAGACGACACTTCCATTCTGCGATAGAGAGCATGGCGCAGGTGGACGTGGCTATAGTCGAGGAGAAGTGGATGGCCTTCTCCTTGGTCCTTCTGGAAGAGGTGACGGTTTCGTCAGGACGTAGGAGGGCCATCATCTTGGCGGCTAAGTTACGGCGGGCATTGCGGATGCTCAACCCTGCCTCTGCAGTTTCAGGCAACACTTCCGCCCTTCTCTCCTTAAGATCCTCCTTTATCGTCGCTCTGCATAGCCTTGCAAACTCGGACGTCGGCTGGTAGCTGGCTGACGCTCGTGCTGCTCCACGCTGGCGTATCAGCTCGAGAGTTTCCGGAGATAGACGTCTCTTGGTGGTCTTCAAGCTCTCGGCTCCTTTAGCACTATCACGCGGGGGGGGGGGGTCCTCGTCGATGTTGTCCATTACGATACCTTCCCAAAGGCCGGCAAGAGAGGTGTACATGTACAGTTGATGACCGTTCTGGGGCTCATCTTCCTGAAGTTTGCGGCCTTCTCTCCTTGACGCGAAAAGCGGAACCTCGCGCAAAGGAGGCGGTGAATTTGGGGACAACGGAAACGTCGGTCGGGCAATACTTGCGGTTGAAGATGATGTGGTCGATCTCGTTGTGGAATTGGCCACCGGAGGATTCCCAGGCCCATCGTAGGGATGAGGCTTGTGGAACTGTGAGTCTTGGTCGACATGATAAATTCAGACAGCCTTTCATCTTGCTCGTTCCAATCTAAACCGTGACTCCGATGTGGAGTTTTCCGGCAACCTTCGTGGCCCGATCTCGGCGTTGGAGTCACCGACGATCACCTTGTAGAAGATGTGATCTTCCTTATAGAACTTCTCCAGCTCCACGTAGAAGGCTTCGACCTCTTCGTCGTCGTAGTCGGATGTTGGGGCATACGCGACGAATGCAGTCAAAGCTGGCACGGAACCACATCGCTTCAGTCGCAGACGTCCGATTCGGCTTGTCAGAGACTCGTACGAGTCGATGTTCATAGCCAAGTGCGTGTTGACGAGGACACCAACGCCGCCTACTCCCCTGCTGTCGCATGTTCCGAGGAACAGTTCTTCTCCGGAGTCGTAGGCGGCGCGTAGGGGGTGGTGTCTTCTCGTCTCGGTCAGTCCGATAACGTCGTACTTGATCTTCCTGGCTCGCATCATCAGGTCCTCGATGGATGCTTCCGATGCGAGCGTGCTGGCGTTGTAAGTACAGATCGTCATCCTAGTTCTTCTCAATTTGCGCAGCCTGGTTAGGCCCTGAGATTTTAGCAGCCTCTCCGCACTCGTCCTTCCCATCGCTGCAGAAATGGGGGCTCTATCGGGATCAAGGGAATGAGGCCCTTTGGGGCTACATACGACTGGAGTGCACACGGTAGCTAGTCCGGCTCTGTCGTGTGGGCGAAGAACTCTGTGCAGCCAGCCAGACAGCCCAAAGGGACGGAACGAGACTTAAGGCGGCCTCGAGTCGCCTTACATGCACTCCCACTCTACCAAGTGCCAGCTTTTGTCCGGGACGACACAGTTGCAATCCGACCAAATACATCCACGCACACTGTGCATGAACATTCCACTCCCACGCACAAGGAACGCGTCAACTCGGCACAGCAGGAGCAAGGAGTCCATCCTCTGCATCCCACCTGCGTCTCTGGGCAGTACACGGTCGCTTTTGGTCCGCATTTCGTTCTCCTATCCACCACCCGGGTACGCTCCAGATGGCCCTGCGACAAGCGGCCCAAGATCCCTCTTAACAAGAGGGCCCGAAGGCTCTCTAACGAGAGAGATCCGTGATTCCTATGCTATCGTACCATTTGCTTATAAAAGTTATTCTATTTAACAGCAATATTTTTTGGGTTTCAATCCTTCCCTCCACTTGGTTTAGAGGATAAAGTGTTACACGTCCAATTCCGTCGTGTCGCCGTCCCGTTTGTTGTTTCACGCCGCCTACCAGGGATGAGCGGATAACGCAATTTTGAAACTCGGATAACGGATAGCGGACAATTTTGCCCAAATTGGCCGGATAACGGCACTACATTGACGACGCTCTATGGGATTTCCTGCCTCCTTAGGTAAGAAGAGCTTAAGCCGTCCGAAGCACCTACTTCGCCAGGGCCGATGGAATGCAACCAACCAAGTTTATCGGGGAAGACCGTCAAGCTTTGGAGCCAAGACTGTTTTGCAATGCCATATTTTGGCCACCCGACCGATGTTTCGGTATAAAGCCTTCTTGAGTGTCCTGAGAAGACAATGAGAGCTTAAGGCCTATGTCATCCCTCCGCTCACCCCGAGCGAAGCCTAATGATAAGCTCCCATATCGATCGCGCGAAGCGATGAGTCGATATCGGAGCCTATCATTAGGCTTCGCTCGGGGTGAGCGATGGTACATTGTATGACATAGGCCTAAGGAAATTATTCGTCCAAGGATCATTTCAAGTACGATTTACAGTCAACAAATTTTCATTTCTTTGCGATTTAAAAGATTGAGAGAAAACGAGACGGATGTAAGAGTCATTCACCTCTTATTCACTCACACTAATTTTGATCTACCAGGAACTTGTCCGCCTTGCATCGGTTTCCGCAGAGTTAACTGGGTTTACCAAGCGCTCGCATGGTTCTTTCTTTCAATTAAGGCTAAAATATGCTCCTCGGATGAGAAATTCCTCCGACCCGTCATTGTATATACGTTTCGTCTTATAAAAAAGTCGGTTAGGCTCAAACTAAACAGAGTAATAAAGTATACATAAAATTTTGGTTCGACAGCTTGATGAGTAGCACTACTGTTATTCGACAATCTGCCAAGATCGGAGGCACTTTAACGCGAGATTATCTGGGACGAATAAAACATTAGCTTTTTCATCGGCTAGTCACTGCAAACTATTGTGTAGGCCAAACAAAATGCCATTCATTCAATGAATTGTGACATCCAAAAGAGTAGGAGCAGAATATCTGGCCTATCCCTGAAAGGGAATGGTATCTTATATAAGAGAAAACTTGCACTAGAAAACTCACTGTAAAGGTGCTTAGGTTGTTAGAAATCGGAGTTAGTCTACATGCTTTGCGCCTGTTTCTATTCTGCTCGCATTCATACTGTGGCATTCGTCCCACGCTTTACAACAGCCTACACTGTAAAGATTCCATTGCCGGAAGCAATCAAATCCAGACCACTGCAGTCGTGGAAAAACAAAGGCAGGATGCGAAGGTCGGCGCTTAAGAATTCTTCTTTGGATGCGCTGGACCCTCCTCATCTATTTATGTTATCGAGGCGCTTGTATTTTGCTCTGCTCTACACATGACTTGCCGATAATCAGCTAAAAATGTTTAGTAAGTCTCCCAAACGCTTTGTTGCTCGTTATCCGGCCATTTTGGGCCGGATAACGAGCAGCAAACGGATAGGATAACGGATAGGAACTTGTAATTAGGTGAGGATGAGAATATTATAAACATGACTGTGAGTTCATTCAAGCCTTTAATGGTACGTAAGAAGCTGTTGCTAGTTGTGTTGTGTTCAATTTTATGTTTGTTGTAAGTTTTTGTGACCTGATATTTGTTTATGTGACACTTCTTATGTAATGCATGACTATGCTCATCTTTGATAAATAAATGAACAAATAATAAATGATCGTGCTTCAAGTGTTCTGACAAGGAAGGTCAATGAACGTCCCGTGGCAATTTTCAAAGCGACCTATTGAGGAGTGTAAGGGGTTGTCTGAGAAGCACCGTAGTGGTTTTCAAATTTTCTGCGGATACCTTGGTAGGTCAAAATTGCAAAAACCGGATCAATTCAGTGCGGGCCGATAGAGCAGATGTCTGGATCTGCCATGTCGTGATTAGAAACTAACCTGCAAAACATTTGGGGTGGCGTCGGGTAGTGGGTGGCATAAAATCACCAACTACCCGACAGTAGCGGAATTACAGCGAACTCACAATTTGCTTGTTACCGATACGGTAACCAAAGCGGAACACTGAGGTGCGCTGCTCACGAGCCAGTAGCGGCGATTGGATGGCCGAGAGGGGTGGGGCGGACTTCCGGGAAGAGAGTCATGGGTTCGGATCCGGGGGCTAGGATTCTGCATTGCTGGGCTTGCTTACTGTTCTTTTCCAAGTGTAAATCGACCACGCGGAAACGTCTATCTGGTTTGTGATCAGCGCCTCAATTAGCCTACAAGGCGAACTATGGGTGAAAATTGCTTTCGATCTCCAGAGTCGTTGGAGTAACAGTTCGATTAACAGGAAGTGGTGGGGAGAACAATCAGCATCGTTGTTAAATCGTATCATACCGGTTGAAATAAGGATATAACGTCAGTATAGTACACTACGGTGTTCAGATACACTTTACATCGGCAAAAGAGCGGTGAGCAAGCCCAGCAATGCAGAATCCCAGCCACCGGATCCGAACCCATAACCCTCCTCCTGCAAGTCAACCCCCACACCCACTTGGCAATAACAATGTCGAAAGGAAGGCTATTCAAAATAGTGACTGGAGGTGTTTCTACAGATTCCTCAACTCCAAACTGAATTATAAGCCTAGGGTGTGTGTTCTTAAATCAAGTGGCGTTATGGCCAGAACTGACGACAATAAAGCTGAAATGCTTGCTGCTGTTTTTGAGCAATCTTTTACGCAGGATTCTTTTTCTGTTTCCCATCAGCCATCTGTCGGTCCCCGCTTTTACTATTATGTCGGGTAGTGGGTGGTTTTATGCCGAAGATATTCATAAGCAGATAGCTGCCTGGCCGTCCTCCTTTTCTGAAACTCTTGATAATATCCCTTTAGTTTTCATCAAAAAGTTGCTCATGTTATTTCTCTACATTTGGAGTTCTTATTTAACTTAAGTTTTCTCAGGTCTGACGTACCTTCAAAATCCCAAAAAAGGTCGAAGCACCTCACCATTAAATTATCGCCCAATCAGCATTACCTCCATTTTTGCTAGGTTGTTTGAAAAAATTCTCAAAAAAGGATTGTGCAGCACCTTGAAGATCATAATGTCATTTCAATCCACCAACATGGGTTTCAGAAGGGCAGATCAACGACAACTGCTATGCTGCACTCACTAGATGATTGGACAGCGTATATGGACGAAGGTACAAATGCCGACGTATTTTGTCCTGATTTTTGCAAAACCTTCGTCAAAGTATCTCACTCTAAACTTCTTCGGGAATTAACAACTGTTGGCATTCATTCCCGTATCGTCTCATGGATCATCCTGTTTCTATCCAATCGCACATTTATGGTGCGCATCAATTCTGTTTTTTTTTCTAAACCTATAAGTGTCACGAGTGGGGTTCTTCAGGGTGGCGTTTTATCCCCGAATTCTATTCAACATATACACTTACGAGCTTCCCCACCTCCTTCTTGAAGCCGATGTCAGATGTGTTGCTTTAGCAGATGACATAAAAATCTACAGACAGTTAACCACTGCGGCCGACCGTGTTAAGCTGCAAAATGCTGTCGATCTTGTGACTGAATGGTCACGCAATTGGGATTTTCCCCTCTCTGCCGAAAAGGCTAAAGTGCTCCACCTTGGTACCAATAACCCATGTACACATATAGCGTTGGTCATGCACCGATTGGGAGCGTTGACCAGATAAGAGATTTAGGATTTTTGGTTACGAAGGACATCAGCTTCGACAGTCATTGTGAACAGATTGCAGCAAAAGCACAAGCAGTTATGCACAAAATTTTTCGTGCTTTAACTACAAAAAGCAGCGATGTGCTTCTTCAGGCCTACACATCATACATCAGACCATTACTTGAATACGGAATGGCTATTTTCAACCCATACAAATGTAAAGTAATTCAAAAACTCGAAAGATTTTAAAGCGGTTTCACCAGGAAACTCATGACCAGGGCAGTGGGTTTCCTCTATGACTGCATCCCACCCGCCAACGAAAGGAATCTAAACTTTGGTCTCCGGTCCTTGGCTTAGAGAAGAAAAAAGTTTGACCTCCTTTTGTTACACAACATTATTCATGGCCGGACATGCCTTCGCATAAATCAGTTTTCTACTATGAGGTCCTCTATAACTATAGGAGGTACATCGAAAATTGTAGTGCCTATGGCTAAAAAATTGCAGGGTGCACTTCTTTATCAACAGGGCACTTCCATCGTACCTTAGTCTTAGCAGAAAAGGAGCAATTCCAGTGAGTATAAAGGCATTCAAGAAAGTAGTAGACAAAATTCTGGAACCATGACGGCATTCTCGCTTTCCTGTTCTCCTTCACTCCACCTTCCTTCATCTTTCTTTTCACTTAGTTGTTTTACATTTTCTACTATGTTTCATCCTTCACTGTAATTGTTATGTTAGTGTTCGTCTTATGTTCGTGAAGTTGCACAGTCCGCAGTTTAGTTCTTATTTTATTCCTGAGTTGTTAGTTGTTACACATGGTGCATCCATGTAATAAACAAACAAACTTGGCCATCCAGTCGCCACCATCCGGTTCGTGAGCGCCGCACCTCAACGTTCCGCCTTGGTTATTGTATATGTGTAAGCAAATTGTGAGTTCGCTGTAATTCCGCTACTGTTACAGCCCCAAACATTTTGCAGGTTAGGTGCTAATCACGACATGGCAGTTCCAGACGCCGGTTTTGCTTTATCGTCTCCCACTGAGGTGAAAGTTTTTTTTTGTAATTTTTGACCTACTCAGATGTCCGCAGGAAACTTGAAAACCACTATGGTGATTCTCAGACAACCTCCTACAACCCTCAATAGGTCACTTTGAAAATTTCATGGGACGTTCAATGAGCTCCCTTATGAGTCAAGAAATCTACCTGGATGTGGTACAAAGCTGCTAAAAACCTAAATTTGTTCATCGTTCTCAAAAATCGACAAGAAATGCACAACGGACGCATTTTGAAAAGAAATCAATGACGTGCAGGGCGGGACGATTGTCACAATGCTAGAGCAACTAGTGTACTGGAAACTCAGAGCTGGTGGCGGATGCCGTTCCCTCAGCGAAACACACAGCAACTGTGATGTTGCAGTCATCCAGTCGACGACGGAGACACTACGTCGTTGATGAGGGGACAGACTGCGTCAGAGTTATTCTGCGCTAGCTAACGTTCGAAAATCGCCCTACCACGCGAGTGGATGGCTCGCTGACTCACCGTGAATGTTGAACGGTAAGCCTTCGAATCAGCCGTGCGTTCGTAAGAGACAATAGTTCGAGACGGTGACAGTCACATGCCGTACCGAACGCTGCCAGTAACACGCACTCATTCAAAGGAAGCATTTCCATTTCGCCGAAGTTCAATCAAACATAGGGTCTTTCGCTACTAATCAGCAGCTTGTTCCATCGCGTTATTCCGACCTGCAACTTGAAGCTCGAGGTCGCAAACAAACTCATCCCCAAAGTCAGACCTAAGATTGTACGCCATACATATGAAGAGCGCCGCAGACGCCAAGTTCCTCCTATCTAGAAAAAGGCAATGCGGAATAGGCATCTTCATCGCCACCAGCCCAGGCTACGGTCTGGAAGTTAAGCAGGCGCGAATACTACAAAGCAGGGTCTTCCATACCATTTCACGTCAGACTGCACGCTCTGGCGCTTTTGAATTCAGATTGAACATCTTTCAAATTGAAACGTATTTTTCCCACATGGAACCATAGACTCTCGAAAAAGATTAGAATGATTTTTTGTTCAATGAAACTTTTAGTGTGACTTTCTTCGAAGCTTTAATTCTCTTGCCCAATAAATGAACATACTGTTTTTATTTTAAAAAATCTCTTTTTAAAGAAAAATAATCGTTTCGAGCCTGTTTTAAAAAGCGGTTAAAGGCAGTCAGTTTGTGGCGTTAAAAGAAGAGATTGCACCATGCCGTCGTTCAAGACGTCGCGATTTTATTCGAGCAAAATTTATGTCCGCATAGAGTTTCACACCTGTAAACGATAGAACAAAAGAACAGTTGTAAGGAACACGCACATCCTCACTTTCATGCTTTGCAAATGAAATATCAATAAATAAATAAATAAATATAAACATAATAAATAAAAATCGCGACGAGTCAGTCGAATGCATGGCGCGATCGCTTCTTTTATCGCATCAATTAATTGCTGCCTTGTTGCACTTTAAAACAAATTCCAATTTTTTATAGTTCTCGAAAAATGAAAATTTTATAAAATTATTACTCTCATTCGGGCAGTTAAACTAAAAAAATCAAAGAAAGTCATAACAAAATTTCCTTTAACAAAATATTAGGTTGTCCCACAAGTCCCCGCCGTTTTTTTCAACGATTCACTGCACATTTCGCCGGCTGTCTCTTGCACAGCGCTACATAGCTTTTGAAAGAGAATGATTTGCTCTATCAGAACATGTATTGCATTTCTTTTTCATCATGGATTTTGTCAATTTTTAGGTCGTTGAAGTGAAAAGTGAAAAAGTGAAGAAGTAGACATTTGCGCACTTGTTCTCTCCGCTTAGGTTTGTAATTTTTTGCGCAGTTTTTATGCCATTTGGAAAACAATGTTCTGTACTACAAGAATATGTGTTAGTGCTATTTGCTCGTTTGTCATTTATTGATTTTTAGGTCATTAAATTGGGACGTCCAAAGGAGGATGGTTATTTTTGCCGACAGCTCGTGCTCTGTGGTTGGACTTTTTGGGTTGGTGTCATACGTCGTTCGAAAGAGAATGTCCTGTTCTATAAGAATTTGTTTTGCGTTTATTGATTTCTATTGAATGTCAACAAAATGCCAAAAAGAGAAAAATCGTCTTCACCAACAACTCCTTCTCCTTCTTCAGTTGTTGATATTCGACAGAAATCAGCATGAGCGAATAAACGCGACACAAATTCTTACTGAGCAAGACATCCGCTTCCAAACAACATATAACACCACGCAAAAAAGTTCAACCACAGAACCGGAGTTTTGGTAAAAATTCGGACGGAAAAATCGGAATTCCCAATTTGATGGCCTAAAAATCAATAAAGGACAAGTGAGAAAATAGGACCAACACATATCCTTGTAGTATAGAACATTGTCTTCCAAGTGCATTAAAAAACTGCGCAAAAAATTACAAACCTAAGCGGAGAGAACAAATGCGCAAATGGCTACTTTTTCACTTTTTCACTTTTCACTTCAACGACCTAAAAATTGACAAAATTCATGATAAAAAAAAGCAATACATGTTCTGATAGAGCAAATCATTCTCTTTCGAAAGCTATGCAGCGCTATGCAAGAGACTGCCGGCGAAATCTGCAGTGAATCGTTGAAAAAACGGCGGGGACTTATGGGACAACCTAATAATATACTAGCCATTTTGGAAAATATGTAGTTTAATTATTAAGAAGCTCGTTTCAATTTGGAAGACGTTCACTTTGATTTCAGAAGCATCACGTTTGTTTAGAACAGAGTACAAGCTAGAGTAAGAAGTGTCCAGTTTGATGTGAACGGTCTACAAGACGACGTGAAAACGTTAGATTCTAACGGTAAAAGCCGTCGGTACAAGTTGCGATCTGAAGTGCTTGAAAAGTGTTCCTTTAAAACCATGTCAGATAGCTGACATCTGCCACAGAGTTTAAAACAGTGAAGTCGTGACTGCGAAATACTTTCTGCAGAGAGCTTGCTAAAGCGCTTCAAAGGTTCACGACACACGCGCCTATCAAGGAAAGGTTCCCAACTCATGGTGAGCTTTTGTGATCCTATTTTGAAAGAATGTAGTGCCCTGTGAGCGGAGTCCAGAACCACAGTCAGTTTTTGCTGAACGCCTCTATGAAGACCTGAGAAGGAGGTCTGAAGGGGCATCGCGCAACTACTATCAACCCCTACGGCACCCACGAGATGTGTCTCGGTGACGCAGCTGGAAAGAGCGTCGGCTAATAGAGGCCCACCGGTGGGGTTTTGAATTCGAGTCCGCGTGCTGCCAGAGTTTTTGCACATATTAGTTTGTTGATATCACGCTTTCTCACAATCCCAGGAGGCAATTTTAGACCATCAATGCTTACAACAGATACACAACCAAGGCTGTCTGTTTGCGCCTTCATATGTGCTAGTTTTTCAACTATTCACATCTGCACCACCACCATATCATACCGTATCACCAATGATACCGTAATCGTAGTTGCACACAAATACGCTTATCTTACATTTGAATATTATAAACCCGGCCATATCGGTACACAAGTGCACTAAAAATGTCGTTCTCACTGAACACGTTGTCGGCCGACTACTTTCAACCTTCACACCGGATTTCACTTCTCCGACAAGGAGAGAGATTGCGGCTGCGGGTGCCATATAAGGACTCCTCTCGGACGCCATTTATAGAGATATCGACGGCCAGGAAGAAGAGGTGGTACAGGTTAGAGGAAGTGGAACCAAAATGGCACCTATCTACACCTATCATCCAGTTTGTTTCATAGGTGTGTTTCGATGAGGAGGTGGATGTGATTGCAGATTATAAATAAGCCAGACCTACCCACAGTTCTGCGCTCCGGTGTTTCAGCCCTGTCTGTCATACGCGTGGGTGGCAGCTGGATACATCGACGTTCACCCAGGGCCCTTCTCTACACCCACGGATTACGCATTCAGCGAAGAATAAGTGGTCATTCCTTGCCAGGGAGAACATTGTTCCTCATTGGCTTTTGTAAGATGCTGTTGGTGTGACAAGCGTTTGTGCTTTAGTTGATTCATAGTTTTGTACCATAGCTGTTAAATAAAAGATAAATAATAATATAAGACTTTTTATTCCCAGAGAAATGATATGGGCCAGATATGAATAGTTGGAAAGCTAGCGCATATGAAAAGCCCTCCGGTGCGCTCCTACGACGTGGCACTCTTACTGACTGCGAGGCACATGTGGGGTGTCGTAGATGTTGATGAGTGTTGCGCACACACCTTCAGACCTATTTTTCAGGTCTTCAAAAAAGGTTCAGCAGAAACTGACTGTGGTTCTGGACTCCGCTCACAGGGTCCTACATCCTGTAAAAATAGTATCGCAAAAGCTCACCATGAGTTGGGAACCTTTGCTTGTAAAAAAGTTTTTTCTGCTCTATAGCTTTTTCTAAGCAGGTGTTCCAAGAACCACCGATTCCACTATTGGCATACGAGCTACATGATCCTGGATGAACGACGAGAGCGGTACACAATGTTTTAGTAACAAAATGTAAAAGGAGGGGATATGATTCAACTCATTTTCATTGAGTCTCAAGTGGCTGGAACTACGGTTGTAAGCTTTCATAACTATGTCTTGTACAAGCCGCGCCTGGTGTTAGAATCTGATCGCAACAAAACCTCGTTATTAGGGCAGTGGATATGACAAAACCCATATAGAAAGGAAGCACGCAAGGCATAACAAAAAGGGCGAATAAACCAAATAGCCTCTCCGATCGAAGCCAATCGGAAGAACGGACGAATGAAAGTGATGTTGAATCCGTATATCGAGTTGAGAAGAGTCAGAGAAGCATCTAGAGCATCTGTCAGAGATGAGCGGTGTCATTGCTTTGCCGCGTGGCTTCATTTCGATTCGAAACAGACCCAGCGAGAGCACTCGTGGCCGGCCACACACAAGCGATAGAGCTGGAACGCACCTGAGAGCCTCAAGGTTCAGCTGAGGTCGTAGTGGGTAAGTAGCAAGCGGGCATGACGGCTGGGACAAGTCACTACGAGAGCTGGCTCCCATCCAGCTGAACGATTCATTACGCACAGCTGTCGCCGCAGGGCATGGTGAGTTGTGAATTCGCGGGCTTTACACACAACCACACCGCAGTTCCATGACCATTCCCGACCGATAGGCAAACTGACCCCGAGTGGTCGGCAGCCAGTTCCTGGGCTGCCTTCAGCAACACCTGTGATCCCAGTTTGGTGGATCTAGCGAGTGATGAACAGCACGGTCTCCCCGCTACCCTTAATCTGGTATAGTCGTTTACAGTCGCGCCTATTGCACAACTTGATTTTAATCGCAGAAGTTCCTTTCCCTTTGCATGCAATCTAGACGTTTCCCCTTTCTCTTCCTTTTAGGAAGTTGGTCTAGTGGTAATGCCATTTTCACTCGGCTCTTTCAATTGTAGTTTGGACACGTCAACAATTAATCGTAAGATTGAAGACTTATTACGGCAGCGGCAACGCGACAGGAGGTACACCCGCTCCCTGCTGGGGGCGTGGCGTCAGGAGGTACAGCCGCTGTTTTGCCGACCGCAAACTTTTGTTTTGCGTGTCAAAGGTTTCAGAAGGCAGCCGTTAGACTCTCGGTGAAGCATAGGGAGTTGGGGGTGGGTGAGCAAGGTCGCACGCCCCCAGGGGTGCGGGGGGGGGGGGAGGGTGTACCGTACCTCCTGACCGTCCCCACTTATTACAGTCTGGTTGGGTGCACAGCGTCCCCTTGTCGCCAAGACAGAGTATGGCAAACCACCCGTGTTGTTCATCGGCTAAGCGCAGCAGCACTAGAGCCCCCATTTTCGGAGCAGCGATCTGTGCGACGAGTACGGAGAGGGTATTTAGATCTAAGGGCCTAACCAGGATCTGAGGACTAGAATGACGATCTGTACTTACAACACCCCCTGCGCTGAGTTGCATCGTTGGTGTCTTCGTCAACAAGCAGTTAGCCATGAACATCGACTCGATACAGTACCGGCCGCGTCTTTTGAATAGACGCTTTTGCGTCTTTTTGATATAACCCGCCTAAAATTCATTCATTTCAAAAACAAAGGATATATTTGAGCTCAGGAGTTCGAGCTCTATCGTTTGGTATGCATTGTTCATATGGAGCCATGAAAATGTTCGAAATTGAAAACTTGCGCTCCATTGCGAAGGGCGGTCACGGACGAGTATGTCTCTTACAAGGCGACGTCTGTCTGCGACTGTATCTATGCGGCTCCTCACCAGCTGTGACTGTGCTCGTCTTGTGCGCTCTAACCTCCAGATACGGTAAGGCCTTCTAGGTGGAGTTGAAGAAGCTGTAAGAAGGACCACATCTTCCACAAGGTGATCTTCGGCAAAGCACCAAGATCGAGCAGCGAAGGTCGCATGAGAAAGTGCACGTCGTCACCCGCGGTTTGAAGTGGAAGGAGCGAGGTGAAAGATGGCCTGATCTAATTTTTAAATACCACCCATGGAAACTCGCAGTTTCAGAAGTCTCCCATCCTACGATGGACCTAGAATCCCTGGTGTTCAGCTCCACAACAAGACAACAGTCCACATCATCTTCAGCCACAAGTATTTAGCTCGCCAGCATCTCCGGTGTCCCCAAGTTCTACATGGGATCAGACCATCGCCACTTTCGCGCAATGTTTCGCTTTTACACCAGGAAGAGATCCAAAGATTTGAGAAGAGGCGCCCCAGAACGACCAGCAACTGGCTTTCGTATTGGAAGACACCGTCACGACAACATCGCCGACGAATACGATCTCTTTGCGTTTAACCTCTACGGCAGTGCTAAAGGAGCCAAGAGCTTGGAGACGAGCAAGAGACGTCTGTCTCCGGAAGCTATCGAGTTGCCAGCGTTGCAGCATGAGCGTCGCGCAACTATGTAACAGTTGACGTTCGAGCTTGCGCAGCTCTGCGGAGAGGCCACAAATGGAACAGAAGGGTGGGAGTGTTGACTGAAGCTGCAGACCCGTACACGAGCATCCGCAATGCCCGCTGGAACTTTGCCAACTTCAAAACCAAGATGACCGCTCTCCGACGCCCTGATGGAACCGCAACCTCTTCCACAAAATCAATGGAGAATGTCATCCAGGCCTTCTACTCCGACCTGTCTGACAGCCACGTCCACCTGCGCCATGTTAGCACAGAATAGAAGCATCATGCCCGTTGTCCTCTCGAGATCCGACACGCCATTTCGACGGTGGGTGAAGAATCGTACATCACCCAACCCCATGTAATCAGACCTGAACACCTGAGCAAACCCCCGACAGTGCTCCCCGACGCGGTTCTTCATACGCTACGTCGGAGTGCGATGTTCTATCTCACTAAGTCCAAATAATGGGAATCCAGAATTGCAGCTGCCCTCTGCTAAAAGAAAAGGTTTAGTGCGAAACTATGAAGCACGGTGTCTTCGGTATCAGCGGGCAGCAGGCTGCGTTGTGGTTACGTTGTGAAGCAACCAGCGACGACATCGACGAGCTCAGGGAAGTGGGTAGGGCAGCAGCTTTGCACTAGGAGTGTCACGGGTTTAGCTACTGCGCTGTGGATTTGCTTTGCATTATTGTAGTCTTCATGCTGAAGCAACCAAGAAGTGTCTTTCGTTCGTCCTTAATAAAAACGATTTAAGCCAAAGTATACAGATAAAAACTAACGATTCCTTGTAACCTTTTTTTCGATATCATAACTTTAGACGTCCTTATTTAAACGATAGAGAGGAAATTCTTTCAACATAAGTGTCATTGATCATATTATTAAGTGCTCGTCCTGTCACAGGTAAACGAAAGGCTAGGTGCAAGGCTGAAGGCTGATTCGAGATTTGGGATAGCCAGCCTGTGGTGAGGCCTCCCGATCTTGGCAGGCCATCACTCGCTCAGGAATTTCATTTTGCAATTTTGACACCAATATTCGTAAACAGCATTCAGAGCTCTTTCTAATGACCCTAGTCTCAACTTGAAGTTTCATGAAAAGTCGAAACCCTTCCCTAGTTTAGAAAGACTTTCTCTGAGACGTCTTTCGGTTTTCATTTAGGCGCCTTCTATACTTGCACCGCAGCGCGGCCAGGCGTGATGGTTGTCATAGCTATCGATTTTTCGCGCCGCCCGACGGCGCCGCTTCACTCTCATACTTCGCCGCCTCAGAACACCACATTTGATGGAATTTCGGCTTACGGTATTAGGCCTTTGTCATACCATCGCTCACCCCGAGCGACACCTAATGATATGTACCCATATCGATCCCATCGCGCAGCCCGATCGATATGGGAGCATATCATTAGGTGTCGCTCGGGGTGAGCGATGCTATGACAAAGACCTTAGGCGAATCGCTCTGCTGGAGGGACTGGAGCTTGGGCAAATTCGGTGACCATGACCTTAGTCACCCCTAACTAACGTAACCTTAGAAGCGAGTGAAGATTTGTAGACATTCCCGAAGTTTCCCCAACTACGCTAGAGGTATGTTTAGTGCACAACGACCCCAGAATGGCCATATGAGTGAGAATTCTCACTGCTTCTCGACGATGAGTACCACCCAGCAGTTTTACTTTTGAACACGCACATGTTGCGAAATAAGGGTCGTCTAGTGCCAATTGCATTGCAGTAGACATGGGATCCGAATCGTGCATTTTCGGATATCCGACCGGATTTATCCGGTTTCGGATTATCCGAAATCCGGCTCGGTTGTAAATTGCCCTCATCTGAATCATCCGAAGATCCGGTGTTTCTAAAATTGTCCTCATCTGAATCATCCGAAGATCCGGGGTTTTCAAAATTGCCCTCATCTGAATCATCCGAAGATCCGGGGTTCTGAAAAACGCAATGATTCGGATAAAATCGGATAACAGGAGGTTAGCGCGCCTTGCTGGCAAACTCTGCGCCATTGATAACCTGACATTTTCGGGTAAATTTGCAATCATTTGGCGGGAATTCTCTCACAAGGGAAGGGTCTGATCGCCACCCCTTAATTAGCATAAAATGTGTTTCATTTTTGCCAAGTCGTTAAACCCAAGGGGTTCTTGAAGTCACAATTGAACGGCGCATCACGAACTTGGGTTCTTGTACGATCGCGATGCCTCTGCCGGCAAGCAGCTCGGAGCGCAATGGGTAGTGACGATGCTTCATGGGAGGAAGGTCGGGGGTTCGATCCTCATGCGCTGCTGCATTCCTGCTTTTTAAATGGTTGGTTGAGATTTGAGGGATTCTGACGTCTATACCATTTTCAGATGTTTTCTGCGCACTTTCCAGCTGCATGCTCTGGTACTCAACAGGCTGATGCATAAATATTCAACACCAGTGATACACAGGTACAACGTGCATAAAGCAGCACTGGACACAATGGGCAGGGTATAAATGCTGCAGGCGCCTCTCAGTCTGTTTCCATACATCGGCCAATGACCTCGGGTAAAACCATCCTGCTCGGATTTTTAAAGACCATGATGTGAGGTTACATGTGGTTAAAACGAGAAAGTCTATGAATCCCGGAATTTGACCTAAACGGCATCAATTCACTCTTTCTCTCATCTTTGCCTGTCATCTGGAAATCAGAGGTCTGCTGGAGGTTCTCTAAAACCTAACATCAACAATGCCGCCGATGCTCGAGTGGTGAGTGGTGATCCAACCGCTCACGCTGAAGTGTGGTGCAACTTTAGATAAGGAGCCTTCATGGGAATGACACCAACCTGACCTAACGGATGGCTAGCATTTCCAAGGACTTCGAAGCACGTCAACTTGAAGTTAACGAAGACGAACGGCTGGAAGTGATGGAAAACCAGAAGAAGGTTGGGATCAGCAAGCTGAACTGATGGACGTGAAAAGGCTGGCAAGCAGTGGGCATATGATAACGTTTTCGGCTGGAACTCTTGTTTCAGAGGAAAGGGAACGTCTTCAATTGGATTTCGCCTATGGAGCCGATCTCATTCGTCCATATATGGAAGCGAACTGTGAGGAGCCAGTAGCCTTTATGCGCTGCTCGTATTGTGACCAGTGCTTATGTTCCATGTACTTTGTGTCTGTGTATCACTGATGTTAAACGTTCATACCTCCTTATGGTGAACAGCTTTCCAATAGAGTTTTGGTTAAAAAATCGGTCAGTAATAAACAAGTGGCAACAAATTTGCTCTCACGGCATAAATCTGGAAACACTGCACAGCAAACATCTAAAATGGTGCAGATGTCAGAATCGCTCAAATCAAACAATAAGTTGGAATGCAAATATGCAGCAGCGCAGAAAAGTCGAACCCTCTACCTCCCTCTCATGGAGCGACGTCGCTATCCACTGCGCTACGAATCGCTTCCCGCCGGCGGCATCGCGGGCGTACAAGACTTCCGAACTCGTGAGGCGCCGATTCCACTGTAACTTCAAAGATCCTCTACTCCTCGGGTTTATCGATTTGGCAAAAAAGAAACACATTTTTATACTAATTGAGGAGTGGCGATTATTCCTATATATATGGTAATGATATTTGGTGAGATGACTCGCTCTCTCCGTTCATACATACGCCTCAGACCCTTCCCTTTTCAGAGCACGAGAAATTTCTTGCGGGGCGTTTTGGAATCGTTTCCTTATCGTCCTTTACAAGACTTCGCTGTGCATTGCCAACTCACTATTGAGTTGGTACTGGCTCTTTGGGGTCCTAAAGCTTTTTTGTTTGTTCTGGAAGCGCAACATAGCTCTGCGGAAGGCTCCCCTCGTAAGGCAGCCAAATACGACATCTTTTACGTAGCTCTGGTGTGTTCCACTCCATTGGTGAAATAAGCTAGGCCAGATATAATGTAACTGGGCATTCATGTGCCTTGCTACCAGGGCATATAAACACTTAATTCAAGGTGAGGCGCTCCAAGCTGCTTTCCGCGCTCGTGACTTCAATTGGTCAACGAAATAAACGCGGAGTTACTGATGTGTTCCGTTTTTAAGAGGTTGCGTGCCCCTATTATATCACTTATCCGGTTGTATCCGAATCGGATATCCGAAATCCGGCTCGGCCGAAAATGGCGCTATCTGAATCATCCGAAAATCCGGGGTTTCTAAAATTGCCCTCATCTGAATCATCCGAAGATCCGGGGTTTTCGAAATTGCCCTCATCTGAATCATCCGAAGATCCGGGGTTTGAAAAAATGGCCTATCCGAATCATCCGATTATCCGGAAAATCGGTGTCGGATCCAATGTCTACATTGCAGGGATTCTACTCAATACCACACTCACCAGTTTCAACCGTAGGTTGAGCGCACGACTTCGACCCCTGCCAGAGAGAATTCGTCGTTCCCCACAGGAGTCCCACCACTAACATTGGCAAGATGCATTCCGCTGATCAGGCAGACAAATCCTTTCTGTTTTGGTTCTCCAATGACGCATGGACCGTTTCCCTCGTCATCCTTGGCTCACGGTCCGTAGTAAGCAGGAGCTCGTGGACGCGCGTTGCTGACGCTTCCCTTTCTGACTGCAATCGCGCACCAGTGCGCCAATTTCGGAGCGCGGCGCGGCCAGTCGCGCCGCGCCACGAATTGATGCGCCGCGCCACGGCGAGAGCCTTAGGCCCATGTCATACCTTCGCTCACACCGAGCGAAGGCGACGAACAGAGCGATGAGCGAAGTCTCTTCGCTAGCGTGAAGCTAGCGAATAGGCGTGCAGTTAATAGCGTTGTGTGCAGCTGCGTCGTAGCATCGCTACCGATGCTGCCCGACGCTCTGCTCAGCTCAGCGACGCGGTCGCATCGGTAGCGATGCCGTATCGCTCGAAAGTATGACACCCCGCTAGCGAGGCTTCGCTAGCGGTGGATCGGACAACTGCTACAGGCCTCTGCCCCTCCACAACGTCTGATACCGTCCCTTCCCCAATTATGTTAGTTGTCCATCGCCTTCGCTAGCGAAGAGCGATGGTATGACATAGGCCTTAAGCCCAGTTTATACCTCGACGCCGAGCGACGCGACGCCAAGTATTGTGGCCACATTGATCGGGTGACGCATCGATCAATTTGGCCACAGTGCGTGACGTCGCGTCGCTCGGCGTCGGAAGTATAAACGGGGTCTTATGCACACCCCTGGCGGGCAGGCGCGCGATAGCCATCTTGGTGCGTGTGTTCGCGCGGTGGAGTGGACGAGATTCCCCGACCTTCATGCCAACACCGTCATACGTTTGGAAATGGTGTGAAACTCGAACCGTAATATGAACAGAATGAAAGCTGGAAGACACCAGGGAGTAAATGTAGTCGTGACAAGATTTTATTTATTTATTTATTCATTTACTTATTTATTTATTTATTTGTACGTGTACAATCATGCAGGTTGAAACAAAACAAAAACAAACAAAAGGAAACATGTTAGTGATTAGAATAACAAAAATAGCGATAACTGGCACAAACGCGAATAATTGGTAAGCTCTTAAAAAGTTTCGTGAACATGCCGGTCAATAAGCCTTTTGAATTGCCTTAGTGAATTTGGCATAACGATTTTCTTTGACAACTTTTGGAACTCAGAGCCAGTCCGATGTGTAAAAAATGCCAATCTTACATTAGTTCTAGCCCTTGGTATTTGCATCTTACTAGGGAAGCGTTTCAACCTCCCATAGAACTTCAAGTTGAGACCAGGATCATTAGAAAGAGCTCGGAATGCTGATTACGAGTATGGGTGCCGAGATTGCAAAATGAATCTCCTGAGCGAGTTATGGCCTGCCGGAATCGGGTACACTCACCACAGGCTGACCATGCGACGCACCGGGCGCGTGAGTGGTGAGTCATCGGGCTCCGTAAGAAGGCCCCTCCACCTGCGGCGATGGCGCTGGAGTAGTGCTCACGCTATTCGGGAGCGACGTCGTTGGTTCGGTTCCCTTTGCTGCCGCTTTTTTGCAATTCATAATTTATCTTCGAAATGACCTTTTGTCCTGAATTATGACACGTGAGCCGGGAAAACTACCATACACGTTTGTAAAAATGTTTCAAGGCAAAAAACTGCTATCATGACATTTTTATTTACTAATTTGCACAAATAGAGTCCAAATCATATATTGAATAACGGAGGTATTTCTAACAACCTTGGCATTCATGGAACAAAGCAAAAAATGTGTGAAGCAAAAAGGTAAGTAGAATGTATGATGTGGAAGCCCAGAATGTCTCTGATCTACTGCTTGCACTCACTATGTCCTTTTCACGAGCAAAGGTGATGTCCGTTCTTCTCGCTGAATTTGGGGCGCCCGAGGTAATAAAAATGTCACCATAGCAGTTTTTTGCCTTCAAGCATGTTTACAAACATGTATGGTAGCTTTCCGTGCCTAATTAAATAGCTTTGGCTATTTAATTAGGCACGTGTCATAATTCAGAACAAAAGGTCATTTCGATGATAAATTAAAATTTGCAAAGAAACCGGCGGCAACGGACACCGAACCGGCGACGTCGCACCCGACGAGCTAGAGCACTACCCCTGCGCCATCGCCGCAGCTGGTTGGCCCTTCGTACGGAGCCCCGATGACTCACCACTCGCGCGCCCGGTGTGTCGCACAGCCAGCCTGAGGTGAGGCCCCCGATTTCGGCAGGCCACAACTCGCTCAGGAGTTTCACTTCGCAATTTTGACACACATATTCGTAATCAGCATTCCGAGCTCTTTCTAATGATCCTGGTCTCAACTTGAAGTTCCATTGGCGGTCGAAACCCTTTCCTAGCTAGTTTTACCAACTCTAGTGCTGGAAGGTGATACAGTATAGAAATCTCGGAGACGAAGGCCCAAAATACCATTTATCAACTTAAAGATTGTGATCAAATCATATCGTGTTCTACGGCTAGCGAGAAACGGCAGCTGGGAAATCTTGTTTCTTACTGCGTCGGGTGAAATTGTAGTATAAACACATCCATGTACTCTTATCCAGAGCTTTCTTGTGAAACTGTTTTGCACGTACTCTAGCTTAGCAACGCTTATACTTAGCACTAAACACAGTCGTGCCATATTCAAGCACAGACCTGACATATGCTTTGTAGCCTAGCAGCATGTGGATGATTGAATTTGTTTTTAATGACTTAAAGATGGTATACACATTCCTATCCCCTCTTTTTGCTATCAGTTCACAATGTTCACTAAACGAAAGTGTTGAGTCTAGAGTAAATCCCAAGTCTCGTAAAGTAGTTGCACTGCTAAGCTAAGATTCACCATGGTGATAGATCTTCTGTTGATTTGCTCGCCAAGTTGTAGTGCTTGAGACTTTTGGGCTAATAGCGGGAAATTCACCTTGCTGATCAGCCTACAATAGCATTAATTGCAGACTGAAGAGCAACATAGTCCTCCACACCGAGGTTTTTTTGTAAATTCTTATATCATCCGCAAATACTTTGCAGGAGACATCATACTGATCAATCAAGTAGGGAATCTCAAATGTGGAAATATTGAAAAGAATTGGAGAGAGAACACCTCCTTGAGGGGAACCACTAGTAACTAGAAGAGGTTCGGAAAGTGATTCGTTAACTCTAACTTGGGAAGATCTATTTGTTATAAAGTTTCTTTTCCTAGGAGTTATTCTAGGATGGACGCCTATGCTTTCAAGTCGGAAGATAAGCTTGTTCAGTGGAACTTTATCGAAAGCCTTCATAAAAAGACAACGTCTACATCAATTCTTTCATTGAGAGCTTGGATCCATTCATTTAATGTTGACAACACTAATGTCACAGTAGACCTACCGGTTCGAAAGCCATGCTGATTTTCTCGAATCAGTGAGTTAGATTCCAGATAAGCCACTAGAGCCGATTTCAACTTTCCCTCGAATACCCTAGCGAAAACTGAAGGGGAGGGGACGTTCTGCCTGAAAGAGGCGCGGGCAAAGTCGCGGGACAGGGCCTGCGGAGCCAATTAGCGTCGACTCGCGCAGTGACACCCACCGCTTCGCGTTCAGCTAGACAGCCCTCGCCGCGGAGGCCATGCTGCCCAGCCAACCACGGGAGCCTGTAGGTCGACCAGATTTGGTGTGATTACAATCGATAAAGGGATAGGAGGCTCAGACGGCTTGCATTGGCAGTCCAGAAACTCGGATTGATCTGAACCCTACCATCTTCTATATCAGAATTCCAAGCT
The DNA here is from genome assembly GCA_947396885.1 of Heligmosomoides polygyrus polygyrus. Lineage (NCBI taxonomy): Eukaryota > Metazoa > Nematoda > Chromadorea > Rhabditida > Heligmosomidae > Heligmosomoides > Heligmosomoides polygyrus. The sequence goes on from OX377205.1 coordinate 57,989,236, forward strand.
CTATCGAATGAGCCAGGAATGAATCTTGTCTCAATAACCCTTACAACATTTTTTTCAGGCGCAGCTAACTTTCGGTAAATATCAGTTTTTATTTATATCAGAAATAACTACGAGGCATGCTTCCAGGCTACTACTGATGTGAACTCTGCCATCTCCGGTATTAGAATTTCGATCTCTATCGAATGAGCTAGAAATTATCCTGTCTAAATAACCCTTAAGGCGGCTTTTAGGCGTTGTTTACTTTCCTTAAATATCAGTTTATATATATATATATCAAAATTAATTGTGAGGCATCCAGGCTGAAATTGCGCGAGGAATATAACTAGACAGACGGGAGACCTTCTAAGAGCACCCCAAGTGCTCAGCCTTTTTGAAAACGACATTATGATCTTTCAGTGCGATGACCTCGATTTGACAGTCGGTAGACCTCCTAAGAACACCAAAGTACTCTAGTTTTCTCAAGAAATTTCATAACTGTTTCCTAACTCGTTAATTGCTGGAGAAGACATTGGCTATGCCTGCAGGTATACTGCCTGTTGGACGCGAGGTCGAAACATCGCTAGAAGCCACAGACGATTGGACGAGCAATTTGAAGTATTGTGTAATGAAATTTATTCTCCGCGAACATTAGATTTCATGAACCACCTATTCAGTCTGAGTCTCGATATATATTGTGTGTGCATTATAAAGTTCCATAGAAAAATCAGTTACGAAATGCTAAAGGGATGTCATGTTGAAACTAATGCTTTAAACTTCTGTTAAAAGACCTCTCGTCTATCTAATTGGAATCCTCGTTCACTTTTATTAGCCTGGAAGCATGTCTCGAATCTAATCCTGACATATGTGAATAGAGATCGATATTTTACGAAAATAAACAGCGCATTAAAAAAAATCCTTTAAGGGTCATTGAGGCAGGGTTCTTTTCTGGATCATTCGATAGCGCTCGAAATTCTAGTACAGGAGATGGCAGGGTTTACATCAGTAGTATGGAAGCATGCCTCGCAATTAATCCTGGTATAAATAAAAACTGATATTTAACGAAGACAAACGACGCCTAGAAAGTCGCCTCAAGGGTTATTTAGACAGGATATAATACAGGAGATGATAGAGTTCGCATCATTAGCCAGGGAGCATGCCTCTTAGTTAATTCTGATATAAATAAAAACTGATATCTAACGAAAGTTAAACAGCGCCAGAAAAAAATGTTGTAAGGGTTATTGAGGCAAGATTCTTTCCTGGCTCGTTCGATAGAGCTTGAAATTCTAATATAGAAGATGGAGGGTTCAGATCAAATCCAGTTTCTGGACTGCTAATGCAAGCCGTCTGAGCCTCCTATCTCTCTATCGATTGTAATCACACCAAATCTGGGCGACCTACATTCTCCCATAGTCAGCTGGGTCAGCATCGCCTCTGCGGCGAGGGCTGTCTGGCTGAGCGCGAAGCGGCGGGTGTCACTGCGCGAGTCAACGCTAGTTGGCTCCGCAGGCACTGTCCCGCGTCTTTGCCCGCGCCGCTTTCAGGCAGAACGTCCCTCACCCAAACTGAAGTGATGCTTATGGGACGATAGTTTCCAAAAAATGGCGCGGCATTTTGGATCGGAGAAATGAAGGCATGTTTCCATAGAGCAAGTGCTTCACGTAACATATAGCTAGCATTAAATATATGCTCTAGTGGATAGGATATGGCAATGGAAATCCTGCGGATGAAATCTGAGTTAAGGTATGTGTCGCAGGTAAGCTAGATAACTCGTTGTAAAATTCCTCCTTGTAAAACCAAACTGAGTTTTCCTGCAGGGAGAGCTCATTGTATTAATACAGTCGTTTTTGACAGGGCAGCTTAAATGTGATTTTCGAAAACTCTAGCTAGTATTATTCTAGCTAGTATTTGCCTTTGCCAAATCAGTTACTGCTGAGAAGCCCGCTTCATCTTTCAATGTTGGGATCAATTTTGGACCCTTCGCCACAGAATTTAAACATTTGTGAAGATTTGCTTTACCTGGGCTTTCAAAAAGCTTCCTCCCCACATATTTGTGGTTCCTAAGCAAGAGTGTTGTGGCCTAAGTCACATAGTCGCAGCACTTTGTCATCCAGCTGAAGGCGTAGCCTATTCATCGACTGATAGAGGCACTTGCTGTGTGTTGGGAGGACCGTGAAGGCCTCCATTTTCGATTTGCTGTATTGATTTTGTGTAGAGCTTTGAAATAAATTGTAGAGAAATAGAGTGAAAGGTGAAGAAAAGAACGGCTGTCACAAAGGGTCTATTGACTTAGTAGGTGGAGAATAATCCTTTAAGAGAGACAATAGGATGAAATAACGACCCAGGAGAGCCTCTAGTGGCTACTGCATCTTTTCCACAGATTCTCCACCGTGTCACACCCATTCGATGCCGTTCTCGCAGAGCATTCCTTGCTGCTCTACTGCATTATCCGCTGTGATAGGAAAGCTTCTACTGTTAAAAGACTTATTAAGTGAACCTTTATTGGCGTTGAGAAGACGGTTTCCGACATTCTTACACATTTTCCTTTGAATACTTGGCCTTGTTATCAAGCCTTGGAAGTTTTAAGGATAGCTGAGACGCGGATTTTTGCCGGTTCAAAAACTGGTCAGTGGAGCATCGATCGTAATTCTACTCTAAATTTTAATTTCGGTTATGACTTGATCGTCACCGTTCTCCAACTCGCTTATTATCGTCAAAGTATGGTGCCATTCGCAAGCATTCTTTAGTAAGCACTAACTAGGGAAGGGTTTTGTCCTACTATGGAACTTCAAGTTGCGACCAGGATCATTAAAAAGAGCTCGGAATGCTGATTACGAACATGGGTGTCAAAATTGCAAAATAAAACTCGTCGTTGAGCGAGGAATTGCCTGTCGGAATCGGGTACCCTCACCACAGGCTGGCCATGCGACACAGCCGGCGCGAGAGTGGTGAGTCATCGGGCTCCGTAAGAAGGCCCCTCCACCTGCGGCGATGGCGCTGGAGTAGTGCTCCTGGTCGTCAGGTACGACGCCGATGGTTCAGTTCCCGTTGCTGCAGTTCTCTTTGCAAATCATAATTGCCCTTCGAAGCGACCTTTTATTCCGAATTATGACATGTGTCTGATTAAATAGCCGGGAAAACTAACATACACGCTTGTAAAAATGCTTGGGATCGAAACCCTTCCCAAGTAAGAAGCCTTGTATTTCTTCAGCCACAAGTTGTAGCGCAGGTATGCCACTGTTTCCGTTTTCTTGTGCAAGCCAAAAGGCAAATTGCCAGATGGTTTCGTGGCGGCACCATAATGGCGCACTGAAGCCTCGTGCATACTTCCCGTCGCCGCGATGGAATCGCGGCGATGAGTTTTGCAGAGCGACGCAAAATGATGTGGAGTCCCCAGTGCTCGTCGCATCGCTCACGCTCTGTAAGGTAGCGCGACGGCGATTCACCCAGGACCAACGTTAAACTCCGCACGCGGCGCGAAAAAGTATGACATGCCCGCGATGGGAGCGGGAAGCCATCGCGCATACCAGCTGCCACTGTTGTGGCGACCGCGGCGAAGTTTAACATGACTATTCGGCCGCGCGCGGTGGAATCGTCGTGAACTGAGCACTACGACAGCATCACGGCGATGGAACTATGCCCCCGGCCTGAAAGCGGCGTGGGCGGGACAGTGCCTACGAAGCCAATTAGCGTCGACTTGCGCCGTGACCTCCGCCGCTTCGCACTCACCATCCGCGGAGGCGATGGTGACGAGCACGGTAGACAGATTTGGTGTGATTACAATCGATAGAGGGATAGGAGGCCCATACGGCTTGCATTGGCAGACCAGAAATTGGGATTGATCTGAACCCTACCATCTGCTATGATAGAATTTTGAGCACTACCGAATGAGCTAGAAAAGAATCTTGCCTCAATATCTCTTACAACAATTATTTTCAGGCGCTGTTTAACTTTCGTTAAATATCAGCCTTTATTTATATCAGATTTAACTACGAGACAGGATTCCAGGCTAGTGATGTGAACTCTACCATCTCCTGCATTAGAATTTCGATCTCTATCGAATGAGCCAGAAATTATCCTATCTAAATAACCCTTAAGGCGGCTTTTTCGTTGTTTATTCTCGTTAGATATCAGATTTTATTTATATCAGAATTAATCGCGACGCATGCTTCCAGGCTGAAACTGCGCGAGGAACACAATTAGATTTTTGAAAACATGCTTAGGCATGTTCACCGTCTGAAATCGCCCGAGTTCGATTTGATAGTCAGTAGACCTCCTAAGAGACAATTCAGAAGCCGAGTTGAAAGTTTGTTGTTCAGATGTGAAATCGGTTGAATAGCATGATTGTTTGTAAGTATTGTCCCACTGTTTGTATATTTTCATCCCTGTGCCTTTTTTGTGATCGTTTCTGTGTTTGGTTTCTAACGTATTGCCTTCGCAATCGTAATAGAACAATAACAATAAAAATAAGAGCACCTATGTACTCTAGTTTTCTCAAGAAATTTCATAAGTGGTTCCTAACTCGTTAATTGGTGGAGGTGACATTGGCTATGCCTGCAGGTATACTGCCTGTGCGACGCGAGCTCAAAATACCACTAGAAGCCACAAACGTCTGGACGAGCAATTTGAAGTATTGTGTGGTGGAATTTGTTCCCGGTGAACTTTTAGATTTGAACCACCTATCCAGTCTTAGTCTCGATATAGATATATGGTGAGTGCATTATAAAGTTCCATAGAAAAATCAGTTACGAAATGCTAAAGAGATGCCATGTTGACTCTAACGCTTTAGACTTCTGTTAAAAGATCTCTCGTCTATCTAATTGGAATCCTCGTGGAATTTTAGCCTGGAAGCATGCCTCACACTTAATGCTGGTATATGTGAATAAAAACCGATATTTAGCGAAAAATAAACAGCGCCTGGAAAAAAAATCACGTTAAGAGTTGCTGAGGCAGGAATCTTATCTGACTCATTCGATAGAGATCGAAATTCTAATACAAGAGATGGTTATGTCCACATCAGTAGCCTGGAAGCCTGCCTCGTAGTTGATTCTGATATAAATAAAAACTGATATTTAACGAAAGTTAAACAGCGCCTGAAAAAAATTGTAGTAGCGGTTGTTGAGGCGATTCTCCCCTGGCTTATTCGACTGAGCTCGATATCCTAATATAGAAGATGCTAGGGTTCAGCTCAACCCCAATTTCTGGACTGCCACTGCAGGCCGTCCGAGCCTCCTATCTCTCTATCGATTGTAATCACACCAAATCTGGGCGACCTACATTCTCCCATAGTCAGCTGGGTCACCATCGCCTCCGCGGCGATGGCTGTCTGGCTGACTGCGAAGCGGCGGGTGTCACGGCGCGAGTCGACGCTAGTTGGCTCCGCAGGCACTGTTCCGCGTCTTTGCCCGCGCCGCTTTCAGGCAGAATGTCCCCCACCCTGAACGAGTATCGCTGCTCGCAGCGCTGGTGGGCGCCTCCTCCTGCTTTACAACGGTTCTACAGGGGCGGGGGAGGGCGAAGAACGCCACTCCAGCACCTTCACTGAATTCCACTGCGACAGTGGACAAATCGCAGACTCCACGATTTATTGAGTTTCAAAACGTCAACAATGAAACAGTTTCTATGATACAAGTATAAAGGCTTCACATTCAGGAACTGGTTGGTAGAAGACAAACAAAAGCAACAACAGATTGCAGAGCTAAACAAACTAACTTTCGCACGTGTAAAAAAATATACAGAATGAATCAAAACATGAGGGCTGTTCAGAGGTCGACGCCACGACAATGCACCATTTCACTCTCGGAGAGCAACAAATTGCTGAAACGTCTCCAGAACATTGGGGTCAATGTCTGAGCTAGAGAAGAGCTCCCGTCGAAGATCATCGGTGAACTCGTGCAGATCGGCGCCGTGCTGCAATATACTCGTTCGAATGCGCTTCAAAAAAGTATCTGGGCTGCACAGACTACCACCTCCCCAGGGGCACTGACAAGGGAAGTGTCTCAACGGTGCGCCGGAACGGCAAGAACGAATACTATAGAAAGAGTCTCCGTCCTCCAAGTAGTAACAGAACACGTTTTGTAAATTGTAATGGTTAACGGCACGCAGGGTGGAGCTTGCCACGGCAGCGCAAGGAACTGGTGTCGTGGACTGGGTGGGTCAATGGCAGAGGCGCTGCTTCATGATTGACACGCCGCGGATGCTTTGTCAAATCATGGAGGCAATTCAGACCTCGTTCCCGGGAACAACACGGGAAAACCCGTAGCTTAATGTGATGCTATTAGGACACTTGAACCGATCCGGTCCATTTGGCGAGTGATTTCCTTCATCTGCCAAAAAGTACTTTTTTATTTTTCCACAATTGAAGTCTTTTATTTTGTTTGGTCGTTTCGGTTATTTTTAACTCGTTTTTAAACGTTTTCCTTCGTTTCTGTCCCATTGTGTTCCTTTCTCTTCCTGGTCAGCCACGGAACACTGGAATATAGCGTGTTCTCCATGAGCGCATAAATAAATAAATAAATAAATAAATAAATGATCGTGACGTCGAGGGTTCGGTTCCCGAGCTACGCCGCATTTTTGACCTTTACGATAGTATCGGATTTCGATAGAGATTTCAATATCTGAACTTTTTTGGAGTTTGCTGCGGTAAGATGTCTGCACTACTTATTCGTTATCGACATCTCGTGATGCACCAGAAATGTCCCAAAAATGCAAAGCATGATTATATCTACCACTATGTAATTGAGTTCTTCTTCTTCCGCCTGCGAAAGAACCTCCCGCCTGCGCTCATCAACACCCTGGCGCGGCTCTTCACACGTTACCTGTCGGAGTGCAAGGTTCCATCTCAGTGGAAGACCAGCAGAACCGTCTTGCTGTACAAGAAGGGAGACGTGCACGACATTGGCAACTATCGCCCGATCTGCCTGCTGTCCGCAGTCTACAAACTGTTCACTCGAGTTATCCTGAATAGGATTAGCAGAGCGCTGGACGAAGGACAGCCATGCGAGCAAGCAGGATTTCGGAGAGGATTCAGCACGATCGACCACATACACACCATTACGAAGCTCATCGAAGTGTCGCGAGAGTACAAGCTACCGCTGTGCCTTATGTTCGTCGACCTGAAGAAGGCATTCGACTCCGTCGAAACTGAAGCGGTCATGGAAGCCCTGCTCACCCAGGGCGTTCCTACTCAGTACATCAGAGTCCTTCGAGAGCTGTACAGTGGATTCACGACCAAGATCTCACCATTCTACAACTACGCCGTCGTCGACGTGAAGAGAGGGGTTCGGCAAGGGGATACCGTATCCCCGAAGCTCTTCAGCGCCACCCTCGAAAACGTCATGCGCGAACTAGAATGGGAGGACATGGGAGTGAAGGTCGACGGCCGGCAACTGCACCATCTTCGCTTCGCTGACGACATCGTGCTCATGACACCGAGCATCAGTCAGGCGGAACGAATGCTGGCCGACTTCGATCGTGTATGTGGAAGCGTTGGACTGCAGCTGAATCTTACGAAGACGATGTTCATGAAGAACGGATGGGTTTCTGATGCCCCATTTTCGCTCAACGGAACGAACATCTCCGAATGCTCCAGCTATGTGTATCTGGGTCGCGAAGTCAACATGGCCAACGACCTAGCACCAGAGCTGAGCAGGAGGAAAAGAGCGGCTTGGGGAGCTTTCAAGAGTGTCGAAGAAGTCGCGAAGAAGACGAAGAACGTCCGACTCCGTGCCCACCTATTCGACTCCACTGTTCTTCCTGCCCTAACATACGCCTCAGAGACCAGGGCTATACGAAGGCAGGATGAACACGCGATCAGCGTCGCGCATCGTGGAATCGAGAGGACGATGCTCGGAGTGACACGACTCACGCAAGTGAGAGAAGGTTTCCGGAGTTCCGAGCTTCGCCGACGCTCGAAGATCAGAGACGCTGTCGCGTGGGCCAAGTTGTCGAAAATTAGGTGGGCCGGCCACGTAATGCGCGACGCAGACACCCGCTGGACGAGAGCCATCACCGACTGGATTCCGCGGGATGTCAAAAGAACACCAGGACGCCCACCGCGTTGGTCGGACTTCTTCGTTAAAGCCCTGAACGACCGATATGACGCTCTTCGTGTCCCTCGAGCGAGGAGGATCCATTGGACCACTCTGGCACGCGACAGGGACGAATGGAGACGCTGCTGGCACCCGCTCGAGCAATTCGATGATCAACGGGACGACAGGTGATACAGGTGATGTAATTGAGTTAGCTGCCCGCCCTGTAGATGATGAGGCGTATCTCACGCAGGTTAGAAACCTGCCTGAGATACGCCACATGGAACCCCGCAATCTCATGGAACCCCTTGCGACGTATCTGCGTACCTCGCGTGGGCAACGTTTGCCGTTCAACATGGATGTTGTTGCAGCAGAGGAAGAGCAGTCTTCTCCTGCTTCACACAACGGCGTCTACACGCGTTTCTGAAGGCCTGAATCCAGAAGGCGGGTCCCCTTCGTCGCACCACAACCGTCTGGAGTCGGAAGAAGCGAAAAGGAAGGAAGCAGAGGTTACACCTCGTCGTACGACGACCGGTCGCATTCAGAACTCAGCATTATCCCATGTTGAACGGAAAAACTTTACCCGCGCGAGGTCGCCTCTGCATACGTCGCGCAGGCAACGTTTGCCTTCAACATGGAATGTTGTTGCAGCAGAGGAAGTGCAGTCTCCTCCTGCTTGACACAACGGCGTCTGCGCGCGTTTCTGAGCGCCTGGACCCAGAAGCCGGGTTCCCTACGTCACGTAATAAACGTCGGAAGTCAGAAGAGGTGACATCGTCCTACGACGAGAGATCTATCTATCTATCTATCTACCACTATATAATTGAGTTAGCGGTCGATGACGTTTGAGTGATCTAACCTAAGTGAGATACGCCGCATCATCCACAGCGAGGGCGGTTGAGTGATCTAACCCAATTGAGATACGCCGCATCATCTACACCGCGGGAAAGATTTGCTATTGAAGGTGGGATGTTGCTGCAGCAGGGGAAGCGCAGCCTTTTACTGCTTAAAACAACAGCACCTCGGCCGTTTCAGCATGAGAAGACCAGTAAAGGGGTAAGAGTAGAAGGGGGACTTCAAGGGTGGAGAACCGACAGCGATCAGGAGGGAGCGACCTGGAGGAGGCATCGGGATGAAGGGAGGGTCGATAGAGGGACCAAAGAAGCAGGCCAGGAGGTGGCACCAAGAAGGGTTTAGGCAATAAGGAGGGACCAGTAGGGAGTTACCAATCAGGCGGGGGGAGGGGGGGGGAGCAGTAAGGAGGATCAGTAAGGGGTCCATTATCAGTAAGTGAGACTGGATTTAAAAGATGTGACACCGATGTCGCGCATGGGCAAGAAATCTGCCATATGCATAGCCTCTTCATGCTCGACACAGCGGCGACTGCGAACGCTTCCGAGCTACTGGATTCGAACGGGTCTTTTAAGTTTCTGGATCCAGAAGACGGTCCCCCCCCCACGTAGCTCAACAAGCGTCCTGATTCTGAATACGTGTCACCGACGTCTGCCGAGCATGGGAGGACCATTGAGGAGGTGGTGGAGAAGGGCAGTAAGGGGGACCTCCAGGGTGGACCAGTAGAGTGACCAGGAAGGAAAGGAACAACCTGGAGGAGGGGCCAGGACGGGGAAACCAGTAGAGTTAAGTAGCGGCTTAATAGAGGATACAAAGAAGTGGGCCGGAGTTGGGAATAGGAAGATGGGGGACTAAAGAGGGGAGAGGAGACCAGTAAAGGCGGACCAGCAATTAGATCCAGTAAGAAGAAACGATTGAGGTGGAACCTGGCTTCGGATGACATGTCAACGTTATCTGGGAACGTTCGCTCTTGAGCATGAAAACGGTTGCGGAGGAGCAACTTGAGGCACAGAAGTACTGCGCAGCACAAACCAATGACGTTAATGGCCGGTACGGAGAGAATGTCTATGATGAATGCACGGAAGTGGTGAACGGCTTGATGCCAATGAAGTACGCAGCAGATCCTAGATGTTAGCGGATTTCAAGTTTTACAAAAACTACTTTACGTCGATTAGTGATGCTGCAAAGTCGCACGAAGCGCGCAAGTGCGAGACACGCCGTTAGGCGTGTCGGAGCACTTCTATGAAATACTTATGAAATGCCTTCAACACCAATGATACCCATGCCAGGGTCAAGCGTGGGGTTTGATTTTTGCCGAAGACTTACAACCCCCTCCCAGAGTGGATCTGGTACGATCCCCTCCTTTGTGTAGACCACCGTTTTATTTCCTATCCGCATTGAATTTTTTAAAGATTTTCATGCAATTTTTGTACCCTTTAATAGGTCCTTCTTTCCAGGTGCAGCTTCCACTGTCAGATTAGTTCAAGAAAGAGTGTTACTGAGTAACTGTTTAATTTAGTAATTTGTTAGAAGAGACGCTGATAAAGGTTTTGTGTATGTAATCCTTTGATAATAATATTTTGTTCATTTACAGTTGAAAATTTACAGACACGGCACTTTTTTGTACGTGAAGGAGCAACATCTGCATTCGAAATTGTACTCTATACAATGCCGATTGTTAATTTCTAAAGCTGACTTAAGTGCTTTATCCACACAATTTTTCAGACACTCTCGGAAGCGAGACGGAATGGCAACAGGAGGATGGACTTGTCACGGAACTAATCTTCTCTCTTCTGCATGAAACAGCATCAGAATGTGGAGTTGTACTCAATAAAATTTTGAGCCACAGTTTGACACGCGGTAATAAAACCTGTTTTTCTGAAACGATCCACTGTATGAACAGACGCTCCGATTTGTATGATTTGCCGAAATTATTCGACACTGTTAATTACATGGAGGCCGCTATTTTTACAGCCTGCTTTGTAAAGCGTAGGATCCACACTTCTTATAGTTTTAAAAGCTTTGTGAATTTTTCAGAGACGTCGAACAAACTCCGAAATATGGTAGGTTACGTGGATCCATTGCGTTCTCCGATCATCTGAGGATGGTCTTCTCGCGCAAAAATTTTCTATCTTCTGAAGGAAAGAACACACGAGAGTGAATTGTGCTTCATGGAATTTTATGTCATGAATATTACACAGTAAAAAGCCAAGCTTCTTCGCAGCGATCTCCGATGACTAGGACGGATCGTATTTGAATTTTTTTCGTTTTTCAAGAAAAATCCATTAATTTTTACCTGAAACAGATCACGCAACAGTTGAAATCTGGACACAGAAAGTTTTAAGTCTTGTTCAATGCACAGTGTGAAAATCATAATTTCTTGAAACGAACAGATTGGATCGACCCCTGGTCGATATGGCCCCGACGTCATAGGAGCGACGAAATTCGACGTTCATAAAAATGACCATAACTCGGTAGGTTTCTGAAAATTTGAAAAAGCCAATGGCTTTTTAGAAACTAGAAAAAAGTGCCTTCATACACTATAAAAATCTGTTTTCAAAAACTAGATCTTCATACGAGGCGGAGGCCTTCGATTTTTGTGCGAAAAAATTGAAGAATAACTCGGCTCATTTTTTTTGAAATTCAAAAATACCAATTGCTTTTTGAAAAATAGAGAAAAGATGCTTTCTAACCGTGTAGAAACCAGTTTTCAAAAAAGGGGTCTCCATACGGGGCGGGGGGATCGATTTTTGGTACGTATTTCTGCAACAATGGACAAGAAATCGAACACCACTGTCCTCTATGACGACCTTACTGTAGAAAACTGGTTCCCACATGGTTAGAAAGCGCTTTTCCTCTAGTTTTCAAAAAGCTATTAACTCTTTTAAAATTCGAAAAACTGACTTACAATTTTTTATACAAAATCTCTTCAATTTTTTCGCACAAAAATCGAAGGCCTCCGCTCCGTATGACGATCTAGTTTTTGAAAACAATTTTTTGTACTGTATGAAAGCACTTTTGTTCTAGTTTCTGGGAAGTTATTGGCTTTTTCAATTTTTGAAAAACTTACCGAGTTGTAGTCATTTTTGTGAACATCGAATTTCGTCGCTCCTATGACGTCGGTGCCATATCGACCAGGTGACGGTCCAATCTATTCACTTCAGAAAACTATGATTTTCATATTGTGCATAACTGTGTGGGTGATCTTCCTCAGATAAAAATTAATGAATTTTTCTTTTGAAAAACGACAAATTCAAATACGATCCGCCCTAATCATCGGAGATCGCTGCGAAGAAGCACAGCTTTTTACTGTGTAATATTCATGCTTTAAAATTCCACGAAGTAAAATTTCACTCTCGTGTGTTCTTTCCCCCAGAGAAGAAAATTTTTCGCGGGAAGACCATCTTCAGTGGCGATCGATGATATCGGAGAACGCAATGGCTCTACGTAACCTACCATATTCCGGAGTTTGTTCGACGTCTCTTAAAAATTCACAGAGCCCTTAAAACTACAAGAAGTATGGATTCTACGCATTAAAAAGCAGAATCCATGCTTTCATGTGATTAACGGTGTCAAAAATGTTCGCCAAATGATACAAATCGAAGCGTCTGTTCATACAGAGGATCGTTCCAGAAAAACAGGTTTTATTACCATGTGACAAACTGTGGATTAAAGTTTAATTGGGTACAACTTCACTTTCTGATGCTGTTACCTGCAGAAGAGAGAAAATTAGTTCCGTTACAAATCCATCCTCCGGTAGCCATTCGGTCATCGCTTCTAAAAGCGCTTCCAAAAACCTTGCAGGAAAAGCACGTAATTTTCTTGAGTAATTGACACTTCGAATTTTATAGACTGCAATTTAGGACGTAGATGTCGTTCGTCCAGGCAGAAAACTGTCGCGTCCATGACTTCCTGTAAAAAAATCTGAGAAAATGAAACTTCTCATTGACTCCAAATCTGGGTGCAGAAAATCTTTATTTTTACCAAGTAATAGAATCATTATTTGAAACTTTTTTATATTAATTTTTACAACTTCGCGGGACGAAAGAGAGACTCCATGCCTTTGTGGATATTCCTGGAAAAAACAACTTATTAAGAATTAAAAACATCGCCTAAAAACCTGAAGAATAAGAGAGAATCCTCTGCCAAAATCGGAAGAGTACGACGCCCCTCCAGACGAGGCCACAGACCCCCCTGCGACTCCCGAACCTCAAGCTTGACCCTGACCCAGCCACAACGTGCATAAACAGTAAGACCGATGACAGTATGCACAACGTATGAAAGCCCAAGTTCCTTCACATCCTGACTCGTCACATGGACCGCGGTCTTCCGGGAATGTCATTCCACTCGGATTTTCGAAGGAACCAGGATGTGTCGTCAACGTGCCAGCTTTGTACCATGCGAACCCAATCAGTCTTTCTAGGCGAAGATGAATAACAGTCGATACACCAGTGAGACGATCTTCAAATTTACAAATGGCTGAAACTCGTGGCCCGCTTCTTCCACTACCTCTAACTTCTCCACTTCGTAGATTTCCAGCTCAGCTGTCGTAGTTAGAAATCCTGTAGGACCCTTGCTATCCTTTCCGCCAGCTTCATCCCGTCCATCGAAGGGACAGCATCCAGTGGAGATACACACTTCAGTGTCAGTAGGTAAATAACCACTCGAGGGTTAGTAGACATTGTAGAGGTGCTCTTACAAGGAGAGCCTCCAAAATGGCGATGAACTTTTGCGGTTTTTACAGGATGTAGGGTCCCGTGTGGGGAATCCAAAACCACAGTTACCTTTTTCGGAATGCTCTTCTGTGGTCGAAAAATTCGTGTAGACGAGAGAGCGAAGTTCATGACGCCCTGCTGCAAGTTTGGGCGAAATTGGTGCATCCGACCTCACAACCCTCACTTACTCACACCTCCTCTAACCTGTCATGAGAAAATGGGAAATCCAGAGACCTATGTCAGATTTATGATTAGCACTCCAAGTAACACCCGCAACCGAAATATGAATAATTATTTTTTCGACCTCGCTAGTACAGTGCATGGGTCCCTTTTGATTTTCGAACAGTCAAGCTCTTGCAAGACGAGGTGTTGTAGATAGCAAATTCTATTATGCTCTATACATGGATGGAGTCACAAACGTAGTAGCCAACTGGTAAGAATAGCTAATGATGTACCAACCTTCTTCAACAATGGTGAAGGATTGAAAAAAGCATGCAAGCGAAATACACTGCTCAAAAACTGAACATTTATGCTTCTCTCTACAACCCGTTGAAAAAAGGACGTAGTAGCACCTTTCCACTTTCAAAGAGCTTGATGAACGTGAACGACATTTGTTGCCACGTTTTTGTTCAAAATTGTATCGGAAATGGGGATAAAGAGTCCCACTGACGATAAGTCGCAAACTGGAAAAGCACCAGTACAAGGGGGAATCGAACCCACGACCATGCACCTGTGAAGCCACAACACTACCATTGCCCCCACCCAGTCCACGACACCAATTCCTTGCGCCGCCGTGGTAAGCTCGACCCTGCGGACTCTTAGGCGCCTTTTATACTCTCGCTCCGAATTTGACGCGCCGCTACGTGATTGCAGTTAGAAACGCGAGCGACAGCGACGCGCGGCCACGAGCTTCAGCGTACTACGCTCCGTGCCCCATGACGAATGACGGAGGAGACGGTCTATGAGTCATTGAAGTACCAAAACAGAAAGTATTCGTCTGGCTGATCAGCGGAATGCATCTTGCCAATATTAGTAGTGGGATTCCTGTGGGAGCGAAGAGCCCTTTCTTACTGCTGGATAGAAGTCGTCCGCTCAATCTAGGGTAGAAATTGGTGAATTGAATCCCTGCAATGCAATTGGCACTAGACGACCCTTGTTTCGCAACATGTGCGTGTTCAAGAGTAAACTGCTGGATGGTACTCATCGTCGAGAACCACTCAGAATTCTCTCTCGTATGGCCATTCCGGGATCATTGTGCACTAAGCATATCTTTAGCGTAGTAGGTGAAACTTTGTCAATGTCTAAAAATCTCCATTTCCTTTCCAGGTTACAGAAGGTACGGTTGGCTAAGGTCATGGTCACTGATTTTGCCCAAACTCCAGCGTAGTACGAAAACGGATGTTAGATTCGTGATCAGCACCCCAAATAGCCCCATAGATGAAGTTTGGGCGAAATCGGTGATTATGACATTGACAGCCTTGGTCACCCGAACCTACAGCAATCAATTTAAACGGATGTCAGATTCGTGATCAACACCCTAAATACCCCACCCCCCCCCCTCAGCGAAGTTTGGTTGACTCCCCTACCGTCTACCCCTCCACCTCTGGAGTCCTGAAAGTACAATAGTGCCACCATTTTGCTACATTCTTTTGATTCTGTTGATTGGGTCACCTAAACAGAAAAGCCATAGCAAAACGGTTCACCCCGGTGAGAAATTCCCCACTCCACACCGAGTCTGCCGCAGCTGATCGCGCCGGGCTCAATACAGACTAGCGGAGCAGGAGGCTCGAGTTTCTTCTGCACACCATATATAGTAAATATGATAGCTCTTCTGTCACCCTGAGTAGCTATCCTGGTTCAGCCTTACCTATGCAAATATATTACATTTTGAGCTGCCCACAATTTAGTCAATCTGAAGAAAAACAGAGCTATTCTATCCCATGAGGGAGTTCAGCACCATACATGTTTCGTCATGCTTCGCTTCCTAGGTGTCCCACTATTAGGCGGGCAGCGTCCATGACTATCAACGTGTGAAAGTATGACGATTTTGTCCAGTACTCTAACCAGGGAATGCCGTCAGCTTCCCATGGAACTTCGGATTGAGACCTATATCACGTGAAAGAGCTCGAGACGCTGATCACAGCTGTGCAGACCAAATTTGCTGAATGGATCTCCTAAGCGAGTTATGGCCGGCGGAAGCCGCGATGTCTTCCAAGTGTTAGGCGCGCTCAATCAGCGTTGGGCGCAGTATTGCGCGGAAATCAGCGGTTCGGCTATCAGCGCCGTCAGCAGCGGCGGCGGCGCTGTGGTAGAGCGCTCGCTGCAAAGGATTGGGTTCATTGGTTCGGTTCCCGCCGCTGACGGGTTTATTGCATTTCGTGATCTATCTTCAACGAGGACCTATAATCTCATTTTTAGCACATTTTTGAGCGAGCGGAGCGGCGACTTGCATTTGCGTCTATTTGAAGACGGAAACGTGTTTCAGGTAAAATGTTTTATTCATGACGTGAAGCAAGTCAGAAATTCAAATCAAAACAAAATAAAAAGTAAAAATAAAATCAAAAATCAACAAAACTTAATAAACATAATAAATAAAAAGTAAAGGCACTAGTTAAAAGTTCGACTCCACCGACACCAGTTCGGTCGAAAAAAAAATTATCGCCGAAACTTCATCTAGGGGTTATTTGGGGTGCTGACATCCGTTTTTCACGATTCGGTCGGAGACCACCCATACCGCTGCTACACCCGTTCGGCCGAAATCGCGTCGGTGGAGTCGGAACTTTTAACTAGTGCCTTTACTTTTTATTTAT